>CM056720.1:153612638-154828710 GCA_029844215.1 Przewalskia tangutica
CCCTTCTAACCTCCCTCACTTTTTTTTTATATCGAGATTTCTGGCGTACGTCAGACTAATCCAGAAGGTAGTAGTACCGGCCATTCAACACTATTACTGGTAAATCGCGAGAACGAACAACTGATAGCACCTACAAAGATAATCATGCTGAGAATCGATCTTACGCTGCAAGTGTATCCAGAGCGCCTTAAGCCCCTCCTTTGCCATTGAACTGTGCCCGGAGACCTTATTGATATTATTTCTTATAGTCCAAGAGAAATTCTCTCTGTCTTTTATCTATTTATATATACTACTAAATGAATGTTTGTGCTTCCTTTTTGTGCAGTCATAAACTGGATATATGCTTTCTGCTACAGATAATAAAGAACTATCATGCCTACAAAATTTGTGAAGATAAATAAGCTTGTGAAGGAAGTTGCAACCCGTTGGAAGTTACATTTGGAAAAATCCTATTATTTCTTGAATATTAACATTGTAAATTGTAAATCTATTAATAAATTTGCAATAAAAATAAAATAATAGAAAAAGGGACATACCTGGCAATTTTGGAGCTTTCCTCTAGTGTTTCTTCTAATGGTGAGGGTTATGCATATTCTTGATTTATATGTCTATTTATATAAGGTAATTATTTAGCAGAATTTAACATAGCAGATAAGATTATTTATCTACTAATTCGCAGGAATGTCTTTATTTTGGGTGGTCTTTAATTTTTTCTCTCTCAAATTGAGAATTTTTATTTTTTTGCCATTCGCCTAAAATCCTTAGGTTTCGGATTCAAACTTCCGCTCGGGCAAAAATTTAAAAAAATTCGCAAGACAGAATTTGTCTTAAGGCATGCAGAGTTTGCATGCAAATTCTACCTTAAAGTCTGTTGGAAATATATATTAAACGTGAAATAAAGTTAATCCTATTTAATTATGAATCGAACAATTGGGGCCCCGTACGTCGGAAATGCTGTTTTCACACACGTGCACATATAGTGTCAAGGATCATAATTTCCTTAAATAGAAGAGATATTGATACGTATACGAATTGTTTGAGACGTAAGGTAATCGACGGTTATTGGCCAAATGACGTTGGTTTCACGTTGGTAAATGAAGGAGTGTAAATGTCGAAACTAGTCGGAAACAGGCCCGGCGCCGCGGTGCCACTTCCTCAGAGCCGCGACGCCACCAGTCAGCGCCGCGGTGCCAAACAGAACGCTAAAGGAAATGATGAATGCTTTACTTATCAATTCGGGCCTCCCTCAAACCTTGTGGGGAGAAGCTATCCTTATCGCAAATAAGATTCTTAATAGATTCCCACACAAAGGTAAAGACAAGACTCCATACGTATTATGGAAAGGAAAGAAACCTACCTATAAGTATTTGAAGGTGTGGGGTTGTCTGACCAAGGTAAAAGTACATATGCCAAAGCAGGTCAAGATTGGACCTAAGACTGGATTGTATATTCATTGGATATGCCAATAACAATAGTGCTTATCTCTTCATAGTGCATAAGTCGGATGTACCGGACATTTATGAAGGTACGATCATGGAATCAAGGAACGCGTGGTTCTTTGAAGACACGTTTCCATATAAGGAAAATAACATAACCTCTCTCAAACGAAGTTATGATCAAATATCTGAGGATCAAAGAGTCGATGACTACCTAGATCCAAACGGTTCAGATCTAGTGAATTTTGAAATGACTGATTATCCGGAGTCCAGTATCCCAGATTCTCAGGATTTGGAAGATTCAGAGATGGAACCAATGAGAAGCAAAAGGGCCCGGAAGGACAAGTCTTTCAATCCAGATTTTGAGGCTTATTTGGTTCAAGGAGAACCACAGACAATCACCGAAGCATTGTCAACTCCAGAAACACCGCTCTGGAAGGAAGCTTTAGAGAGTGAGATAGAATTCATCCTGCATAACCACACCTGAGAGTTGGCTGAACTTCCCCCGGGACACAAACCTTTGGGTTGTAAGTGGATCCTTAAACGGAAGTTAAAGGCAGATGAATCTATCGACAAGTACAAGGCTAGGTTGGTAGTCAAGGGTTCTCGCCAAAAGGAGGGCCTTGATTACTTCGACACCTACGCTCCAATGTCTATAATGGAATCCATATGTATGTTCATAGCCCATTGCCGCCTTGCGGGATCTTGAAATACATCAAATGGATGTTAAGACAACCTTCCTAAATGGTGATTTGGAAGAAGAAATATACATGGACCAACCCGAAGGGTATGTGGTTACAGGACAAGAGACAAAAGTGTGCCGACTTGTCAAATCGTTGTATGAGCTGAAACAGGCCCCGAAACAATGGCACGAGAAATTTGATAGTGCCTTATTATCAAAAGGGTTTACCATTAATAATGTGACAAATGTGTTTACATAAAAGAAAATGCCGATTCGTTTGTCATAATATGCCTTTATGTAGATGACTTGTTGATCACAGGTAGTAGTCATAGGATAATCCTAGAGACTAAGAACATGTTAGAACAATATTTCGACATGAAAAATATGGGTGTCACAGATGTCATACTAGGGATCAAGATCTCTAAGACATGTAATGGACTGATCTTGTCTCAATCTCACTACATCGAAGATGTGCTGAAGAAATTTGAGATATTCGACAGTTCACCCGTAATGACACCATTGGATAAAAGTCAAAAGATTGACAATCATCTTGGTGCACCCGTACTCCAGGAGCGATACACACAGGTGATTGAAAGTTTGATGTATGTCACAAACTGCACTCGACCAGATATCGCTTATGCAGTCAATAAATTGGCTAGATTTACCCGAAATCCAAGTGAGGATCACTGGAAAGCGTTGAATAGGGTACTACGGTTCCTGAAGTTCACAATAAAATTCGGGTTACACTATTCAAGATATCCAGCTGTACTAGAGGGGTACAATGATGAAAACTGGATATCCGATAGCGAAGACGTCAAGTCCACCAGTGGATACATTTTTACAATCGGTGATGGAGCTATGTCTTGGAAATCTTCTAGGCAAACCCTTACTGCCCGATCCACAATGGAGTAGGAATTTATCGCTTTGGACAAATCGGGAGAAGAAGTTGAATGACTTCATGGTTTTCTGGAGGATGTCCCATATTGGGATAAACCTGTGTCTTCTGTAATGATCCACTGCGATAGTCAGTCGACTCTAGGAAGGGCACAAAGTTCTATATATAACGGTAAGTCTCGTCATATTCGACGGAGATATGAATCCGTTAGGTAGTTGAACACCTCGGGTGTTATTTCTATTGATTAGATCCCTTGACGAAGGGAATGACCAGAGATCAAATGTACTGTCTGTCTAGGAGAATGGGCTTAAAACCCAAACAATAAGAACCGATATAGTGGACACCCAACGTTAGTGGCCGCGCAGGAGCGGAGCCACACGCCGCCTGGCGCACACGGAAATAGGCGCATGCCGGGTCGTAAGGTCAGCTACGGCGCCATTACCCGCCGAGCATCGGCAGCATGTACGGCGACGGTTATCGGTCGCGGTAAGATCCGAGGTGTTCCGGCGACGCGCACCGCGCTACCGCGCGGCGTGGCGCGCGCCCGGGGAAGAAATCAGCGACAAGGAAATCAGATTTTTATTGGAAAAAAAAAAAAAAAAAAAAGAAAAGCTCATGTAGCTTGTAATGAGGTGGTGGTGGTGATATTCTTGTAGAAAGGCTGCCTAGAGTCTTAGTCTTAGAAAAATGTGGGTGGATATGAAGGATTCCCACGATCGCATGCACGCGGGTCGGGGATCACATCGTGCGGGTGAAATACTCGTGTCGTGAAGCTTTTTTCTTGAGCTCGACTTTTTTCGTACGTTCCTCAGGGTTGTTGATATTTCATTTTGGTTTTCGATGTGGTGTCAGTGGCGGTCGTCGTCGCACAGGCCACGATCGGGGTGAGGTGAGATCCCATGAATAAGGTTCAATGAGAAAACTAAACTGTAAAGGTTCCGTGAGCGCTTCGGTGGAAGCAAGAGAACTTCGGATAATGTTTTCTTCTTAAGAAACATAATCCAAAGTCATTCCCGTGATAGACAAAAAGTGCTACCTGTAGAGGGGTAAATGATAAGTTTCCAAACCTTTAATGATCCTTAATAATTGAGGTTAGATTGGAGAAACTTTTAATGGTTCCTAACGCTCGTGCAGCGGGATATTGCAGGATATCTTGTAGGAGACCACCTATTTAAGTGTGAGGACATACCGCCTCAAATGAACGCACTTAAGAATCCAAGTGTGTCCACGACCCACGACGGACAAAACATACAAGAAAGATAGAGTAAGGAAAGATGATGTGTTGTTATCATTGTCTTGGCATATACTAAACACTGACGGTTCAAGACATCACGTTCACCGCACAGTAAATATGTCCGATGGTATTCTACTATGGAAGGTTCAATGATACGGCTACCTCTCCAGATGCAACGTCGATCCACCGGATGATTGCTAGAAAGGCACCATGTCGTGCACCAAAATCTCTTCCAAGAGGGGATTGTTGAAAATATTTATTAAACGTGAAATAAAGTTAATCCTATTTAATTATGAATCAAACAATTGGGGCTCCGCACGTCGGAAACACTGTTTCCACACACGTGCACATATAGTGCCAAGGATCATAATTTTCTTAAATGGAAGAGATATTGGTATGTATACGAATTGTTTGAGACGTAAGGTAATAGGCGGTTATTGGCCAAATGACGTTGGTTTCACGTTGGTAAATGAAGGAAGAATTGTACAAAGTGTAAATGTCGAAACTATTCGGAAATAGGCCCGGCGCCGCGACGCCACTTCCTCAGAGCCGCGGCGCCACCAGCCAGCGTCGCGGCCCCGGTGAAGCCCGAAACTCTCTGAAGTTCCAGCGCCGCGGCGCCAACCTGCAAGGTCGCGGCGCTGCGACAGTTTCAGAACGTTGGAAGAGAATTAAAAGTGATTTTTGGGCTGACTTTGGAGCATTAAAAACTCCATTATTGTGCTCATGAATTCAACCATTACTTGGCTGAATTGTATCTCTAAAATAAAGTCTAATTCATGGCAATTCAAGGCCATTACTTGGTATGTGGAAGGTCATCTTCCCAACACTATAAAATGATGCCTTGGGCTCATTTGAAAAATACACAAAACATTCTACACTTGACAATTTTCTGAAAAATTGTTCTTCTTCTCTTGCAATCAAACACTCAAAAATCTTTCTTCTCATAAGCGAACTCTTGAGTCTTCTTTACTCATTAGTTTGATTGCTGTTTTATCTTGGAAGATAAGTTGCCACACCACCGTTAAAAGGAATATACGGGGCAATATTATCTTAAAGATAGATTGTCCATTCAATCGACTCATCAAGACAAGTTACTTTGTTCATTTTCATTTTCAACATATTTGTTGTTATTGTTGCTTTCCCATTTCCTTGCATTTTTCTTTATATTTATATCCAACAAAGTCATGCAAGCAGCAAATTCTGCATTCATTCAGGCAAAAGTTAAATTTTGTCTTGCGAATTCAAATTCAACTTTGTGATTTTTTTTTAACTGAGTAGGGATTCGAAGCCGAAATCTCGGGATATTTTTTTAGCAAAGTACAAAAATTAAAGACCAGTTGTAACGACCCGTTTGGTCGTTTAGCACTTTAAACTACGAAAAAGAATTATGACATTGAGAATACGAGGCTTTATGAAATTCTCAGGAATTAATAGAAACATGAGTTAAGATTAAAAGAAGTGGGATTAAGATTTAATTACTTGGGGAATTGATTTAATTTAAGTAGACAATGAGAGACTAAAATGTAGTATTTTAGGGACCTAAGTGTAACAAGGGAAATTCAGATTTTATTTTAATTAACCTAAACTCTTTCTTTCTTTTTAATGGAAATAAGAAAAAAAAACTACTAGGTAGAAGAGAGGGAGACGTGTGCCGCCAGGAGCGCAACACGCATGAGAGGGAAGGAGAGGAGAAAGAAAGAAGAGAAAGAAACCCTAGTAACTAGAACATAAGGAGGAAGCGCTCAATTAAGTTTAGGTTAGATTCTATATTATATGGTTGAATTAATCTATTCATGATCCTTATACTAAAGCGTTATTGAATGAAATCAAATTTTCAAAGAGGTCAATACACGGAAATTCTACAATCCACTTGAATAGAGAAACTTGAGGGATGTAACATGACATAATGATTACAGCATCATATTAAACGTGGAAAATGTATAAAGCCGTAAAGAATATAAAAATATGGGCTGAAAGAAAGTTGTATATTACTCTGTTTCCGTCAGTTTAAGATCTTACGGAGATAAATCCGACTTATGGTTTGAAAGTTATGACTGCTTAAAGTTGCTGCCTCGTTTTACCGAAACTCAGACGACACAACATATAAAACATAAAATCTGTACAAATTCGTAAAGAATATGAAAATATGGGCTGAATGAAAGTTGTAGATTACTCTGTTTCCATCAGTTTGAGACCTTACGGAGAAAAATACGACTTATGTTTTGGGAGTTATGACTGTTTACAGTTTCTACTTTGTTTTACAAATATTCTGGCGACACAGATTTCATAGAGTTGTTTCTTTCATAATTTTTCACTATTTACACTAAGTATTGTCAGGTGGGATTAATAATAAGAGATCCTAGTGTTGCCTTCTACGTGGTACAATAAACACCTTATTTGGAGTTGCGAATTTAATGTTATATCCTTCACAAGCGGGAGATACCAGAAAGTTATTAGAAAAGAATATTATTTGTTTGTCCTGAAGTTATGCTAATATTTTTATAGGGGTATGAGTTTAGTCATACAATGGAAATGGTAAAGATCTTGTTAATATAAATATAGCAATATTGGTGTCCTTAGATTCGTATTATAATGTAGTTCACATATTTTCTAGATTTTATTCATTCAGAGACTCTACGTAAGGGGAAGACATTGGTTTGATTGTTCGTGGCACTCGCTCGGCATTGAGGTAGGTTATGATGTACTTTAGTTAGACTCTGATTAGAGAATCGTATGTAGTTATAGGAAGTGACGGGGATAGCATGATAGGCCTTCGGGCATGAAGTGGAGATAAATTATATTTACGTTGGTTCCGTCAGCTGTTATGTGGGCTTGTCGCCATATGTGTTATTTTCTGTGATTATCACCTGATTTGACTTGTACTTGTTGATTGTATATTGATGACACGTGTTGAGACTTGATATCATGCCTGACATACTTCCTATATTATTTTGTGATGATGGTGAGGTGAGAGACTGAGAGTGATTGATCGTCTCCGAGGTTTATGCCGGAGATTGAGCATGATTGATAGCCTCCGAGATTTCTGCCGGATATTGAGCATGATTGATAGCCTCCGAGGTTTCTGCCGGAGAGCGGGAGT
This sequence comes from Przewalskia tangutica, assembly GCA_029844215.1. Taxonomy (NCBI): domain Eukaryota; kingdom Viridiplantae; phylum Streptophyta; class Magnoliopsida; order Solanales; family Solanaceae; genus Przewalskia; species Przewalskia tangutica. The sequence continues at coordinate 153,619,989 of CM056720.1, forward strand.
GATAGCCTCCGAGGTTTCTGCCTGAGAGCGGGAGTGATAGCCTCCGAGGTTTCTGCCGGAGAGCGTGATTGATTGCCTCCGAGGTTTCTGCCGGAGAGCGGGAGTGATAGCCTCCGAGGTTTCTGTCGGAGAGCGGGAGTGATAGCCTCCGAGGTTTCTGCCGGAGAGCGGGAGTGATAGCCTCCGAGGTTTCTGCCGGAGAGCGGGAGTGAGAGAGATGACATTGCATTGCATTGCATTCATCCACTCATATTTTGACTGATCATTTGGTGAATTATATCTGTCTTGGTTGATTTCATGATTTATTTACACTTTGCTTGTATGTGATACGTGACCATGCCTGATTGCTCTATGTGCTACTTGTTGGTTTTAACTTTTTCATGCGTTATCTAATCACTGTCGGCCTATGATGCTTACCGGTACTAGTGTTGTACTGATACTACTCTTGCAGATTTCATCGAGCGCAGATGTACGATCCAGTTCGATTATTCCCGTGGCTGATTCGCGAGGTGGACATCTTCTAGTCATTCAGGGTGAACTACTTGGTCGTCTGTGGCCCCTGAAGGGCTTCTTAGTTAATTCTATTTTTCTTTGGGTATTGTCAGACAGTATGTAGCCTTCGGGCATTCCTTCAGACTTCTATTTTTCATATTTATTAGTGCTCTTGTACCCTTTTGACTAGATTTTGGGATATGTCGTAACCATTTAAGTATTAAGACTTTATAACTGCTTTTTCTTTATTTATTTTCCACTGATTTAACTTGTTATTGAGAATATGGTTCGCCTACTCGGGGGAATAGGGTAGGTGCCATCACGACTCGTGAATTGGGTCGTGACAAAGTTGCTATCAGAGCTCCTAGGTTAATCGATCTAATGAGTACAAGAGCAATGTCTAGTAAATTCTTGTGGATTGGTACGTAGACGTCAGTACCTGTTACACCCTGTATTTCCAAGACATTAATATGAGAACGTACTTAGAAAACTAAGGTTTGAATATTGGAAGGATAGTATGAGTACATTTTCTTATGGAAAAATTTCGGAAAAATGTGAAGACGGAAAATTTATTAACTCTGAGTTAGATTACCTAATATGGATTTATGGGCTTAGTATTGAATTATGAAGTAATGGAATTGATAATATGAGGCCCGTTAAAATTTCACAATTTGGGGGGGGGGGGGGGGGAGAGGTTCGAAAATTGTAAGTATTTTGGCTAAGTGTTGGATTAATATTTCGTGAAGAGAATTATGGGCGAATAAGAGGGTGACATGTGTCCCTCCCCAGTTATGTAGCAAAGCTCTAATTATATACATGTATATGTATATGTACACGTATTGCAATAATGACTAGAAAGGGAGATATTTTTCATCCAAGTGGACAAGTGTGGAAGATATTTATGAGATATTTTCATCAAGACAAGTGGACCACTTAGGTCCCCCTCCACTTGTAAGATTTCATCTATATAAGAGAGGTGATAGCAAGACTTAGAGACTTGTCATAATAATCTTCATCATCCAAAACCTCTTTTCTCCCTATTATTTTCGAGAACACCAATATCCAAGGGAAGAACAAGAGTTGATTATTCTTCTAGATTAAGAACATTAATCAAGTGTTGAGCCAAGATAAACTCTCTAAACCTTCCAAAACCATTTGGGCCGTGTGTAGTGATCTTGAGACCCTAGTGTGTTCTTCAACTTTTTGGAAGTAAATCAAGAAGGAATGATGGTTACAAGCTTGTAGTAGATTCATGTGTGTGATTGGAACTTGAAGAATAAGGAGTTAAGACTAAACTATGGACCGACTTTAAGTGGATTATTTTGGGCATATTTAAGGTAAGGATTATTCCTCCTCTTGAAGTAATTGGATATTACATGTTGTAGTAATTAATGGATGAACTTGTGATTAAAAAGAATGAAGAATAAGAAGTACATGTCACAATCTTGGCATGTTAGCCGATCAGGACGCTTTTGGTGTTGTCGGATTCATTGGTTATGGTGGTTGTTATCATCACCTATTACATGTTAAAACATGAAGGAATCTTGTTATTAACAAGTTGATATAACTTATTTAAAAGTAATGGAATATAAGTGGATGATAAGAAGTTATGGAAAACAGTTTTGGTTATAGTAGTTGGCCGAGAATACTATAAAATCAGATAGTGATCAGATTTACTAATGTATCAGATTAGTGGATTGTACTAATGGACTTATTAGTGGACCATACTAAATGGACTGTATTAGTGGACTGTACTAATGGACTGCATTAGTGGACTGTTTTAGCGGATTGTTTTACGTAATTAAGGGACTATTTTTACGTGAGAAATAGGTGTGTGAATCACCTTGGTTGCTGTTTGGTTGTGCCCTTAATTGTTGCCTTGGTTATTGATGAAATTGGCCTTCTTGAAAGGTGGAAAAATACGTATAAACGGGGGAAGTGCTGCCCAAATTTTTGTAAAAGAAAGGAGATTCATTGAGTAGTATAAATGTATACTAGTATCATGAAGTTGATAGAAGTATTATTATCGTTATAGGTTGAAGTACTACTTACGGCGTATTCTACTTGGCGTGTGGAGTAACCGAAGAGGTATGTGAACTCTTCCCATCTTCTTTGAGCATGAACCTTATAAAATGATACTTGATATTATAATCTTGAATTTCCAATGAGGATTTTAAATGAATTCGGATTTCATTGTGGTGTTTCCTTGATTTGGAAAGAATAGGTTACTTGATTTAAAAGGTGTAGTAACTTGATCTAAAAAAAAGTGCCTTGGTTTTAAAAGAGTAAGCTACTTGAGTTTAAAAGTATACTTGACTTGATCGTAAAGGTGGAAAGTGTCTTGATACTACAGGTGTTATTGTCTTGGGTTTATAAATGAAAAAGATATGCGGAAGACGTACACGGTTCTAGTTGGTTTGTCTAGTAAGGAAGTGGTTCTATCTATTTCATTAATAGTACTTCGGGTTTTATAAAAAGGGAAGTTATTCTACTCTTAGAAGTTAAGGATAGTCATGTTGTTGATTCTATGCTTAAGGCATGTCTAAATTGTTCCTAATAGTCCTTACCAAGTCTTATGGGAGATGTTGGTAAGAGTTTTTAGAAAGCATTGGAGTCGAGTTGATCTTGCTAAGTTATAGCACTAATGAGAAAAGGTATCGAACAAGCCACTGCAGCGTTAATGAAAAGGAATCGACAATCTATTATATTGAAATGAGTAGAATTCCATCTGCATAGAAGCTAAGATATAACCAGTTCTTTTTACACTGTCTAGGTTCACAACTGATTAGATAAGATCATTATTAATATATAGCCTGCTAAAGGCTCATAAAATGGACTAATTTGACAAATCAGATTCATTGTAGTATTTGAAAGGAGTTACTTGATTTGAAAAGTATAAATTACTTGACTTGATAGTGCTTTGGGATTTCTAAAAGAAAAGTTTATTTTAATGATTCTAAAAAGGAAGGCATAGTATTGTCTTGGTTTGTTTAAAAGGAAGGCATGGTATTGTCTTGGTCTTTTCTAAAAAGGAAGTTGTTAGTTATATGTGTACAGTCCTTTATATTGGAACCGCGTCCCAGAATGGGTCGCAAAGATACCTTGACGGGCGGTTAGGTATAGATGTATGTGGGTTAGAGTCCCATGACATTATATCATTGTCCCGGCGACATCATATATGTATGTGTGTTAGAGTCCCATGACATTATATCATTGTCCCGACGATATCATATATGTATGTGTGTTAGAGTCTCATGCCATTATATTATTCTCCCGACGACATCATATATGTATGTGGGTTAGAGTCCCGTGACATTATATTATTCTCCCGGTGACATCATATATGTATGTGGGTTAGAGTCTCATGACATTATATTATTCTCCCGACGATATTATATATAGATGTATGTGAGTTCGAGTCCCATGGCATTATATTATTCTATGGACTAACTCTCCATGTTGCGGGTACAATTCCCATGCACGTTCAATTCGCATGCGGGTTCAATCTCCATGCGGGTTCAATTCCCATGAATAGGATTGCATAATGATTCTGAGGGCGGATGACCCTGACATGGCTTTCATATTTTGAAATGGTAATGATTTCATATTTGAAAGGGGTACAGTTGATTTCATATTTTGAAATGGTATTTATTTCATTATTTGAAATGACACGGTGGATCTTACTTTTAAAAAGGCTCAGTTGACTCTCATTTGTTTATATAAAGTACAGTGGTACAGTGATACAAGGTACAATTGACTTTTATTATATATGGCATGGTTGGAGTTGGTAAGGTTTTTCATGCTTGTTCCTGTCATCTTTTGGACAGTTATGGTTTATTTACTATACTTTATGTTTACATACTTAGTACTTGTTAGATCGACTTCTTCTGGGCCGCGTTCATGCCGCAGCTTTAGGTGCAGCTTGGTGATCCTCTCTCTAGATCTCTACTCGCTGGGAAAAGCTCCATTATTTCGGAGGCTTGTCATGCTGGTACTGACTCGGTATCAGAGGCTTATATACATTCGTGGTAGCGGGGCCCACCGATCAGGTTCTTGCCCAAACTCTTAGAGACATGTATTCATATGTAATGGACTCATGGGAATTGTATTATATTGTAGACATATGTACTACTGTGTTGTAGGGATGTTCCCGTTTATATATATATATATATATATATATAGTGGCAGCCTCATCGGCTTGCCTTGTTGCTACATATACAGTTTTCATTTATTATTTGGCCTATGTCTTGAAAGAGATGTAAGGATATAAGAGGGGGTGCCCAGGTAAGGCACCAGTCGCGGGCCCGGGGTTCGGGTCGTGACAGTACCCATCCTCGAGAGGCTATAGGACATTTAGAAAATACTCCACTTCTTTTCTCCTTTCGTGCTAGTTCAATCCGATTGGTATCTGATTCATTCTCTTCGTGCGAGATCGTTCAGATTGGTATCTTAAACTCATTTCTATGTTCTCTCACAGATGGTAGAACTCTGGTGTTGTCAATTGCTATGTGAATTTGATTTGCAGCGATGCTAGATTGATTAGGCTATTCGTTAGACCCTCCTCCACTAGGTTTGGAACAATATTGTTGTGTTCCAAGTGTGCTACTACTTGTTCCTGCTCGTTCCAAGTTGGTAGGATATGGACAATGGGAAAATGTTTCTAGTAGGTGTGGGTTCATGATATTTTTGTCGAAAGGTGTGAAAAGGTTTGTTAGGTGCTTGAATACAATATTAGGGAGACATAGGGAGGGAATTCTAGTATTTGAGGGAATTGAAAGGGGTTGTAAGAGTAGCTTGTCATTGAGAGCCCCACTGGTGTCAAAATGAAATTGAACTGGTGCTAATGGTTGTTCGCAGGGAAATCGGGAAACTAGATATTGTTGTCGCTGGGTAAGGTTCGGTCGCGACGGGCTTGATCCTCGATGTTTGGCCTTGCGGTGACAATGGCGTGGAAGTTGGTTGTTAAAGCCGCACACGATGGCTATTGTTTTCGTGCCGAGGATAGCTTAGAGTTTGTATACGCGTGAGAATGACTTATATGTGTACCATCCGTAAAGAGCACACTGAGTGAAATCTTTACATCGTAGTGAAAGATCTTGATGTTTTTTTGCTATTTATGTTACGTGGCCTTCCTTGCTACTGAGGTGATTAGAATAAAAGTTATTATCGTGAGATATTTGAACCCAAATCACTAACTAGATCGGAAGGGCTTATCCTTGGGCTTGTTAGAATTGTCATGAGCTTTTTAACGCAAGTAGTGGTCATGTAATCGCATATTAATATTTTTCTTCAAATAATTGGCTTTTCGCTCCGCATCATTTTCGTAGGTACGGTCTTAATTTTAGCGGGTCGTTGATCGAGAAGGAAAATTATCCGATATTTTGTACGAATAGGATGGATTGTAAAGTGGGGTGGGGTGGTAGGATGTAGTTTATTTTATCCACATTTGAAGTTGTTGACGATGACGAAAAACTCGGAGACCAAATTTTAGTAATTTTGTTGACTTTCATATTTGGATGTGACATTCAAAAATAGAGTTTCACATTTGGATTTGACATTCAAAAATAGAGTTTCACCTTTGGACGTGTCATTCAAAATAATCCCTATTCTATTTGCATAAAGATTGGTTGTATTCTGGGGTTTCAAAGGGCTTCTTGTCTTGGAAAAATCGGATTCATAATTGTTTCGGTTTCTAATTGTTGTTGGGAATGTGTAGTAGTAGTATATCGGTAGGGAGGAATTTTGCTAATTGTGCAAGGTTACATAATCTAGCATATCGCTCTTTAGTGGTATTCATGATATCTGTAGCTATTTTTAGGACAGACCCTATTTGGCTACCTATTTGGTGTAGGATAGCAAGGTTGTAGTATTCTATCGACAGTTCAGGTACCTCTTTTCCTCCACCCCTACCTTGTCGCTCAAGGACGAGCGATTGTTTTATTGGTATCTAACGTAACGACACGTCTGGTCGTTTAGCACTTTAAACTACGAAAAAGAATTATGACATTGAGAATACGAGGCTTTATGAAATTCTCGGAAATTAAAGGAAACGAGAGTTAAGATTAAAAGAAGCGGGATTAAGATTTAATTACTTGGGGGATTGATTTAATTTAAGTAGACAATGAGGGACTAAAATGTAGTATTTTAGGGACCTAAGTGTAACAAGGAAAATTCAGATTTTGTTTTAATTAACCTAAACTCTTTCTTTCTTTTTAATGGAAATAAGAAAAAAAACCTTCTAGGTAGAAGAGAGGGAGACGTGCGCAGCCAGCAGGGAGGAGAAGGAAGGAGAGGAAAAAGAAAAGGGGAGAGGGACGAGCAGCGAGAGAGGGAGTGATGCGCGAAAAGATGCACACACTTTAACGCAAGTGCACGTTATCGTGACAAGTAATATAGTCTTGGTAAGACCGAATATCGTCCACAAGGATTAGTGTTCAAGTACCAATTATCTATCTTTTAGTATCTATTTGGTAACCGATATTTGATTTTGTTGTTTATAACTAACAATTATAAATACTAATTTAACTAATGTGTTTACTTCAGTAGTGATGGAAATAGGGCTTCCACGTCTCCTCAACTATCCGCTTATGTTACTTATTAATGCAATGAATTATGGTTCTTCTTCTCTTGGAGCTAGCAGGTTTACGAAATCGTTTTATACTCCCGTTAAGGCTATATAAACACTCAACCCCGGTATTGCTCCTTTCTACCTTTCGGTGATAAGGATGACTCTATAGGAGGATTAAGACCAAAAACCTAGTTAACCGTCACGCGCCATGCGTAAAATTAGGTGTTTAAACCTCTCATTAACGCTACATAAGTAATTGAGGTATTTTCATCTCCAATCCAAAATATGTCTACCCAACTTACAGCATATTCACAACCTCCTCCTTTCGAAGTTTGATTAGAAATCATATAAATAATGATAATTAGTGATCAATTAATTACCAAGCATTCAAAACAATTATTGGATAAATCTCAATAAGAAGAAGAATAACCATAAACATGCATCAATTCATAACATAAATTTCTAGTGATTTAACATGGAAAGCCCTATAAAGGAATTAGTTCCTAGCCATTGACATGACAAGAACTAATTCAAGGTTCATCATAAAAACTGAAATAAAGGAAAGAAAAGAAAAGAAAATTACTAAGTTAAGGTCTCCAATCTTCAATCCAAGAATCCTTGTGTTGTGCAAGAAAGGGAACCCTTTAGAACTGCCTAGGGTTCTCCTTTTATAGGCTACAAACCGCCTCTAACTTTTCCCTTCAGTCCGCCCAAAATCGTCATTAAACTCCGATTTTCCGCGTCGGCGCCAGCCATTGCTCGGCGCGCGGCCAAGTCTGCGATACTTCGGATGATTTGGCGCCGCGACCGCTCTTCGCTATCTCAGCCGCGCCGCACTTCGCGCTTCGATATCGGGCACCGCGACCCGCACTGCGCGTTGGCAGGCGCGTGCCGCCTGCTCGCCGCTACTTTCTCTGCTTTTAAGCTCTGGAACCTCCACTTTTGCCCTCTTTTAGCTCCTTTTCCGCCATTGGACCATTTTAACCACTTTGACTCAAAAGAAAGAAAATCTATCCTAATACGACACTTATTTGTACAAAAAGGGACAAAAGACTAACTAAAAACGACTCAAAAAATGTATATAAAATACACCGATCAAATACCCCCAAACTTAACCTTTGCTCGCCCTCGAGCAAAGATAGAAAGAAAGAAATAAAGGACTCAAGAAAGAGGAAAAATAAACAGACTCAATGACATTGATCACTTTTGTTGCATTGGTGTTATCTAGAAAAACATGAAGGTTACCAGAATAATATGCAGGAACATATAGCATGAAATTTTAGCACACTAAACACATTAAGCTAGATATTTCGCAAACTTATTTTTATCATGCTTAATAGAAGTCAACATACTGAATCATGCTTGTAAAAATTCAAAAATCCTATGACATTTTTACTTGTTATTCTCCACTAATCATGGGTATGCATAAAAGAGATCTTCAGGACTTTAAGGGTTGTAATGTAGGCTTAGGTATAGGTAGGTAAAAATAGTCATTTAGGCCTCATTTTTTGTGTACCATAAGCTCTTTAGCTTTTCAGTGTTTCCCTTTTCTTTTGATTCTTTTCGTCACTTCAAATCTATCTTTCCCTCTTTTGTTTTGGGAGAGTGAAATGTTTTATAATAACAAGCACCCCCAAACTTAGGCTTTTGCCTATTTCTCATTACTTTTTTATTGGGGTGCATCAAAGTTGTTCACTCTTTTTGTCTTTTTTTTAACACAATTTATTTCACTATTTCACATGTTTACTTATGGCACAAGTATGAGAATATAGGGTGTCAAAGAAAAAGTTCAATTTTTAGGCTCAATGGGGCTGACTAGGGATACTTTTAAAGTCAGTGATAGAAAAAAGTGGTAAGAATTGGCTATCAAAGAAACGCCTGAGTCATCTCCCTAACATGCATATCCTAACTATTTCGCCTCAAATAGCAAGCAATCATAACACATAGGTTTTCATCATTTAGCATGCACAATTCAAGCAAGAAACTCCAAATGAGATGATTTTGTGAGTTTTTGGCATATCTAACCTAAGTGTTTAGATAGTTGCTTCTAATTCCATTACATTATTCCACCTTACTTCACTAGGTGTTTCTAGTAACTACAGCATACATGATCTTTGACAGGCAATTATGACTCAAAAAAAAAAAATTGTGACTCAAAATATACACAAAACAATCAAAAAGACTCAAACATACTATAACAAGACACAAATAAAACACTCCCCCAAACTTAAATCACACATTGTCCCCAATGTGTGTAGACTCAAAAACAATAAAAGAAAACAAGACACTTACAGACTTGGCTAAAATGGTGGTGGTGGCGGTGGCATTGGATAGTGTATGAACCACTGGTTGAACAAGGAACTCATCTCGTTAATTTGCTGCCTCGTTTCTTGTTGTCCTTGTATCACTGTGTCCAAACTCTGCATCATCCTCATCTGATTCTGGAGTAATTGCTCCATCACGGCACAAGGTTCGAACCGTGGTTGGTGGCTAGGTCTGCCGCATATCGAGCCTCTATTTCGTGCTCATCTTCGCTCACGGCGGCCTCACGCCGCATCGCGCGGTCTTTGGTGCTCTTCTTTCTTCTTTGGGGGCTTTGGTCTGGGAAAGAGTGCACCATCCCATATGTCACAGGCAGTTGGTTTCTCTCATTAGTGTCAGTGGGTAGGACTGAGACTCCATTCATGTGGCATAAATTAGTGATAAGTGAGCCATGTCCCAATCCACCTGTTGTTACCAACCTGCTGATTTCTTCAATACTTTGCACTATCTCTTTCCCCACATCAATCGTCATCCCCCTCATAATTCCATATATCAGTTTGATCCTATCTTCTGGCACTCTGGTGAAGTGCGTGGATGGAATCACGCGGCATGAAATACAACCAACCTCGTCGCTGTTTTGTTGATCGACACCGCCGATCCTCTTGACCCATTTCGCAATATCAAATGCACTCTGTGGTAGTTTCATCTGCGACGGCATTCCAGTTGATGTTGTTGGTGCCCCTAGACCATGTTCTAAAATAGTTCCAATCACCATCTCCTCCTTCAACATCAACTATTTTTAGAGACATATTTATCGCTGCTGCCGTCACAGACATATATCTTCCCCTCACAAAGCATTTGTTGTCCACCCTCTCCGGAAAGTTAGCATAGAATTCACGCACCATTGCTGTGTTCATTGGTGCTATCCTCTCCGGGTTTACAAATCTCTTCCACCCCATCATCTCAATCATTGCCCGAATGAGCTCATAGACATCCTCCTCCCCAAACGAATCCCTTTGGTAGTCCATTCCCCTTTCAGGGATTAAGGGCCTAGTACTAAGCTTTTTGTATCTTGTATAAGCTTCGTGGCTAACGAACCTAGTATCATCAGACATGGGTGAAGTGGATGCGAGGCTCTTCTCTTTCTGGCAGACATGGTTAAATCACTTTTTGCAGCTTACAAACTTAGTATCACCAATGTTTCCCAACACAATCAACAATTAGCAGCTACAACACTAACACCCCCAAACTCCAATTCCTGCACTACACAATACCCACACCCTCCTTGTATACTCCTCCTCTAAACTTCACAACCAATTTTTCAGCACCCCATCTACTTCAACAATGCAACACTTCTCCAAACTACTACCTCCTTTGACTACTGAAAGCTTTCAAGAAAAGATGAAGATTACCTTTTTGACGGTGTTCTTCAAGGTTTTCTTGATCTAATGGTGATCTGAGACACTTTGATGAGGTTTTGTTGGTTGAAATGGTTAAGGGTTTATGGACTTTAAGAGTTTTTGGTTGTGGTTGGGTTTGATTTAAGGAAGATTTGTGGGTGAGGGTTGAATTTTCGTGGGTTTTGTGGAAAATAAAGGTTAGGTTTTGGTTTGAATTTGGGGAAAATCGGATTTTTGGGCGTTTTATTACTTTCTGGATTTCCGCTTCGGCGTCGCGGCCACTTTTAGCCGCGCGCCTAACTTCCAGACCGCCGAATTTCTGCGCGCTGCCCTCTGAAAGGCGCCTAGACTTGGCAATTTTTCTGGGTTTTTGGCGCCGCGGCCCTGCTCAGCGCATGGCTTAATCTTTCAAGACTACGCTCTTTTGAGCCGCGACCACTGCTCTGGCGCCGCGCCACCCGCTTTTTCTCGAAATCCTGGCCTTTTTCGCCGCTTCAATTTATCGGCCTATACTCAATCACAACATTACACTACCTCCGCGAGACCGTTTCTTAATAAAAACTACTATATTTAAAGTGAAAATAAATCAAAATACCTTGGGTTGCCTCCCAAGTAGCGCTGTCTTTAACGTCTTTTAGCCGGACTCAAGTTTCTTATCTCAATAAGTGTGGGGTGGATTAACCCCACAACTAATCCATTTTCTCTACATTTTTCGTTTTCTTTCTTCTTCTCCTCTTAGCATTATCGCTGCGGAAGGTTCAGAACACATACCGCTTTTGTGGATGTTCGCATTACATACCGCTTTGGCTCATCTCCTTGGTTTGACTTCAGATCGGCTCATGGGGGTTTGATGGTGCTGATTGCAAAGCATCTCGCCATGGTTGGTGGCTCGATGACGTGTTTAAATACTTTAAACACAATTTCTTCCTTCTTCACCCTTAATGTCGCCTCTCCTCTTTCTACATCGATCAAGGCTCTCGCCGCTAGGAATGGTCTCCCAATATGATAGGGATTGCATCCTCTTCCATGTCAAGAATGAGGAAGTCCGCGAAAAAGAATTTTCCTACTTTAACAATCACATCCTCAATCTTCCTCTTGGATGAAATCCATCGCCTCATCGGCTAGTTGCGAGCTCACGGTGGTTGGTTTGCCTCACCCAACTCCAATCGTTTAAATACCGATAAAGGCATCGATTTATACTTGCCCCTAAATCGCATGCAGCCTCTGCATGTCACGCCACCGTTGTGCAGGTAGTGTAAAACTCCCTGAGTCTTTTAGTTTAGGGGGCAACTTCTTCTGCAAGATAGCACTACACTCCTCCGTTAGTGCTACCATCTCGTACTCTGCCAGTTTCTTGTTCTTCTTCCCCAAGATCTCCTTCATGAATTTGAAATAGGAGGCATCGCTCCAACGCTTCTATAAAGGTATGTTGATACGCAGTTTTCTCAATGTCTCCAAAAATTTAGAGAATTGTTTATCAACCGCCCGCCGCAATCTCTGTGGGAATGGGATCTTCTCGTATACTCCTTCTGGAGTTTTTTCTACCATCGGGCGAGATTCAACCACCTTCTCTTTTTCTATCTACGCCCTTTGTTCAACTACGCCGGTGAGGTATTCTTCAATCGCTTTCCACTTCTCAATTGTACTTGCTGGCATTGCTCCTGATTCACCTGTGTTGCTTGGCGTTGTACTGTCACGACCAAGGTCGCGGCAATCGTGCCTCACGCACCTGCCGTATACATCGAGAATAGCAGTGAACATACATACACATAAACTCGAATAAAGTAAACATCAGCGGTAAACGATGCGGCCACCTTCCATAAAATAAACTTAATCGAAAGTGAAAGCGATAACTTATTCTTACACCTTCAAACCACAAACGTGACTACTGCACCTCAGAATAACAATCGCTGTATGACAGGCCCCGCCATACCTGAATGTACAAATGCTATAATCTCGTGGAACTGTACTAAAAGACAAAGCCTCCGAGAAATGGAGCTTTCAGAACCGACGGTGATCCTAAGAGTGCGGATCGCCAACGATCTCAACTCGCGGCATGAACGCAACCCCGAAGTAGGTCGATAACAGTGCAGTATATCGTGGGAAAATCTGAAAATACCTCATAAGTCTAAAATAACCGAGACATGTATAAAATCGGTTTACGTAACACGTGCCTTACCAACAATGAGAATATCAATCATATACTATCCGCATGAAAATAGGAAGCTCATAATCAAAGCAAGGTCATCCGCCTCAGATCATTAAGCACTTTACTCCCGGGACTATTTCACTCGCACGGGTCATGTGGACCCGCATGAGGTATTCCTCGCATAAATCGTACTCACCGCACGTGGGACTATTTCACCAGTATAAGCCCAACGGACTCGCATGAGGTATTCTCGCATCGTGGGTAGCAAATCCACCAATGTGTGGTATAACGATCTTGGGGATTTACCTCATTTATACTCTTACTCAAGCGGTGGTATAACGATCTTGGGGATTTACCCTCATTTATACTCTTACCCTGAAGAAGGTGGTATAACGATCTTGGGGGTGTACCCCTCATTTATACTCTTACCCCTCATACTGCATGCCTCGGAATCCCTCATCATAAGCATGTCCAAGGTGCATATACCCGTGGAATCCCACATCACTGACGGTATGTCCAAGTAAACTCATACTAAGGCCATGGAAGCATACCCGTGGAATCCTCCATCACTGACGGTACGTCCACGTAAACTCATACTAAGACAATGGAAGCATACCCGTGGAATCCTCCATCACTGACGGTACGTCCACGTAAACTCATACTAAGACAACGGAAGCATACCCGTGGAATCCTCCATCACTGACGGTACGTCCACGTAAACTCATAACTTCATTAGACTTTCATTTCTATGTTTACCTTATTCAAGAAAACCCGACTCTTTAACCTTTCATAAAGTTATTATAACCAACTCCCCATAAAGCCGTTATACTAACTTTATGCTTTAAAACTTTAGACATTCTTATCCTTTCATAAGGCCGTTATAACAAACCTCCCATAAAGCCGTTATAACTCCTTATGTTTCAAAAGATTTCGTTCTTTTATGAACCAAGAGGCTTATACTTCAAATCAAATTTACATAATTTTCAAAATACTTCTTCATGTCAAGAAATCCTTGTCTACCTTATTTACGTGCGGCCAATGGTCGGACTGGCCCACCGGGTCGGCTTTGGCCTGGTCGGCGGAGTGGCGGAGAAAGGGGCGGGGTCGAGGGCGGGCTGGAGGGGTCGGGTCGTGACCATACCATGTCCCGGTCCCGATCCGATCCCGCTGAGTAGGTGGCCTGGACGGGGCGGTTTTTTTTTTTTTTTTTAATTTTTCACTAAATTAAAATAATAAATTACTAAGTACTAACAAAGTAACATTAACATATACTTGTCATATAGTCATAATGTCATATACATATACTATAATATTATAGACTTATAGTATTATAATTTATAATTATAGTATTATAGTATTATACTCATATATATAATATATTTATAAAGTATAAACTATAAACTATAAAGTATAAAGTATAAAGTTATAAACTAAATAATTAAACAAAGACAAGAATAGTGTAAAAAAATCCCAAAGTCTGTTTTTGTGCCTTTTATATTATTAATTTCATTGAAATATCAAATATACAAGATTCAAAATTACATTGTAGTGTACTGTTGTTGAAAAAAATTGCAAAAGAGTGAAAGACATAGAAAAATTTAAAAATTGCAATGAAATAAATTACCAATTTGAAAATATTTTTTCTAATTTCTTTATAATTTCTTGTGGTTCTTCGGTTGGAATTGGTATATCTTGATCAAATTGTTCCACGTCGCTACTCATGCCTTCAGATAAAATGTCGTTGTAGTTGTCGTCATCTTCTTCGTTAATCTCTGGTTGACCGCACCTCCTTCGCTCCGCTCGTATCCAATCTCTGAATAGTACCGCCATCTCCAAGCTGTCTCCGGCTAATGAGTGTCGTGCTCTCTATTTGAAATCTGCCGCGTAAAAGCGCCGTAAGCGATGACGCCAAATGTTCAAAATATCTCGCCATCATTGAAAGTGTCGGAAATGTCTTCTCATTCGCTCCAATATTTCACAAGTCTTCCTTTCCTTCTTCATTGATAAGCGCTTGGTAAGGTAAATTACCCCGCAAAACAAAACATCGAACTCACTAATTTGGTTAGCACCGCTACCACACATTTTATTTCCGAGGCTTTCAATAGAATTAATATTAGGCCTAGCCACGAACCGCTTGTCTTTTTAGGTTGTGTTGAAGAAGAAGATGATACAAAAGTCGGTTGGTTACTAGCACTTTCTTGGTAATGCCGATATACTTTTGCATTCATCTTCTACGCTATTCAACACTTCTTCTAGCGTTAGTTCAATAGGTGGTTCAACATTTAAATTTTTGGGAGTTGGAGGTGGTAGTACGTCCATACGCTTATATATATTTTCAATAAGACTTTTACAACCCTCTACTTTAATAGCTGGGTTTAATACAACACCAATAATATAAATAGGAATAGAATAAAATATTTTTTAATTTCATAAACATTTTTTAATAGGCTGATATAAGCGGTGTTTTTCCATATATTCTTTAAGAAGTAAAAATATTATAGCTATATAAAACAACATAGTTGAAATAGTAGGATAATATAAAGTAGAAAATTCTTTTGTTGCTCGTTGAAAATTTTCTAAAAATACAATAAGTTCTCTAATTTTCTCCCAATCGGTATCACAATCATATCATTTGGATTTTGATTACGGGCGTTAAAAAATAAAGTAATAGGTTTTCTATAGTCATAAGCAACAACTAGTTGGTCATATAAAGAATTCCACCTAGTTGGTACTTCTTCGGGAATTTTTCTGTAAGATAGTCCACAATCGTGGCAAGTTTTTTTATATTCTTTTCTTTGTTGAATTCTATTATTTTTAAAAATAAAGTGTATAGCAAATTGTTTTTTTTCAAGAATATCTTGAAAAAGTGAAAGACCATCCTTTACATCTAAGTTATAAATATGGCACACACATTTGATATGAAAATGTTTTGGAAAAGACTGAGTTAAAACATTTCTTAAAATACTAATAAGTAATTGTTAGAAAATGCATTATCTAATGTAATACTCATAACTTTATCGGTTATTCCGTAATAATCACGATCGAATAAATATTTTAAAATAAACTCACCAAATTGCCTACTATCTATATATCTATACGCTAAAATACGTTTTTGCATATACCATTTATAATCTATCCAATGACAGGTTACCGTTAAATAATCATGGCCGTTAGTACTACGACCTATATCAGAAGTTAAAGCAACTTTGCAATTTAAATGATATAATGCATAACGTAAATACGGGTTGATATTCATGCAAATTTAAATACATCTCTTTAACAATTGATCTAGGAAAACCTTTATAAGCAGGATTATACATATCTCTAATATAATGAATAAAACCGGAGATTCAGAAATGAAAAGGCAAACCCTCCACAAAGACTAATTTTGCTAGTGCTTCCTATCTTTATGTTTATCATATTTAGGGCCTACAACTCCCGTCATAGGGTTAATTTGACCAGACTTTCTCGGGACAAGAGTATGTGAACCTTGTCCCGATTGAGAGGACGTTTGCTCACCATTTTTCAATCATGTATCGGGCATGCAAGGCTTTGTGTTTTGCAATGGTGTCTTCCTAAACTCCCGTCCCACCGACCTTGTCCATTTTAAAAGAATAAACATTTTTACAAGTTTTACATACACTACTTGATTAGCTACGTCCTCACAAAATATTTCCATACAACCGATTTTAATGGTCGTTTTAGGACCTGCCTCATAGTAGGGGATAGGAGACATTTCACTAATGGGTGTATCATCATCTTCATTAATAGGTGTATCATCAACTAGAGTGTCATCTAAATTAAAATCTTCTTCAATTTCGGGATAATCATTTGTGTCAAGATCATATGGTATTTCAGAAACATTTCAAAGATCTATAAAATCATCTTGTCTAGGAATAATCGAACAGAATACTAGAAGAAGTACCACTTGCCCTTGTTACCACCCCTACTAGAAGTTCCGACCACTTACCCTTACCAACACGCCTCTTAGTCCTTTCATTTTAATTATGCTAATAAATAGTTAAAGATAATGAAATTAAATGTGCTAAATGAAATAAAGACAAAATAATAATTTAATGAGAACGAATGTACCAAACGCCGACGTAGAGTCGACGTGTAATCGAGAGGTTGAAAATTGAAACTTTGCTCGATAGATAATCCTCGAAGCTAGTTGCAACTTCACTCCCGATTCTCAAATTAATAAATAGATTGAATACGTAGACAATGTTGTATAGAGAATTAGAGATTGATTGAGAGATTAGAGAGTAGAAAGATTTGTGAAAATAATAAGAAGAGGAATGAGGTATTTATAGGGTTAAAAATAAATATAAAGGGGCAGGGGGTTGGGGAGTGGAGGCCTAAAATGGCCGTTGTCAACGACGAAAATGTAAAATGGCCGTTGGACAACGGCTATTTTGTGCAAAGGTCGAATCATGGCGGATTTGGGGCGGGTCGGGGCGGGTCGGGCGGGTCGGGGCGGGATCGGGGCGGTCGGGCTGGCGGGACCATACTGTCGCCCCGCCTCGCTCGAGCCGGCCCGTTTTTTTAATACGGTGTGTCGTGTCGGTTGGTCGGGTCGGTCGGCTCGACCGACGGGTTTAGTCGGCCTACGGCCAGACCCTACTTATTTAGGATAAACCATTCTCAAGAACAAGTGCGTTAACTCCTTAACCTAACCAACTTAGACATTTTCTTAAAACAAGTCAAGTATAACAAATGGATTTACTTCATTTAAAACACGCACGCCTACCGTATTATATAGTTATAACTACTCATGCTCAAGAGATAAGAAAGTTTCCACATACCTCTCGGTTAATCCACTTGTTAAGTCCAATACACCACACGTAGACGTCAACCTAAAATGACCATAAGACGTTTATTAACCTCTAGTTCAATGTAGAATAATCCAAGTTCAAGTCACTAAATTCTATGGAAAATTGGGCATTTCCTTTGTTTCTACATACTTTGCCACCTTTTTCAAGGCCGAATTCAACATCCAAACGCCACATTTAAGGCCCAACAATCCAAACATTTCAAGGGGATTACACACCTAAACTTGGATGTGTAAAATTACTTCACAATGTACAACAACTAACTTAACAAGTTTAAGGTAGTATTTAGGATATAACATGCTCACATATCATTCTTAACCAATTCTTCCATATCCAAATCATATTTCTTACATGCAATTCATCCAAGAGTAATATTTCCAACTACAAGTTCTTTCTCTTTTACATGCAACACCAAAAACTAGCTACAAGAGAAGAATTGTTACCTTAGAGTTTTAGCCAAATTAATCCAACAAATTTGCTAGCCTCCTTTTCACAATCACCACCACAACAACTCCTACAAGCTTGCCAACAAGTTTTCTTCTTGCCACATTTTCAGATTTTTCTCAAGTCTTTCTTTCTTCTTAATTTTCTAGAGAGAAGGGAGAGCTTAATTTTCTAGAGAGAGGGATGAACTTGAAGAATGACCAAGTCTGTCACAACCCGACCCCGGGCCCGTGATTGGTGCCCTACCTGGGCACCCCGCTGTATACATCAGAATAGCAATGAACATACACAACATACAAAAACTTAGATAAGAATCAACAACAGCTAGCCGATAAGGCCACCTTCCGTAAAATATACTCAATCCGTAAATAGAACAAGACATTTTTCTTTTTTTACGTACCAATCCACAATGTGACTACACACTTAAGAATAACAACTCGGACGGGGCCCCGCCATACCTCGAATGTACAACAACCGACAATACAGGATAAGCCTCCGAAATGAAGGAGCTTCTCAACGGTGAACAATGATCCTAAGAGCGAGGATCAAGAACTGCATTTACTGCGGCATGAACGCAGCCTCAAGGAGGCCGAGACAACATGTACCAAATATGTGAAATAAAGTACCGTAATGAAATCATAAGTCTAAAATAAAACGGAGACATGTATGATTACTCAATTAACGAGAATCAGGCCTTACTAACAATGAGAGTAAATGAGTATACTTACAATATAAAGCAGGAGGCTCACGATCAAGAAGGACCACCCGCCCGCAGATGTCATTAAGCAATCCTATTCTCGACTATTTCACCCGCATAGATCGCGCGGACCGCATAGGTATTCCTCGTGATAGTCAGACCGCCCGCATGGGACTATTTCACCCGCATAAGCCCATAAGGACTCGCATGAGGTATTCCTCGCATCGTGGGTAGCAAATCCACGGAAACAGGTGGTATAACGTCTTGGGGGTTTACCCCTCATTTATACTCTTACCCTGAAACAGGTGGTATAACGTCTTGGGGGTTTACCCCTCATTTATACTCTTACCCTAGCTCAACCGGCCATCATACTTAACATAAGCCTACCGCTTATCATACAATAAATAAGCAAGTTAAGAAATCCTAACTTCCTATTAGCCTTATTCATATACATTCTCATTTTAGTTTACTTAAGGCACTAACATGTCATTATAAAATCCGAATTTAACCCAAAGTACTACGATTTCTATTCTTTTAAAAATGACTCTTTTTCATATATAACTTCCAAGATACTAATAACCGTAGTATCAAGTCATAACTACTTTTCAAGACAAGTCACGATACCTTTTAGAAATACATTTAGGCTTCTAAATCAAGTGACTTCTTTCCTTTAAAACCTTAGGCAATCGACGCCTTAAATCAAATCGCCTTTCAATAAATCAAGCCATTTATCTTTCCATAAAGCCAATATAACCAACTCCCCATAAAGTCGTTATATTCACTTTATGCATTAGTCAAGTACAATTTCCTATCCAGGACTTATACGCTTAAAACGAAACAAGTATCGCATACTTTAAAACTCTTCAAGTCCCTTAACATACTTAAATTACTTAGAGTAAACCACTCTTTAAACTTTTCATAAAAACAAGTATCAAAATACTTTCAACATACTTAAAGTCTCTTAACTTTGAAAACCAAGATATCCTTAACATTTAAACACGCGAGTTAATTCCTAACTCAATCAACTCGACATTCCTAAAATAAGCCAAGGATGTCAAATGGACTAGATTGTCAAAATCTCACGCGTCTACCGTACTATATACGTGAAACTAGTCATGCTCAAAAGATAGGAAAAGTTCCACATACCTCTTCTGTCAAACCACTTGTCAAGTACAAATTCCCTTGTAGTATGTCAACCTCAATTAGCCCAATTATGATCCAAGATCACAAGTCTCTCCTTAGCAACTTTAGCTCCTCCTTTCGACGCTCCAATCCACTCCAAGCAACCCTTAGAAGCTTAAGAATAACTCATCTTCAAGTTCCAACTTCAAAGTCAATAACCTTTAGGTTTTCGCCATGACTAATATGAAAATGCCTCTTTTCCAAATCTTTCTTTGAGAAAACCTTACAATACTCTTAGAACCTCGTTTAAAGTGGGGAATTATTGGACAAGAATTGGAAATTTTCCTCGAAACTTGTCAAACCGTGAGCTTCCATAATGAGCAAGACAAGATTTCAATTTTTTTCTAAGTGTGAGAATGACAAAGTCTTGCTACTAGTGTTTATATAACAAAATGGAAGGTCTAGATTAGTACATATGGATGGCTCGGACGTGTTTCACATGGATCTTGCCAAGTGGCCCTTCGACTTTTAGTCAACAATGTCAAGCTAAGTCATTTGCAAGACTTGTCTTCCTAACAATGGTCAAACGACCCTTTTGTCCTTGATAAATTTCGTCCAAGACAACATAAGGGGGTGACACGTGTCGCCTCCCATTCGTCACAATATTTCGCTTTCCGACAAATCCAAAATTCGATAAATTTTACTGCCTCAAACCTTAACATTTGAGTTCTTACGCACGTTCTTAAAAACATATCCCGAATTTCCGGTGTAACATTCTTCCCCTTAGAAACATTCGTCCCCGAATGTTCTTTCGAGTCCAACTTAAAGATAGCGACATAGTCTCCTTACAACCCCTACATACCAATAATACCACAGTGGCCACATACTAAAATGCCAACTCAACCCCACGTGTCAACGCTTGCTATCCGCATAAAGCTTCACGACTCTAAGCTTACAAATAATCTTTCCGAATAAGCTACTTATCCACACTTGAATCAAGTCCGGACCAAATAATCAACCTCGCCCACGCCAACCCACCAACCGCGATCTACACTTTCTACATACAAGGCCTCATACAGGTCATCCGAATCGGAAGTGGTATCTGTTATTATACTCAACACAACAAGAGACAATTAACCTCCCGCTATCTCGAAATCAAGAACACAGTTCGCGTCCTATCCTCGGTGCCCGGATAGTACCTTGCCTGTCTGGCTTGGCCCGAGGTGTAATGCAACACCGAGACTCACCTGTGTCCCTAATCCTCCGAAAAACCTCCGAAGTTATCCAGAATCGAGCTCATCTGTCGGCCATCATAAACGTAGGAACCTGCAGCCTCAAAATCTCTCGCTAAACAAGCAAGCATAATCCTCGGTAGAGTAAGGGTCCCAACCGAAGAACACTACTGGTTTCACCACTAATTACTATGACCCTGTGGAGTCGCACTTCCTCCGAGTACGATGCCACCTTAACAAGATCTATATTAATTACCTCTCATATCTATGTTGGGATTTCAATCGCTCGCAATAGCCCACTGGCTTCGGTGCTCAACCATGACTGCTACTATCTCTGACACTAAGCAAGAACTCCTTATGTCCCTTTTCCGGTCATCTTACCCATACATACTTCGAGGTCACGACACGACTTAGTCGGCCCCAAACAATTAGGGCAATAAGCATTGCGTGCACTCTCCTAAAACTCGCGACTAGTCTGCGGCCGGCACACGCATCTATCCTCATCTCACAAAGACCATCCGGTGCTACTCACCAGCTCTTCTCTCCTCGAGAGTCGTATCTCGATATCAGATCATAATCGATCTCATCGCCGCCTCTTTACTTCCTCAACGATGGAAGACTGGCAACCTCTCTGATCGAACTTCATTAACCTCGAAACCAATAATCGAACCCCAGGCTCAGATGGCGAAGAATCTTACTGACTACATCCGCTTCATTTGTCGCCCATCCGCGTACTACCCAGTCCATCACAAAGAGTATATGTAATCGTCTTGGCTTTCCGGATGGTATAGGATATCAATATCACAATCCTCGAGTAACTCTAACCACCATCTGTCGCAAATTCTAACGCCTCACCGCAGATATACCGAGGCTTTTGTGGTCCGCACAAGTATCCACACGAAGTCAGATATACGCCATGCCCCAAATCTTCAAGGCATGATTTAACCGCCAACTCTAAATCGCGAGTGGCTCAATTTCCTTTCCGCCCCTAACTAGGAAAACATAGGTTCTAACCTTATCGGGTTGCGTCGGCCAAGACACAACCTAGCCCAACACCCAACGTGTTATCATCAAAACCTAACCTCTAGTCTTTCGGGAGAGTTAGAACTGTAGTCGTGGTCAACTTGTCTTCCAATAACTGAAAGTCTTTCTCATTCCTGCGAAATATTCGGGTATCCTTAATCTCACTTATGGTTCCTGTTTCCCTTTTTGTTGCAACCAAACTTGGTCACTAAACTTAGACTTAATTCCTTTGCTTGCCTCATGGCTAAGACTTCATCACAATCACAATTTAGGGGAGGTTTCCTGATCTCTGCAAGTAGTAACCCAGCTTTTCCTTTCCCAGTTTGTAGAGCCTATAACTAGGTGTTACCACATTTTCTCGAAATGTTCTTACCTCCCATTATTTACTAATGGTCTTTACACTAGTCTGGGGTAAACATATCTCGTGCAACCTATTTTTAACCATAGTCGTATTCTCCTTTATTATTCTGGTCATATCCTGCGTCTAACAACATGGGTACATGCAACCCAAGAATACGCAAATCGCCCTTTTTCGGGAAGAGAACTTATCTCCTATCTTGAACTTTCCTTCGAGTCACAACCCTACTCATCGGGTCCTCATGTCCAGTAATTAGCTAATCATCACGCCCCGCCTTTAAGTTCGTGTAGATTTTTCCAACCTACCAAAGATGCCCTCAGCTTTCCGCCGGCAGCACTCGTACTTATTTTTATTCTTGCCTTGTACATTTTCCTGAAATTATCCGGAAGGTCGTGGCCCTGACCGCCACACCAAACCAACTCCAAGTACCTCCAAGGGCACTTAAAATAACTTCCTCCAAATTCAATTATTACATACTTCCTGCGTCAATTTACCCCAAGTAAACAAGTCACACAGACTTAAAAAGAAAACAATGTCAAAGAAGGAAGGATAATTCACTGGTTACCACCACTTCTCTTCCTTTCCACTCGATAACAAACTGGGAAACCGTACCGAATCAATCTCTTATGTAGTCCATATTGGCATAACAAGAGGCCAACTAGCGAACTCATAATGACCTCGATATGCGTCATAATTTCTGCTGGGTCCAACGACTTTATCGTTACTGTCAATTATTATCTAACCGCTCGGCTACCACCCAACACTCACGGGTGTAGTCACCTCGAAAGCGTCCTCGTGGATTCGTGTTCTATTTCCTTATTCTTGGTTGCTCTCTTTCTTCATGGTCGTACTCTTCCGTGACTCCCAAACTTATTCTAGCGTACGTACATAGCCTTCATACTGTTTCGGGCCTCAAATCTCTGGAGTTACTAAATTAAACAATACAAGGCCCATTCCGGCTCTCACAACCTGGTTCCGGTGGAACACGTCCACGAACCCGTAAAATGACTAACTAAACTTGGGCCTTGCACCCTCGTGACCCTGTCACATAGCGGGACTACTACTAATCGATCCCATTTTTTCGAGTTATGGGCGACCCTAAATAGATCTCAACCACTCGGCCGCACTTAACTCTTTTCCTAGGTCTGTTTTAACTTTACTACCCGAAGGCCTTATATACCTAAGGTCTCGGTGGTTATCAACATTTTTAGGCTCGCAATTTCCATGCCCAAGCCTATCTTATCACCATAACCGGTACAAGAACTTCTCGTAATATCATAATCGTGTTGTCTTGACCACAACAACCATACTTTCTTCGTCCGGATCTCGCATACAATTCCTTAAGCATACCACGTAGCTTAAGTTGCTAACATAGTCTTCTACTTAGTCTCTTAATTAACTTCTTAAGGGTCCATTACCTTTTCCGATAACTCATCATTTCCTAATTATCTCAAATTAGCACGTAAAACCTTGATGAGAATTCATTAAACTGTTTCATACCTTACAGGTATATATTTATTCCATTCAAAATCCTGGTAATCTAAATCATTCTAGGCAACACGCGTCTGACCCTCATACATAAATTCGCATAGTTGTATGTCACAATACCAACTACAACCATTACCAACCTGGATACGCAATCCACGTAATCCTTCCTGGGTCACTGATGCCTTTCTCGTAGCTGCAAACAATCATAACTTGTTAGGGAGAGACGACCCTAACCATACAGCTCTATCGCACGATCTTAGAGTGAGAAGAATGGAAACCAATCCTAAATGTCCCGCGACCTCACGATTATAGATGTGGTGCACAACACACCGATAATCAAGACTCTACTGAACACGATCGTAGACACTTTCCGAGGACTAATCGCTCGATACCACTTTGTCACAACCCGACCGGGCGCGATCGTGCCCTACCCGGCACCGCCAGTATACATCGAGAATAGCAATGAACATACACAACATACAAAAAAACTTAGACAAGAACTAACAACAAAGGCTGGCCGATAAGGCCACCTTCCGTAAAATATACTCAATCCGTAAATAGAAGACATTTTTCTTTTTTACACCCAATCCACAATGTGACTACGGACCTCTAAGAATAACAACTCAAGGCGGGGCGGGGCCGCCATACCCCGAATGTACAACAACCGACAATACTGAGGATAAGCCTCGAAATGAAGGAGCTTCTCAACGGTGAAATGATCCTAGAGCGAGGATCAAGACATACTTTACTGCGGCGTGACGGCCCGAAGGAGGTCGGTCTAACATGTACCAAATATGTGAAACCGAAATCTTGTAATGAAATCATAAGTCTAAAATAAAACTGAGACATGTATGATTACTCAATTAACGATCGTGTGCCTTACTAACAATGAGAGTAAATAGGAGTATACTTACAATATAAAGTAGAGGCTCACGATCAAGAAGGACCACCCGCGGTATCATTAAGCAATCTATTCCCGGGACTATTTCACCGCGTAGATCGCGTGGACCCGCATGAGGTATTCTCGCATGGTACTCCGCCGCGTGGGACTATTTCACCGCATAAGCCCATAAGGACTCGCATGAGGTATTCCTCGCATCATGGGTAGCAAATCCACTAAACGGTGGTATAACGTCTTGGGGTTTACCCTCATTTATACTCTTACCACAACAGGTGGTATAACGTCTTGGGGTTTACCCTCATTTATACTCTTACCCTAGCTCAACCTGGCCATCATACATAACATAAGCCCTACCGCTTATCATACAATAAATAAGCAAGTTAAGAAATCCCCCTAACTTCCTATTAGCCTTATTCATATACATTCTCATTTTAGTTTACTTAAGGCACTAACATGTCATTATAAAATCCGGGAATTTAACCCAAAGTACTACGTATTTGCTTTTAAAATGACTCTTTTCATATATAACTTCCAAGATACTAATAACCGTAGTATCAAGTCATAACTACTTTTCAAGACAAGTCACGATACCTTTTAGAAATACATTTAGGCTTCTAAATCAAGTGACTTCTTTCCTTTAAAACCTTAGGCAATTGATGCCTTAAATCAAATTGCCTTTCAATAAATCAAGCCATTTATCTTTCCATAAAGCCAATATAACCAACTCCCCATAAAGTCGTTATATTCACTTTATGCATTAGTCAAGTACAATTTCTATCCAAGGGACTTATACGCTTAAAACGAAACAAGTATCGCATACTTTAAAACTCTTCAAGTCCCTTAACATACTTAAATTACTTAGAGTAAACCACTCTTTAAACTTTCCATAAAAACAAGTATCAAAATACTTTCAACATACTTAAAGTCTCTTAACTTTGAAAACCAAGATATCCTTAACATTTAAACAAGTGAGTTAATTCCTAACTCAATCAACTCGACATTCCTAAAATAAGCCAAGGATGTCAAATGGACTAGATTGTCAAAATCTTGACGTCTACCGTACTATATACGTGAAACTAGTCATGCTCAAAAGATAGGAAAAGTTCCACATACCTCTTGGGTCAAACCACTTGTCAGTACAAATTCCGCCGTAGTAGTATGTCAATTAGCCCAATTATGATCCAAGATCACAAGTCGCTTAGCAACTTTAGCTCCTCCTTTCGACGCTCCAATCCACTCCAAGCAACCCTAGCTTAAGAATAACTCATCTTCAAGTTCCAACTTCAAAGTTGAATAACCCTTTAGGTTTTCGCCTTGCGACTAATACGAAACGCCTCTTTCCGAAATCTTTCTTTTGAGAAAACCTTACAATACTCTTAGGAACCTTGGTTTAAAGTGGGGGAATTATTGGACAAGAATTGGAAATTTTCCTCTTGGAAACTTGTCAAAACCGTGAGCTTCCATAGTGAGCAAGACAAGATTTCAATTTTTTTTCCTAAGTGTAGAGAATGACAAAGTCTTGCTACTAGTAAGCTTATATAACAAAATGGAAGGTCTAGATTAGTACATATGGATGGCTCGGATGTGTTTCACATGGATCTTGCCCAAGTGGCCCTTGGACTTTTAGTCAACAATGTCAAGCTAATTCATTTGCAAGACTTGTCTTCCTAACAATGGTCAAATGACCCTTTTGTCCTTGATAAATTTCGTCCAAGACAACATAAGGGGGTGACACGTGTCTCCCTCCCATTCGTCACAATATTTCGTTTTCCGACAAATCCAAAATTTCGATAAATTTTACTCGTCTCAAACCTTAACATTTGAGTTCTTACGTACGTTCTTAAAAACATATCCTGGAATTTTCGGGGTGTAACAAAGTCTTCAAGACTTGGTCAATAAGTAGTGCATGCAAAATCAGATGGGGGAGGACACTTGTCACCCACCCATGGCCTCTTTAAAAGAAAATATCAGATTTCCTCAGTTTTTCCGCCAGAAAACCCGCCTCGGCGCCGCGGCCCTGCAGCCGGCGCCGCGGCGCTGAAACTCCCGCAACCCCTCAGCACTTCCGGCGCCGCGGCCCTGCTTCCCGGCGTCGCGGCCCTGTGGCTCCTGTCCGAATATTTCCTGCCTGACTGCGCACTGAACTTGTAACTTTCATAACTTTCTACTCCGATGTCCTATCGACGAACGGTTGGTTGCGTTGGGAACTAGACTCATCGAAATACATGCTAGGCCTTCGAAATGCCTACAAAATCTCAATGTAACTGGACATACACCACATCAAAGTTGACTAAAAACCCGTCTGAAACAATCCGTCAACCTATCTTTTGAAAATTTTAAGTCTTACTCCCTCTCGTACGCACTCATACGCATGACCTGAACTACGGGGTGTAACATACCCTGTGGCCTGTTGTTTGCTTGCTTTGCTAGCTGACCCACTTGTGTTTCCAAGTTCCTGAACGAGGATCTAGCTTCTGTCACGAACTGGGTCTGGGCGTTGGTGATTGCCAACAAAGCTGCTCTCAGCTCGTCTGGCTTTTCTGGCTGGACAGGTGTATTAAATTGTTGAGACGGTGAGGCCTGAGTGAAGGGCTACTGATTTTGGTTCTGTTGGTTTTGGTACTGGCCCCTATATTGATTCTGCTGCCCCTGGTCTCCTCTCCATGAGAAATTTGGGTGATTCCTCCACCCTGAATTATATGTGTTGGAGTATGGGTTGTTCTGTGGCCTCTGATAATTACCACGGCACGACACTCTGCTGCTCGATTGGCACATTATTAGGATCGGTGAAGGACACCTATCGAATGTATGTGGGCGCACATATTTCACGACTCTTAGGCATCTGCATTTGCGTTCATCGATCGTGTGTTCTTTGCAATTGTTTCGTCAACAAGGCCACTGGGGCATTCAATGCAGCAATGACATCTATTTCGTGGACTCCCACTGTTTTACTCCCACTCATTGATCTCTCTTCTGTGACATGGTTATTGGTGGTCATATCTTCTAATAATTCGTGAGCGTCGTGGGCTGTTTTCCTCATGAATGTCCCACCTGCTGCTGCATCTATAATGGTTCTGGTTGTTCCGCTGAGCCCGTTATAGAAGATGTGGACCAAGTTTCACAACTCAATGCAATGGTGTGGGCATTTTCTCTGCAAATCTTTGAACCTTTCCCACGCCGTCTGGTGACTCTCCATCCGCGGTAGAAGTTATTGACTCACTCTCAATTTATTTGCTTTGCGGGAAAGAATTTGGCTAGAAATTTTTGTGCCAGCTCTTGCCATGTAAAAATCGAATCAGCTGGCAGGGAATTTAACCATACTTTTGCTCTATCCCTGAGTGAGAAGGGAAAGAGCCTCAATCTGACGGCATCATCAGTAACGCCGTTATATCTGAAAGTTGCACATAGCTCCAAGAAATTAGCTATGTGCATATGTGGATCCTCTGATGGCAGTCCTCCAAATTGCACTGTGTTCTGCACTATGCCTAGAATCGTCGGTTTGATCTCAAAGTTGTTTGCTACTATTGCAGGGAGCCTAATACATGCGTACTCAGTTCGCTCACCTGGCATAGTCTCCCAAGCTTTTTTCTGCCTGGACTTGAACTCTCTCATCGACATCCATTGGCACTCTCTGAGGCATTCCTGGGTTAGGTTGATTTTCACCTAACCCTTCTCTCATCACATTATTGTTTTGAACACCGTTCATCTCTATCACGGCTGAAATTCGCTGGTTTCTTCTATTCTGTTTACAGGTTTTCTCAATCTCTGGATTGAAGGGAACAAGAGTGTCTGCCCCTCTTCTCCTTCGCATAAACTGATTTCCTGAAACAGATAAAAAACAGACAACAAATCACGGCACCCTGATTTTTACCGAAATAAATAATAATAAAAAATGTAAAAATAAAAAATAAAAATTAAAAACCAAATTAGAAATTAAAAATAGATAAAATTGATATTGAACTATGCCTAATCCCCGGCAACGGCGCCAAAAACTTGATGCGCGAAAAGATGCACACACTTTAACGCAAGTGCACGTTATCGTGACAAGTAATATAGTCTTGGTAAGACCGAATATCGTCCACAAGGATTAGTGTTCAAGTACCAATTATCTATCTTTTAGTATCTATTTGGTAACCGATATTTGATTTTGTTGTTTATAACTAACAATTATAAATACTAATTTAACTAATGTGTTTACTTCAGTAGTGATGGAAATAGGGCTTCCACATCTCTTCAACTATCCGCTTATGTTACTTATTAATGCAATGAATTATGGTTCTTCTTCTCTTGGAGCTAGCGGAGTTTCTGAAATCGTTTTATACTCCCGTTAAGGCTATATAAACACTCAACCCCAGTATTGCTCCTTTCTACCTTTCGGTGATAAGGATGACTCTATAGGAGGATTAAGACCAAAAACCTAGTTAACCGTCACGCGCCATGCGTAAAATTAGGTGTTTAAACCTCTCATTAACGCTACATAAGTAATTGAGGTATTTTCATCCCCAATCCAAAATATGTCTACCCAACTTACAGCATATTCACAACCTCCTCCTTTCGAAGTTTGATTAGAAATCATATAAATAATGATAATTAGTGATCAATTAATTACCAATCATTCAAAGCAATTATTGGATAAATCTCAACAAGAAGAAGAATAACCATAAACATGCATCAATTCATAACATAAGTTTCTAGTGATTTAACATGGAAAACCCTATAAAGGAATTAGTTCCTAGCCATTGACATGACAAGAACTAATTCAAGGTTCATCATAAAAACTGAAATAAAGGAAAGAAAAGAAAAGAAAATTACTAAGTTAAGGTCTCCAATCTTCAATCCAAGAATCCTTGTGTTGTGCAAGAAATGGAACCCTTTAGAACTGCCTAGGGTTCTCCTTTTATAGGCTCAAAAACGCCTCTAACTTTTCCCTTTAGGCCTGACCCAGAAAATTGTCATTAAACCTGATTTTCCCGCGTCGGCCGCGCGCCATATCGGCGCGCGGCCGGAAGTCCTGCGATACTTCGGATGATTTGGCGCCGCGACCGCTCTTCTATCTTGGCGGGCATGGCCGCAACTCTGCGCCACGGATATTGGCGCCGCGACCTGCACTGTTGGCGAGGGCGCGCGCGACTTCGTGTTTGCCTCGTTCGCCACTTTCTCTGCTTTTAAGCTCTGGAACCTCCACTTTTGCCCTCTTTTAGCTCCTTTTCCGCCATTGGGTCATTTTAACCACTTTGACTCAAAAGAAAGAAAATATATCCTAATACGACACTTATTTGTACAAAAAAGGACAAAAAACTAACTAAAAACGACTCAAAAAGTGTATATAAAATACACCGATCAGGGAGAAAGGGGAGTACGAGCGCAACACGCATGAGAGGGAAGTAGAGGAGAAAGAAAGAAGAGAAAGAAACCCTAGTAACTAGAAGACAAGGAGGAAGCGCTCAATTAAGTTCAGGTTAGATTCTATGTTATATGGTTGAATTAATCTATTCATGATCCTTATACTAATGTGTTATTGAATGAAATCAATTTTTTAAAGAGGTCATTACACGGAAATTCCACAATCCACTTGAATAGAGAAACTTGAGGGATGTAACATGACATAATGATTACAGCAGCATATTAAATGTGGAAACTGCATAAATCCGTAAAGAATATAAAAGTATGAGATGAATTAAAGTTGTAGATTACTCTGTTCCCGTCAGTTTAAGATCCTACGGAGATAAATCCGACTTATGGTTTGAAAGTTATGACTGCTTAAAGTTTCCGCCTTGTTTTACCGAAACCCAGACGACACAGCATATAAAACGTGAAATATGTACAAATCCGTAAAGAATATGAAAATATGGGCTGAATGAAAGTTGTAGATTACTCTGTTTCCATCAGTTTGAGACCTTACGGAGAAAAATACGACTTATGTTTTGGGAGTTATGACTGTTTACAGTTTCTACTTTGTTTTACAAATATTCTGGCGACACAGATTTCATAGAGTTGTTTCTTTCGTAATTTTTCACTATCTACACTAAGTATTGTCAGGTGGGATTAATAATAAGAGATCCTAGTGTTGCCTTCTACGTGGTACAATAAACACCTTATTTGGATTTTCGAATTTAATGTTATATCCTTCACAAGCGGGAGATACGAGAAAGTTAAAAGAAAGGAATATTATTTGTTTGTCCTGAAGTTATGCTAATATTTTTATAGGGTATGAGTTTAGTCATATAATGGAAATGGTAAAGATCTTGTTAATATAAATATAGCAATATGGGTCCTTAGATTCGTATTATAATGTAGTTCACATATTTTCTAGATTTTAATCGTTCAGAGGCTCTACGCAAGGGGAAGACTTTGGTTTGATTGTTCGTGGCACCCGCTCGGTATTGAGGTAGGTTATAGTTTAATTTAGTTAGACTCTGATTAGAGAATCGTATGTAGTTGTAGGAAGTGACGGGGATAGCATGATAGGCCTTCGGGAATGAAGTGGAGATAAATTACATTTACGTTGGTTCCGTCAGCTGTTATGTGGGCTTGTCGCCATATGTGTTATTTTATGTGATTATCACCTGATTTGACTTGTACTTGTTGATTGTATATTGGTGACACGTGTTGAGACTTGATATCATGCCTGACATACTTCTCATATTATTTTGTGATGATGGTGAGGTGAGAGACTGAGAGTGATTGATCGTTTCCGAGGTTTCTGCAGGATATTGAGCGTGATTGATAGCCTCCGAGGTTTCTGCCGGAGAGCGGGAGTGATAGCCTCCGAGGTTTCTGCCGGAGAGCGTGATTGATAGCCTCCGAGGTTTCTGTCGGAGAGCGGGAGTGATAGCCTCCGAAGTTTCTGTCGGAGAGCGGGAGTGATAACCTCCGAGGTTTCTGCCTGAGAGCGGGAGTGAGAGAGGTGACATTGCATTGCATTGCATTCATCCACTCATATTTTGACTGATCATTTGGTGAATTATATCTGTCTTGGTTGATTTCATGATTTCTTTACACTTTGCTTGTATATGATATGTGACCATGCCTGATTGCTCTATGTGCTACTTGTTGGTTTCAATTTTTCATGCGTTATCTAATCACTGTCGGCCTATGATGCTTACCTTGTACTAGTGTTGTACTGATACTACTCTTGCTGCACTTTTACTGAGTGCAGAGTACGATTCAGGTTCCAGTTCTATGCCCCGTGGCTGATTCGCGAGGTGGACATCTTCTAGTTATTCAGGGTGAGCTACTTGATCGTCCGTGGCCCCTGAAGGGCTTCTTAGTTAATTCCATTTTTCTTTAGTTATTGACAGACAATATGTAGCCTTCGGGCATTCCTTCAGACTTCTATTTTTCAGATTTGTTAGTGCTCTTGTACCCTTTTGACCAGATTTTGGAGAATGTCGTAACCATTTAAGTATTGAGACTTTATAACTTCTTTTTCTTTATTTATTTTCCGCTGATTTAACTTGTTATTGAGAATATAGTTCGCCTACTCGAGGGAATAGGATAGATGTTATCACGACTCGTGAATTGGATCGTGACGCCACTGCCTTTGAAGGGAAATCCACATAAAAAAAATTAATTTTGATAACCGAAGAAACCCAAAAGCTTTGTAACGTAGGAGCGCAAATGTTAAAGCAAATGTTTAAGTATTACTGGTAACTTTTAATGGAGAGTAATTTTGGGATGAGAACGTGTAGGAATATTTTCATGGAATGAGGGGTATTAAATGAGGGAGCCTCTTTAATTCTCCGTTTGTCCCATATTATTTGATCACATTATTAAATATATTTGTCATAAATTACTTGATCACTTTTTAAAAATAAGATAATTTTTTTTGTCCTTAATATTAGTTATTGTTTTTAAAGTAACTAATATTAATTAGATTGCAATTATTTGAAAAAAGATAAGGAAAATGTAATAAAAATACTTTTCTTATTTATAATTTCTTAAATGTCGTGTAAAAGAAAAAATAACCAAGTAATATGAGACAGATGGAGTATTCATGAATGTATAAAAAATATTATGGGGTGAGGGGTATTAAATAAGACAACCCTTTAATATTAATTATTACTTATATTAATGGAGCCAATTTTTTGGGATGAGAACGTATAGAAAGTTATTGTGGGAGGAGGGGTAAATTAGTCGATCAATATTTGAAGAGTATTATCTAAAAGTATGTAGGTTCGAGAGACAATCATTATTAGGGACAAATATATTCGAACACATTCGTATTATTAATAAGATTAATATATTTATGACATTTGCGATTATTGAATTATTATTTGATTGTTTGTAATTATTCATTAATGTGCATCCCTTGAGCTTACATTTTCATTAATAGAGTGAGATATTAATGATAGAGCGTAACTCTCAAAGTAGTCTCGACTAATGATCATCAAGAATGAGATATCGATGATATGTTATAAGTCGACATGTGGTCTGCATCACATTCTTGGAGAATGTAGTATGTCTCACCTGCTACTAGTAATGGTTACTAGTGATGGACACATGGATACTTTTAAAAAGTATTGGCATACCCTGCTGATAAACTATTTGTTATACATGTCTAGAGTGTTATCAGCATATGAGAGATAAATGTCCTTTGACTTGAGGTCAATACGCACCTTGTTTATAGAGTAATGTACTTTGACTCTGTCATAAGCTTAAATTCCTTATAGGATAAGATACCTTATGTTAGGTGCATTACGATGTAAACTAAGGTGGTAGTTGAGCCAAGAATGTGATTCATTTCTCGATTGAATATTCGAGAGAACACTCAACTTCTCAGTGATATTAGGTCGACCAAGTCATTGGCCAATGCAAGAGATATATTTAGAATATGGTCTAGTTGTCGACTAATATAGATGAGATAAAGTGATCATGCCATTTGGATAGACACATGGCAAATCCTAAGCTTGATCGAGTGTGTCGTGAATGAAAGGAATTTATCATCTCACATAAATGTTATGTTTGCTGGATTCATGTAAACGTACTTCACATATTGAGTTCGTCGTACGACGCAGTGTAAGAGTTTCGTATGGACCTTAATTGAATTAGTGTCGATATGTGAAGGCCTAAAGGGTCCACTATGTCGATTGTCTTTTCGATCTAAGGGTGTATTGAGAAAGTATTAAATATTCGATTTGAAATCGAGATATTTAAATTGATAATAATTATGGGATAATTTCTATTTGACAGAAATTATTTAATTAAGTCAAAATTGGATTTTGGATTTAATTAAACGTGTTAAATATATATTAACGAGACGAGACGTGAGGCGCGAGCGCGCCTACCGGTGAGCGGTGCCTACTAAAGTCGCGACGCCGACCAGGTGGGCCCGGTCGGTGGCCACTACATCTCAGTTTTTGGGTTAGGCTTGGAGCCCAACCCTAATTTAATTTGTAACCTAATCTCTCCTATATAAACAACACTATCCATAAATTTTAGGGTAATTCAAAACCTTATTATCAACACTAATTGAAAATTATTTTCTAGACTTAAAGTTTAGAAAAGAAACTCTCTCAAACATCTTTCCTAACTTTGACAGACAGATGAATACACCGTAGCAAAGCGCTTGCAAATTGAAGGGACAACCGTGTGTAATTTCTAAATAGAGATTCCAGATTAACACAACCTGTAAGTGTTCATGTTTATGTTTTACATTACAGGTTTCAATTGTCATATAATTATACCAGGCGGAATTGTTGGGTAAGAAAATAAATTTTAAACTTCCACTGTGCACTATTCATAAGTTTTGAACCCAACAAAAATCTTACATTATCGTAATCTAACTTTTAGCTAAGCGGCTTCTCGCTTTTAGTATTATATGATATGATGATAGTAGATATTGAGGTCCTTTAGCTTTTTCGTGAATTTACTTCTTAAATTTTAAATTTTTGTAGTGTGTCCTAACTTCGTCGTAGCGTAAGATAATGTGTTGAGAATATAATTAAGTAAATAAAATCTAACACTCTCTAATAGCTTAAGCTTTTAGATGATATGATCATACACTTCAATAATTATCCCAAGTTTTAAGAGTTGCAATTGATCATAAGGGTTGGCCTCAAACGAATTTTTGGGTCATGGGAAAAGATTCTTCTATCAAACAAGAAACTTACTAATGCTTCCTGGAAGAGCTCTCTTTGTATTGTTGACTTTCTTAGTTGATTCATACAATGAGAATCTTATATAAACCACAGCCACACCAAGTACAACAATCAAAGATTAAAACCTTTTTCTTTATAACTAATCAAAGAAGTAAAATCTTCTTTAAAAAAAATAGAAGAGTACATACGTTCATAGCAATGTTTGATATATTTGCTTCCTAACAAATTAAAAGGCAATTTCTAGTTAGCTTACACCAAATGTTCATCTATTGACAATTTCCTTTAGGATCACCAACAAAGCCCTTATATTCTGCAACACGACTTACGCTACTTCACAATATTTCTTTTTAAATCACTTGATTAGAAAAAGTGTGAGGTATCAATGGGTTATAATGCATTTCTCGGTTCGACAAACTTACTATTCCATCCATTTCAATTTATGTGTCTTACTTTCTATTTTTGCCAGTTTAAAAAATTGCCTCTTTCAATATACATTAACTTTTTCCAATATCTTACAACATGTTTAAAATCACAAAATAGAAAGAGAGTTTTGGTACATTATACATATCTTTAGTTTAAGATCACAAGATTCAAAAGTATAACTTGTTTTCTTAAACTCCGTGGTCGAGTCAACTTAGACACATAAAATGAAATAGAGGGAGTAATGTTTAACATATTTTTGGCTTTTTAATACTATGTAACAATCACTAACAATATATGTTAGTATTAGTTTAAATAAACAAAACTCAGCAAGCCAGCCATTGTGAAAGTCAAGCTGAGAATAGACCATATGTCCCTCCCTACCTACACAATTTAATGTGGGAATAGCAATCGTTACCTTCCAACCTCCATGGTAGATTAACCATTAATAGGGGGTCCTGTCTACCTATAGTTACCAATTTGTCAGTCAAAAATGCAGGGCTGATCCTCCACCTGAATGATCCAAATATAACAGGTCCCCCAAACGAAGGATATTTTTATTAGTAATCGCAGTGCTCGACCCAGCTGGATTACTGTAAGTACCGGGTAACTCTATCCATCAAAGCTAGGACAGATAGGAAAAATCACCGAGTACTGTTTTTTGTCTCTGCTAAGATTTGAACCTGACATCTTATGGTTCCCAACCTATTGCATTGACCACTAGGTTACACCATCGGCTGCAAAAGAAGGATACTATTAATGCCTCTCATCTTCTTAAAACCAATGTGATATGAAACATACAACAAAACTCTTGTAGTACAAACAGAATCCATATATGGAGAAGTTTTACTGTTGTGCTAACATTTCAGTACTTTTGGTTTTAACCTGTCTAACAGTTTGGTTGAGTTCAGTCAGGGCATATACAAACAGACACACAGATGAATCTGCTCTTGTTGCTTTTAGAGCACAGATTACTTCAGACCCTGATCATATCTTGGCCAAAAACTGGACGTCATCCAGTAAACAATCCTCCATCTGCAATTGGATGGGTGTCTTTTGTGTTGGAGACGACAAGAATCAAAGAGTGACATCTTTGAATATCTCAGGATTCAGACTTTCAGGCACAATTGCTCCTAACTTAGGAAATCTCACATTCCTCAGATCATTAGATATCAGTAACAACAATTTCAGTGGTTTGATGCCTAGTGAATTAGCTCACCTACAACGATTACAAGAGATAAATGTGGGATTCAACCATCTAAATGGAGACATTCCAAGCTGGTTAGGAAACTTATCACAACTCGAGAATATTCTTATGAACGACAACAAGTTCAGCGGTCCTGTTCCATCGTTTTTAGGCAACGTCACAAAGCTGAAGAGATTGGTAATGGGGTACAATTTGTTACATGGAAATATCCCGGGAGAGATAGGAAATCTTTCTATGCTAGTAGAAGTTGACTTGAAATATAATGAGCTAACAGGATCTATACCATCTGAAATATTCAACATCTCGTCCTTGCAAACCATCGATCTCACTGCTAATAGTCTAACCGGTGGACTGCCACTGGATATCTGCAGTAATTATCGTCTTGTCAAGCTTCAAGGGATATATTTATCTGCGAATCAGCTTCATGGACGGATCCCATCAAAGTTGCACCTTTGCCAGCAACTCCAGGATTTATCATTGTCCTTCAATCAGTTTAATGGAAAAATCCCAGATGAAATAGGATACATAACCAAGCTCAAGACGTTATATCTGGGAGTAAATAATTTCATAGGTATCATATCTTATTTTCTGCAGATATATAGTACTCAGTTCTCTTATTATATTGCTAGTGTAGTTAGTGATTGGAAAGAGAAGTCAAGTTATAAAAAATTTAACTAAAAAGATAAGTGTTGGAATTGCATGTTCAAATAGTTATATCTCTCCTAATAGTTGTGTTTTAACAGACATCTAAGGCATAATAAATACCTGTTTACACCGCCAAAATGAAATGACAGTCAAAACATCTAAGTCCCGCTGAACTTGGATTTCGTTTTGGCTTTGTAAATCTTGAAGAAATTCTGTCACAAATCCAACAGCAAATAGTAGGGGGTGGCTTAAATTCCTTAATGACAGAGATTTCAGTCAAAACAATCAGTTTTCTACTTTTCAGAAGTTTATTTCCCTAACACATATGTATAGAAACTGAATAAGAGTTAGTGATCTTGAATCACATGAAATCTTTACTTACCTCACCGATCAATCGAAGTGCTTTTCCATCTATATTTATCTAGCTTTGACAATCTTTTTGCAGGTGGAATTCCTGAAAGTTTTGGTAATCTTACATATTTGGAGATGCTAAGCCTAAGCGGTGGTTCCCTAACAGGTCAAATTCCGCACTCTCTTTTCAACATGTCCATCTTAAGACAACTTGATCTCACGAACAACAGCCTGTCTGGAAGCTTGCCATCAATGATGAGCAGTCATAGTAATCTTCCTCTCCTTGAAGGGCTCTTTCTCAGCTCCAATAAGATAACTGGTGAAATCCCAGCAAACATATTCAGATGCAAACGGCTTCAAGTCCTACAATTAAGTGGCAATATGCTTACAGGCAGCATATCTAAAGATATTAGGAACCTTACTGTCCTTCAGTATCTGAATTTATGGGGGAACAACTTTACAGGTACGCAACACAATTTGCTATTGTCCATCAGCATAAAAGTTCAAGAATCTTGTAGCTTCTATTCAATTAACATCGCAGTCCTAATTTTACCACATTAGATATCAATACTGTTATAAGCTATTTAAGAGGTCCAAAATTAATTGGAATGAAATCTTTCTGCCTCATACATCTGCAACGACACCATGCAGCTTGTCTTGGTGCACCTGTATTACATACATGGTACCAGGCAGTGTATATGTTGCTTTTTCTCTCCAGTTTATGTTGCAAAAATCTGGAGAGGTCAATGTTCCAGACATGTAGAAACTGTTTTTCATCGGATATCAAAGTAGAATCCTTTCAATAAGTTGATATTAACAAATATATGAGTTTTTATACTGCAAACAACGTTTACATTCCTAATCCACTAAGTTGGTGATGGATCATGGATATATCCCAAGTATGACTGATGCAATACATTTGATACTTTTGTCAGGGAAATTACCAGCTGAGATAGGTAGCATAAATCTGAAGAAACTTTTAATCCATGGAAATCACTTGTCAGGTGTCATACCATCTGAAGTATTCAACATATCGACCTTGCAGATTCTAAACCTAAACATGAACTGGTTCACAGGAACTCTTCCCCCAGGCCTAGGCCTTCTGTTTCCGAATTTGGAAGAGCTTTATTTAGGTGATAATGAACTTACAGGATTTATCCCAAGCTCTATCGCTAATGCTTCACAGCTTTCATTTATATACATGAGCAGCAACTCGTTCACTGGCTCGATACCCCACCTTGGCAATTTAAGACTTTTGAAGAAGCTATTGCTAGAAGGGAATAACCTTACAGGGGAATCTTCCAAAGGAGAATTAAAGTTCTTGTCCTCTTTAACTAATTGTAGAAATTTAGAAGGGATAGAAGTGTCTTTAAATCCGTTAAACGGTGTCCTTCCAACTTCATTAGGGAATCTCTCTACTAACCTTCAGTTGTTCAGAGCATTTGGATGCAAAATCAGGGGGACTATACCTAGCGGGATCGGAAACTTGACAAGCTTGACCGGTATATATTTGGATAGCAATGAGTTGGCAGGATCTATCCCTAACACAATTGGGAAGTTAAAAAATCTCGAACGCATATATCTGGAATACAATAGACTGGGAGGATATATTCCAGCTGATATTTGTCAGTTAAGTAAGCTCGGGGATATCTATGTAAGCCATAACATGATCCGTGGAGCCATACCAGCATGTTTTGGTGAACTCACATCACTGCATAGAGTTTACTTGGATTCAAACAATTTAACATCTACCATACCGTTGAACTTCTGGAACCTAAATGGCCTTGTAGGTTTAAACCTATCCACAAACTCTTTCAAAGGCTATTTACCATCAGAGATCTCTAATCTGAAGGCTGCAACAGATGTGGACTTATCATGGAATCAATTTTCAGGTGATATCCCCAGCTCAATAGGCAGTGCTCAATCAATAGTTTACCTTTCTATGGCACACAATAAATTGCGAGGTCCTATTCCTGAATTTTTGAGCAACTTGATCAGCTTAGAAACATTAGATCTGTCGTTTAACAATTTGTCTGGAACGATTCCTAAGTCTCTCGAGGCACTGAGGTATCTCCGACATTTCAATGTCTCTGTGAATGAATTAGAAGGAGAAATTCCATCAGGCGGATGTTTTTCAAATTTCAGCGCTGAATCTTTTAGGCAAAATCATGAGCTATGTGGAGTAGCTCGGCTGCAAGTTCTGCCCTGCCAGCTAAAACATTCCAAGTCAAAAAGTCTTTCATCTTTGATTAAATATGTTGTACCTCCTCTCTTGTTAATAATTCTCATAGTCGCCGTTCTACTTATATTGATAAGAAAACGGAACCAATACGTAAAGATGAAAACCGAGGAATCACATCTTGCTGCAAGTCTTTCACCTATTGCATTCTTGAGGAATGTTTCATATCTTGAACTTGTACGAGCAACGGATTCTTTTTCTGAAGCCAATCTACTTGGAAAAGGAAGTTTCGGTTCAGTTTATCGGGGGGTATTCGATGATGGAACAGATGTAGCAGTAAAAGTTTTTAACTCGCTTTCAGAAGGAGCAACCAAGAGTTTCTATGCTGAATGTAAGATATTGAGCAGCATCCGTCACCGGAACCTTACAAAAATCCTCAGCTGTTGTAGTAACACAGACTTCAAAGCCCTTGTATTAGATTACATGCCAAATGGGAATCTTGATAGGTGGTTACATTCCCAAGAGTATTGTTTAAGTATGCTTCAGAGATTGAACATAGCAATAGATATTGCCTCATCATTAGAATATCTTCATTGTGGTCTAACAACCCCTATTATACACTGTGACCTGAAGCCTAACAATATCCTATTAGATGAAGATATGACTGCACATCTTTGCGATTTCGGGATCGCAAAAATTTTTGAGCAAGACATGCATATGGCTCAAACCAAGACTTTGGCCACCATTGGGTATATGGCACCAGGTGAGAACCCAAATCTTTCTATATTCTGCTTTATTTAGCACTCACTCCGTCCCAATTATGTGCACTATTTCCTTTTTAGTCGGTCAAAAAAGAAATGAAATCTTTCTACATTTAGTAACATTATAACTTTAAATTCACATTTTACCCTTAATGAGATGATTTATAGCCACACAAATATCTCCAACTTGTTTTAGACTACAAGTTTCAGAAGTCTTCCTTCTATTCTTAAACTCTTTGCCACCATCATATAAATCGGGACAGAAGGAATAGTATGATAACTAGACCTTATGCTAAATCTGCAAGTTTGTAATGTTAATTATTGCAGAGTATGGAACCCATGGGATAGTTTCTACAAGTGGGGATATCTACAGCTATGGCATTATATTGTTGGAAATGTTTACAGGAAAAAAACCGACTGATGATATGTTCGGGGAAGCAATGAACTTGAAGACTTTCGTGGTTGAACGCTTACGCAGCAAATCCCTAATGGAAGTCCTGGACTCTGATTTGATGAGAGATGTAGAGCAGTTCACTGAAGTACTGCAACAGTTTGTGTCATCTATCTTTTGTTTAGCATTGGAATGTCTGAAAGATTCTCCTGAAGACAGAATGAGCATCAGTGATATTGTGGATGGCCTTAGAAAAGCTAAAGTTGAATATTTAACAACTAGAGGAAAGGCAGAAAAGATGGCCTAGATTTTCTCTTCCATCATTTCAGAGTCGACGCCTCCTTTTCTGCCTTTCTATCTATACTTCCTATCTCACCAAATGGAGGAGCAACTTATGGAACATGAGTGTAAAAAAATGTAAATATATTATTATTTTTGTTAGCGGAATAAAAAAGAGAACACAAAATTTAACGTGGTTTGGATCAAAATGATCCTGCGTCCACCAGAGAACATTTGTCTTTATATTATTAACAAAGAAATGGGAGATTTTCCAATTACACCTAAGAAAATTGTTCTCTCAACTCTCTACTCACTGCGATATATTGTATGATTTTTGGAATTATTTCTACAAGAGAGGGAGTGCATCTATTTTCTCTTGCTTTGCTTTGATTTGCTTTTGCTTTTGCTTTTACTTTGCTTGTGCTTATGCCCTGTCTTGAGCCGAGTGTCTCTCGGAAACAGTCGCTCTACCTATAAAGGTAGAGATAAGGTCTGCGTACACTCTACTCTTTCTGAACCACACGTTGTGAGATTTCACTAGATATGTTGTTGCTGTTGTAAGGAGTGCATCTATTTATAGGGGTAAACCCTCCTCTTTATGTCATTGGTGACATCAAACTACCTCCTCTTGATGACATCAAAGGAAACAAGTATCAATTTTGCGTCTAACTACTCTTGATGTCATGGGTGACATCAAAGGAGGAAAACATCCTAGCAGTCACACCACTTTTCTTTTTGTCTTTTTCTTTCTTTTCACACCAACTCTTCCAATTGGCATGACATTGTTGATTAAATCCAAAACCAATCTTTTCAATCTCTACCTTGGTTTGCGTTTCGGGCGTGCGTGTGAACAACTCTGGCCAAAACTTCTAAGCTTACTGGCAACCCCGTTGTAAGAAACAAGAATAATCAAACCATTGTTGAACATACCAC
Source organism: Przewalskia tangutica (assembly GCA_029844215.1). Taxonomy (NCBI): domain Eukaryota; kingdom Viridiplantae; phylum Streptophyta; class Magnoliopsida; order Solanales; family Solanaceae; genus Przewalskia; species Przewalskia tangutica. The sequence continues at coordinate 153,662,223 of CM056720.1, forward strand.
CTGCACCTAACAATTGTTCTCTTCGGAGTTGCATTCAGTTGATGCATACTCCCGCCAAGTCCTTGTAGTGTGCAAACTTAGCGAGCGGGACTATCTTGGTCAACATGTCTACAACGTTATCGTATGTGATAACCTTCACGACTTTGATAGTCCTCTTCAACAACATCTCGAATAAAACGATATATGCGATCAATGTGTTTAGTGCGCTCATAAAATCTCTTATTTTTAATCAGATGAATAGAACTCTAACTATCACATCTAAGGGTTGATTCCTGCTGAACTAAACTCAATTTTGTCACTAAATCTTTTAACCAGATAGCTTCTTTCACCGCCTCCGTTGCTGTCATGTATTCTGCTTCTGTCATAGACAAAGCGACAATCGACTACAGAGTCGATTTCCAACTAACGGCACTGCCAACAAGAGTAAAGATGTATCCAGTTGTGGACCTCCTTCTGTCAAGATCCCCTGCGTAGTCAGAATCCACATAACCGAGAATTGAAATACCTCCACCACATTTTCAAATGGTTAGACCAACATCAGAAGCTCCCTTGAGATGTCTCAATATCCACTTGACAGCTTTCCAGTGCCTCTTTCCTTGGTTGGACATGTATCTGCTTACCATACTTACAGATTGATAAATATCTGGACATGTACATACTATAGCATATATAATGCTACCAACTGCACTGGCATAAGGAACCTTTGACATATGATCCACCTCATCCTTGGACTGGGGCATTTGTAACTCTGAAAGTTTGAAATTAAGAGCTAACAGTGTACTTACAGGCTTGCATGTATGCATATTGAATCTCTCGAAACCTTTTTAATGTACCTCTTCTGAGAAAGATGTAAAACACCGTCTTCTCTTGAAATCTCCATACCAAGGATTTTCTTTGTAGCTCCCAAAAACCTTCATGTCAAATTCCTTAACAGTTTCTTCAAAGCATTTATTTCTATAATGTTGTTAGCATCAATAATCATATCATCAACATACAACAGTAAATAAATCATTGAGTTATCAGACATCTTCTTGTGATACACACAACTATCAAATGCACTCCTTGAGAGTTCATTTGTAGTCATGAATGCATCAAACCTCTTGTACCACTGTCTAGGAGATTGCTTCAAACCATACAAAGACTTCTTCAGTTGGCATACATGATCTTCTTTTCCCTCAGCTAGGAAACCTTCAGGATGATCCATATAGATTGTCTCTTATAGATCACCATGTAAGAAAGAAGTTTTGACATCAAAGCTCCAAGTCAAATTGTGCAACCAATGCTAGTAGCACGCGAATTGAGCTATGTTTCACGACTGGAGAGAAAATCTCATTGTAGTCAATCCCTCCTTCTGACTGAAACCCCTTGCAATCAATCTCGCTTTGAACCTAGCATCTTCCACTTCAGGAATTCCCTCTTTCTTTCTGTAGATTCATTTGCATCCAACTGTCCTCTTCCCCTTTTGTTTTTTCACTAAGATCCATGTCTGATTATTGTAAAGAGACTCTATCTCTTCAGTTATGGCTAACCGTCATTATGCTGTCCTTTCAAGAAGTTTTGATTCTTTAAGTTTGCCACAAGTTAATAAAAAGGGTCCCTTAACTATGAAAGTAGGTTAAAAATAGTTCCTTAAGTACGCTCTTAACAATTTTGGTCCTTTAACTTTGCCAAAAAAGTTAACACTTTTAGTCTCTAACAAAATATTCATTGAACTCTGTTTGCTAGATTTGACAAGAACTATAGAGAAAAAATAAATTAACGAGAACTCAAACTTAGAGGTACACATTATTAAAGTAAAAACTAAATAACTCGAGAAAATACTGGCGGATGTCCATCGATTATATGGAAAAAACCGAGGAAAAATCAACATACTTGATAATGTCAGAAAATAGTGCCTCGAAACATAAAAATTGACGGAATCTATAGGTTAAAACTGAGGGAGTCCATCCGCTAGGTAAAGTACACGAGACTCGGTATTTATTGAGAACCCAGTATAAAAATAAATACTTCCATTGTAATAATTTTTAAAAAAATAGTTGCAGCGCTTTTTCTCCCGAAAATGATCAACAGACGTCTGTCAGTTTTTGTAAAAAATATCATTCGCTTTATGATAGCGTCCCTCGATTTTATTCATCGATTTTCGCTTGTTTTTAATAGTGAAATTTTTTGTTTGACCGACAGAGTCCGTCGGTTTTTGTGTTCCGAAACACTTTATTCTGACATTATCAAGTCTGTGATTTTTCCTCGATTTTTTTGTATAACCGACGGACGTCCGCCAGTTTTTTCTGAGGTATTTAGTTTTTACTTTAATAATGTACCTCTAAGTTTGAGTTTCGCTAATTTCGTTTTTTCCCTTCATAGTTTTCATCAAATTAAACAAACAGAGTTCGATAAATATTTTGTCGGAGACTAAACGTGTTAACTTTGGCGAAGTTAAAAGACCAATAATGTTGAGTGCATACTTTAGGGACTATTTGTAACCTACTTTGATAGTTAAGAGACCATTTTTATTAACTTGTGGCAAACTTAAAGGACCAAAAATGTTAAGTGCATAGTTAAGGGAGCAACCATTTATGCCGTTTTCTCTGTGATACTTTGACAAAGTTATGACTTGTTATTACAAAGTAAAAACGGCATGCATGTAGTGAAAAAATCTACATCTATGATCTATTGTCACGCAGAAGTGGAGAAAATATAATGAGATTTTCAACACAACTCGATTTTTTTTACTGAATAGACATAAAAATACAGATCAAAGTTGGTCAAATAGAATTATTATGAATGGAGGTCAAAAGATGAGATTAGTCGAGGTGAGTCATACTCATAGTGATATCCTTGAATTGTTTTATAGTAATATGATTTGAATTGTGTTTTTTTTTTGGAAAAATCTATAATACCGTTTCAATAATTTGTTAAAGAGTTCTATTGTTCTTGTTTCTACACGTATATATGCTTTAAGGCCTGATTAATCCAGAACCGCATAGGAACATCCACTTTAGGAGATTGAAGCACTCCCTAACAAAAGTGATTTCATTCCCAAGACTCGAACATGAAATATCAAGTTAAGAATGGATGAGTATTTCCCACTACTCTGCCACAAACTTCTGGTGGTAAAGTAAGAATTCTTCTGTCAAACAAGAAACTTGCTAATACACTTTTAGATAACTATGAATCTACTGCAAAAGAGGTAAACTTTTAGATGAAAATTCTGTAAATCATAGTTATTAAAGAATATACCCTTCCACAAAATTACATTGTATATATATTCTTAGCAATCATAGAAATCCTTTCACTTCCTTACAGGTTAAAAAGCAATCTCTGGATCAAGTATTTGATAGCTTACGCCAAATTTTCATGTATTGACAATTCCAATCACGGATTATCATATTTTTTTCACAAATACTGTTTGTTGCTTATCCTCCCCCCCCCCCCCCCAAAGAAAAAAGTGTGTTGTATTTACTCGATGCTCTCCCCGTCAACTTTCAGCTCCTACTTGCAGTTTATTTCCATTTTCTGATTCGTCGAACATGGTAACCAGACTGTAGATGCTTTGACGTTCAATTACAGGAGAAGAAGCAGTTGGAACCTACCTAGACCTTTGGTTGATGTTCATCACAGAAGAATAGACTGCAGTTATAAATCAGGGTAATCTTCCTAGTTGTGCTGGAAGCAAACCAAATGCAATTTTCCACATCACACATTTTGTGAATCCACGATGCTACTGGTGCTGAAATGAGATTTGGCTTTATCGAGCAACTCAGCAGAGCAGAGAGAACATCAATGGTCCTCTAGCACAATGGCTCATGGTAAGGTTTGGTTGGCAAGACCCATGGATATTGCAACTTCTTTGGATGCAAAAGTATCAGCTTGTTCCTGCAATGTCACAGAAGAGATAAAATAAAACATAATTAGATCATTATTTGCTTCAATGTCTATACACTATCACTGAACTTTTCTGTGCCATTATTAAGACAAAGTAAATGGTAAGAAAAGTGGATTAAGAGATGTGTCTTTGTCATACAACACCAGCAACTATGCCTCAATCCCAAGCAACTGCAGGATCAACTATATGAAAACTTAATATCCATTTGGGCCAGTCTAATACTCAATTAATTGTTAAGACAAACTGGGGTTCTCAAAAGTAGAGGCATCCTGAACTTTTTAGTGACATAGAAAGCTCTGGACAAACTAAAAACACTCCTAAGAAAACACCAGATGTGATGCAAGTCCCAACATGACTAAGCCTAAATTCCAACTAGTTGGTATCACATATATGAACTTTTTTGCTTTTATTAAGTTCTATTCTTTGCTAGTCTGCGTGGAGTTTTGGAGATTCTAAGTCTTTTAATCAACACTTCCTTCCATGTAATTTTCGACCTATCTTATTCTTTTTCAACACCTTCAATCAGCTAAGTTCCATCAATTAACATAATATCAACCACAGAAATCCTTTATCAACAAAAAAATTATCCACAGAAATCATGGACCATGAAACCTCATTAGTTAGAATACCTGAAGGTGATGTAACAGATACATCAAGAACAAATGGACAAATACCTGTCAACAGTACCATATACCTCATTAAATAGAAGGTACAATTTTATATCAACTCGCTTCAAACATTCAACAGAAACTAGGTTTTCACAGTAAATGATCTGTTCTAACCAGATAAAAAAGCAAGATAACTCGAGCAGTTGGATATCGCCAGAGAAAGCGTGTTGCCCTGACAGCCACGGTATCCAGAAGCTTCGCGGCCTTCTGTAACTGCACAGGCAAGATTAAGTCATATACAAAAATAATACTAATATATGGCTCTCTTTCCAGTTAGAACAAAACTTGTACTCTTTTCTTTTCGTGTTCCCTTTTATCCCTAGTGTGGGGATGTAGAAAAATAGGAAAGAGCTTACCTGTACCGTCGCCCCTGTCATGTGACGGTGATGCAAAGGGAGAGGCCTGTAATGTTAAATTGTTAATGGGAATCAGGGTCTTATAATAAAGGCAGAGATTCAGAAGTGTCTCCCAGAAGCATAAAGTAAATTCTTAATAGTAACATACTCAAGTGCTTTGATGTCAGTGTCTTCCTCCCACGAGGATGATGCTCGACGAGAAACTCTGTTTCTATCAGCTTCTAACTGTTGTAAGAGAAATTCTTAAGTAACTTAAACTACTTTATTAAACTGCAATTGTAAATACAAGGAGTAGAATGTAATACAATGCAATGCCAAAATACTTATAAACTAAAGAACAAACCTGTACTTCCTGAAGACGTTTTGATCCCTTCTCCAACTGAAACTCAGCCGCAGCTTTTTCACTGGCCATGGCTTCAAGCTGTGTTTGCTTGTAATACTGAACTTTCAGGCAAGAAATATAGCTTATTAAGTTACTACAAGTAAGTAATGGGAACTATATAGAGCATACATGAATTAGTCTAAGTTTACTTACCAATAAATCAGTTAATTCACGATACCGCTTTTCAAGTTCCACATGTTCCTATTACCAGCGGCAATAGATTCCAATATCAATATGGATTAAAAGATTGATAAATGAGGATACGCAAGTGGGTGAAAGTCAAACAAAGCCCAAAAAGAAATAGAAGCGACAAACAAGAATGAAAATTCCGTCACACTCATGTCTTAATACCTAAAAGCACAGACTTGGCAACTTACCATATAGCGGAAAAAGGAACATACAAGGCATAGCACAACACAATTATTTTAAGATGATTGCTCAATCATTGACATATATAAGACTAAAAAAGCAGGGACGGGCACCAAAAATTGCATAGCGTCTATGCTGTCTTTGCTCGAGGAAAGCACTCTCTTTAAGTAACTTCATGTTGCTAATTCAAAGTTTGTAATAGAAAAGGATACAGTGAGAATGTAGCATAGTGATAAGATAATTAATGTCTTGCCAACCTGTGACAATATCTCTGCTTACATTTCCGCATTGCAGCTTAATATTAGGGATAATTGTGCCCCTGATATGTTAAGAAAATGAACCTACGACATTAACTCAACTCTAAAGTCAGAGCAGTGGCGAGAATTCTCCAAAACTATATAAGGAGACTACAACCTTTACACTTAACTGTTGTTGAATCTAACACTCTAAGCACCTCATAATTTTTTCAGGCACATGCATGGGTATTTCAATCATGAAAGAAACACCTTAAACACACTCATAATTCTTTCAAGCTAAGTTGCTCACTCTTCAAAAATACTGGTGGATGTGTCGAATCCTCCAAAAGCTATGTATTTTTGGAGGATACGACAAGGTGCGGCAGAATATTTGGAGGGTCTGAGCAACATAGCTTTCAGACAACATGCATGAATATTTCGATCATGCTACTCTTCACCAACTTTGGCATAGCTTAATTTACTACTACACCACAAAAACTATACGAACTACATACTTCTTAAATTTCGAATTGAGCATTGGAACCTCATTTTTTTTGGGGGGGATTTCAAAATATATAATCAAGTACGCTATTAAGGTTTACTTTATATTTCTAGCTTTGAGACTAATAAATATCAGGATTATTGAGTTGAGCTAAATGAAAGGTACTATTGGAACCAAACTGATCGTCCTTATCCAAAAAGAGGGAACCAAAACTGATATCATCTATTTGTATCTAACTGAATTAAGTTGATGCCCACTTAAAAGTTGAAAACCAAGGTTAAACTAAGTAGAAGACGAACTGTGTGGAAGATCGGGAGGTCACTGATCTTATCGATAAGGGCAAAAGCAAGAGTTTAAACACCTGGCGAGAGTAATGTTCAGCATCCCTTTTCATGGCAGCCGTTTCAACTCTTAACTTTTGCATCTCAGCCTACAGTCAATAGAAAAATTAACTGTTAATGATCATCATTAAGGCATCAACTTAAAGCAATAGATCATTTTATTTACGAACCAAAACGAACAAGTACAATATTAGCACACACTAGTTAGAGATTGAGCCAAACTATAGAGCAATAAACTTGCCTCTAAAGAAGCAAGCTTGCTTTCAGCCTCCCTCTGACCTTGGCGTGCACGCTCCACTTCTTCTTGCCATGCCTGCATCTGCATGTTCAGAAAATGAGGTTAAAACAGACATCTGGAGGGTGTCTTTTTTATCTAGCTGACTGCGATGTTTCAGTTTCAAACAGTCACAGACAGCAAATTAGAACATTTTGGCGCTGCAACTGAACAAATGAGTATGAGGCGTGATGGAACATCTATGGATATCACGGATCCAGTTGGCAAGTGTAAACTTTTTAACTGCAGCAAGCATGGCTGATGATGTCAAACACAAGGTCCCTTGTCTTAGTTAAGAATTCTAAATTTCATACTTACGAGATGCCAAGACAGTTTTCAAGGCATAATATGTACAATAGCCATGAAAACACCTAATTTTGCATGAGTTAAAACTTTGATATCAGGATCATAACAATTTACTTAGTAAGATGAGAATTTCTCTCTTCATAATCTTTTTCTAACTCAAGTGTGTCGCAGCCACCAACAATTTAAGTTTACTTGTAATTTCAAATTCCTGGTTCTCTCATGTTACTTCAAAATGCATTCAGATGAAGAACAATTATAAAACCTGAAGCACTTGATTTGCCTCTTCCGAGGATTTATTTTGTCCACGGCGAGTACGAGCTTCCATGTCTTGCAGTTCTTGATTTAGAGTTGCACATTCAACCTGCCAGATTCAGACACCCTTGGATAAGTTGACAAGTGCTAAAGAAATCCTTTCATTATTCTTTTAAGGTGTCCTTCATTTCCAATTAAGCCAAAGAGTCACATAAACATTTTCTTTTTTGACAAGGAAAGAGTCACATAAAGGATGACATCAAAAAGATATTATTTACCTCAAGCACTGCCAGCTTCTGCTCAAGCTCTGTTGCCTTTGCAGTCCTTTCATCAGCTGTTCTCTAGTACCAATATAGTAATACAAAAGTTTAAAGATATATCTTTACTTCATTGAATAATGACAATCACGCATGCATTGATAATGAGAGATTATGTGCTGCCAAATGAAAGAAACTTATGATGTACAAGTACAAACAATAAACCAATCGCTAGGTACACATGTATAATTAAAGAGAAGTCAATTTCTTCAGCTCTTTTAGATTCCTGCTTTAGAACAAAGGGACAATTAGAATCTAGTTGAATTAAGCATGACAACTGAAGTAGTATGGACCAAAGTGCATCTGTTGGGGAAAAAAGGAAGTAAAAGTAATCCCTCTTCTTTTCATATTTGACGACAATGTCTTAACAATGGGTGGTAGATCAGAAATGGCTACAATAAATTATTACTAATTGAATTACAACACAGACAATACTTTCATGTAACAATTCTAGCTCTTGGAGTCAGCTTAAAGTCTAACTCTTATTATCAACTTATCACTACCATAAATTCACTCCTTAGAAAATACAAATTCTCGAAGAGCAGGATACTGCATCACAACCCAAGCAAGGTACAGGAACACTAGAACTTTTCAGCGAAAGTTCACGTCTTATTCTCTTCGGGGTAAATACCATTCTGGCTTGTCATTATATGTTGAAGCAAACAGCTAAATCCCTATGTCATAAAAGCAATAGCATGCAAGAACAGAACGACCATAAATGTATTACTTTATTACAATTCATGATGTGACAGCATAAAATTATACTTGCAGACAGAGGATACCTGCGCCCTGGCCAAGGCTGTGGATGCCTCCAAAGCTCGGTGCTCCAGTTCTACCTCCCTTTCCATAAAAGCCTATTCTTACAGATGAAATGAATAATTAAATTGCAAACAGCACATCTCCATTATCCTTCATCAAAAAGCAAAATTCCACACGCACAGGGCTTTCCTATAGGTGGGGTAGCTGTGGATGCATTTTAGAATCAGAGAGGGAGCAGGGGAGGGGCGTTGGAAACACATCTATGAAGTTTAAAACAACAACAACAACATACCCAGTACAATCCCACGACGTGGGGTCTGGGGAGGGTAGAGTGTACACAGACCTTACCTCTACCTTGGTAGGTAGAGCGGCTGTTTCCGAGAGACCCCGGCCAGGACAAGCAAAAACAAAAACAGAAAAAGGTCAGACCGGTCAAAAAATTAAAGATATATAGTAAAGCAATGCTAATAGCAAAATCGAATACGCCGTGGTGGCGCATCCTGAAAGTAATCAGTAATTACACAAATAAATGAAATAAATCAAGTATGATTTCGCTCGGCGAAGGTAAATAGTCAAAAAAGGAGCGTATAGCAGGAGAAATAAGGCTACAGAAGACTATTAAAGCAAAACTACGTCTATTCGTATGATATGCTAGGCATGCCTATCGTAATAACTCTACCCCTACCAGATTGTGGGCGTAAGCATGACTACGTTCAACTGCCTACTACCCTTCTACCCTAATATGTGTCCTCCACAACCCTCTATCTAAGGTCATGTCCTCAGTAACTCTTGCATGCTCCATGTCTACGTCTAATCACCTCTCCCCAATATTTCATCGGTCTGCCTCTACCACTCCTGAACCCGTCCATAGTCAATCGCTCACACCTCCGTACTGGTGCATTTGTGTCTCCTCCGCACATGCCCAAACCACCCCAACCTCGCTTCTCGCATCTTATCATCCACCGAGGTCACTCCCACTTTGCCCCGGATATCTGCATTTCTAATTCTATCTTTCCTCGTGTGCCCACACATCCATCTTAGCATTCTCATCTCCGTCACTCTCATCCTTTGGGTGTGCGACGTCTTGACTGACCAACACTCTGTCCTATACAACATAGTTGGTCTAACCATTACCCTATAAAACAATCCTTTTAGCTTGGGTGGCAGTTTTCTGTCGCACAAGACTCCATACGCAAGCTTTCATTTAATCCACCCCGCTCCAATACGATGTGTGACATCATCATCAATCTCTCCATTCCCTTGGATAATAGACCCGAGGTACTTCAAGCTTTCTTGCTTCGGGATGACCTGAGTCTCAAGCCTCACTTCCATGTCTGTTTCACGGTCGCTCTCGCCGCTGAACTTGCACTCCAAGTATTCTGTCTTGGTCCTACTCAACCTGAACCCTTTAGACTTCAGGGTTTGTCTCCAAACCTCCCGCTTAGCGTTCACCCTGTTCCGAGTCTCATCAATCAGGACTATGTCGTTTGCGAATAACACACACCATGGCACCTCCCTTTGGATTTGTAGCGTCAGTCCATCCATCACCAAGCCAAATAAGAATGGGTTAAGGGTTAATCCCTGGTGTAACCCCATCATCACAGGGAAGTGCTCCGAGTCCCCTCCTACTGTCCGTACACTGGTCTTAGCTCCATCATACATATCCTTGATCGCTCTAGTGTACGCCACTAAATAACTCTTGGGTAAACTATTAAATTAATAAGAGATGTATCGTCTAACTTCATTCAAAAATGAAACTTGAATTTTTATAGAATCAAAATAGAAATGATTTTAGAATTTGATCATTCCTTTAGCCTCCCAACATCTCCAGAGAACCTCCCTATGGACTTTCTCGCATGCCCTCTCGAGGTCGATAAAAATCATATGTAAGTCTCTCTTCCTTTCCCTATACAGTTCTACCAACCTTCTAATAAGATGGATGACCTCTGTAGTCGAACGCCCCGGCATGAATCCAAACTAGTTCTCGAAAATAGACACGCCTCTTCGCACCCTCATCTCTACGACTCTTTCCCAAACTTTCATAGTGTGACTCAGCAGCTTGATACCCCTATAATTGTTGCAACTGTGGATACCACCTTTGTTCTTGTACCGAGGAACTATGGTACTCCACCTCCATTCTTTAGGCATTCTCGTCGTCTTAAAAATGACGTTGAACAGCTCAATCAACCACTCTGGGATCTCATCAAGCCCGTTCGCTCTTCCCCCGCGCATCTTGCAAACGACACCCTTAACCTCCTCAATCTTAATACTTCTACAATACCAAAATCCCGGTACCTACCTGAATGCTCCAGATCTCCCCACACAATGTCTCTATCTCCTTTTTCGTTCAAGAGTTTATGGAAGTAGGACTGCCACCTCTGCCCAATATGTGCGTCCTCCACTAGTACTTCCTTTGTCGTCCTCGTCCTTGATGCACCTCATTTGATCTAAGTCGCAAGCCTTCTTCTCCTTCGCCTTGGCTAGTCTGTACAGCTTCCTCTCCCTGCCTTTTTCCTCCAATTCAACGTATAGGCATTCGAAAGCTGCCGTTTTCGCCGTCATGACCGCTAGCTTTGCCTCATTTCTCGCCATCTTATACAGTTCTCTATTCGTCCACTTCTCCACCTCATCCTTGCTTGTTACCAGTCTTGTATACGCCACTTTCTTCGCTTCCACCTTTTCTTGAACTGTACCATTCCACCACCAGTCCCCTCGATGTCCACCACGGCTATCCCGCGAGACCCCTAGCACTTTTCCCGCCACTTCCCGAATGCAACTGGTCGTTCTACCCCACATAGTGGTCGCGTCCCCACTACTTCCCCAATCCCCTTGGCCGTCAACCTCTCCCACATCTCCTTTACACTAGCCATGGTCAAACTCCCCCATTTGATCCTCAGTCTGTCCTCTAATCTTTTCTTCTCCTCCATCTTAATCTCCAAATCCATCACCAAAAGCTTATGTTGGGTTGTAAGACACTCATTTAGGATAACCTTGCGGTCTTTACAAAGACCGTTGTCAACCTTCCGAAAAAACAAAAAGTCTATCTGACTCTTAGTCACCAAACTACGGAAAGTCACCAAGTGCTCCTCCTTCTTCATGAACTTCGAATTGGCTATCACCAACCCAAATGCTCTAGCGAACTCCAACAGTCTGTCCCCGATGTCGTAGCCTCCATGCACGTCGTCGTAGCCCCCTGGAAGTGATCTGGTGTGACCATTGAAATCTCCTCCCACAAATAACTTCTTTGTGGGTGGTACACCTGCCACCACCTTATCCAAGTCCTCCCAAAAGCGCTTCTTCTCCTCCGCGACATAGCCCGCCTGCGGCGCGTAAGCACTAATAATGTTCAAAGTGGACCCTCCAACTACCAGCTTAATCGCCATCATCCTATCATTGACCCTCCTAACCTCTACCACCTGGTCTCTTAGCTCGCTGTCTACCAAAATGCCTACCACATTCCTATACCCCGATCTATTAATCCTCCTTTATTAATAATCTTAACTAGCTCTATGGATTTTCCTGTTAATGAGAAGTTCTCTGCTATTGACCCACTGTGATAAAGTTGTTGCAGATTTCAGGAGATAAACTTGTTTGTTGCTAAACTTCAAATCATTTTCAAAATCCTTGTACAAGTGTTTTGCTACTTTAGAATTCTCAGCAAGTAAATTTTCAGTTATTAACCTTTTTGGTAGCATTATGAGCAGCATGTTCTTCTTCTGCTCGTCGTTCAGCAGCACCCAGCTCCTCCCTTAAAGCCTGAACACATAAAAGTTTCTTACCACTGTCAGAAAAACTTATAGTAATAAAGTTATTCAGGAAGAGCAAAACAAAGTAAATAATATCCAAAAGTTGTTGTGAATAGGGATCCACATACTTGCATCATCCTTGTCTCTGTTAGTTCCCTGTTTCTCATTAAAGCTTCCATATTAGCCTGAAGAAAAGAAGACAAAACTCAAACTTCCTTTCCATTTAACATAATTGATTTATGGGCACAGTGGTAAAAATGCTAATATTTCGACGAGATCACAATGGTAAAACTACAGTGTCCTCACAGGAAGTCCTCACGGAAACAGCCTCTCTACCCTAACAAGTTAGGGGTAAGGCTGCATACACACCACCCTCCCCAGACCCCACTTGTGGAATTACACTGGGTATGTAGTTGTCGTTGTAGTTTCACTTGTATTGGCTCAGGAAACCACCAATAGACACACAATTCCAAGTACCAAAATTTTGAAGTGAAGTCATAGCAATCACTGACACAGATGATCCCAGAAAAAAAAACAGATACAGCGAAGTGTCACTTCGCAAGTGCGGTAGTACAAGGCTAACAGGTAGTTTGAAATGAACCTGCAATGATGCCAGGTTTCCTTCGGAGAGAGCAGCTTGCTTCTTAAGTGCATCCGTTGAACTAACAAGAGCCTCTATTTCAGCATTCTTTGCAGCAAGAGCCTCAGTCATACTGGACTCCACCCTGGACACCTCTTTTTTGGCTGCAGATAAATCTTTCTGAAGCTGCTTTATCCGAGCCTCACAAGATTTACTCAACTCCCTCTGTCACATCAGAATAAATGGCATATAATCAAGACTTGAATGCAGAGATTTTAAAAACTCGGGTACTCTCCAATCAAATGCCCATATTCACCTCTGCAACAAGAAGCTCCTCTAGCTGAGCATTTTCAGATTTATACTCCTGAAGACGTGATGAAAGTCCCGCACAAACCTGCACATTGGAGTAAAAGCATGATAAGCTGTGAAACATAACTTTCTGCAGAACAAGAATCTGTTACGCTGCAGCTGATTAAAAGATCAAAAAGGATAAAAATGTTAATTATTTTATGAGCATTGATGAATCTATTCAACCATTTAAGCCGTTCACATAATTTGTCAAGCAAACTAGCCTCCCAATTTACCATATCAAGAGTTTAAACTTATTTTCATATCTCACGATAAGTACATTAGGATGTGATGAGATTATTTATGTTTGTAACATTTAACTAATTAACACTTCAAAAGACAATATTACAGCATGGTCAAATTAGCAAGGAATACTACTCTCTCCTTTTCTTTTATTTTTGAGTGAAATGGAGGCCTTCAACTGATGATATTAATGCTCATTAATCTTTACAACATGAATATTACATGTACTTCGAACTTATGAGACAGCAAAATAGCTGAAATGAAGTCTTTAAACAAACCGTATTTACTAAAACAAATTGGCTTCACAGAGGTTCATTAAGTTATAATTTGAAGGGCAAGACAGTATGGCATTTACATGTACAAACATCCAGCACCATTTTCCAAATATTTGGTGGAAAAAAAACCGAAGGTAAATTCAGAAACTAATTGCCAGATTAAATTTCTATTTCTCTGAGTTAAATAGCAGCTATTTCTTTGGAAAACATTCTAAAACTGCTTCTTCAAAGATTAGTTTTTTTGGAAATACTTTCTGGGAAAACTTACTTAAACAAATATGTATGTTGAATTTCCTTTTTGCGTGATTTCGAAAAAAATATGTACAAATAAAAGAACCTTAACACTCTAGATCAGAGAAATTGAAGTAATGAACTCTTACGCGGGCTAACCGTGCTTCTTTTGACTGACCGGTAGAAGTTGCATTCTTAAGCAATCCCTGAGCCTGAAGAAATAAATGTAGTCAAAAGAACTTATCAAAAGACCTAGAAATACCCCAAAAAGTTAGTGTATAAAACAGACTCTACCTCTTCAAGTTGCTCTTGTACTTTCATGGAAGAATTAACAGTTTTACGTTCTGGAAGCTTCTTCTCGCCTGGATCAATAGTTTTATGTTCTGGAAGCTGCTTCTGGTCTGAATTAGGTTCAGCATTGGTTTTAGCATCCTTCATCTGCCTGTCAACTATACCAGGTTCATCTGCAGTTACAGATTTAGATCTTTCCTGCTGAAAGTTCGCAGGAGATCCTGCAATGAGAAGAACTGTGTTTTGACTGGAATCTACTGGAGATTTGTCCTGCACAGTATCAACCACTTTTGCAGCAGGCAACAGAGGAGTCTCTCCAGGAATATCTGGGGTATTTCCACTTGTATGTTCACCAGTAGATTCTGAACTCATGACTTTTACATCAATAGGTTCTGCTGCTTCCACGTAATCAGCATGATGATTTAACTCATTGTTAGAGGCTGTTTCAGATCGAGGAGCATCTAACGAGGCACCGTCTTCAGAAACTTTTAGCTTATCTTCAGTGCTAGTTTTGCCGCTGGGACTACCTGGATTTGTCCTACTGTTTTCAGTAAATAGAATAGCTTTATCTTTGTCGGAGGTAAAATCTGATTGTGACATCCCATGGCTAGCTTGTTCCCTTTCAAAATTGACTGTTTCTGAAGGTTCATAAGAAGAGAGTCGTTTTTGAGCCTGCAAAGAACCTCATTGTTAAAATTCTGAAAACTGTCAGTAGATAAAATAGCATTGTAGAGAATGAAAAACACTACCTTCTTTTTTTGCCTTGACCTTTTTGTTTGAGATCCTTTTTCATTCGGAACTAAGCCAAAGAAAAAAAAAAGAAGAGATGATTTATTCACCATCCGCAGAGGCTGCTTTAAAATTAATAATGTAATAATATGAAAAGTTATAGGACACTTAAATGAACACTTTTCTTTTCCAATCAGCATATCACAAATAGAAACAAAATGTGCATCTTGAAGTATCCTACTGTTTTCAGTTAGTGTAGCTTTATCTTTATTCTTTATCAGAGACAAAATCTGATTGTGATATCCCTTGGCTAGCTTGTTGCCTTTTCAGAATTGACTGTTTCTAAGGGTTCATTAGAAGAGAGCCGTTTCTGAGGCTAACTACAAGAAGTCTTATTTCTTAAACAGGAATGTTCTCAACCAGTTCAAAAGCAGAAACCAAAAGGTGCATTTTGAGGTTGAAAATTTTATAATCACCGAAGCAACATTATAAAAGTTATACCTGGACTCCGAGCATTGGGCTGTTCATCAGCATTCTCGCCGACTACACTCTTTGCCCTCTTATCTACAACTTCAAACAAATCTGATGCAACAAAGTCATTTAAGCTTGTTAGGAAATTGTACAAGATCTGGAAAGATCTTCCATGTTGATGAGTCAGAAATCGACATAGTCGAAACGTGCTTCCTTCATCCATCCATCAAAACATGACCCCCAATAAGACTTACAAGTCAATAGGGTACATTTCTAATAGCGGAAGCTGGTTGTTAATTAATAATTACTAATTTTTCTAATCAGATTTGAAAAATGGGAAGTAGGAAAACTTTGAGAATCATAATAGCAGGGTCCATTTAAACAACACTTGGATGGTGAGTGGAAACTGACATTTTGTACAGTATCAAGTTCCATTTACGATTACGAGTAGCGTGCACATCAACAAACTCACAATGCAATAAAATCCATCAAACTCAAACTAAAGGAAAAGAAAATTTGTGAGCAACTTATAATTTGTCAACATCGTCCATGTACTATACGAAAATGAGCAACTTTGCCCCATGGTAGACTTTTGGCCTAACATTACCCTGCCGTCAGGAAAAGGTCTCAAACTTTCCCTTGATCCCTACCACTCACCAGAGCTCCAACCTAAGGATAATTTTAAACAATAATCAAAAGTTGAGGGGTAAATCTAGACCTTTTACCACAAAGAATTTGGACATGTAGAGTCCGTCTATTTTGGGCTCCTTTAAAGCTAAGGGAAAACATAAAACAATTTGTTAACTACAAGGGTATGAAAGTGTAATGGAGGGCAAAATTGAGCACCTCTGGATAGTACATGGGCAAATTTGGACCTTTCCCAACATTAAAATAGCTGGAGTTGTCTATTCTACATCTCATAATTTGATTTCAACACCAACCACTAAGTAAACTCAAACTTTATGTATCCCAGCTTGAACTACTGAGTCTGAAGCAGAATTTGCATTCACTAAAGAAGATAAGCCTTATATTATGTAGTTAAAAAGTACTATTCGTGAATTCATTGTCAAAATGAAAATTTAACACCTTTAACCAACACTACAAGCAGTTCGCAATTCAGATCAAACTACACATAAAACATGCTAAAATTCCAATTAAAATACATTCGCTAGTCCATGTCAGGTAAGTACATTTCTACAAAATCATCTTAAATGTATATTATACCAGTTCAGATCCAACATACAGACTGGGCTTGCATGCACCTACCGTCTCCGGCTCGGACTATATATACACACACTCATATATCTATATATAACAATTTATCAAAAATAATCGAGATATCTATATACATTAAACAGTACATCCACTGATTTAACACCTTAAACCAACACTACAACCAGTTCGCAAATTCAGATCAAACTACACATAAAGCACGCAAAAATTCCAATCAAATTCACTCGCTAGTCCATGCCAGGCAAGTGCATACCTAATCATCTTAAATGTATATACCACTATACCAGTACGGATCCAACATAGACACTGAGCTCACATGCACCTATATCCTCGAGCTCAGACTATATATACACTCTTATACACTAAACAATGCATTTCTATAAAATCATCTTAAATGTATGTATAACAGTACAGATCCAGCATAGACACTGAGCTCACATGTACCTACTACCTCGGGCTCGGACTATATATTCACACACAGATACATAACAATTCATCTTCATAAAAAAAAATTGAGAAACTATATACATTAAACAGTGCATTTCTACAAAATCATACTAGTACGGATCCAACATACAGACTAGGCTCACATGCACCTACTGTCTCCGGCTCGGACTATATATACACACTTATATATCTATATACATTAAACAGTGCATCCACTGATTTCCACATTTTAGATCACATGCACCTACTCTCTCCGGCTCGGACTACACACACACACACATATCTCTATACATACTAATTTATAAAAATAAAAAAATTGAGATATATCTATATACATTAAACAGTGCATCTACTAATTTCAACATTTTGGATCAGCCTAAATAATGTTAGTTCTATAAAAATCGAAAAACTCATACCTTCTGCTCGAACTACACACACACACACACACATATATATATATATAAGAATTTATCAAAAATATACATACCTTCAGCGGCTCTAAGCCACGAAGCCATTGGTGAAATAACTGAAACAGTATATAAGCTTCTTATAGATCAATCATCAAATGCATATAAATTAAATGAAAATTATTCTTTTTTTTTTAGATCGAAAATGTATAACTTGTTAGTTAGGGGATCTTTGTTAACAGGCAAAAGAGGAAGAAGGAAAGAGCTTTGATTTGATGTGGTCACGCGTACTGTAATGAGGTAGGGACCTCTTATTGGAGCCGTGTGATAGATTGGGGGAGAAGAAATAAGTGGGTCGTTGTGAGCCCAGCTAATTGGGCCTTAATTTTCTATGGATAACCCAATCAAGAAATAGCACGGTTTGCTCTTCAAATGGGTTTGGTCTTTAATTATTACCCCTCAAATGAAACTTACGTCTGCGATCCGGCGCAACTTATGTCATCGCGTATAGAACTTATGCCTAGGAATGCATAATTTCTATTTAAGGGAAAAAAACTAAAAACCAGTACAAAATAGGTGCGAAAGTGCAAGTGACCCTAACCCAAATACACTTGTTCTTTGAGCCTATTGATAGTAAAATTTCGGTTGTTTTTGTTTTACTATCAATAGGCTCAAAGAACAAGTGTATATATGACCATTTTTAATTTCTCATGAAACTAATGAATTTTTAGATCGCTGTCTAAGGATTTTTTTTTTATCAAATTGTAAATTTTATGAGAAAATATTAGATCACGATTAAAAAAATTATAAACTTTAGATGACAGTCTAATGTTTTGTCAATGTCAAGAACTATATTTGCACAATTATTATTATTTTTTAAAGCTAAATGGTGACTAGAAATGAAATTTGTGTAAGTTCCCGTTTGATTGGGCTTTGGAAAGACCAAAAGTGTTTTTGGAAGGTCAAAAATACTTTTAATCTTTTTTTTAGAGTGTTTGGTTGCAAACCGAAAAAGTGTTTTAGGCCTCTATTTCCAAAAACTCAAATTTTGGGCTTTTGGAAGTAGAGGCAAAATCTCTTTTGATTTTGCCAATTTTTAAGTCAAAAATACTTTTTTTATTGACAATCAAACACCTAACAACTTTTTGATAAAAAATTTACTTCAAAAAGCTTTTTTTAATAAGTTGTACCAAACGGACACTAAATCAGCCTGCTTTTTGTATATACTAGAAATAGGAACAGTAACAAACCAAATTTGATGATTACAATGGATCGATTCGACAAGAGACTGGGAGAATATCTATATATTTTGTAAAGGTTTAAGTTTTATGCAATATAATATGAAAACAATTTAATTTCAACATATTATAGCAGACAAGATACCAATGCCTATCATATATAATTACTTGAAATTACTTTCTAAATAACTTAATTATCAATTAGTACACAAAACTTAAAAGGTAAAAAAATGTCGCCCATGGACAAAATTTGTTACACATAATCATTGGCACGTGAGACAAACGGCGTCAAAACTTCAAGATCACTCACATAAAGGCAATTCGTGTAAATCATGGCTCCGGACTCTTTTCTTCTTGTTGCTAGAGAGAAACATTATCAGCCCAATCTGTTTCTAGTTGGGCTTGGCCACATTTTGGTATCAAGCAGATATCACCAGCGGATTATTGGCCCATGTCACTTCAAGGATTCACGACTTCGAAGTCATGGAAACTGCACAAATTCAATTAAGTTAGTAAGTATAAAAAAATATATGATTCATTACTCTTTTAAGGTGGTAAATACAAATGTCGTATGTGTGTATATATATATTTAAATTATGAAAATATATAACGTAAAAACTGTTAGTACCACTCTAGACCTCAATGTATAACCACAATAATATAACGATAATTCAAATAAAATTGAAATCAATAGTATGAACAACACATACTAACTTGGCGTAGATAGAGGTCTGCAATGACGCAGTATCCTAAGACAAAAGTTCTTCCCCACTTATGTTGTAGTTCTTCAGACGTCTGCCTTGAGGATACAACTATCTAAGTGAGAGTTCTAGCACAAGAACTTCACTTCTGACGAATTTACTATATGTGTTCTTCAGAAATCTCTTTTGAGGAAGAAGAAGAAGAAGATAGAACACAATCTTAGATCATTAATTGTGTTTAATGATTTTATTGTATTATATTGTGAGTTGTCTATCTTCTAACAAGTGATCACCATGCTTATATAGCATGTATTTTCGTCCAAAAGCAGCTTTTAGTCCAAAGGTTGTGATCTATGGGAAGAGACACAACTTTTGGCTTTCTGGAAATTTTTCCGTTGGAGATTAGCGTCGTGGCCCTAAGCCCTGGCGCCGTGGCGCTCCAAAATCTGCAGAACTTCAAGTTTCGGCCGTAAGCGCTGCCGATCTTTTTGCCTGTTAGGCGTCGTGGCCTCGTCGCGGCGCCACTTCGACCATTTTCCAGATTTTTCCGATCACTTTTTACTCTTCTTCTTTTACAAGTTCCAACAATACCCCACATTTTCTATTCACACATCTCACAATACCGCACATGTGGATAGAAAATAAGATAAAAGGAACTTATCATTATTTCTGTCAAACGTGATATGACATGCATCGGAGACGCTGTCTTTTGGACTTGAACCGCTCGTAGTGAGTACCTATCGGATCTACTTGTGAAGTAGTGGACGTAGTGCCTTGAACTATTCACGTTTTGTAGTAAATAGAGACAATAAGTATCACACATGTCATATCGACATATTTCAATTCTTACGGTTGTGTTCTTTTCGGTCATGAACAACTCCTTCTTCATGAGAATTTCTAGAGAACGTAACCATCTCGTTTCTCCCAAATGCGACCCCACATCAATCTCATATAGGTAATACCAAACAATAATAGTCCGTATTATCTCACCATAAAAGCTTTTGAGTATTATTAAAAATAACATATATTCATCCCTTAAAACATCAACGGATTAACAC
Organism: Przewalskia tangutica; assembly: GCA_029844215.1. Lineage (NCBI taxonomy): Eukaryota > Viridiplantae > Streptophyta > Magnoliopsida > Solanales > Solanaceae > Przewalskia > Przewalskia tangutica. The sequence continues at coordinate 153,682,866 of CM056720.1, forward strand.
AGTTAGTACACCATAGAAATGAGCATATGCGTGTTTTATGCTCCTTGAGTCTTCCCCAGCTAGTTTTCCTATTGAACCTAAACCATGGGATCTCCAATTATAATAGGTTATGTTTCCACCAGTTAGCGACTCATTGTAGTGGCTTTAAGCCCATTCTCCTCGATGTAAATACGACTTGCTCTCTTGTAAGGCATTTTGTCAAAGGATTCGCTATATTATCCTTTGACTTACATAATCAATGGATATAATGTCGCCTTATATGTCTTGACTTGCCATTATATATTTGATTTTTTGCCCTCGTCAGGGCAGTCATACTATCACAATGTATGCAAATGGCTGTCACAGGCTTTGTCCACAACAGAATACCTTCTAGGAAGTTTCTTAGTCATTCTGCTTCTTCGGAAGCTTTATCCAAGGCTACAAACTCTGCTTCCATAGTTGATCGCGTATTTACCGTTTGCTTTGATGATTTCCAAGATATCGATGCTCCACCAAGTGTAAATACATACCTACTTGTGGACTTACTTTCTGAATTGTTGGAAATCCAATTAGCATCACAATATCCTTCTAACACGGGATGATATTTTGTATAATGCAATCCATAGTTCATTGTATGATTTAGATATCGTAGTGCCCTTGTTAGCGCTACCCAATGATCAGTTTCGGGATTATGTGAGTATCGACTAAGTCGACTCACTGTATATGCTAAATCTGGTCTCGTACAATTCATTATGTACATCAAGCTTCCAAGAACTTGTGTATACTCCAATTGAGACACATTATCACCTTCATTCTTCTTAAGGTGACTAGCGGGATCAAAGGGGGTAACAACCGGTCTATCATCATAATGTCCAAATTTTCTAAGGACCTTTTCAACATAATGGGATTGAGTTAATATATATCCCTCAAAATTCCTTTGAATTCTAATACCAAGAATGACATCCGCTATTTCCATATCTTTCATATCGAAAGCGGCATGCAACATCTTCTTAGTTTGATTAATTACATCCTTATTCGTTCCCATTATTAGCATATCATCCACATACAAGCATATAATGACATATGCATTATTACACTCCTTAATATAGACACATTTATCACATTCATTTATTTGAAAACTATTTGATAATAATGTATTATTAAACTTTTCATGTCACTGTTTTGGTGACTGTTTAAGTTCATATAAAGACTTAATCAATTTACAGACTTTCTTCTCTTGACCTTTCACAACAAACCCTTCGGGTTGTTCCATGTAAATTTCTTCATTTAGTTCACCATTCAGGAATGCAGTCTTCACATCCATTTGGTGTATTTCCAAATTGTGAATCGCTGCTATAGCAATTAACGTCCTTATAGACGTAATTCTAGACACTAGTGAGTAAGTATCAAAGAAATCTACACCTTTTTTTGTATTTTTCTATAGTACCATCAGGCCTTAGTTTCCGTTTGAAAATCCATTTATGTCCTATTCGTTTTTGTCCTGGAGGGAGATCAAACAATTTCCATGTATTATTTTGTACAATGGATTCTACCTCACTTTGGATAGCCTCCTTCCAATAAGGTATTTCGGATGATTTCATTGCAGCCCTATATGTTTGAGGTTCTCCTTCAACGGAAAATGTCATAAAGTTCGGTCCAAAATCTTTGGCGACTTTTTCACGTTTACTTCTACTTGGTTCAGAATTTTCTTCTTGAACCAATGAAGTAAGATTATCATCATTTTGGTTTAACTCATTTTGAGGCAGTGTCCTCTTCTTATTATTAGGAACACTTGTATCCTTGTCTTTGTAAGGAAAAATCTCCTCAAAGAATTCTGCTTCTGCAGATTCCATTAGTGTGTTCTTGTAAATATCTTCAACATCGGAATGATACACCAAAAACTTATATGCTGCACTATTATTGACATGACCAATATATATGCAATTCACCATTTTTTGTCCAAGTTTAGTTCTCTTTGGTAAAGGAACCTGAACTTTCGCTAGTCAACCCTACACTTTCATCCTTTTGAAAGTAGGCAATCTTCTTTTTCACAATTCATAAGGAGATTGATCATTTTTATTTTGAGGAATTTTGTTCAATATCATATTTGCAATAATTAGTGTCTCGCCCCATAGACTAAGAGGTGCCCCCGAACTAATCAACATAGAATTTATCATATTTTTCAATATTCTATTCTTACGTTCGGCTACTCCATTTTGTTTTGGAGTATATGACGCAATTGTTTGATGAACTATACCATGAGTAAAACAGAATTCTTTGAACTCATTCGATTGATATTCACCACCTATGTCTGACCTTATAATCTTAATTCTTTTGTCAAGTTGGTTTTCCACTTCTGCTTTGTATTTTTTAAATATGTTCAAATCCTCATCTTTGGTATGTATTAATTATACATAGCAAAATTTACCGCAATCATCGATAAACGATATGTAATAATTATTTCCTCCACAAAAGGAGGTTTCTTGGTAATCCCACAAATCACTATGAATTAAACCAAGCACTTCATTTGATTTCTCAACAGATTTATGAGGATGACTTGCATATTTTGACTCTATGCAAACCCCACATTTAGTCATTTTGTTCATATAACACTTTGGCAACATATCTATCTTTACCATTATTTGTAAGAAACGATAATTAACATGGCCTAATCGAGAATGCCATAAAGAAGGGGAATCAACCATATACATAGAAGCAGTCCTAGTGCCTGCGTTTTCATTAATAATGGCAACAGCCTGAGTAGGTACAATACTTAATTTGAAGAGCCCCTCACTGAGGTAACTCTTTTCTACATACACCCCACTTTTGGTGAGTACAAATTTGTCAGATTCTATTACAATTTTGAAGCCTTTGTTGCTAAGAACAAGCACAGAAATCAGATTCTTACAAATTTCAGGCATGTGCAACACATTTGTGAGCACAAGAACATTCCCGAAAATGAGCTTCAACGTCACATTTCCTTTCCCTTCTACCTTGACAATAGCGATATTTCCCACGAATAGTGGTTCTCCATCCTTGATGGCTTGGTAAGATGAAAACATGTCCTTCTCTGAACATACATGTCTTGTAGCACCCGTGTCCATCCACCAATCGATTGAATTTGTAATCAAATTTGCTTGAGCAACCACAACACCAATAAATTGGTTCTTAGTTTAGCCCGGTTGGTTTGGTTGACATTACTCGAACCTCCAACACCACCACCTTGACTCTTGCGAAGGCGACAATTTTTTGCCCTGTGCCCAGGTTTTCCACATACCCAACATAGTCCCGGTTGTGGTTTCTTGAATGCATTGGTCCTTTGTGGGGCTAGTGCATTCCTCCCGGTTGCAAAAGATGGCTTGACACCCACAAATTTGCCCTTGCCTTTCTGAAACTTGGCCTTGGAAGCATTGTCTTCTACCATGTTGGCATTAGGCTCCAATGAAACAACATCAGCCCTATCCTTCTTTCGGTTGTCCTCTTCAACTCGAATTTTTAGAACCTGTTGCTCAAAACTCATTTCCTCCGTTAGATGCTTCAAATAAACCTTAAAATCCTTCCAAGAATGGGGTAATTTTTCAATAATAGCACCAACAAGGAAATATTGGTTAAGGTCCATACCTTCAACCTCTAATTCATTAACAATGACTTGGAGTTCCTCCACTTGCTTGACAACTGCCTTTGCATTGCTCATCTTAAAGTTTAGAAACTTGCCGATCACGAACTTCTTAGAACAAGCAACTTCAGTTTTGTACTTGTTTTCCAATGACTGCCATAAATCCCGTGTTGATCCGAACATGGAGTATATGTCATAGAGAGTATCATCCAAGACGTTGAGATGTAGTTCTTGCAAAGAAACTCTTGGCTCCACCAAGTCTCAATAGCCTTCAGCCTTTCGGCTCTCTCCGCATCAATATGAGCATTCGCCCCTTCTCCTTCCGGCAATACCGTTGGAGCCTCAGCATTCAAAACATTTGTCATATGAAGAGTGGTCAAACATCATATTTTGTTGTCAGCGTTTGAAATCAGAACACTTGAATTTCTCGGGTTTCTCCACATGGTTTTTCACCATTGACGATCCAGATTGATCCATTCTTTCGCAAATCAGGAAAAAGTATTCTCTGAAAATTTTGCAAGCTTCACACAGTCAGAAAATAAATTTTCTGAGAAATTTTTGTCATAGATTGTTAGTACCAATCTAGACCTTCAATGTATAACCACAATAATATAACGATAATTCAAATAAAAATTGAAATCAACATCAATGAAATCAATAGTATGAACAACACATACTAATTTGGTGTAGATAGAGACCTGCAATGACGCAGTGTCCTAAGATAAAAATTCATCCCCACTTGTGCTATAGTTCTTCGGATGTCTGTCTTGAGGATACAACTATCTAAGTGAGAGTTCTAGCACAAGAACTTCACTTCTGGCGAATTTACTATATGTGTTCTTCAGAAATCTCTTTTGAGGAAGAAGAAGAAGAAGAAGAAGATAGAACACAATCTTAGATCATTAATTGTGTTTAATGATTTTATTGTATTGTATTGTGAGTTGTATATCTTCTAACAAGTGATCATCATGCTTATATAGCATGTATTTTCGTCCAAAAGTAGCTTTTAGTCCAAAGGTTGTGATCTATGGGAAGAGACATAACTTTTGGCTTTCTGGAAATTTTTTCGTTGGGGATTAGCGTCGCGGCCCTAAGCCCTGGCGTCGTGGTGCTCCCAAACCTGCACCTGCGAAGTTTCGGCCCGTGGTAATTGTCGACGATTTTTGCTTATTCTGTGTGGTGGCCACGTCTGGCGCCACGGCGCTCGACTATTTTTCAGATTTTTCCGATCACTTTTTACTCTTCTTCTTTTACAAGTTCCAACAATACCCCACATTTTCTATTCACACATCTCACAATACCCAGCATGTGGATAGAAAATAAGATAAAAATAACTTATCATTATTTCTGTCAAACGTGATATGACATGCATCAGAGACACTGTCTTTTGAACTTGAACCGCTCGTAGTGAGTACCTATCGGATCTACTTGTGAAGTAGTGAACGTAGTGCCTTGAACTATTCACGTTTTGTAGTAAATCGAGACAATAAGTATCACACATGCCATATCGACATATTTCAATTCTTACGGTTGTGTTCTTTTCGGTCATAAACAACTCCTTCTTCATGAGAATTTCTAGAGAACGTAGCCATCTCGGTTCTCCCAAATACGACCCCACATCAATCTCATATAGGTAATACCAAACAAGAATAGTTCGTATTATCCCACCATAAAGGCTTTTGAGTATTATTAAGAATAACATATATTCATCCCTTAAAACATCAACAGATTAACACACTTAGTACACCATAAGAATGAGCATATGTGTGTTTTATGTTCCTTGAGTCTTCCCCAGCTAGTTTTCCTATTGAACCTAAACCATGAGATCTCCAATTATGATAGGTTATGTTTCCACCAGTTAGCGACTCATTGTAGTGGCTTTAAGCCCATTCTCCTCGATGTAAATACGACTTGCTCTCTTGTAAGGCCTTTTGTCAAAGGATTCGCTATATTATATTGTATTGTGAGTTGTCTATCTTCTAACAAGTGATTACCATGCTTATATAGCATGTATTTTCGTCCATAAGCAGCTTTTAGTCCAAAGGTTGTGATATATGGGAAGAGACACAACTTTTGGCTTTCTGGAAATTTTCCCGTTAGGGATTAGCGTCGCGGCCCTAAGCCCTGACGCTGTGGCGCTCCAAAACATGCAGACCTCTCTGAAGTTTCGCTGTGTCGGCGATCTTTTACCTTTGTTTATTGTAGTGTCCACTCGTTAGGCGTCGGTGCTCGACCATTTTCCAGATTTTTCCGATCACTTTTTACTCTTTTTCTTTTACAAGTTCCAACAAAAACTTATTCGTATCAGGTGCTTCTAACCAAACCAATTGATACAGGATACATGTCTTTCAAATATATTTTTATTATTTAACTATGATTAAATGGTGTGTGTTCTTACTTTAATTTTCAATTGCTAAGAATAATATTTAATTTGGTGTAAAACGCATAATGCCAATAAATATTTACCAATTTATATAAAACTAAGTTAATTTTGGCTCTTATCTTGCAGCTCAGAGTTCCCACACTTCCAAAATAAAATAGTTTTGATCAAGAAGAAGAAGAAATATCAATAATACATGTCGATTCAAAAGCAACAATAACAATAATAACATATTCAGTGAAATTTCATATTGTGTGATCTGAAAAAAATATAATATACATATACTTTATATTTATCTTGATAAGTAGAACAACTGTTGTCGAAAGACCTCCGGCTCAAGATTCTATTCAAAAGCAAAAGGAGAGGGAAAAGGTAATTAAAAACAAAATAAAGGAGAATTACAATTGGTACGACAAATTAACAGTCATTGAACATTATCTCTTTTCCTTTTCATTTTATTGTCATTGTCTCTCTCTAGCTCTGCTACCAAAGTTACAAAATGGTCCTATATGTTTAATCAAAGGAAAACAGCTTTGAAGCTTTAGTCTACCCCCACAAACCTATATCCAAAAATATTAAATTACATTGACCCGTGTGATGGGATGGTCGGAATTTTGACGCGGATACATGATTTATAGTTAACTCAAGTTAATATATAATAAAAATTTGATTTGCAGTGACTATTTAGTAAATTTTTTAAAATATATGATTTAGTCAAAAGTTACTGACTTCACGTGAATTCAGTGCTTTGAGTCTAGATCTGCCTCTATAAGAATCTCCCTATCCTTAATTAAAGGCTTCTGCATTTGAGCCCTGAGATTAATGAACTAGCGTTTTACCTCTTCATGAACGTACTCAACATGAATTTACATTGATGAACTTTAAATACCGAATGATCGATTGAAAATAAAAAGTATAGTATTACACTTATCAATCAACACTCCAAAGGCAATAATGGAGGAGACATGAAAAAAAAGGGACACTCTTTTGTTTAATTGAGTTGCATGTTTCTTTTAACCAAAAAACACGTAGAATATTCTCTGATTTAAAGTTAATTGATAGCGTACGTGCACTAGTAAAAGTCCAAGAAAAAGCACTTTATTTTGTATAACTCTTTTTGTTAAAAAGTGAACTATAGTGCATTTGATTCAGATACATATCCACATGTAGATCTATTGTATCCAAGACCAAAAAAAAAAGATCCATTATATCAATTTGGAAGCAAACAGTTGCATTTGCATGCTGTATATTTCGAATATGCTTCAAACTATTAAAGAAATTTACAATTTTGTATGTAAGCGGGGTAGGTGTTTGCGTCGGGTTCGTACACGCAGCGGAATTTGAAAATTTATGTTTCAAACTAGGGGCGAAGCCAGGATTCCGGGCTAGGGGGAACCTATTTTAGTTTAGGGGGAGCGAAAAATTGAGGACTCTATTGTAATATCATGAATATTACTAGTAGTATACTAGGAAATTTGAGGGGGAGCCCGGGCCCCCCTGGCCACCATGTAGCTCCGCCCCTGTTTCAAACCCGACATAGGAGGTCAAACTGTAGTATGAATATGTAATGTAAAATAAAACACAAAGCAAATGTAATACTTCGAACGAAGACTTACATTTTGAAGCAATTCGCAATCCAAGCTGTTGAAACTTGATTCTTTGTGTAGTCCGGGGTGCATATTCAAATATCCCTTGATTTGCAAGATCCAAGTTCTTAGAACTTTGATGTAATTTTCTATCTTTAGAAATGCTAGGGATTTCTGCAGAGTTTTAGAAGAGATTTAACTCTCTTAGGTTTGGTGTGTTGAAAGTAGGAAGAGAAGCCTCATATTTATAATAGAAAATAGGAGCTTTAGGGTTTCCATGGATCAGACCAAGAAACACTGGTCGAAATTGACCGCCGAACAGCGTCGGCAGCGGTTCCACGAGTGGCTGATCTTGTGCACGTGTTCGCACCGGTCTGAATCAAGACCGCGATCGTCGCCCATTTTCTGACCCCTTTTCCATTTCTAATGTCCCGATTATCAACCGAACATATATATTATCTCTTTCTAATTACATCCTTCAATCAACGGAACATTTGACTTAGTGTTTACCCTTCAGGCCTCTACATATTGACATTAATATCATTAGGATCTTCACGGAACTCCTAAACTGCGCCGGAAGACGAACCTATATGTGGGAAGATAAAATCCTTTCATTCACGACACACTCAATGAAGCTTAGGATTTGTCAAGTGTCTATCCAAATGACTTAATCATACTAACTCATCTATATTAGTTGACAACAGGACCATATCAAAGACATGTCCACTGCGTTAGCCAACGACTTAGTCATCCTAATATCTTATTAGAATCTGAGTGTTCTCTCGAAGATGCATTCGAGGAATGAATTCTAATCTTGGTTCAACTACCACATTTAATCCATTTCGTAACGTACCCAAAACAAGCCGCGTCTCAACCTATGAGGTATTTGAGCTTAGGACATGATCAAAGTACATTACTCCGTGAATAAGGTGTGTAACGACCTCAAGTCTAAAGACTTCTATCTCCCACACACCGATGACACTTTAGACATACAACAAAAGACATCGTGATGGGTATACCAATACTCCAACAAGTATCCATATGTTCATCACGAGTTGCCATAACTCGTAGCAAGTGAGACATATTACATCCCCTAAGGATATGATGCAGACCACATGTCGATGTATAACATATCATCGATATCCCAATCTCGATGATCATTAGTCGAGATGATTTTAAGAGCGTTATGCTATGATATTAATTTCTCACTCCATTAATAACCACGTAACCTTTAGGGATGCATTTATAGAATATTATAAACAATCAACTAATAATTCAACAAATGCAAATGTCATAATATTAATCATCGTCAATATATAAATATGAATGCATATAAAATACAAGTATCATAATATTAATTGTTTCTAGGACATACATATACTTTCAATGCCACTCGCATACAAGTCGATCGCAACATATCTAATACCCATGTTCTCAAAATGACCATTATGCTTAACCAAGCTTAATGGTTTAGTAAACAGTCGAATTATTATGTGGGAATATAATCTATCTTGATATCTTCACCTTCCACCATCTCTCTCGTGATGGTACTTTCTGGCGACACGCTTGTTTGTTTGTTTATCTTGGTTCATTTGCTCGATGGAACCGATGTTATCACAATAAATGGTTATTGACAACCAGACTGAACAATCCCTAGTTCCTTCAGAACTCGTAAATCGTGATGCCTTCCACAGCCTTAGATCCGTAAATGTACTCGCTTTAGTCGAGTCTGCGAAGGTACCTATTTGAAACTCTTCCACCATCGCTCCGTTGAAAACAAAAGTGTAACCAGACTGAGATTTGAAATCATCAACATCTGTTTGAAAACTAGCATCGGTATACCCAGTGGCAACCAGCTCATTATCTCCACCATAGACTAGAAAGTAATCTTTAGTACGTCTTAGGTACTTGAGAATACTCTTGACTGCCTTCCAGTGTTGCTCACCAGGATTCTGCTGGAACTTGCAAGTCATACTAAGTGCAAAGGCCACATATGGTCTAGTACATGTCATGACATACACAATCGATCCTATAGCCGAAGCATATGAGATCCTCTTCATGCGCTCAAGTTCTACAGCATTAAAAGGGCAGCCCTTCTTTGATAACATGATGCCTTGACCCATCGGAAGACCGTCTTTCTTGGAATTCTCCATTGAAAAACGTCTAAGCACTTTGTGTTACACCCCGTAATTAAAGGACATGTTTTAAGAATATAAGTAAGAACTCACAGGTGTTAAGATTCGAGGCTTGTAAATTTGTCGGAATTATGAAATTGTCGGAAAACGTAAGTGTTATGACGAATGGGAGGGCGACACGTGTCACCCCCCCCTTACTATGCCTTGGACGATTTTTTTTGCAAGGGCATAAGGGTCATTTGACCTTTGTTGCAAGACAAGTCTTGCAACTTGAGGCTTGATATTATTGACTAAGGTCAAAGGTCCCACAAAGGTCTTGATTTTAATGTAAGACTACATCTAAGCCATCCATGTGTTCTTATCATAACCCTCCTTTGCACTATATAATACTAGTAGTGCTAGTGTGAGTTTAACACTTAGAAAATATTCTTGAAAACTTTGAGGAGCTATAGAGGGGTCTCGGGTTTGCCACAAGGAGAGGAGAAAAAAATTTGTTTCTTGTTCATTCCACTCCCCACTTTAAACCAAGGTTCATAGGTGTATTGTAAACACATCTCAATAGAAAAATCTTGGAAAAAGATTGTTTACGGGTTAGTCGCAAACGAAAACCTAAGGGTCTTTCTAGGTTTTGCTTGGAGTTTTGAAGGATAATTGTTGGTATTGTTCTAAGGGTCTCAACAAGCGGATTGAGGTGTCTTGGAGAGGCTATAAACTACTAAGGAGCGACTTCGGATTGGAGTTGGTTTAAGAATCATTGAGGTATAATCTTGTTCTTTGAAAGTATTACAAGATTATTCATTTTGTTGTTGTTAGCTTTGTATGTTGCAAGCATGAAATTGTTATATTGAAGTTATAAAGATTATGGATTGATTATAGCCTTGGAAATCCGATATGTAAGATAATCCATTACTAAGTTGAATTACAATTTAATCGTTGTTAGAACCGTCGCATGTCATTGACTTAAGGATTATGGTTATTATAATCAAATGCGACTCGATATCATGTTATGCTACAAATTTGGGTTGAAATATAAATTGTGAGCCAATTGGGGCTGTTTAGTTAGTCATTTGTATTGGACTACATGCTATATAAATTGTGAGCCAATCAAATTTGTTTAGTTAGTCATTTGTATTGGACTACATGCTATATAAATTGTGAGCCAATTGGGGCTGTTTAGTTAGTCATTTGTATTGGACTACCTGCTATATAAATTGTGAGCCAATTGGGGCTGTTTGGTTATTGTATTTCGACCTTGGAAAAGGTGGCAAAGTTAGTAAAAACAAAGGAGGTGCTGCCCGATTTTCCGTAGAATTTAGAGACTTAACACTTATAATATTCTACGTTTGAAGTGAGGCTTTAATAGACGTATTGTGAATATTATAGGTTGACATAGTACGGGCGGGACTTCGTACTTGGCAAAGTGGTTTGACCCGACAAGGTATGTAGAACTTTTTCCTATCTTTTGAGCATGACTAGTTAGCGTATGTAGTACGGTAGACGTACAAGACTTTGACATACTTCACTTGTTTTACGTAATGCCAAGTCGGGTGAGTTAGGAGATTTAACTCACTTCTTTGAGAATATTAAAGATGTCTTAAGTCTTGTTAAAGATAAGGGACTTGAAGAATTTTAAAGTATGTAATACTTGTGTCGTTTTAAAAACGTATAAGTCCCTTGGATAGGAAATTGTACATGACTAAGGTATAAAGTGAATATAACGACTTTATGGGGAGTTGGTTATATTGACTTTATGGAAAGAGAAATGACTTGATTTAATGAAAGGCAAATTGATTTTAAGGTATCAATTGCCTAAGGTTTTAACAAGAAAAGGAGTCACTTGATTTAGAAGCCTACTTTAATTCTAAAGGTATTGTGACTTGCCTTGAAATGGAATTTGGACTTGATACTATGGTTAATAGTGTCTTGGAAGCTTTCTACTAAAAAGAGTCATTTGTTTTTAAAGAATAGACGCGGTACTTGGGGTTAAATTCAGGATTCTTATGAAAGACATGATAGTGCCTTAAGTAAACTAAAATGAGAGGGTAGAAGAATAAGACTAATAAAGTTAGGAATTGCTAACTTGCTTAATTATTGTATGGCAGGTTGTAGATAGGGTAAGAGATCGGTGAGGCAAGCCCCAAGACGCTATACCACCTTCTCCGGGATAAGAGTATAAATGAGGGTAAGCCCAAGACGTTATACCACTGCGTTACTATCTTCTTCAGGTAAGAGTATAAATGAGGCAAACCCCAAGACGTTATACCACCGGTGGTAAGAGTGTAAATGAGGTAGGAACCCCAAGACGTTATACCACCTTCTTTTATGGGTTCGCTACCCGTGATATGATCGGAGAAGCTATTGTGATGTCAGACGTATTCTCTTGATGTACTCTCATTGTTAGTAAGGCACTGTATCGTAATTTTGTTATCATACATGTCTCCGCTTTCTTTTAAACTTATGTTGTAATTACTGTTTTACGCTTTACATACTTAGTACATATGTGTCTTGACCCCTTCTGGTGCGGCCTACGCCGCGAGAAAGGAGTAGCAGTTGCGGATCCACACTCTTAGGATCACTTATCGCACGTCAAGCTCCATTCTCGGAGGCTTGTCTTTCTTTTTGGTACGACTTGTCCCGATGTTGTAGATTATGTACATTCGGTATGGCGGGGCCCTGTCCCGCCATTGTTATTCCTGAAGTGCGTATTCACGTATGTGGTTGGGCTATAAGAACCGAGTCGTAAGTTGTACTTTTGACTTTGTTTATATTATGGGCGGCGCTTGTCGGCTTTGTGTTGTATATTATTTACATGTGTTTACGTTGTGTATGTTCATTGCTATTCTCGATGCATACGAGCAGGGTGCCGGGTAGGGCACGATCGCGGCCGGTCGGTCGTGACAAAAGTGGTATCGAGCGCTTAGTCTCGGAAAGTGTCTACGCAGTGTCTAGTAGAGTCTTGATTATCGGTGTGTTGTGCACCACATCTATAATCGTGAGGCTGCAGGACATTTAGGATTGGTTTCCATTCTTCTCTCCGAGATCGTGCATTAGAGCTCTTATTAGGTTGAATCCTCCGACCTCTTCTTATAAAGCAGTATGCCTCCACGAAAGCTACCGGGCCCGGAAGGGCAAGCGGCGAGGCTGCTAGCGGTACTCGAGGTCACACGGGCTCGAGCACAGACTATGCACGAGGTAGTAGGCTGGTCGTTGATTTCACGCCGACAAGATTAGAGGCGAGAGGCGCGAGCTCCAGAGGTTCCGATACAGACCCTCCAGTTCCCACCACTGAGTATAGAGACTACGGGAGCGGTCGGTTATTGACCAAGATAGTAGCAGGCGGCGCAGCGAGCAGACCACCCTAGAGCCGGTTTGCGGATTAGGGATTTTCTCGGGACGTAATCCACTGAGTTTTACGGTTCAGTGGCGAGACGCGAGGATCCGCAGGAGTTCGGCTCTGACCGGACCGTGCGAGTTCTTAGTGTTATACCGTATTTCGAGTATGTACGAGGGACGACGTAGGAAATTCGAACTTCAAGTAGGCTTGGCCGATTTAATTTTATTGCACAACACCCGATTAGAGTCGTTTTTACAAACGTCTTCCATGACTTTCGTAGGGAATTTCGGCTATGCCATTTTTATTTTTGCGGATTTTTAGAAACGAAACATTTTGGACCAACAAGAGGCGACACTTGTCACCTCTCATGGGACACACATGGTAATGTAGTGGTAGAAAGTTGGCCATTGTGGTCAAGCGGTTGGTAGGATATTTTTGTGTTAGTTGGCTAGTGTGCACTTGGCAAGATCTTGCCCTACACTTGCATAGCACTTGGCAAGATCTTGGCCATTGGTTGGCCTTCACTTGACCTATAAATACCCCCCCTTAGTGAAGACTTCTTCATCCAAATATTTGCCTAAGTCTTGAAAGCTCTCCTTCTCCCTCCACTTGTGTTGAGTTCGTCCTAAGCCTCCCACCGCCTTGGCGAGAGCCCTCCTCCTTTGAGGTCTTAGCCGTGGGTACCCCTAGCCTTGTTGCTTTCGTATAATACCCCCTTTGTGGTGTAGAAATACTCTCAAAGTATTGTTATAATGCCCAAATTACCTTAGGTATACCTTGTAGTATTCTAAGGTTATACCTTTCTGAAAAGCCCGAAATACTATTATACTTCCGTCAGTACCAAAACCGAAACCCTAGGAAAATCTCCATAGTGGTTGGAGTATTGTGTAGAAGTTGGTTAGAACTTCTAAGGGTGGTTTAAAGCGGGTTGAGCGCGGAGTTGGAGCTAAACCTCGCTAAGGATCGACATTAAACTCTGATAATTATGGGCTTATCGAGGTAATTATCTTGTCCTCTATTGTAATTGGAAATTACATAATGTTAGAATATATAGTTGAAGTATACTATATATAGTACTGAACTTAATGTTGTGGCAATGTCCTTGGACTTAAGCCCAAGACCGAATCAATCAGAATTACATAGGTGTATTACTGAGACTTGTGTAGTTGTGGTGGGAAGGGTGCCCAATTTCCGTAGGATCTTGCATCTAGATTTATTCTACCGGTAGTCTAGACTTTGATAGACTTGTGTAACCTGTATAGGTTGAATGTTCGCAGTGGCACGTGCTCTTGAGAAGGTGGACAGTAGCGGGTTATGGCGTGGAAGCGATTTGCTAATAGTCGATAATCGTCGCGAGGTATGTGAACCTCTTCCTATCTCTTCTAGCATGATGTGTGTATAACTATGAGTGCGGTAGACGTCGTATGTTATTTGAACGTGGTTATGCGCAATGTCTTTTGACTTAAGCGAATAATAATAATCTTGAAGTAGTTCGAGAATTAAGAACTGTTTTTAAAAGAAGAGTGTACTTGGTTTTAAAAGCTTAAGAGTTATACTAGCTTTATAGGAAGTTAGGTATAACGGCTTAAGAAAGATAAAACGAATGATTTTAATTATTTTAGAAGTTAAGAGACTTGATCTTGTAAGATAAGAGACTTAACTTAAATAAATTATATGAATTTTGTGTGAAACCTCATTCGTGAGTAATGAGTACTTGATTTTTAAAAGGGATAATGTTTTACTGATTTCGGAAATCAGAAATGTGTATCGCCAAACCACTGCAGCGTTAATAAAGGAAAATGTATTGAATAATTAAGTATTATTAAAACCAGTAGAAACTTCCATCTGCATAGAAACTAAGATGAGACAAAATGATATTTCTAGATCATGGTTTGTCAGAATAAGATTGTTATAAACAAGAATATCCTACTCACATATAAGGCTTATGTTTCTTCGATTGTTTAAAAGAGAATTATATTCTTAAATGAATAAGACCTTGAACTACGAAACCTTTCTAAAATAAGAAACGTGAACATTTGAAATTAGGCAAACTTGGACGTTTGGAAAATAATGTTGTTACTTGATTTTACAAAGGTAAGTGTTTTAGTTTACTTAAAAAGACAGTCACTCTATTTTATACTACGGGTATTGTGTGACTTTGGTAAAAGAAACAGATCTTTTAAAGATTTAATGTGTGAAGTACTTTGGGGTTAGATACCCGAACTTGTTAGCATAAAGTACCTTGTGTGAATAACTTGATTGTGTTGGTTTGTGATAGCCTTGTAATACTTTCTTGTTGATTTGATAAGTAAACATGTTAGGATGCTACGTGTGTTAGTATCTTGTGATGTTGTGTAAGGGGGTCATTCTTGTTGTGCTTACGTTGTTAAACGCGTTAAGCGGGTGTACTATTATTGTATCACATACCCTTTGACTTATTATACCGAGGGCTTGCCACCCTTGACGCGGTCTCTACGGCTATCACGGTCCTTGTGACTACGCGGAGCGGTAGCTCGGGATTGATCATTCGGGTGTTTAGCCCGACGCGGGATTCTATGCGATGCAATGAGACTATGCGGTCTTTTGAGACTATGCGGGTTGCGGGAGCTGCGGATACCGGGGTTAAGCCGCCGACGCGGGGTATACCTGGTGATGCAGGACCGTGATTCGAGAATACCTCGTGCGGGTCCGTGTGTGACCTATGCGGTGCGAGAATTCGAGAATAAGAGCGCGCGGTGATCTGCGAGCGATGGCGGCCGATCATGTAGTGCGGTCTAGAAAGACCTCGTGTCTGATTTATGGCATTTGTGGTGTGGGGTCTTAGTAGTCGGCTATGCCTTCGTACTTACCGTGCGGTTTTATTGTGATGACTTTGAGGCGTGAGTCCACGACTTGACATATCGCTTATTGTGACTGTAGTTTGGTTATCATACGTGTCTCGCGCTTTATAGACTACTATGATTTCATTCTACGATGTTATTTTGATTTCGCCATACTCGATTTTGTTGTCTTGACCTCGCCCGAAGTGCGTTCATCTGCGAGTAAAGGTACACGATCGTTGATCCTCGCTCTTAAGGTCACGATTCAGCGTTTGGGCAAGCTCCGTTTCTCGGAGGCTTATCTTGGTATAGTCCCTGTTGTTGTAAGGTGCTACATTCGGGGTATGGCGAAGCCAACTGTCGTCGTTGTTATCAAATATCTTTTCTTAGAAGTGCTGTAATCTTGTTGTGGCGGGGTTTGTAAAAAGGATTAAACTGTTCATTTGTAAGAGTTGTTATTTATATATATGCCTCAAAAGTTTTCCTCAATTCTTATTTTGTCTTCATTTGTTTCATGTATGTGTTTATGTTCGTGATTACTCGATGTTGTATCACTAGGGTGCCGGGGTAAGGCACGATCCAGGCGAGTTCGGTCGTGACAAAGTAGTATCGAGCGATTAATCCTCGGAAAGTGTCTACTGAGCGTATCCGATGAAGTCTTGATTATCGGTGTGTTGTGCACCACGATAATCGGAGGCTATAGGATATTTAGGATTGGTTTCTATTCTTCTCACTCGAGATCGTGCCTTAGAGGCGTGTTGTAAATTGGACCCTCTAAGCGTATTTCTTTCCACTACGGCTATGCCTCGCGTAGTAAGGCGACCCGCCCGGGAGGCAAAGCGGCGAGGCTGCGAGTAGAGTTCAGAGGGTTACGAGGGCACAGGCCCAATCATCACCTGAGTTAGGTGCTTTATTCGGGGATTTCTGCGACATCACTAGCCCCAGCAGAGTTTAGCACGGCGACGACAATTCCTACTGCGGCCATGATATTTGAACCTTGATTCGCGGCCAGAGCGAGAATTTAGATTGCGAAAGCGACCTGTTACTAGCTATGGATTTGGCTACCAAAGAGTATACCGTTGTCTGTAAAGTCTTGATGACTACCAGAAGATTGTGCAAGAGTAATCCTTGATTAAGCTTGAGCATGGCACGTATGCGGGCTTATGCGCAGCGAGAAAACGTAGATCGGCGGGTTAACGAAGGACAACAAAAGAGGCGAGCGGCAAGGTCCTGGTAACTTTGGCGAGTCACCGCGTGATTTGATTATGCACATCCGTGATGCAGTGGTCTTCCACGAATTTGGGCGTTCGGGGTATGCAGGAGTTGGTTAGAACTCGGGCTTCGGTTCACGGTGTGAGCGTCATCGGGAATGTCATCTTTTAGGTTGGTACTTGTTGTACTATGGCCGTCGAGTGCAGTGTCGAAGAGTGTCCTTGTAGGAGGACTTAGCCTCGAGGATCGGTGGGTAGTTTGTCATCTCCTCGCCATGTATCGCCCTGCAGGCGAGTTTGATTAGAATGACTAAGGGAGTGAGGCAGTAGATATAGATATATCTTTAACCTCTAGAGTTTTGTTTATGTGATAAAGGTGGGTATACCTTAAGTGCTTTGTGTTAGTTGTGATTAGAAATCACGGTTAGTTAACAGTAAGAATTGGGGATAGTGAAGGTGTAAACCTTAGAGTCTTGTTACGTAGAGACCTTGAGGTAAGGTCATCTAGAGTAAAAGGCGTATGGTTATGTTGATCCTTATCGGGTGCCTAGTGCTCGTGAGCTATGTTTGGGATAGGTCCACACAGTAGTGTGGAATGAAAGAGGTAGTTGAGCTAAGAGGACAGCTAGGTTTCGTAACATGTTTAGTGAGATTGTTCCTTGGGAGATAGTATTTTGCGCCTTGCGGGTCGGGTTGAGGCCGCGTTGCGGGTCAACCGCGGCATGTTTGGTGGTGAATGCGGTTGTGGTGGTCGCGCGTGGTAGGGTCGCGAGGGTGTTAGGCCCAGTTTAGTTAACGTGCGAGTTCGTGGATGCGTTCGACCGATGGTCGGGCGATGGGGCAGCCCATCGTGTTCTTGATCGGGACCGTTCACTGGCGGTGTTGATACATCGAGAAGGTTGTAAAGGTTGCAGGGTGCCTACGCCGCCTTATGGCGAGCAGTGGAGCCAGGATCTGGTGCTTTTGTTTGGAAGTTTTACGAGCGGGGTTAAGGACTGGTGAGTCTCGAGAATCGCGTCGCCTCGGGCGGTGTTTGGATTTGAGGGTAGTTGTGGGGATGGTTGTCTCTGTAGAAAGTGTTTTAGCTACCATTGCGGTGTTGGATGTCGCGCATGAAGCACTTGTAAAGGCGGAAGTGTAAGTGCGGTCGATTGGTTCGATGTTGGCAAGGTTCGACGATCGGTTGAGCTTGTTCCGGCCGTGGTTAGTGAAGCTTGTCTAGAAGAAGTTACGCGGCTCGGAGAATCGTCGCGGATAATCGGCGGCGGCTTAGAGTTCGAGTTGGCGGTCGGTCTTCTTGAAAGTACCACCCGGTCGAGTGTGGCGAGCTTTGGGAAAGCAGAGAAACTTAGCGAGTTGCCAGGCCTTTGCGAGTTCATGTGAAGAATAGGCGGGTTGCCTATATGTTAGCATTTGCCGTCGACTTAGGAGGCGGGCGTCGATCTTCGTATTGTTATGTTCGGAAAGTATCGAAGATCCGTCGAGAATGTTCGATAAATGATGCCGCGTTAAGAGATAGTAACCGAGTTTTGGATACTAAAGCGATGTCGAAATGTGGTAAATTAGTGTCGACAACTTGGTGATCGCGTACGGCGGTACCATTTGTTGGAGTGCGTCGAACAAGGCTCGCGACAAAGTGACAAAGTAGTATCATTTGGTGATGTTAGAGGTGTTTCCTCGTGGACTTGGATGTAAGTATTTGGCGTGGGTGTTTACGTGGCGGATGTAGCGGGTTTGTTCGTAAGAATAGTAGTGAAGACTATCTTGGCGCGTTTGTTTTGAGACTTAGAAGGAACATTCGGGCGAATGTTTCTAAGGAAGGAGAATGTTATACCGTATTTCGGGTATATGCGAGGGGCGTGCGTGAAATTTCGAACCAGTAGGCTTGGCGATTTAATTTTATGCCTGACACCCGATTAGAGTCGTTTTTGTGAAAGCGTCTTCCACGACTTCGTGGGAATTTCGGCTATGCCATTTTTATTTGCGGATTTTTAGAGGCGAAACATTTTGGACCAACAAGAGGCGACACTTGTCACCTCTCATTGGGACACCTTGAAGCGGTAATGTAGTGGCGAAAGTTGGCCATTGTGGTCAAGGGTTGGTAGGATATTTTTGTGTTAGTTGGCTAGTGTGCGGCAAGATCTTGGCCTACACTTGCATGCAAGCGAGATCTTGGCCATTGGTTGGCCTTCACTTTGACCTATAAATACCCGCAGTGAAGACTTCTTCATCAAATATTTGCCTAAGTCTTGAAAGCTCTCCTTCTCCTCCACTTGTGTTGAGTTCGTCCTAAGCCTCCCCAGCATGGCGAGAGCCCTCCATCCTTTGAGGTCTTGGCCAGTGGTACCCACTAGCACTTGTTGCTTTGTATAATACCCTTTGTGGTGTAGAAATACTCTCAAAAGTATTGTTATAATGCCCAATTACCTTGCAGTATACCTTGTAGTATTCTAGGTTATACCTTTCTGAAAAGCCGAAATACTATTATACTTCGTCGGTCACAAAACCGAAACCACAGGAAAATCTCCATAGTCGGTTGGGTATTGTGTAGAAGTTGGTTAGAACTTCTAAGGGTGGTTTAGAAGCGGGTTGGGCGCTCGGAGTTGGAGCTAAACCTTGCTGAGATCGACGTTAAACTCGGATAATTATGGGCTTATCGAGGTAATTATCTTGTCCCTCTATTGTAATTGGAAATTACATAATGTTAGAATATATAGTTGAAGTATACTATATATAGTCTTGAACTTAATGTTGTGTGATGTCATGGACTTAAGCTGAAGAAGCGAGCTGTAATTACATAGGGTGTATTCTGATGAAACTTGTGTAGTTGTGGGTAGGGAAGAGTGCCCAATTTCCGTAGGATCTTGCGTCTAGATTTATTCTGCAGGTAGTCAGACTTTGATAGACTTGTGTAACTGTATAGGTTGAATGTTCTGCGATTAGCGTGTGCTCTTGAGAAGGTGGACGAGGCTAGCGGGTTATGGCCAGTGGGCGATTTGCTAATAGTCGATAATCGTCGCGGTATGTGAACCTCTTCCTATCTCTTCTAGCATGATGTGTGTATAAGCTATGTAGTGCGGTGAGCGTGCGTATGTTATTTGAGCGTAGTTATGCGGCAATGTCTTTTGACTTAAGCAGAATAATAATAATCTTGAAGTAGTTGAGAGAATTAAAAGCTGTTTTTAAAGAAGAGTGTACTTGGTTTTAAAAGCTTAAGAGTTATACTAGCTTTATGGGAAGTTAGGTATAACGGCTTAAGAAAGATAAAGCGAATGATTTTAATTATTTTAGAAGTTAAGAGACTTGATCTTTGTAAGATAAGAGACTTAACTTAAATAAATTATATGAATTTTGTGTGAAACCTCGTTCGTGAGTAATGAGTACTTGATTTTAAAAGGGATAATGTTTCTTGATTTGGAAATCGAAATGTGTATCGACAAACCAACTGCGGCGTTAATAAAGGAAAATGTATTGAATAATTAAGTATTATTAAAACGTAGAAACTTCCATCTGCATAGAAACTAAGATGAGACAAAATGATATTTCTAGATCATTTCTTTGTAATAAGATTGTTATAAACAAGAATATCCTACTACATATAAGGCTTATGTTTCTTGATTGTTTAAAGAAATTATATTCTTAAATGAATAAGACGCTTGAACTCGAAACCTTTCTAAAATAAGCGTGAACATTTGAAATTAGGCAAACTTGGGCGTTTGGAAAATAATGTTGTTACTTGATTTTACAAAGGTAAGTGTTTTAGTTTACTTAAAAAGCGATCCACTCTATTTTATACTACGGGTATTGTGTGACTTTGGTAAAAAAGCAGATCTTTTAAAGATTTAATGTGTGAAGTACTTTGGGGTTAGATACAGAACTTGTTAGCATAAAGTACCTTGTGTGAATAACGATTGTGTTGGTTTGTGATAGCCTTGTAATACTTTCTTGTTGATTTGATAAGTAAACATGTTAGGATGCTACGTGTGTTAGTATCTTGTGATGTTGTGTAAGGAAATTCTTGTTGTGCTTACGTTGTTAAGCGTTAAGCCGGTTGTACTATTATTGTATCACGTACCGGCTTTGACTTATTATCACGAGGGCTTGCCACCCTTGATCACGAGTCTCTACGGCTTTATCACGGTCCTTGTGACTATGCGGAGTCGCGGTAGCTCGGGTTGATCATTCGGGTGTTTAGCACGATGCGGGGATTCCATGCGATGCTGTTGAGACTATGCGGTCTTTTGAGACTATGCGGGTTGCGGGGAGCTGGCGGATCTGGGGTTAAGGCTGCCTCGATCGGGGTATACCTCGAGTGATGCAGGACCATGATTCGAGAATACCTGCATGCGGGTCCGTGTGTGACTATGCGAATGCGAGAGTTCGAGGAATAGGCGCCGCGATGATCTGCGGGCGATGGCGGCCGATCGTAGTGCGGTCTAGAAAGACCTCGTGATCTGATTTATGGCATTTGTAGTGCGGGGTCTTAGTAGTCGGCTATGCCTTCGTGCTTACAAATGCGGTTTTATTGTGATGACTTTGAGCGTGAGTCACGACTTGACATATTGGCTTATTGTGAAGCGTAGTTTGGTTATCATCGTGTCTCTGCTTTATAGACTACTATGATTTCATTTACGATTATTTATTTTGATTTCACATACTTTACTGTTATGACCTCGCCCGAAGGCTGCGTTCATCTGCGAGTAAAGGTACACGATCGTTGATCCACGCTCTTAGGAGTCTGATTGACGTTTGGGCAAGCTCAGATTTCTCGGAGGCTTATCTTGGTATAGTCCCTATTGTTGTAGGTACTTACATTGAAGGTATGGCAGAATACTGTCGTCGTTGTTATCGTATCTTTTCTTAGAAGTGCGTAATCTTTGTTGTGGGGGAGTTTGTAAAAGATTAAAGCTATTCATTTGTAAGAGTTATTATTTATATATATGCCTCGAGCAAGTTTTCCTCAGTTCTTGTTTTGTACTTCATTTGTTTCATGTATGTGTTTTATGTTCGTGATTACTCTGATGTTGTATCACTAGGGTGCCGGGGTAGGCACGATCACAGGCCGAGTTGTCGTGACACTTAGGGCCAGAGGCAGTGCATTACACTAGCCTCTTAGGTTTGCGATATGCGTTGGGCGGTTTGAGTCGTGGTTGCTTCGAGAGGTGATGATGCTCTTCCATTGTTTGGGAGGAGTTCTGGGGCCTTTATGGATCACTTTTGCCTCAGGATGAGGAGGGAGCAGTGAAGCAGATTTTTGACCTTGCGGCGAGCGGGAGGCCAGTTAGGGAGTGACTGGAGTTTGACTCCTTGGCGAGCATGCTCACTATTGTAGCTAGCATGGCGGATAGAGTTCATCGTTATGTGATGGGGCTGGGCCGTCATATGATTACAGCATGCTTGGGGTGGCTCTTGACCGGTATGGACATCGCCGGATGCGAGCATATGCGCGAGGATAGAGGATAGAGAGGAGGACGAGTTAGCCTTGAGGCGGCCCAGAGGGCGAGGACATGGTCTCGGGGCGGTTTCAGCGGGCGGCCTCGGCGTGTAGTCCACATTCCGGCCCGGTGAAGTGCTCGTCACGGTTTTACGGCAAGAAGTGCGATCGGCCAGGTCGGTCGAGGGCGGTCGGGGCTCGGGACTACAGTTTCGGGGCGGAAGCGAGTCGCGTCGGGACCACCCACGCCTCGTGTGCTTTCGATCGGTAGGATTCCACCAGGCGAGTGTCGCGAGCCGGAGCTTGTTACCGTGTGGCGGGGCCATTTGAAGGATTGTCGTCCCAGAAGCGGCGTGGGTAGTCTGACGGCCAAGCGGGATCGATTCTTTGGTCTTCTTCTCCTTACGTGGTTGGCGCCCGGAGGCGAGGTACTCACGGACGAGGCGGGCGCGGTAAGGTCGAGTGGTGGTTCTAGTTCTGGCGGTCCTCGAACGCGTATACTCTCTAGCCGACGCCCGGGATCGGGAAACTTCGCGGCGTGCGTCGCGTATACATTCGCGATTTGAGTTGTGATGTTTATGCATTGATAGATCGGGTTCTACCTTGTCCTATGTCCTCTTATGCGGGTAGAATCGGGATAGGCGGTGTCCCGATAGAGCCGTTTGAGGTAGCCTACGCGATGGGTGATTCGGTGTTAGTGGCGGGTGTATAGAGGTTGTCGGTATTTATTTACGATCGTCGGACCTTGCAGACTTGATAGAGTTAGAGATGACGATTTTGATGTCATTATGGGTATGGGTGGTTGGCTTCTTGTTATGCCAACGTTGGCTGTAAAACAGGTTGGTTCGGTTCAGTTTCTGGCGAGCGATTGTCGAGTGGAGGGCAACACGGCGTCAGCAGAGGTAAGTTTATTTCTTACCTGGCTGGAAGATGGTGCGAGAAGGGTTACATCTATCATGCAGTTGGTGTTGTTTGATAGGTGAGTGCAGTTCTTGATCGGTGCCGATGGTTAGGGAGTTTCGGATGTGTTCCCGAGATGATCTTAGGGTATCCTCACGAGAGGGAGATCGAGTTTGTATTGACACGTTGCGGACACTCGACTATTTCCATTCGCCATCTGAGGATGCTTTCTTTGAGATTGAGGAGTGAAGGACCCGGTGAAAGATTTCTTTGGAGAAAACTTTATCAGGCCTAGTGTATCTCGCAGGGGCCTTGGTATTGTTTGTAAAGAAAAGAAGGATGGGGCCTTTGCGTATGTGTGTGACTCTGAGCGGTGAATAAGGTAACCATTAGAATAGGTACCCCTCCCGGGATTGATGATTTGTTTGACGATTCGCGAGTGCGAGGTGGTTCTCAAAGATAGACTGTGATGCGGTTATCATCGAGTTCGAGTTCGAGGCGAGATATCAGGCGCATTCGGACCCGGTATAGGCACTTATGAGTTGAGGTTATGTCTTCCGGTTTGAAGCGCTCGTGGTATTTATGGATTTGATGAGCCAGGGTGTTCAAGCCATTTTGGATACATTTGTGATAGTATTCGCCGATGACATCACAGTTTATTCAGCGGACGAGCGAGGAGCATGCGGTCGGCGAGGGCCCGGTACTCGGGGTTCTCCGAATCGGCATTTATTCGCAGTTCTCAAGTGTGAGTTTTGGTTGGCCTCGATGGCATTCACAGGGCATATTATTGGGTGATGGTGTTGGCGTGGATGCGGCTAAGATTGAAGCGATCAAGTCTTGGCGAAGACCTAATCTCCGGCAGTGCGCAGATTTCTTAGGGTGGCGGTATTATCGTAGGTTTGTAGAAGCGGTTTAGCCGATTTGGCCGTTGACTGGTGACTCGGAAGGCGACCAAGTTCAGTGGGCGAGGCTTGCGAGAAGGGTTTCGATTCTTTGAAGGAAGGTTGACTACGGCTCGGTTCTTACTCTTAGGAGGGTTAGATGATGCGTGATCTATTGTGATGCCTCGGGTATCGGGCTGGGGTGTGTTACGATGCGGCCGGCAAGGTTATAACCTATCTTCCGGCGATTACGGAAGCATGAGAGAATACCCTACCAGTGACTTAGAGTTGGCGCGATTATACATGCCTTGAAGATTTGGAGAACCTTATTTATGCAGGGTTAAGTGGATATTTATACAGACCACGAGCCTCAGAGTATATCTTGAGCGAGAGGGTGAATTTGAGGCGAGGCGGTGGTTAGAGTTGTTGAAAGATTATGATGTTGATATTCTCTACCATCAGGGAAAATAGCGTGGTTCGATGCCTTGAGTGCGTAGATCGATGGGAGCCTATCAGTGCAACGGAGAGCGAGGACATGGTCGTCGAATCCATGATTAGCGAGCCTTGGGGTTCGATTGATAAATCACAAGCGATAGTAAGTGCAGGTTCGTGAGGTTGCGAGTCTTCCATCATTGATGAAGGTGAAGATGCGGCGATTTGAGACCCGATGTTGATGCGGTATGCTCCGAGTCACGGCTCTTGGGAGGAGAAGTCTATTCAGTAGCGCTGATAAGTGCTTGAGATTTGAAGCGGTTGTGTGTTCCGATGTGGCGAGGGCTCCGGCGGTCAGGGAGGCGCGCGGTGCTCGTTATTCTATTCATCGAAATTCGACCAAGATGTACCATGACCTCGAGATATTTGTATTGGTGGGATGGCACGAAGAGGCGTGGCGAGTTTTGTTGCAGTGTCTAATTGCCCGGCGGAGTTAGGTCGAGCACGAGGCCGATGGATTATTCGATCTATTGAGTTCCGACTTGGAAGTGGGAGATGATCAACATGGACTTTGTTCTGGGATTACCTCGTTACTCGGAAGGAAGTGCGACTCCATTTGGGTTATTGTTGGCGGTGGCGAAAATCGGCCATTTCCGCCCGGCGGAATTTTGGTAGAGCGTTTGTTGAGCTATGCCATGTACATGGAGATTGTGGTGCGGTGTCAGTGTCGATTATAAGTCGATACGGAGGTCTTTCGAAGGGTTCTGACTAACGAAGTCTTTCCGAAGGTTTTGAGAACCTGAGTGATACCGATGCTGTGTTCGTCCCACGGCGAGGCGGTGACTGCGAGCTGCGTGATTGATTCGATGGTAGCACAAAGAGATAATTGCCTCTAAATTGGGTTGCTTATTACCTCGTAGGATTTCTTATATGCGGCTACATTCGATACTCTGAATGTGTTGGGCCTTACCAAATAGTTAGCTGCGTCTGGGAAAATTAAGCACGTTCGGGGCCTGAGCAGCGGCCGCCGGGCACTGGGCAGGTAAATCTGATGGCGCGAAGTTCAGCCTTGCGGCTCAAGAGCGAGCATGGCAAATCCGAAGTCAGAGAGTTAACCACACTGAAGCAGCGGCAGCGGAAGTAGTGGCGGAAAAAACTTAGAAAGTACGATTTTGTTTTAAAAGAGGCCATGGGAGGGTGACAAGTGTCCCATCGATTCTGCTACATGCGTTATATTGACCAAGACTTGGTCATTTCTTTCAACTTTTATCTTTACACTCGTCTCTCTAAGTTAAAAGAAGCTCATCCTTCTCTAAATTCCAGAGGAATTCTAGCCTAAGGAAAAATGAAAGATTATTACAAACTTGTGAACTATTGTGGTGGTGTTCTTGGAGAAAAGGCTAGCAGGTGTTGGAATAAGTTTGGCTAAAAACTCAAGGTAACATTTCTTCTCTTGTAGTTGGTATTGGGTGTTGCATGTTTAATAGGAAGAACTTATAGTTGGAAAAAATGCACTTAGAGTAGTTGCATGTAAGAAATGGGGTTTGATTATGAAAGAATTGGTTAGGGGGATATTATGGCATGTTGTTGCCTAAATACTACATTAGACTTGTTGGGTTAGTTGTTTGTAACTTGTGGGGCTGAATTTTACACACCAAAGTTTAGGTGTGTAATCCTCAGTGATTGGTTGGTTGTTGAGCCTTAAACATGGCATTTGAGCGTTAAAAATGGACCTTGGAAAGGTGGCAAAGTATGAAGAAACAAAGGAAACGCCCGATTTTGGTAGGAAATTGGTGACTTTAACTTGGAAAAATTCTGCATTATAATTAGAGCTTGATAAGCGTATTGTGGTCATTTTAGGTTGACATACTACGTGCGGTAAATTGGACTTAGCTTGTGGGTGGCCAGAAGAGGTATGTGGAGCTTTCATCTCTTGAGCATGATTAGTTGTACACATGTAGTCGTTAGGCGTCTGAGATTTGAAATCTTAGTTTGATATAAGTATTTGATACTTGCCGTTTTAAAAGAAAAGTATAAAAATCCTTGGACTTAAGGAATGTGTTTTACTATTGTTTAACTACAGTATATTATGGGAGTTGGTTATATTAGTTTGTGAAAGTATAACGGAGAAAGGTTTTGATGATTTGAACTTGTGGAAGGAAAATGGTTTTAAGGCATGAAGTGCCTAAGGTTTTACAAGAAATGAAGTCACTTAATTTAGAAGCTTGAGATAGTTTTAAAAGGAAATGTGACTTGTGTTGAAAAGAAATCGTAACTTGATACTATGGTGATTAGTATCTTGGAGTTTTGTATAAAAAGAGTTATTTCTTAAAATGTTAAGTACATGATACTTGGGTTAAATTCCCGAATTTTTATTAAAAGACATGATCGTGCCTTAGGTATACTAAAAATGAGAGGATGTATTAATACTATTAATAAGAGGTTAGGTGATTCTTAACTTGCTTAAGTTATGATAGGCCGGTAGTGCTTATGTCGTGATGTGATAGGCCGGTAGTGCTTATGTTATGTTTAATAGCCGGATGAGCTATGTTATATATATTTATATTGTTACGGGTAAACCGGGTTATTATTTATGCCATGGATTTGCTACCCGTGATGCGAGTGCGCGCTTGTACTCGTGCGGATCTGGACCATAGGATCCATGCGGGTGAAATAGTCCCGTGCGAGTGCTGCGATGGTACTCGTGTGGATCCACGGGATCCGTGCGGGTGAAATAGTCCCGTGCGGGTGAAATAGTCTCATGCGAGTCGGATGACCTCATGCGGGTCCACAGGACCTATGCGGGTGAAATAGTCCCAGGAGTAGGATTGCTTAATGATACTACGGGCGAGGTACCCTGTTTTGATCATGAGCCTCCTATTTTTATGCTATACAATGTATACTTGTTACTCTCATTATTAGTAAGGCACGGTGCAACATAATTTGGTTTTATCTATAACTTTAATGTATTTTGGACTTATGATATTACTCTGATATTTTCGATTTACATACTTGATGCGTTGTGTGCGACCCTTCCTCGGGGCTGCGTTCATCTGCGGTAAGAAGCGGTGGTAGATCCTCGTTCTAGGATCTTGTACTCAGTGTCGGGAGCTCGTTTCTTGGAGGCTCGACTTTTGGTATGGTTCTCCACAGTCGTTGTTATTTTGTACATTCGGGGCATGGCGGGGCCACTGTCGTCATAGTATTATTCATTCTTAGAGGCACATGTAGTCTTGTCGAACTTGGTTCGTTAAGGATGCTTGTTCGGTTTATGTACTTTTAGGTTGCTTGATTTGGGCTAGACTATTCTATATCTTAATGGTTGTTTATCTTGAGTTTACATTCCATTGGTTTTCTACGATGTTGTGTCACTAGGGTGCGGGTTAAGGCAGGTCACGGAGTCGGATCGGTCGTGACAAAGTGGTATCGAAGCGATTAATCCTCGGAAAGAGTCTGAGCCGTATCTAGTAGAGTGCTTGATTATCGGTGTGTTGTGCACCACTATGTCGGGAGGCTGCGAGGATATTTAGGATTGGTTCCCGTTCTTTCACTCTAGATCGTGCGATAGAGTGTGTTATAGGTTGAATTTCCTCGGCGTATTTTCTGTATCAATTATGTCTCGCGCGAGGCAACCTCGTAGCCCGAAGGGCAAGCGATAGAGAACTACGGTAGGGCAGGATCACGAGGCACGAGCGGTCGCACGAGACGAGGTGTTTGGACGGCGAGTTCTCAGACGTCGCCAACCCAGCAATCGGAGGCGGCGGCGGCTGCGAGACGCGTACTGAGCCTCGATCCAGCGGCGAGGCGAGAGGATATGGGCTCTGAGAGATAGCCCGATTCTGCGCGAGATCGTGGCGAGCAGGAGATAGGTTGGAGCAGCGATTCCGCGCACGCAGCTCGGCCTGAGGCTAGCTCGAGCGAGGACTTTTGAGTTGTAGCCCACGAGTTTCTGGGTGAGACACGAGATGATCCTCGAGAGTTTATCCGGCGATTCTGCGGATCATGGCGGTGTCGGGGCTTGGTAGTCGATGGTGTTGAGTTCGCATCAGTGCGGGAGATCTGCGATTGGTGGTATGATTCATGGGGCTGTCGGAGAGCATGCGCTTCCGGCGTTTGGGGCGAGTTCTGAGGCATTCGCCATTTCTTGCCTCCGCGAGATGAGAGGGCTCGGCGAAATAGATTTTGTGAGAGGCGAGAATGGGCGGGCGGTCGGGAATACAACGTGGAGTTTGATTCATCGCTAGAGTATGTGCGCGTTGGTAGCGAACATGGAGGGCAGGGTGCACCGCTATGTCACGAGACTCGATGATCACTGGCGAGAGTTGCTCGGGGTGGCTCTCGGTAGGGCATGGGCATTGCCGCGTGCGAGCACGTGCTCTCGGGTGTGAACGCGGTAGCGGATCGGCAGTATCAGCGAAGAGGGCGGGGCGGCGAGGTCCTCGGTAGTTTTAGTGGTAAACAACCCAGCGCGAACAATTTGCACCACGGCCAGGTCAGGCGCTCGCCACCATCTTCGGGGCGTCTGAGTATTGAGGCGGAGCGGGGTTCGAGGCTTGGGTTTCGGAGGACGAGTTCGGTCAGATGAGGCCACCTGTGCCTCGGTGTGGTCGGTGTGGCGATTGTCATTATGGGGGATGTCGTGTTATTCCAGGAGCTTGTTATTCTTGCGGCAGCGAGGCGTTTGAGAGAGATTGTCAGTCCAGTGGCGGGAATATGATGGCTCGGTAAGCGAAGTCGATGTTTGGATCTTCATCGTCGATGGCGATCGCCGGGCGAGGTGTTCACGCAGACGAGCGAGGCGGCGGTCGTGGTAGAGGTTCGATTCAGCGGTCCTGAGCGCATTTATGCTATGTCGGCCGCGGGACCGAGGCGTCACGATGTCGCAGTACATTGTTGGTTTCTTCTTTGTAATGTTTATGCTTTGATAGATCGAGGCTCTACCTTGTCTATATATCTCTCCATATTCTTTGGTAGAATAGGGATAGAGCAGAGTCCATAGAATCCTTTGAGGTGGCTACGGCCGTAGGTGCTCGGTGTTAGGCGGCGGGTATATAAGGCTTGCCGGTGACTATAGATGGTCGTCGGGCGGCGACTTGATAGAGTTGGATATGACGGACCGATGTGATTATGGGTATGGATTGGCTAGCGTCTTGCTATGCCAATGTGTGCGAGAGAGAGGTTAGTTCGGTTCGGTTTCTGGTGAGCGGTTGCTCAGTGGAAGGAATCTTGCATCGTAGGGGTAGGTTTATTTCTTACCTCAAGGCTAGGAAGATGTGCGGAAGGGTATATTTACCATTTGGTTCGGGTATTACGATCTGGTGAGATCTGGGACCGATCGATTCGGTGGTTAGAGAGTTTCAGGCGTTTTCCCGGACGAGCAGGGTATCCTCACGAGAGGGAGATTGAGTTTTGCATCGATTTGGCACGGACACTCGACCGATATCTATCCGCCATACAGGATGGCACTGCCGAGTTAAAGGAGTTAAAGGACCGGTGAAAGATTTCTTGGAGAAAGGCTTTATCGGGCCAGTGTTTCTCCAGAGAGCACGGTGTTATTTGTAAAGAAGAAAGATGGGGCGGCTGCGTATGTGTATTGATTCTGACGGTGAACAAGGTAACTATCAGAATAGATATCCTCCCGGGATTGATGATTTGTTTGACGATTGCGAGTGCGAGATGTTTTCAAGATAGACTGCGTTGGTTATCATCAGTGCAGTTAGAGAGCGGATGTCCCAAGCGCATTCGGGACCGTATGGGCACTATGAGTTGAGGTGATGTCTTCCGGGTTGACCAACGCTCAGCGGTATTCATGGATTTGATGAATAAGGTGTTGAGCCATTCTTGGATATGTTCGTCATAGTGTTCATTGATGATATCTTGGTGTATTCACGCGAGCGAGCATCTGGATCGTTTGAGGCGGTGTTGGGAGTCGCCGAGGGCCGCGATTGTATGCCAAGTTCTCGAAATGCGAGTTTTGGTGGCCGATGGCGCCTTAGGACATGTTATCGGGCCGATGGTATTCGGGTTGATCTGAAGATTGAAGCGATCGAACTTGGCCTAGACCAGCTACACGGCAGTGCGCGGCTTTGGGCCTTGCGAGTTATTATCGGAGGTTTGTGGAGGTTTGCTTATTTGACACGCTGACTAAGGCGACTCGGAAAGCGGTATGTTCGATGGGCGGATACTTGTGAGAAAGTTTCCGATTCTTGAAGGAGAAGTTGGCCGCCCCGTTCTTACTCTTGGAGGTTTAGAGGATATGTGGTTTTATTGTGGCGTCAGTGTCGGGCTTGGAGTGCGTCTTGATGCGGCGGCAAGGTTATAGCTTATGCATCCCGGCTTAGGAAACATGAGAAGAACTATCCCACATGACTTGGAGTGGCGTGATGATTCGTACCTTGAAGATGCGGAGACATTATTTATATGGAGTTCATGTGGACATTTACAGACCGCGAAGTCTCGGTACATCTTCGAGAGGAGCCGAACTTGCGGCGAAGGCGGTGGTTGGAGCTACTTAAGGATTCGATGTTGATATTACGTACCACCGGGAAGGCGAATGTAGTTGCGGATGCTTAGTCGCGGTCGATGGGTAGTCTATCCGATGTTGAGCGAGAGAAAGGGATATGGTCAGAAGTTACACGATTAGCAAGCCTTGGGGTTCGTTTGGTTGATTCAGTTAGTAACGGATTCGGGTTGAAGTCGTGAGTCTTCCATCGTCGAGGAGGTGAAGAAGCGGCAGTATGAGATCGATTTTGATGCAGTGCAGAGATGCGACTCTCGGGAAGAGAAGTCTATTTGAAGTAGCACGGATGGGTGCTAAGATTTGAGGCCGGTTGTGTGTTCCGTGTGGCGAGGACCGTCGGTGATTCTGGAGAGCGCGGTGCTCGTTATTCGATTCATCGGGTCGACTAAGATGTACCATGACCTCAGTGCGTGTATTGGTGGGATGGCTTGAAGAGGGCGTGGCGATTTTGTTGCCCGATGTCCTAATTGTCGGCGAGTTAAGGTTGAGCACGAAGCGGTGGGCTATTACAGGCTATTGATATTGATGTGGAAGTGGGAGGTGGTCAACATGGACTTTATTACAGGTTACCTCGCACGGAGGAGACATGATTCCATTTGGGTTATTGTTGTGGTGTGAAATCAGCCCACTTTCTTCGATCGGGGCGGCGTTTCGGTAGAGACTATGCAGATTATATATTAGAGATTGTGAGATTGCGAGTCGGTGTCGATTATATCAGATAGAGAGCCATTCACGGCTAACTTACGGAGGTCTTTCGAGAAGGATTAGGGACACAGTGAGTCTCGGCCGCGGCGTTTCATCCTCGAGACGGACGGGCGAGCGCGCTATCGACTCGAGGATATCTTTGCGGGCTTGTGTTATTGATTTTGGAAGTAGTGGGAGGATCATTTACCTCTTGTGGAGTTTGCTTATAACAGCTACCATTCTAGTGTTCGGATGGCGCTTTATGAGGCCTTATACGGGAGAAGTCAGGTCGCGATAGGTTGGTTTGAAGTGGGAGAAGTGCAGTTAATCGGGCCAGATTTGGTTGTGACGATGGATGGTGAAGCTTATCCGGGAAGGCGGTGTTAGCGGCTCGAGTGGCGAAGTCGTATCAGATCATCGGCGTCGACACAGAGTTTGAGTTAATGATTGGGTCTTTCGAAAGTGTCACCCGTGAAGGTGTGATGAGATTTGGGAGGAAGGAAACTCGGCCCAGTACATTGGGCGTGTCAGTTGTCAGAAGAGTGGGCAAGGTTGCTATGAGTTGGATCTGCCGTCCGATCTTGAGGCGGTACATCGATTTTCACGTATCTATGTTACGGAAATGCGTCGGAGATCCGTCTAGAGTGCACGGTCAGGATATCCGGTGAGAGGAGTTGTCGTATGAGAGAGTCCAGCGATACTCGATCGTCGAGTTAAGCGACTCGGACGAAGGAGGTGGCTTGTCGAGTTTTATGGCGGAGCGAGCAGAGAGGAGATGGCGTGGGGCGGAGGATGATATGATGAAGAAATACCACACTTATTCCCTATACCTCCAGGTAACCCCTTTCCTACGATTGGTGTTAATTTAGTTGATTATGCTTAAGTAATGTTGTGGCTCGGAGCATTCTTATTTCTGAAGGAATAGTTAAGAAGATATGTTTGTATTATGTTTTGTGTAAGGAGGAACATTCGGCGAATGTTTCAAGAGAGAAATGTTATACCAGTGGTTGGCCGTCTGCGAGTGAAAACGTTCGAGGCACCGCGTGGCGGAAGGCGGGCAGCGCGCGGCGGAGTGAGTGCGATGGCTGAAGTTCAGCGGCAGCCGCGGCCCAGGAAGCAGTGCCGCGGCGAATTCATGGCGGCGTCAAGGTCGCGAGCCTTGCCACGAGCTGGCCGGGAAGTGGCGGAAAAACTTAGAAAGTCGATTTTTGTTTTAAAAGAGGCCATGGGAGGGTGACAAGTGTCCCCACGTCGATTCTGCTACATGCGTTATATTGACCAAGACTTGGTCATTTCTTTCAACTTTTATCTTTACACTCCATCTCTCTCTAAGTTAAAAGAAGCTCATCCTTCTCTAAATTCCCAAGAGGAATTCTAGCTAAGGAAAAATCGAAAGATTATTACAAGCTTGTGAAGACTATTGTGGTGGTTTTCTTGGAGAAAAGGCTAGCGAGTGTTGGAATAAGTTTGGCTAAAAACTCAAGGTAACATTTCTTCTCTTGTAGTTGGTATTGGGTGTTGCATGTTTAATAGGAAGAACTTGTAGTTGGAAAAAATGCACTTAGAGTAGTTGCGTAAGAAATGGGGTTTGATTATGAAAGAATTGGTTAGGGGATATTATGAGCATGTTGTTGCCTAAATACTACATTAGACTTGTTGGGTTAGTTGTTGTAACTTGTGGGGCTGAATTTTACACACCAAAGTTTAGGTGTGTAATCCGCAGTGATTGGTTGGTTGTTGAGCCTTAAACATGGCATTTGAGCGTTAAAATCGACCTTGGAAAAGGTGGCAAAGTATGAAGAAACAAAGGAAGCGCTGCCCGATTTTAGTAGGAAATTGGTGACTTTAACTTGGAAAAATTCTGCATTATAATTAGAGCTTGATAAACGTATTGTGGTCATTTTAGGTTGACATACTACGTGCGGTAAATTGGACTTAGCTTGTGGAGTGACCGAAGAGGTATGTGGAGCTTTCCTATCTCTTGAGCATGATTAGTTGTACCTATGTAGATGCGGTGAGCGTCAAGATTTGGAAATCTTCGTTTGATATAAGTATTTGATACTTGCTTCGTTTTAAAAGAAAAGTATAAAAATCCCTTGGACTTAAGGGAATGTGTTTTACTATTGTTTAACTCTAGTATATTATGGGGAGTTGGTTATATTAGTTTGTGAAAGTATAACGGAGAAAGGTTTTGATGATTTGAACTTGTGGAAGGAAAATGGTTTTAAGGCATGAAGTGCCTAAGGTTTTACAAGAAATGAAGTCACTTAATTTAGAAGCTTGAGATAGTTTTAAAAGGAAATGTGACTTGTGTTGAAAAGAAATCGTAACTTGATACTATGGTGATTAGTATCTTGGAGTTTTTGTATAAAAAGAGTTATTTCTTAAAATGTTAGAGGTACATGATACTTGGGTTAAATTCCCGAATTTTTATTAAAAGACATGATCGTGCCTTAGGTATACTAAAAATGAGAGGATGTATTAATACTATTAATAAGAGGTTAGGTGATTCTTAACTTGCTTAAGTTATGATAGGCCGGTAGTGCTTATGTCGTGATGTGATAGGCCGGTAGTGCTTATGTTATGTTTAATAGCCGGATGAGCTATGTTATATATATTTATATTATTGGGTAAACCGGGTTATTATTTATGCCATGGATTTGCTACCCGTGATGCGAGTGCGGCGCTTGTACTCATGCGGATCCGGACCAGGATCCATGCGGGTGAAATAGTCCCGTGCAGTGCAGCGATGGTACTGTGCGGATCCACGGGATCCATGCGGGTGAAATAGTCCCGTGCGGGTGAAATAGTCCTATGGCGGCGGATGACCTCATGCGGGTCCACGGGACCTATGCGGGTGAAATAGTCCCGGGGTAGGATTGCTTAATGATCTGCAGGCGAGGTACCTGTTTTGATCATGAGCCTCTATTTTTATGCTATCTGATGTATACTTGTTACTCATTATTAGTAAGGCCTGGTCTGACATAATTTGGTTTTATCTATAACTTTAATGTATTTTGGACTTATGATATTACTACGGTATTTTCGATTTACATACTTGTGCGTTGTGTCTTGACCCCTTCGCCGAAATTTGCGTTAAATCTGCGAGTAAGGGAAGCAGGTGGTAGATGCTCGTTCCGAGGATCTTGTACTCAGTGTCGGGAGCTCAGTTTCTTGGAGGCTCGACTTTTGGTATGGTTCTCCACAGTCGTTGTTATTTTGTACATTCGAGGCATGGCGGGGCCTGTCCCGTCATAGTATTATTCATTCTTAGAGGCTGTAGTCTTGCCGAACTTGGTTCGTTAAGGATATAGCTATTCGGTTTATGTACTTTTAGGTTAGCTTGATTTGGGCTAGACTATTCTATATCTTAATGGTTGTTTATCTTGAGTTTACATTCCGGTTTTCTCGATGTTGTGTCACTAGGGTGCGGGTTAAGGCAGGTCACGCAGTTCGATTCGGGTGACAGCGCCATCTGAGGCTTTATATGGCGAAAATGCAGTCGCCGTCGGTTGGTTCGGCGTGGGCGAAGTGCGATTAGTTGGCGGACTTGATGCGGTGTGGATAAGGTAAACTTATCCGGGAGGCTGATAGCGGCTCCGAGAGAAGTCATATGCGGATAATCGGCGTCGGCATTTGGAGTTTGGTAGGCGATTGGGTCTGAAGGTGTCACCCATGAAGGGTGTGATGAGATTCGGTAGAAGGAAAAACTTCGGCCCAAGGTACATTGGGCCTACCCGCATCGTTCGTAGAGTGGGCAGGTTGCCTACGAGTTGGATCTGCCATCGAGTTGAGGCGGTGCATCCGGTCTTCCATGTTTCTATGTTGCGGAAGTGTATCGGTGATCGGCGAGTTTTCCTACTAGTGAGGTCGGTGGCGGAGGGTTATCGTATGAGAGAGTCCGTAGCGATACTCGATCGCCCGGTCGGCATTGCGGACGAGGATGTAGCTTCCGTCAAAGTCCTGTGGAGGAATGATAACCGAGAGGAGATGACTTGGGAGGCGGAGGAGGACATGTTGAGGAAGTATCCTCACTTATTTCCTATACCTTCAGGTAATTCAGCTTTCCCTTACTTGTCAAGTTTTAAATTGAAGTATCTTTTTTACTTAAATGCTATTATGGGGCCATGTATGGCATTTTTGGTATGTCGGGGCTGTGAAAGGAAACTATGTTACTAATTATAAGTGTGACTCCGAAGGAACATTCGGGGACGAATGTTTATAAGGGGGGAAGAATGTTACACCCCGTAATTAAAGGACATGTTTTAAGAATATAAGTAAGAACTCACAGGTGTTAAGATTCGAGGCTTGTAAATTTGTCGGAATTATGAAATTGTCGGAAAACGTAAGTGTTATGACGAATGGGAGGGCGACACGTGTCACCCCCCCCTTACTATGCCTTGGACGATTTTTTTTGCAAGGGCATAAGGGTCATTTGACCTTTGTTGCAAGACAAGTCTTGCAACTTGAGGCTTGATATTATTGACTAAGGTCAAAGGTCCATGAGTCTTGATTTTAATGTAAGACTACATCTAAGCCATCCATGTGTTCTTATCATAACCCTCCTTTGCACTATATAATACTAGTAGTGCTAGTGTGAGTTTAACACTTAGAAAAAATTCTTGAAAACTTTGAGGAGCTATAGAGGGGTCTCGGGTTTGCCACAAGGAGAGGAGAAAAAAATTTGTTTCTTGTTCATTCCACTCCCCACTTTAAACCAAGGTTCATAGGTGTATTGTAAACACATCTCAATAGAAAAATCTTGGAAAAAGATTGTTTACGGGTTAGTCATGGCGAAAACCTAAGGGTCTTTCTAGGTTTTGCTTGGAGTTTTGAAGGATAATTGTTGGTATTGTTCTAAGGGTCTCAACAAGCGGATTGAGGTGTCTTGGAGAGGCTATAAACTACTAAGGAGCGACTTCGGATTGGAGTTGGTTTAAGAATCATTGAGGTATAATCTTGTTCTTTGAAAGTATTACAAGATTATTCATTTTGTTGTTGTTAGCTTTGTATGTTGCAAGCATGAAATTGTTATATTGAAGTTATAAAGATTATGGATTGATTATAGCCTTGAAATCCGATATGTAAGATAATCCATTACTAAGTTGAATTACAATTTAATCGTTGTTAGAACGTCGCATGTCATTGACTTAAGGATTATGGTTATTATAATCAAATGCGACTCGATATCATGTTATGCTACAAATTTGGGTTGAAATATAAATTGTGAGCCAATTGGAAATTTAGTTAGTCATTTGTATTGGACTACATGCTATATAAATTGTGAGCCAATTGGGGCTGTTTAGTTAGTCATTTGTATTGGACTACATGCTATATAAATTGTGAGCCAATTGGGGCTGTTTAGTTAGTCATTTGTATTGGACTACATGCTATATAAATTGTGAGCCAATTGGGGCTGTTTGGTTATTTTATTTCTACCTTGTAAAAGTTGGCAAAGTAATTAAAAACAAAGGAGAGTCTTTGCCGATTTTCAGTAGAATTTAGAGACTTAACAACATAATATTCTACGTTTGAAGTGAGGCTTTAATAGGCGTATTGTGAATATTATAGGTTGACATAATGCAGGCGGGACTTCGTACTTGGCAAAGTGGTTTGACGACAAGGTATGTAGAACTTTTCCTATCTTTGAGCATGACTAGTTAGCGTATGTAGTACGGTGAGCGTCTGAACTTTGACATACTTCACTTGTTTTACGTAATGCCAAGTCGGGTGAGTTAGGAGATTTAACTCACTTCTTTGAGAATATTAAAGATGTCTTAAGTCTTGTTAAAGATAAGGGACTTGAAGAATTTTAAAGTATGTAATACTTGTGTCGTTTTAAAAACGTATAAGTCCCTTGGATAGGAAATTGTACATGACTAAGGTATAAAGTGAATATAACGACTTTATGGGGAGTTGGTTATATTGACTTTATGGAAAGAGAAATGACTTGATTTAATGAAAGGCAAATTGATTTTAAGGTATCAATTGCCTAAGGTTTTAACAAGAAAAGGAGTCACTTGATTTAGAAGCCTACTTTAATTCTAAAGGTATTGTGACTTGCCTTGAAATGGAATTTGGACTTGATACTATGGTTAATAGTGTCTTGGAAGCTTTCTACTAAAAAGAGTCATTTGTTTTTTTAAAGAATAGAAGTACGTGGTACTTGGGGTTAAATTCCCGGATTCTTATGAAAGACATGATAGTGCCTTAAGTAAACTAAAATGAGAGGGTAGAAGAATAAGACTAATAAGAAGTTAGGGAATTGCTAACTTGCTTAATTATTGTATGACGGCCGGTTGTGAGATAGGGTAAGAGTATCAGTGAGGCGAGCCCAGGCTTATACCACCTTCTCCGGGATAAGAGTATAAATGAGGGTAAGCCCCAAGGCGTTATACCGCTGCGTTACTATCTTCTTGGGGTAGAGTATAAATGAGGGCAAACCCCAGGCGTTATACCACGCCGGGGTAAGAGTGTAAATGAGGGTAGGAACCCCAGGCGTTATACCACCATTCTTTTTATGGGTTCGCTACCCATGATATGATCGGAAGCTATTGTGATGTTGTATGTATTCTCTTGATGTACTCTCATTGTTAGTAAGCCTTTGTGTCTTTGTAATTTTGTTATCATACATGTCTCAGCTTTCTTTTAAACTTATGTTGTAATTCTGATGCTTTCTGATTTTACATACTTAGTACATATTGTGTCTTGACCCCTTTCGAGGCTGCGTTAATCTGCGAGAAGGAGTAGCGAGTTGCGGATCCACACTCTTAGGATCACTTATCGGGCGTCGGAAGCTCCGTTCTCGGAGGCTTGTCTTTCTTTGAGTGCGATCTTGTCACGATGTTGTAGATTATGTACATTCGGGGTATGGCGGGCACTGTCATACGATTGTTATTCTAAGTGCGTATTCACGTATGTGGTTGGGCTATAAGGCCGAGTCGTAAAGTTGTACTTTTGACTTTGTTTATATTATGGAAGCGGCACTTGTCGGCTGCTGTGTTGTATATTATTTACACATGTGTTTACGTTGTGTATGTTCCGCTGCTATTCTCTGATGCATACCTGAACGGGGTGCCCAGGTAGGGCACCAGTCGCGGCCCGGGGTCGGGTCGTGACACTTTGTCTATGTAGATTGACTGTGACAGCCCCAACAAACTATTAGGTCTATCTCTGTAGATCCTAATTCCCAGAAATAGCAGGCTTCACCTAAATCCTTCATCATGAATGTCTTGCATAACAAATACTTAACCGACTGCATAAGGGCCTTATCCTCTCCCATTATCAATATGTCATCAACATATATAATAATGAAGACAATGTCTTCATCCTTGCGTTTGAAATAAACACAAGGATCATCTTTGCTTCTGACGAAATCAAAAGATTTGATAGCCTTGTCAAAGCAAATGTTCCAACTCCTAGAGGCTTGCTTAAGTCCATAAATGGACTTATGTATCCTGTACACAACATTTGGTTTGGACTCGCATGAAAAATCCTCGGATTGTTTCATATACACTTCCTCAACTTGATCACCATTGAGGAATGCAGTCTTGACATCCATCTGCCAAATATCATAGTCATAATGTGCAGCTATCGCAAGCAAAATCCGAATAGACTTAATCTTAGCAACAAGTGAGAAGGTATCATCATAATCCACACCGGGACGCTGAGTAAAGCCTTTAGTCACTAGTCTAGCTTTATAAGTCTGAATCTTGTCAAATGCATCAATCTTCTTCTTGAAGACCCATTTGCATCCTATGGGTTTAACCCCACTCGGCAAATCAACCAAGTTCCACACTTGATTGATATACATAGATTCCATTTCAGATTTCATGGCTTCTTGCCATCTCTTTGAATCAATGTCTAGCATTGCTCCGTTATAGGTTATAGGCTCATTGTCGTCTGGATTATCTAACTCATTTTGTGTTTCCACAAGTAGATTTAGTCTTTCTGGAGGATGATGAGTTCTAATAGACCTACGGAGTGGATTGTCTTGCAGTCCAGTTTCAGGTATGTTCTGACTGTGAGAAGGTTCGTGTGTGTTGGTTGATCCACCAACATTAGAGCTTTCAGGAATATCATTTTCATGTCTTTCCTGAGTGGAAACAGGTGCAGTTCCTGCACTTGCTCCCAAGGTCTGTGCCGGAGGATCTTGCATTTCTGCGTTATTCCTCGTAGCACTCCCACTGGCTGAAAGACGTATCCGAAATACACAATATTCGCCATAAGGTCCCACTGAATCCTTGCCTTGTTCACTCGGCAAGTTTTCAACC
The DNA here is from genome assembly GCA_029844215.1 of Przewalskia tangutica. NCBI lineage: Eukaryota > Viridiplantae > Streptophyta > Magnoliopsida > Solanales > Solanaceae > Przewalskia > Przewalskia tangutica. Next base: position 153,723,050 of record CM056720.1, read on the forward strand.
TCTATGTTACTTTGTTCTTTAATTTCTTCAAGTTCTATCTCTGTGCAATCCTCATCCTTGTAGACATATTTATTTTCAAGGAAAGTTGTGTTCCTGGAAATAATTATCTTATGTTCTCCAGGAAGATAGAAGTAGTATCCCTTAGTTTCCTTTGGATACCCAACGAAGTAACATTTCTCACTTCTAGACTCCAACTTATCAGTGATCAACTTCTTACATATGCAGGATACCCCCAGGACCTCATGTGTCTAAGTGATGACTTCTTGCCACACCATACTTCATATGACGTCTTTTTAACTGATTTCGAAGGAAATATGTTCAGAACATACATCGAGGTTTGTATAGCGTATCCCCAAAGGTATGTAGGAAGAGTTGAGAAGCTCATCATGGAACGAACCATATCAAGTAAGGTTCGATTTCTCCTCTCGGCAACACCATTCATCTGTGGTGTTCCAGGAGGTGTCCATTCAGAATGAACTCCATGAAGCTTTAAGTATTCAAGAAATTCTTTATTCAAGTATTCACCCTCTCGATCAGATCAGAGAGTCTTGATACTCCTTGAGAGTTGTTTCTCAACTTCACACTTAAACTCCATAAACCTTTCGAAGGCCTCGGATTTGTGTCTCATAAGATACACATATCCATACCTTGATAAGTCGTCTGTGAAAGTGATGAAGTACGAGAAACTTTCTCTAGCTTGAGTAAACAATGGTCTACATACGTCCGTATGTACCAACTCAAGAACCTCCTTGGCACGGATCCCCTTTCCAGAAAGAGGTTTAATGGTCATCTTACCCTTCAAACATGACTCACATTTACCATAAGATTGTAAGTCAAATGGTTCTAGGTAATTTAATTTCCTCGACCGTTCTATCCTCGTTTGATTGACATGACCAAGTCTGCAATGCCACAAGTAGGTAGAATTTCTTTCATTTAACTTAGCTCTTTTATTTTGTACATTAAAAATTTTCCTGCGGCAGTCTAATGTATACAATCTATTCACAAGAGGCGCAATTCCATTCACAATATCATCAAAGTCAAAACCATATTGTCATTTGACGTGTTCGAGGAAAAATCCGCTGAATCAAGTACAGGAATGGAAATAATGTTCCTTGTTAAAGAAGGAACATAATAACAATCGTTTAACATCAAAACTTTGCCGGAAGGTAAATCTAGCCTATAAGATCTCACGCTCGTGACGACTCGTGCTCGTTTAACGCAGCGAGTCCGCTCGAGGCAGGACCTTCTTGCTATCAGTTAGCCCCTTGTCCGCCAGTGCCGAGCACCGCATGCCCCGCCTCTCCGGCGGTGCACTCAAACTTCGGTGCCGCTTCTATTTGGTTGCACACATCCTTTACCGGAAGCACCTTCTTCTTCTTCGTCCCTCCCTGGGGCTTCATTGCTGCGGGCGCAACGATAGCGTTGCCCTTCTTCTTCTTTTGTCCCTTACCTTTCGGTTTTGTCTGAGAATAAGACCCTACCATGAGGACAGCTTTGCCCCTGGATATTGAAGACTCGAAGGTCTTCAGCATATTGTGCAGTTCTGGCAATGTCGCCTTAGTTCCATTCATGTTGTAGTTAATAATGAAACTCTCGAAAGACCGTGGAAGGGAGTGAAGAATGAGGGTTGTGGAGACTCTGTCTTGAAACTTTATGTCTATGGATGCCAACCTCTCAATCAACTTAATCATCCTCAACACATGAGGCGAAACTTGGCCCCTTCATTTAGCCTACACTTAAAGAGTTCTATGAGCAGGTCATACTCCATTGTCTGAGACTGCGAATCATAGAGACTCCTCAAATGGGCTAACATTTTATTGGGACCCATAGTTTCATGCTATCTTTGTAATGGTGGTGACATAGAAGACAACATTAGGCATTGAGCTGATGTGGCATCCCGATAATGTTTCTAGTAAGCAACCTTGTCGAAGGTCACATATTCAGCAGAGTCCTCCGCCGGAGTGGTGGGGAATACTTTGTCCAATGTATATTCAATCTGTTCTTGTCTCAGGACAATTCTGACATTCCTGAGCCAGCCTATGAAGTTGGGTCCAGTGAGTCTGTTGGACTCCATAAGAATTTTCAACGAATAATTTGACATTTCTGAAGATCTGAAGATATAGATAGAACAGAAAAAATGCAATCAACAATTCATTCTTCCAATTATACACATTCATTATATGCTAATTTAACATGGTCTTTTGTTTAATTAGCTCCCACTATTTTGCATACTTCTACGACCCTATGGTAGAATACGAACCTAAATCATTTTAAGGTCATAGTGGGCCAAGATCCAAATATATGCTATATTCGCGTTTGCTTTGGCTGATAACTTCAATAGCACACTTCGGTAGGTTATCAACCAATTACAAAACTAAATTTGCAACTCTTGATTTGATTAAATATCTTTCATTTTAATCATGCGTCTTTAGACTAGTCCGACACTTTGGCGCCAAGATTCATTTAAACAAGTCAACCCCATTACACGACAGCGTTTAAATGTCTAAGTAAATTTAGCATTTGCAAGCAAACACTTTGGTGTAAATACCTACAAAAGTTTATTATCTACTTTCATCTTAACACATCTATGAAAGGGGCTTGGTCCTCTTAGACTTAGAGCAAATGCTTTGGCATAAATAGTCATATTGCCGAAAAGGATTTAGCACCCTAACAATTATAATGGACGACATGTTATAATTAGACTTGTATTTAATGTTTGGGGAACATTTTCAGTTTTCGGGGATTCATTCAAAATCAACAATCAAGTCATACATCATATGACAACCTATCATGTAATTTCTAAACTCATTTAGATGGGAAATCATCAAACCCAATAGGCATGATAAAAGATGGTTTTAATCACATCTTGAGTGCCGCTCACGAGCGATTATAGCGGTCATTTGAAATTAAACAATTACTGGGCGCCGCCTACCCAGATAATAATTGCGGAGGCTATGCTAATAATTTAAATGCATCAGATTTAAAACTCTCAAGGAGTATCAAGACTAATTTGTGGATAAATCATAGCATATGTACCCCTTATGGTTTGACGGGAAACCTAAGAAGATACAAGAAGTAGTCCTAGGTACTAATTTGTGAGGAGTCGTGGAGGCGAGATTAGGGTAGCATAGACAGCCAAAGATTCGGAGGTGACCATAGGAAGGGACCCGACGGAATAAGGTTTCGGTGGGAATTTTATTTTGAAAGGTACGGGTAGGTAATATATTAAGAAGGTATGCTACCATTTGTAATGCGTAGACCCAAAATGGAGGGGGTAGAGAAACATGAAATAGCATGGTACAAATCATATTAATGGTGCGAAAGATTCTTTCGGCTTTACCATTTTGAGGTGAGGTATGGGGGCAAGAGAATCAGAACACCATGCCATTGTTCGTACAAAATTTATTAAAGGGTGAATTATTAAACTCATGACCATTGTCACATTAAAATGATTTAATGTTCTTTTCAAATTTCATTTAACGTAGGATCCAAATTCAAGAAAGGTGGAGTAGACATGAGACTTATATTTGTGCGGATAGACCCAAAGAAAATGAGAGAAATCATCTAATAATATCAAATAATATTTATGACACAGTTTGCTAGTAATGGGAGATGTTCATAAATCTACATGAATGATATCAAATGGAGAGAAAGTAATACTCAAAGATGACTTAAAAGGAAGTCTAACATGTTTTCCTAGTGGACAAGAATAACAGTTGTGGGTAAATTCCCCTTTATTACATTGAATCAAATTGTGACTTCTAAGAAAGTTAAAAACTTGTGCTCCTGGGTGCCCAAGTCGATTGTGTCAGGTTGAAGGAGAGATTACAGCTAGAGATGTATGTCGATTGACACTTACAGCGGAATTGAAAGAGAAAGGATATAGGTCCCCCACACTATTGCATCTCGTAAGAGTTGTCCCCATAGGTAGGTCTTTCAGAGAAAATCCAAAATGTCAAACTCAACAGATACAAATTGTCACTAGTAAACTTCCTAACAAAGATTAAGTTTTTAATAATGTTAGGAGCATATAGGATATTTTTTTTAGGGAAAAGAGAGGATGGGGTGGTGGAGTTTGAGTGCCCACGTAGCCTTAAATTGGAATGCAATTGCCATTTCTAACCAAAATAAATTGAGAATTGTTCAAATTAAACAGTTGAGGAAGATTACCGGAGTTGTGAATGAGGTGGGATATGTCGTCCGTATCCATATACCAGGTATCATTGGGCTGCTGTAAATTCATGATGTTGTAGGCCTGACCCAGTTCATTAGGGGTAAGGAGGTCGTATGATTGTTGTTGCTGTTGGGCCGCCGAGAAGTGAGCCTGTTGTGGGTGGGTCGTCGGTCGTTAGCCGCCAGAACTGGATCATCCCCCACATCCTTTTCATTTGCCACCATAGCCGTTATCGCGACCTCTGTCCCTACAGTCGTTGTGGCCGCCCTGCGGCTATTGATTGTCAGTGTACTGCAGATGGCCGACGGGTGTGGTGGTGGTCACTGGTGCATCAACTACCAACGTCTTTAGATTATATTCATCTTGTTTGGCACACTTAGTTTTCTCCAAGAGCAATTATGATTGTGCCTTGTTGAAACTAGAGAGGGGATCGGCTTGTGAATCATCGTCGTAAGTGTGTCGTACTCACCTTTTGGCAAACCATTTATTAGTTGCAAAACCATCTTCGTTTATGAAACTGTTGTGCCCACATTAGCTAATTGATCTACAATTAATTTCAATTGTTTGCAATAATCGGATATATTCACAAAGTTTTCAAGACGAGTGTTATTGAATTGTTCCTCCAAATAGATAACACGAGTATGTTTGTTGTCTTGAAAGATTCTCTCTAGTCTTGTCCATAGTTCGTGAGCCGAATCACCTGCCTTTATTATAGTATAAAGTAGATCTTTGGATACGGTGTCATATATCCATTACTTGACGATAGCATCAAGCTTTTTCCACGTTGTGTTGTCAACGTCAGGCGAACGGGGTATGATGGTGTTGATGTGATCAAGAACGTTGTAAGCACAAGCATGAATTTAAAATAATTCTACCCAATCTTTGGTGGTCATCGATCTAATTAATTCTTAAATATACCTTTAATTATCATTCATTCAAAGACAAGGATTAAACCGCAAATTAAAAGAGAGTTAGCAGTTATGTATGAGACTTTATATCTAATGACATAATTATAGGTAAAATTGGCCAAAACAGAAACGATTTCTCTCTTAATGAAACACCAATAACTACAGTTTAAATTTAAAGGCAGTTATCTTTCTATTGAATTCCCACTTAAAACGTACTCCATCATTTTTTTTTTTGTTGACAACGGAACTGATTCTTATCCGTAGGTGCTTCAGGTAAGCTAGGATGACAGCGTAGCGCATGACCGCGTCGGTAGGATTAACCTGAAGCGATCGGGTGTGACTTCAAAGATGCGAAGTAGGTCGGTTATATATTTGAGAGATTCGACTTGAGGCTTTGTGGCTCAGCTCACTCACACCACCCCTTTAGATATCCTAGCATTCTTGACCAACGGGCCAAGTGATTCGTATTTACTCCATCATATTATGACTTCTTCGAAAGCTTAGTGTACATCAATCATAAAAGCTAATTAATATTATTACTATAACGTATTTGTTTTCTATGCATGACAGGTGACCTTCTAACTACTCAAATTGACTACCACAACAGGCACAAACTAATCATTAATAGACCGTTACAAATGCAAAATCAGAAAAATGTCACAATTTTTCATGATTAATTCCAAAGCTATAGTTTCTTCTTATAGGTTAATTTATTTACTTTCTTGAAAAAAGGTTATCTTCGCTTAAACCTTCTTGGTTGGCACACATACCGCTGCTAAGTACTGAAGTGGTTTGCGGTGCTATCGTGTTGTTTCTTTACCCACTGTATTCGAAGAAGTAGCGGAGTTCCTTCAAAAAAAAAAAAAAAAAAACTTTGATAATAAACATTATACGAATCCGAATTAGTCGGACCCTAATACGATCAACTGACACTAAATGGATAACAAGTCTAATATAAGTAAATTAAAAACTTTAACAAAAAAAAATTAGGAGAACAAAAATATTACTAGTTCTTGATCATTTATATCCCCCAGTTTTTTTTTTTTGAACTACACAAAAGAAACCCCACCCCCCAAAATATCAACGTGTATCCCTATCCAGTATCCACCATACCAACCAGAGGCTCAATGTCATAATTATTGTGTAGAAGAACATTAAAGAGTTGGCCGTTGTTGGTTTAATATTCAAGCATATACATCTCTTTAAGCAAACTAATGTCCCACCTTCTAACCGAAAATAGCTTGAAAAAAGAAGAAATAAATAATTAGTACTCCATCCATTTGATTGAGCATATAATTTTAAAATATAAAGATTTTTTTAAATCTTTTGATCTTATACATAACATACTAAAATTACTTTTTGAATATTGTAAATCGAATCATGTTATATTATTTCTTTAATTAAGGGAGTGTTACTAAAGTTAAAATGAGAATGTAATAAATTAATTTTCTACTAAATATAAAAAGATAGTATTCTTTTAATACACTAAAAAAAGTAATTAAGATACATTGAAACCAAAGAAAGAATATAGAAACAAAGAGTTTCCCTTTATGGTTTAGGATCAAGCACATACATCTCTTAAAAGCAAATTAATGAAAAAAAAACTTACAAAAGTGCAAAAATAGTAGCACTATAATTTTTATTTTTATTTTTCCATTCAGTGTTCGATCTGAGTCTCGGCTAATCTGAATTCGCCTAAAACAATTCTGATAATAAAGCGCTCTGTAACAAATCCGTCATGCAGAAGTAACGTGACTTTGTGCATGATTGAAGGTAGTCCAACTGTTGCAGGTCATGGAACCACAAGTCCCAAAAACTTTAGAAAAAATACTAATTTTTCCACAAATTCTTCATCTAGCACAAGCATGATAAGGAGATGGAGATTCAAGAGCTGCAATCCTTATTTGTTGCTTTAAATCCTTATAAAACTTCTTAATAAACTCTTCAGCATCTTTATCAACTTGTGAATTATAATTCTCCTCTGAATCTTTTAAAGGAAATGGTGAATCAGTCGCTCTTAATTGTCTCACATTATTTGGACTTTTTCCAAATCCAGGCAATGCCAAAGGTGAAGCAGCAACCTCATAATTTGTAGTATTCAACATCTCAAATACTTTTTGTACAACAGCAATTTCCTCCGATTTGTACCGATGATTTCGCCTACGTTTGTTGGCGACATACAAGGGAAAAGCAGGGCTATTGCTGCAGCTGAACTCGTACTCACGACGTGTGACAAATGACATGGCAACGTCGTTGTTGGATTTACATGTGAAGGAAGACGATGAATAGTGAGGGTGTAACATGAGGTTGCTAATGGCCTTACCGACGATTTTTCCTCTTTTCAACATGTCTTGAAGAGCAATTTGTATGCTCTTTGACATGCCTTTCCTCAACATGTACAACACAATTCTCACTATGTTCATTAACTTTTTCGCTACTAATTGAGTTGCACTCGACTCAACTTCCATTATTATCTAGGTAGAATAACGTAATGATATATGTCTGTCCGATTGTGTCTCTACGAGAGAAAGAAAACGTAAGATTCAAGTTGAGAGTAACAAAGGTATAGATAGACAAACACAAGTTAAAACTATGTTTGTGAACGTAATGATATAAGTCTGGCTAACTATGAAAACGATTGGTTGAGAAGAGAGATGAGTTTGTTTGGTTGTGAAGAGAGAAAAGGATTAAAGAGGTGTATATATAGGACTGTAAAATGAAGATGAGAGGCCACAAGAAATATCTTTTTAATAATAATGGTTTTATAGAAAAAATAGTATTGTTGCACTCTCTTTCCCGTTTGGTGCGTCGCACTGAACGTATAATTTTGCATGGATTGTATTGTATTGTAATAAATTGTACTGTATTAATATATAATGAACGGTATTAGAGTATTAATATATAATTAACTGTATTTTATTTTTAGTCTGATTCGGGAGAAACGCGTCTTAGATGATGCAAAATGGCGAATGAAGTGTCTTGTTTTTAGAAATAATCTGATCGATCCATCAAGCATTTGTATTAATTTTTGTCAGTCTGATTAAATGTGTCTGACGTACCAACAAACGTGACAGTGAGTGGGTTAAAATTAATATTTTAAAAAGAGTAAAAGGTTGTAAACCGATTAAATTAAATCAGTCCAAGATGTGCTGCAAGATCTCCAGAATTTAGGGGTATCTTCCTACCCCCTTCATCCCCTTTCGGGAAACAAAAAAACTATTGAGGAGTTAAGTGAGTACTATATTTTATCCTTCCATTATTGATAAATTTATTTTTAGTTCTTGTAATATTAAATTTTATATATTTAACCTTCAATTAAGAAAAATGTGTTATTTGGTCACTTCATATTAATTTTTTTAATATTGCACAATTTATAGAACTATATAATTACCGTCAAATATGAAGTAACAACACTAAAACATAAGTCATGAGTAATTAAGTTGTGAAACGATTAATATTTATATTAAATTTGTGAATATTTATAAGCAAAAAGACCAAATGTACACAATGTAGTTAATTGCAAGGTTTGATATATGTGCTTGAAACAAATAATTTAATTCGTTTAGTCATTTATCATATGGGTTTAAATTGTAATTAACAATAATCGAAGGACCAAAAGTACTACTATTAACCTGAATTTCAATTAATATGCAAATATTGTCTCTTTTTTCTTCCTGTTTACCCTTTGATTTTTTGACTTTATTTTTTCAATTATCCCCCTTGAGAACCAGTTGAGCTGCCCATGCGGACAATTTCTTGACTTTATGTATGCCATAAAGAGAGTGTTTTATTTTTAGTGCAAAATTTTCTTTTTCACTGAAAATGACTTTGCATAGTTGCTTTCGGAGAAATAAAAAGAAGTTACCAAAAGTATGGGACACACACAAATGTAACTTTATTTTCCTGTGACCAATTTTGTATTTTTATTTTTCTAGACGTAACTTGTATATAGTTGGGCTTCGTCTTTGAAATTAGTTTGTGGTACATTAAATTCGATGTCACTTATTGCATCTTAATGTTTAAAATAGACAAATGAATCCCAATTGTTTAGATTAATTCTAGATGAATACGACTCATATTTCTGTTACTTTCAATTTTAATTAGTTTCCCAAAATCAAACGAATGTAGACGAAACCAAGAGGAGAAACATTAAGGATCACATGGATGGGAGAGCGTTTTTACATATACAAAATACAATGACACACATATGTAACGCTACAAATTTATGCATGCTAAATATTTATATCAAATCAATAAATATATGATATGAGTCAGATATAAAAGTAGATGAACCTAGTCGCTTTGGCTCAACTATGTATTATGTGTTACAAAATTAATTAAATAAGCAAATAAAATTTTCAAACTTAAGTAAATCAACGTTACGACAGAATTCAAAACTCGATCGAATTCATAATGTTCAAATCTTGAATCCGCATCTATGGATAACGTGTTTGCACATGTACTTTTTACTAAAACTAATCCAGTATCGAATATTTTCTGTGAGATAATATTAATCTCCCTTAAGGAGTCTTCTCATTAATATCAAAGTATATATAGAGTACAATATTCATCCCTTATACAATAGGAATCCTAAGCATATACAAAAGAGGAATTCTAGTCTTACCATAATTATATTTACACAATATATGGAAATAACCTAAGTTTGCACAATATTCATCCCTTAACGTGTTTGCACATATACTTTAGTAAATATATCTGCATACTGATAGGATGATGGAACATGTAACACTCTGACATGACCTAGTGCAACGTTCTCACGAACAAAGTGTAGGTCTATCTCAATATGCTTGGTTCGCTGATGTTGAACCGGATTATTAGAAAGATAGATGGAAGAGATGTTATCACAATACACAATAGATGTCTGACGCAAAGGACACTGAAGTTCTAACAGTAATTTTCTGAGCCAACAAATCTCAGCTACCACATTGCAACGCCTTTGTACTAAGCCTCGGAACTGGATCGAGATAGGGTAGCCTGTCGCTTGGCAGACCAAGAAATCAGATTATCCGCTAAAAAAACACAAAAGCCAGAGGTGGAGCGTCGCTTGTCCGGACACCCTACCCAATCTGCATCCGTATATGAAAGCAACTTGCTTTGTGCAGAGGGATTACCATAATCAAGAGTTCCCTTAATGTATCGAATGATACGCTTAAGAGCAGTGAAATGAGACTCGCAGGGTACGTGAATAAACACACTGCGAATAAAGATAAGCTATGTCGGCACAGTGAATGTGAGATCTTGAAGTGCACTCGCAAGTCTCCTATCTGAGTAGGATCGAGACCGGAGCACCATCCATGTGTGAGCTTAGATTTAGAATCAACCGAGTACTGGCACTCTGCGATTCGCCATCTTAGCCACAGACACAATCTCTTCTGCATACTTACGCTGACAAGAATATATGATTGGCAGACCTGGTCACTGATATTCCCAAAAAGTAACTCAGCTTCCCCAAATCAGTCATTGCAAATTCGGGCTTAAGCAAGGCAATAATCTCATTTTTCAATCCGTCGGAGGAGGCAGTAAGAACAATATCATCAACGTAAAGTAATAAGTAAGGAGTGCTACTACCTCGATGAAAAATGAATAGTGATGTATCACTCTTGTTGCATACAAATACAATCTGCAAGATATACATGAAAAAACGATCATACCACGCACGGGAGGCATGTTTCAGGCCTTATAATGACTTAGGGAGACGACACACATAGTGAGGAACTGCTGGATAGGTGAACCCTGGCGGATGATGCATGTAGACTGTTTCTCTCAGATCCCCATGTAAGAATGCATTCTTCACATCAAGCTGATGGATCGGCCAGTGTTTGCCCATGGCAATGCTCAAAATTGTGTGAATGATAGCCGGTTTGACAACCGGGCTGAAGGTCTCACCACAATCAATGCCCTCCTGCTAATTTGTGTCATTAGCCACAAGTCATGTCTTATACCTCTCAAGATCTCCACTGTCTCTGAATTTGTGACGAAACATTCATAGACAACGAATCACATTCACCCCCGCAGGTCTAGGTACTAGATCACATGTGTGCTGTTTAGTTAAAACATTGAATTCCTCAGACATAGCCGCATTCTAATTAGTGTCTTGTTTAGCCAGTATAGAGTTTTTGGGAATTGGAGAAATGGTTTGGGCAGACAAGTTAAATTGGACTTTGGGTTTGAAGATTTCATATTTGGCACCAGTTTACATTTGGTGAGTGGGGGACGGTGGGAGCGGTCTTTGGTGAGTAGGGAGGGTGAGGCGATGGTAGGTCGAGAAAAAGAAGAAGGTGAGGAGAAGCGTCGGCGCCACGACGCTGGATCTAGCGCCATGGCCGCTAGTGCGAGCCTCTGCGGAAATATGGCGCGCGTGCCTCATCACGGCTGGCGCTGTCGGAGTTGGGAGAACAAACCTCTCTGGAAAGTTGGCACTGCGGGCCTCAACACTGGGTCGCAGCGCTGTCGACGAGTCAGAAGAGATAAGCTGATCAAGTATGTTCGGAGAGATAGCATGCTTGTCAAGGAATGAGTAATCCGGTTTTTGGAATTTTTAAAGATTCGAAAACGGGAATGTGGTCTAGTAGAATGTGACGTGACGAGAGATGTGGATTTGACGAGTGGACAGGTCGTAACATAGATAGCCCATATGGTTCGGTGGGAAGCTTAGGAAGACACATGGAGTGGACCTAGGAGCGAACTTGTGAGGGGCGGTAGAGCTAAGGTTGGGATATCACAGACAACCTAAAATTCGTAGATGATCATAGGAGGGGACTCGATGGTAGAGGATTTCGGTAGGGGTCATGTTGTGAAGAGTGCTAGTAGGGAGAATATTGAGAATGTATTATGATATTTTAGCAGCATATACCCAGAAGGTTGGAGGGAGGGAGACATGAATCAATAGGGTGCGAATCATTTTATTAATGGTGCGGATGATTCTTTCAGCTTTACCGTTTTGTGGTGAGGTGTGAGGGCAGTAGAAGCGAAAAACCATGCCATTATTGGTACAAAAATGGTGAAACATAGAGTTATTGAATTCACGACCATTATCGCATTGAAATGATTTGAACCTTTTCAAAATTGTGTTTGGATGAATTGTCGAAACTCAAGAAATTTGATAAACACTTCCGATTTATATTTGAGAGGGTACAACCAGATATAGTGAGAAAAATCATCTAGCAAGACAAGATAATATTTATGATCGAGAGAACTAGCAACAGGTGATGTTCATAAATCGACATGTATTATATCAAATGGTGCAAAAGTATCACTAGTAGATGATTTAAACGGAAGACGAATATGTTTGCCTAAAGAACAAGAAACACAATTTTGGGCAAGCTTCATTACAAGTAATGAAATTATTGCCTCTAAGAAAATTAAAGACTGAGAGTCCTGGGTGATCAAGCCTATTATGCCATGTCGAAGAAGAAATAGTCGCTAGAGAGACGAGAGAGCAAGATCTGGCAGCGGAGGTGGATGTGAATGAATAAATATCCCCGTGCTATTGCATCTCGTAAGAGGTGTCCCCGTACGAAGATCCTTTACAGTGAAACCAAAAGGGTCAAAGTCAACAAAGACAAAATTATTACGAGTAAATTGGCGGACAGAGATTAGGTTCTTAATCATGTGTGGGGCATATAAGGTATTTTTAAGGGAGAATGGTGGATGGGGAGGTTGTGTGTATGATGTACCATAATCCTTTACTGGAATGTGTTGTCCACTACCAACTGTAACATATTGAGGATGCTTTAAACTGCACAGTTTGGGAATAGTACCTGCAGACTGGGTGATGTGAGATGTGGCTCCGGAGTCCACGTACCAATTGTTGTCATCTTTGTTTCACGTTGAAGTCTTGGCTTTGACCCAACTCGGTGATTGTCATGGCGGACGAGGATCTTTGGGCTGTCCTGCGTGAAGTGGGCTTCTTTGTGGTCTTTGGACTATGACCCACAGTGGGAATAAGGGTTGAAGGGCTGCGTCTTTGGAATGGGGCGGCGTCGCGACTGCATCGAGTATCCATTTAGAGAAGAGAGGAAGAAAAGAAAAACCAAGAAATTTCTTGAAGAGAAGAAGGGAGCCGCGGCGGCGTGGGAGAAGGGGTGGTGCCAGCGGCTGGGGAAGAAAATTTCTAGGGTTTTTGGAGTTTAGGCTCTTGATACCATGTGAGATGATATTAATCTCCCTTAGGGAGTCTTCTCATTAATATCAAAGTATATATAAAGTACAATATCCATCCTTTATACAATAGGAATCCTAAGACTATACAAAAGAGGAATCATAGTCTTACCATAATTATATTTACACAATATATAAAAATATTCTCATTATGAATAGAGATACAATTATTTCTATAATATACATGTTTACATTTTCGTCCCATTAGATCACTTAACCAATAATAAGTTAATATAATTTAATGTAAACACTTGTTACATGTAAGTTCTAAATTATACATATATATACACAAATTCAAATATTTTCATATTTTGCTGAGAAAAAGTTCTAGAAGAAATTATTGGACACGATCAAATCGTAAAATTGAATTAATGGTAGACTTCCTTTCTTTTCCTGCCTAAGTAGAGAAGTAGGCCAGAAACATTCATGTGTGGAATTGTGGTAGAAATTTATTTAATTGGACTCTTTTTTGGAACAATAATTATTTGGAAGTTGTTCGGCGCTTGAACACCCATTATTCTTTACCCCCACACTATACTTTATATTAAATATTAATATTAACATACAAAGATATTGATTGAGCACCATATCTTAGAAAATAATTTTAGATTGAAAATAATTGAACACCCATTATTTAAAATCCTACATTTACTATTCATTTATATAATCAGATAAATATTATGACATATTTAAAATTATAAGTATCAAAGTTTTTTTTTCTTTTCTTAACATTCGTGTAGAATCAATCACCATCACACGAATAGAACGGGGAGAAGTTAAATCATCATTTTTTCCATTTCATTTCGCAAGAAATATACACTTTTTTTTGTGAAGGCGCGTGCATTGCTCTTTCAGTGCGCCGAGGTAAAATCGGGTATGATAGCGCAAATCACGTCGGCCGGTTAAAGTGTCAGTGTGAGACTTCAAGAAAGCGGCGGTAGGGCGTTATCACGGGTTTCAAACTTGTGACCAAGCTCTCCCACACCACCCAATGAGGATACCCTCTGCCTTCAAGACCAACCGGTCAGAAAACATGCTTTTCGTTTTTCATTTTTTAATTAAGAAATTATAATATAAAAAAAATGTTGTTCGAATCACATCATAGTACGGATGTCTTTAAGTTTATGTTTTATTGTGGAGTAATGTTTATTTGTTAGTGGGGTTTAAAAAGCAATTCATATAGGTCATATAAAAGTAGTGACAATTAATTAATGTAACGTGATAATATGAAAAGAAAAAGAGCACATTATTGGTGATTAAAAAAAGGAGCACCTTAAATGTTCCCCAAAGGTTAAACCATGTATATTCTTACTATCCACTTTTAAATTTATCAAGGTGTTATTTCCTCCTCTTTTTTATTAATATAACTGCCTAAATGAAAGACAAAAATATTTGAATAATTGGTTGGTATTGCATAAATGACTAATTAATTATTATTTTTCTTGCTATTTAGAAGGGTTTATAAATTTTTACTCAACCATTGATCAAATTAATGAGGAAAATATCTTAATCAATTCATATATTATTAAACTCGAAAAAAAGTTCAGGATAAATTCTTTTTAACGACGTGTTGAAGATATACACTAGATATACACTACGTATTTAGTCACATAAGTAGAGCTTTACTTAGTATACATTAGATCTTCATATGTTTGGTTATGTTTGTAATAAGTGGTCATATATTCATGTAGGGAATGTAGTGCAAACATAGTAGTATAAGTACTTGTATTGAGATGGAATAATCATTCAGAAAAGCCTCCACAAATTCCCTCTCTCTTTTCATTCTCTGCACATTCATTCTCTTCTCTTCTCGATCCAATCTGTGTGATCCGAGATTGGAGCAATACTCAATTAGGTGGTGTTGAGCAAAGTTAACACGACGTCAACATATATTTACTAAAAACTGAATTTAAAAGTGATTATCATCATAACTTACTCACTAGTTTACATTACATTAGGAAATCCATCAACATATATGCTGATATTTTCTAGTACAATTCTTTCAAATTAACATTGTAAGAGATAAATAATAATGTCCACCAAATGAAATGATAGTTCACGGCAAAAACCAATTAAATTTTGCCTTCAAAGTCAAAGACGGCTGGAATCTAGAAAATTAAGAGGGAAAAGATTTGTAAATTACTGTTTGTTTTACAGTTTTATTTTTCAATTGTATGTCTTTAATACGAAGAAAATTGTGGAGGCTGAGGGTAGGGACATAGATTATATGTGTTAAGAGTCTCACGCCGAATATGGAATGAGAATATGAACTCTTTATATGAGCATGAACAATCTTCACCCTACAAGCTAGCTTTTGGGGTTAGAGTTATTTTCAATATCCATTCTTTATTACATGATATCAGAGTCAAACTCATTCTAATTCTTTGTTCACCGATGTTGGGCCCCCAAATTATATTATGCACGCTCTAGTTAATAAGATATGGGCGTGCGAAGAGTGTTAAGAGTCTCACATCGGATATAGAATGAGAACATGAACTCCTTATATGGATTTGAATAATCTTCATCCTACAAACTAGCTTTGGGGTTGAGTTAGACCCAATATCCATTCTTTACAATATGGATTAGAGGGGAAATAAATTATTTTGCAATTTCAGTTATGAAACTTGTTTACCATTTTTATTAAAGAACTTACTTCATCAGCATCCTTCCCTGCTCTAGTCTCTTTCATGTGTTTGGATTATATTTAGTTGAAATTAAAAAAAAAGTAAAAAAATATATATCAAAGTTAAAGTTTAAGGAAATCTATTTGAATTCATTGTTTGAACATCATTTCATTAAAGATTTTTTTTGTTAATAATAAATTATTATTCTATTTACAATGTGATCAGAAACGCACCTGAACTATCGCTTTTTCGTGAGTTTCGCACTCAACTATCATTTGTCTTCTTTTCCTACATGAACTATCAAAATATATGTTTTCTATTATCTTCTATGTATTAAATCACACCTCGAAATTGACTGGGTCAATCATCAATATGTTGTTTCATTTACCCTGAACATTAACTAGGTGTGTTTTAATATATAGCGATGATCGTCCATGTAGGAAAAGGTAACAACTAATAGTTAAGGTCATGTGAAACTCGCGAAAAAATAATAATTCAAGGTGTTTTTTTATCATTATCTCATTTAAAATACTCCTCTAATCAATATTTTAAAGCTTCAAATTCTTTATTTGAAGTTGAATATGTGGTTCCGGACAAATACTACTACTTATTTGAAAATATTTTTTTCAAATATTATGAATACATAGATGTGATAAATATATTGTATTGTGAATAGTTATTCCAATACACAGTTCTTGGATAAACGTATAATCAAGCAGGTAACTTGCAAGTAGCTTACACAATAACTTTTCATGAATAAGCTTACAATCAAGCAGATAACTTGCAAGTAGCTTACACAACAACTTCTTACGAATAAGCTCACAATCAAGCAGACAACTTGTAAGTAGCTTACACAACAACTTGCAAGCTACTTACACAACAACTTCTCATGGACAAATTTAAAATCTAGCAGACAACTTGCAAGTAGCTTATACAACAGCTTGCAAATAGCTTACACAACAGCTTGCAAGTAGCTTACAGAGCAGCTTCAGTTCCTCTATAAATAAAAAATCAATTCAATTCATTTGTACATCAATTTAAACATCAATAAAATTCTCTCCCTCCTCCCCCGTCCCAAGCTTCTTTGGCCATATCTCTTGTTGCCTTGTACTTTTATTATCATTTCATAACACGTTATAAATACGAGACTCTGTAAGTTTATATTTAATTTTTTATTTTAGGTAAAGTTCTTGGAGTTACAGAAGTGGGAGAAGGATTCTCCATTAATCTGAGGAGAAAGTTCGTCCATGAAGTAGTCACATTCCTCACATAATTGATGAGAATTTATGGAAATTCGAGAACAACTTGAAGACATACTTTTCCTATTGAAAAACTTCAATTGACCATCAGTGGGATGCTATTAATTAAATCCTATTAACATATTATTTCAGAGGAATTAGGTAAGTTGTGCCTTGTTCACTTATTTTTTAAAGTTACCGAGAAAGCATTAATTGCTTCTGAAGAGCAATAAGACATCAGAAATATGGTTGATGCGATTTTGGTTATGCGTCTATCAAGATGTGACATTTATTCAATAATTTTATGAAGATATCATGGTGCTTCATATTAACTCTTAAAGTAATAATTGCTTTGAAGCCAGATATATTTTGAAAGATATGTTAGAGAAAAATTATGTACATCATATGTATGCCTCAATTTGCTTCTGAAGTAATAATATTTTAAAATAATTTCTATGCTATCACGATTTGATATGTTAAAGACACGTTCATATGATTATGTTTCATTCATGAAGAATGAAAATTTTGATAAATGTTATAAATACAGATCCATTCCCTGAAGTGAACGTGTCAGTATGTAATAAAGTCTATAAATATGAATGTGCATTGGATTGTGAAAATATCACGACTCGTCTCCAGAAGAATTAGAATAATTGAGAAGAAATATTCTGAATATTGTATGCTTACTCCCGAAGTAATAAATGTGAGTTACAATAATTGAATTACAACAATTGCTAGGAACGGGAAGTAAGTAACTATTATAAAGATTACAATCTGGAAACAAGAACAACTGAAAGGTTTGTTGAGTCGAGTGATATTCACTCCGTCCTTAAGATAATATTGCCCCGTATTAATCCTTTTTACGTTAATGACAACTTGTCTCTCAAGATGAAACAGTAACTAACAAATGAGCAAAGAAAACTCAAGTGTTTACTAAAAGAAGAACCTTTGAGTGTTTGAGAGATTGCTTAGAGAAGAAGAAGATCAAAAAATCTGAGTTATGTGTATTCTCCAATTGAGCCAAGTCCTCAATTTATAGTGTAAAGAAGATGACCTTTCAACTAGCCAACTAATGACCTTCAATAGCCATGTAATGACCCTTAATTGAGAGGTTACAATCAACCAATAATGCTGTCAAATAATGATTGAGTTATGGAGGAAAAACTGACTGTAAGATGATATTAATCTCCCTTAGGGAGTATTCTCATTAATATCAAAGTATATATAATGTACAATGTTCATCTCAGTTACAACAGGAATCCTAGTCTCATATACAAGAGGAATCCTAGTCTTACCATAATTATATTTACACAAATATTTTAATTATGGGTAGGGATATTATGTACCACTAAATACACGTTTACACACCTCCTCAGTCGGAGCGGGAGGAGGCCGGACGGTAAGACTGGATCTAAAGTCAAGAAACAACTGTCTGGGAAGTCCTTTGGTAAATATGTATGCATACTGATAGGATGATGGAACATGTAACACTCTGACATGGCCTAGCGCAACTTTCTCACGAACGAAGTGTAGGTCTATCTCAATGTTCTTGGTTCGCTGATGTTGAACCGGATTATGAAAAAGATAGATGGCAGAGATGTTATCATAGTACACAATAGATGCTTGACGCAAAGAACACTAAAGTTCTAACAGTAAATTTCTTAGCCAACAAATCTCAGCTACCACATTTGCAACACCTCTATACTCAGCCTCGGCACTAGAACGAGATAGGGTAGCCTGTCGCTTGGCAGACCAAGAAATCAGATTATACCCTAAAAATACACAAAAGCCGGAGGTGGAGCATCGCGTGTCCGGACACCCTGCCCAATCTGCATCTGTATAAGAGAGCAACCTGTTTGGTGCAGAGGGGTATAGGTGCAAACCATAATCATGTGTGCCCCTAATGTATCAGATGATACGCTTAAGAGCAGTGAAATGAGACTCTCTGGGGCATGCATGAATAGGCATACCTGCTGAACAACATAAGCAATGTCTGACCTTGAGATACTGAAGTGTACCTGCAAGGCTCCTATACAGAGTAGGGTCGGAGACTGGAGCACCATCCATAGCACTGAGCTTAGATTTTGAATCAACTGGAATAGGTGAAACTTTGCAATTCGCCATCTTAGCCCTGTACACGATCTCCTCTACATACTTACGCTGACACAAGAATATGTTGTTGACACACCTGGTCACTGATATCCCCAAAAAGTAACTCAGCTTCCCCAAATCAGTCATTGCAAATTCGGACTTAAGCAAGGCAATAATCTTATTTTTCAATCCGCCGGAGGAGGCAGTAAGAACAATATCATCCACGTAAAGTAATAAGTAAGGAGTTCTACTACCTCAATGAATAGTGATGTATCACTCTTGCTGTATACAAACACAATCTGCAAGATATAATTGACAAAGCGATCATACCACGCACGGGGGACTTGTTTCAGGCCATTTAGTGACTTACGGAGACGGCACACATAGTGAGGAACTACTGGATGGCTGAACCCTGGCGGCTGATGCATGTAGAATGTCTCTCTCAGATTCCCATGTAAGAATGCATTCTTCACATCAAGCTGATGGATCGGCCAGTGTTTACCCATGACAATGCTCAAAACTGTGCGAATGGTAGCCGGTTTGACAACCGGGCTAAAGGTCTCACCACAATCAATGTCCTCCTGCTGATTTGTGGCATTGGCCACAAGTCGTGTCTTATACCTCTCAAGATCTTCACTATCTCTAAACTAGTGACGAAATAGCCACAAACAACGAATCACATTCACCCCCTTAAGTCTAGGTACTAGATCTCATGTGTGTTGTTTAGTTAAAGCATTGAATTCCTCAGACATAACCGCATTCTAATTAGGGTCTTGTTTGGCCAATATAGGGTTCTTGGGAATTATAGAAATTATTTGGACAGACAAGTTAAATTGGATGGATTTGAAGATTCCATGTTTGGCACGAGTTTTCAATGGGTGAGTGGAGACAGTGGGAGGCTCCAAGACTGGGGGATTGGTTGGATATGGAGAAGGAGGTGCTGCCGTCGGCGGCGTCGCGGCTCTGTGATCAAGGGTCGCGGCGCTGGAGGTCTGACATACCTCTCTGAAGTTTTGGCGCCACGGCGCCTCGATCGGGCGCGACGATGAAGGTGATTCAGATTCGCCGCAGTGTTTGGGCTCATGGCGCGACCACTGGGCGCGTGACACCAAGAATGACCACTGGGCAGAGAATGTGATATTGTGGCAGTACTATAATCTAGTTGACCGAGAATAATGGGGGAGATAACAGGGTCATCAAGAAAAGAGTAATCATGTTTTTGGAACTTTCTAAGATTCGAAAATGGGAATGTGGTCTAGTCGAATGTGACGTGACGAGAAATATGGATCTGACGAGTGGACAAGTCATAGCATAGATAGCCCCTATGGTTTGGCGGGAAGCCTGGGTAGACACATGTAGTGGACCAAGGAGCTAGTTTGTGAGGTGCAATAGAGGCAAGGTTAGGATAACATAGACAACCGAATATCCGAAGATGCTCATAAGGGGGGACTCTGTGATATAAAATTTCGGTAGGGGTCATATTATGAACGGTGCTAGTAGGGAGAATATTGAGAACGTATTCTGACATTTTAGCAGCATAGACCCAGAAGAACGGAGGTAGTGAGACATGAATCAATAGAGTGCGAATCATATTGTTAATGGTGCAGATGATTCTTTTAGCTTTATCGTTTTGAGAGGAGGTATGGGGGCAGGAGAAGCGAAAAACCATTCCATTATTAGTACAAAAATGGTGAAACATAGAGTTGTTGAATTCACGACCATTATCGCACTGAAATTTTTTTATACCTTTTTCAACTTGTGTTTGAATGAATGTGCGAAACTCAAGTAATTTGACCAACACTTCCGATTTAAATTTGAGAAGATACAACAAAACAAAGTGAGAAAAATCATATAGTAGGATAAGATAATATTTATGACCGAGAGAACTAGCAACATGTGATGTCCATAAATCGGCATGTATAATATCAAAGGGTGCAAAAGTAACACTAGTTGATGATTTAAATGGAAGACGAGTATGTTTGCATAAAGAACAAGAAACATGGTTTTGGGCAAGCTTTCCATTACAAGAAATGAAATTACTGCCTCTAAGAAAATTAAAAACTGGGGCTCCTGGATGACCAAACCTATTTTGCCATGTTGAAGAAGAAATTACCGCTAGAGAGATGGGAGAACTAGATCTGGCAGCAGAGGTGGGGTAAATGGATAGAGATCCCCCGTGATATTGCATCTCGTAAGAGGTGTCCCCATATGAAGATCCTTCACAGTGAAATCAAAAGGGTCAAAATCAACAGAGACAGAGTTATTACAAGTAAATTTGCGGATAAAGATTAGATTTTTACTCACATGTGGAGCATATATGGTATTTTGAAGGGGGAATGGATTAGGAGATGGTGTGTAGGATGTACCATAACCCTTTACTGGAATGAGGTGACCACTACCAACTGTCACAAATTGAGGATGTTTTAAACCAAATAGTTTGGGAATATTACTGTTATACCCCGTAGTTCTGACCCTACGTATGAGAGCGTACGGAAGCATGTAAGACTTAAAATTTCCAAGGGATAGGTTGACGGATTGTTCCGGACGGGTTTTAGTCAACTTTGAGGCGGGTTATGACCCGGTACATTGAGAGTTCATAAGTGTTTCAAAGGCCCAGGGCGTAGTTCGTTGAGTCTAGATTCCAACGCAACCAACCGTTCGTCGATAGGACGTCGGAGTAGAAAGTTATGAGAGTTACAAGTTCGGTCTTGTGACAGACGAAAAGCGTTCGAGCAAAGGCAGGCCGCGGCGCGGATCTGACGCGGCGCGAAAATGCTTGGTCGCTGAAGTTTCAGCCGAGCCGCATGGCCACGAAGCGAACGCGGCGAGGCGGATTCTCGGGCGAAAACTTAGGAAAATCGATTTTCTCTTTTAAAAGGCCATGGGAGGGTGACAAGTGTCCCCATCTGATTTTTCTTGCATGCCTTATATTGACCAAGTCTTGAAGACTTGGTCATCTTTCAAACCTCTCTCTCTCTCTCTAATTTAGCTCCTCTTTCTCTCTAAAATCCCAAGAGAAATTCTAGCCTTAGGAAAAATCTGAAAAGTTAAGGACAAGAAGGAAGCTTGTGGCTAGCTTGTAGGAGTTGTTGTGATGGTGTTCTTGGAGAGGAGGCTAGCAAAGTTGTTGGAATAATTTTTGGCTAAAGCTCTAAAGGTAACATTTCTTCTCTTGTAGCTAGTTATTGTGTTGCATGTGAAGAATAAGGGATTTATAGTAGTAAATAATGCTCTTAGATTCATTGCATGTAAGAAATATGGGTTGGATATGAAAGAATTGGTTAAGAAGATTATGTGAGCATGTTGTAGCCTAAAAACTACCTTAGAATTATTTAGTGAAGTGTTGTACCTAATGGGGCAGAATTTTACACACCCAAGTTTGGAGGTGTAATCCCCTTTAAAATGTTGGATTGTTGAGCCTTAAATGTGGCGTTTGGATGATAAATTCGGCCTTGAGAAAGGTGGAAAAGTATGTAGAAACAAAGGAAATGCCGCCCAATTTTCCATAGAATTTAGGGGCTTTGAACTTAGATTATTTCTACATTGAAATTAGAGGTTAATAAACGTATTATGGTTATTATAGGTTGACTTATTACTTGCGGTAGTTTGGGCTTAGCAAGTGGATTGACCGAAGAGGTATGTGGAAACTTTCTTACCTCTTGAGCATGAGTAGTTATAACTATATAGTACGGTGAGCGACGTGTTTTAAATGAAGTAAATCCTTTTGTTATACTTGACTTGTTTTAAGAAAATGTCTAAGTGGTTGGGTTAAGAAGTTAACCCGCCTGTTCTTAAGGAGTGGTTTATCCTAAATAAGGTAGACAAGGATTTCTTGACATAATGAAGTATAGAGTACTTGGTGTGAAAGTGTTGAGTATTGAATTATTCTAAAAGATAAGAGACTTAAATTTTTGAGGTAAGAAACTTGTTTTCTAAAAGATAAGAGGCTTGAAGTATTTTGAAAATTGTGTGAATTTGTTTGAAGTATAAGTCTCTTGGTTAGTAAAAGAACGAGATGGTTTATAAGGAGTTATAACGGCTTTATGGGAAGTTAGTTATAACGGCCTTATGAAAGGATAAGGATGTCTTAAATTTCTAAAGCATAAAGTTAGTATAACGGCTTTATGAGAAGTTGGTTATAATAACTTTATGGAAGGTTATGAAAGTTGTCTATGTTGATTAATGGGCATAAGTTGTCTAGATTGTGAAAAATTGAAGTTACTTGGTTTCAAGCTTTGAAACGAGTTTTCTAAAGGTGTAGTAACTTGCTTTGAAAAATAGATACGCCTTGATACTACGGGTGGTAGTATCTTGGATTTTATATAAAAAGGAGGCTTTCGAAAAGAATGTACGTACATAGTACTTTGACTTGTTTAATTGAGAATTATTCTATGTATGCCTTGATAAGTACTTTGGCTTGCTTAAATAAGAATTCCCTTGGTTTATGTGAAAAGAAGGCATGGTAATTGTCTTGGTTTATGTAAAGGCATGGTATTGCATTCGAATTAAAAACATGTAGTTATGAGTCTATTTGGGCGTACCGTCAGTGATGGAGGATTCCACGGGTATGCGGCCATGATGAGGGTTCGTCTCCCTGTTGACAGTATTATTCCATGGATTAGCTCTCCATGAGGTCTACTGATGCAGGGTGGATCTAGTAGTTAGCCCTCGTACTTGCCCCGGTCAGAGACGTGATGCAGGGTGGATCTGGTAGTTGGCTTTCGTACTTGCCCCGGTCAGGGTTAGGGCGAAGTGGTGTGATGCAGGGTGGATCTGGTGGTTAGCCTGCGTACTTGCCCCGGTCAGCGATGTGACGCAGGGTGGATCTGGTAGAGGCTATCGCACTTGCCCCGGTCAGCTTCGTGATTCAGGTATAGTATTGTTGGTACGGGTGGATCTGGTAGCTTCGCTCTGCCGATCGATTGAGGATCAGGTGGATCTGGTTGCTATGCCTTCGCACTTGCCTCGCATGCGGTTCTTATGATCTGGTGGGATCTAGTATTCATGTGTACTTTAGTGTTGTTATATCATAGCCATTGCGGTGAGGAATGAATTCCACGGGCACGATTGATATTATGGGCATGAGACCTATGGTTATATTTGAGTGATGACTTAGAGGGCGTGAGTCCCTGACTTGACATGGCTGCGTATATGTTGTGTACTGTAGTTTGGCTATCATACATGTCTCCTGCTTTATATATATGCTATTATGATTTCATTACAGTATTTTCAGTTTCACATACTTGGTACTGTCTTGACCTCCTTCGCCTGCGTTATCTGCCGCAGTCGAGATACGTAACTACCGGTCCGCCTCCTTGGATCACTTTCGCTCATGGAAAGCTCCATCTCCGGAGGCTTTGTCTTTTGGTATGATTCACGATGTTATAGACTTTTGTACATTCGGGGTATGGCGGCCCCTCCCGCCACGCTTGTTATTCCAGAGTGCGTAGTCACGTTTGTGGTTTGTTGTAAGAATAAGTTGTACTTACGATTAAGTATGTTTTATAGAAAGCGACCTTATCTACCGGCGATGTTTACCTTTTATAAGTTATGTGTTATGTATGTTCATTGCTATTCTCGATGTATACCGAAGGTGCGGTAAGGGTACGATCGCGACCGGTCGGGTCGTGAAAATTACCTTCAGATCGGGTGAGGTGAAAAGTGGCTCCGGAGTCCACGTACCAGTTGTTGTCAGGCTGTTGCATGTTGAGACTGCTGAAGGCCTGACCCAACTCAGTGGGTGTCATGTTAGACGAGGGCTGTTGAAACTTACCGTGCATGAAGTGGGCTTCGCGGTGCAGGACTTAGAAGTGGGCGAGCAGGCCCAACAAGCGTGGTAGGGTTCTTTGATGCGAAGCTAGCGGCCATGATCTTTGTCTGCATCTTGTTGGGCCGCGACGAATCGGTCTGCGGGCCTTGTTGTTGCTGCTGCTGCTTCTGCTGTCCGTGACCTTTGCCACGGCCATGGCCTCCTCTGTCGCGGCCCTTGCCACCCTATCCATCGCGTCCCTGCTGCGGTTGAGATTTTTCTAGCGGCGTTGGATCTTTAGGGCGCGTTTCGACAGCTAACGCCTTCTGATTGTGCTCATCCTGCTTAGCACGTCGAGTCTCTTCTAGAAACAACTGCGAACGAGCTTTGTTAAAGCTGGGTAACGGATTTGCCTGTTTAATCATGGTGGCCAATGTATCATATTCTTCTTTAGGGAGGCCAAGATCAATCGTAACACGGTTTGGTGTAATAAAGTAGTCGACATCAACAAGTTGATCGTCGGGAGCTTTAATCGCGATGGTCGATCCACATTAAAAAAGTTTTCAAGACGTGTATTGTTAAATTGCTCCTCTAAATACATAGCACGGGTGTGCTTATTGTCCTGAAAAAGTTCCTCAAAACGATTCCACAAGTCACGGGCTGTGGAGTAAGATTTTATGATAGTAAGAAGTAGATCCTGAGAAATATTACCATATATCCATTGTTTGACGCCGACGTCTAGACGACGCCTAGTAGAATCATCAACCTTCGGAGGGCGCGAAATGATGTCATCAATATGATCAAGCACGTTGTAGAGACATGCATGATTGTGCAACAGTTCAACCCAAGGAGAATACTGACTACTTTTTTAATCAAGAAGGATGGGGATATGGTTCTTGATGTTGGAAACAGTTAGGGCGGGATGAAAAGAGGGTGACGACTTGGTGGTGGAATTTGTGGAGGTAGAAGCATCAAGAACAGTGGGAGAATCATGAGTAACCATTTAGAGAAGAGAGGAATGAAGAAAAGAAATTAAGAATTTTTGGGAGAAAGGGGTGTAGCGTCGCGGCTGGAAACCCGAGAGAGAGGGGGGTCGGCGGCGGTACACAAGAATTTTTTTAGGGTTTTGTGTTTTAGGCTCTTGATACCATGTAAGATGATATTAATCTCTCTTAGAGAGTGTTCTCATTAATATCAAAGTATATATAGTGTACAGTGTTCATCCCAATTACAATAGGAATCCTAGTCTCATATACAAGAGAAATCCTAGTCTTACCATAATTATATTTACACAAATATTCTAATTATGGGTAGGGATATTATTTACCACTAAATACACATTTACACTGACATTTCATTGCTCCAAAACGTCCCCATAATCAGTCAAACTTTTAGACTTCTGTTGCACAGACACTGCCCGGGTAGATCCGCGGCTCAGCCACGGAAGTGTCGCGGTGCCGCGGCTCGAGTGAGACACTGTCCATATGGAGCCGCGGCTCAACCCTTGGGGCGCCTCAGCGCCGCGACGCCGCAGACCTTAAGGATGCAGAGCCGCGGCTATCCGACTTCCGAGGGCGAGCCGCGAGCCTTCTCGGCTCCACGACCCTTTTCCGACCCGTTTCAATCTTTACACTTCGTACACTTCTTCCTTTATTTACCAACGTGAAACACTCGTCATTTGGCCAACAACCGTTCATCATTTTATATCTCAAACATTTTATTTACGTACCAATATCTCTTTCACTAAGGCAGTTTACTATCCTTGGTAGAACGTGTGCACCGTGCATGTGTGTGGAAACGACGTTTTCGACGTGCGGGGCCCAAATTGTTCGAGTCATAAATAATGGGATAAACTTAATTCCACGTTAATAAATTTCCAACAGTAAACTCAGAAATTTGCTCCCGAAATAGCAAACATTAAACTCTACTCCGAAGTAGTAGAACTTTGAACTACTCCCGAAGTACTAGAATTTTATAGGTTCACTGTATTTTTAAAATTATAGGTTTAAACCTACTATTTATTATAATTTTAGTATATTTTAACACATCAATTTATCCTTCCATCGAAACTACTAGGTTCAGATGAATCAGTGCCGCAAACGCTGCACAACTGCATGTCTGCATCCGTCTCTGCAGGTATGGGTTCATCCAAGCCCCCCTTTGCCAGAACAATTTCATTATATTGTCAAACTTATTTTATTTAATTTATTTATGGTAGATGTTGAATTTCATTGATTTATTCGTCTGCTTATGTTTTTATATTTTGAATTTTTTAATGAAAATTCTAACTCCGTAACGACTATGAGGATAAGTTAACCTATAATAACTGATAATTTTTCGAACAAGCCTAATAAGTTACTTGAAGAATAGAGGCTAGAGCAATAACTTACTGCAATCAGTTAAATTGCAGTGATATTACAAATTTCCTTACTGTCATTAGAAGTTGTAATTAGATAAAGACTGACATAATTAACATCTAATAGCCTTAATTAAACTGTGTGCTCAACAAAACCTACTAAGTCAACTAAGAACAGTAATCGACATAGTATCGTTTAGTTGTTTTTAATTAACTCATGATGCTCCAAAAACTCAGAAACAAAGTGTCTTTCTTGCTGCATTATAGGTTTAATAAACTCAGCCACTAGCTAGTGTTGAATGGTTTGCTAAATTAATTAATTAATCACTAAACTACTAAAAGTGCCTATTAATCAAATAAAATTATGGAGTATTTTAATTTTAATTAATAGTACCACTTTCCTCATGAAAGTATATGAAGAAATTAAAGAAAGGTACTTGATGTTAACCTCCCAATAATTCATGTTAGAGAATTTGTTTTATGGCTTTTGCTTTAGTGAGGAGCAAAGTATACATGTTTTATTTAATTAAATCATGTACGTTACGTGATTGGTCTGATTTGAACTTTATACTGTGGATTTTTAAATATATTTTTAGTACTAGAATGAATTGCTTTCTTTGGTTACTAAAGATCCTAGGCCTTGTCATCAACTTAGCAAAGGAGTATTTATTTTTGGTAATACTATGATAGTGTCATCAACCTAATTACAGATATTTATGTTTGGTAATACTAAAATAGACACTACATTATCAGGAGTTAAGTTACGGATATGTACCATTAATCACGTGTTTATCTATAGTATTTATTCTAATAATTATCATGATTAAAGTCTAAGTTAGAAATGTTAGGATTAACAGGAGTTAATTAAGTTACAGATATATACCATTTATCATGTGTTTATAGTATTTATTTTAATACAGTAATTATCATGACTAAAGTCCAGTTAAGAGATTGTTGAGAGATACACTAATATGCTTTTAACAATGTATTTATATATAGTATTTAAGGATAATAGCATTATCGAGTCCTTAGGTAAATTAAATTATAATTTTGTTCCTTGTGATGTATGACGCAACATATATTTTATCAGGAGAGTCGCAGATAAACTGTTTTTTTATACAATTGGTGTTGGATATATACTATTAATCATATGTATATAATATTATGTATTCGATAGCTATATTTAGAGTTTTAAGTGGGATATCCTATACTATTAATCATGAGTTTAAATAGAGTAATATATATTCTTCATTTTACATGTTTTAGAGGGATATTGTTTCCTTTTACTTTTTAAGAATATACTAAAAGTAAAAAAAATTCTTTTACCTGTGATATAAAGAGAGACCTTTTTTAAAAAAACTTTACTCTTATTACTAAGCAATTATTTTCCAAACTTTACTCTTATTACTAAGCAATTCGATATTTTGATCTTTTGAAATAAGTGTTTATTTTAAAATAAGCTCTACTCCTATTTTAAAATAAGTTCAACGAACACCTCTCAATATTTTAATAAATGCTTATTTAAAAAAAAATACTTATGAATTTAAAATAAGCTCAACCAAACGGGCACTTACACAACATAGAACTGAATTAGTCCATCATTGAGTTCTAAATATCGAATAGCTATGGAAAAAAGTTCATATTTCTTACAATTTTCAATATGCATGCAAGTATAATTTTGTGTTTATTTTATTGTCCATCTTCTCACCTAGCTACACGTTAACCATCTTTAATCCAAATCCATGTGTTAATAAACCCAAGTTAGGCTTTTCACAGCGTAGTATGTATTTCTAGCTTAAAAACAGGCCAAGCAATTGATTTTTTTTGTATTTTTTGCGCTGATTGGCCTTCAAAGGCGCTGGTCTTTAGTTTTCACCCTTCGCCTTAAAAAAGTGGCCGAAAATATTCAGATATTATCAAATATGCTCCATATATTTTGTAATATTTAGTATTGTATAATTATGGTAGATATAGGATCCTTATTATATTATGATTCCACATTGTACATGTAAGATGATATTAACCTCTCTTGGGGAGTCTTTTATTAATATCAAAGTATATATATAGTACAATGTTCATCCCTTATACAATAGGAATCCTAAACCTATACAAAGAGGAATCCTAGTCTTACCATAATTATATTTACACAATATATGGAAATATTCTAATTATGGGTAGGGATACAATTGTTTCTATAATATACATGTTTACACACCCCCTCAGTCGGAGCAGGAGGAGGCCGGACGCTAAGACTGGATCTGAAGTCAAGAAATAACTGTCTGGGAAGTCCTTTGGTAAATATATCTACATACTGATAGGATGATGGAACATGTAACACTCTGACATAGCCTAGTGCAACTTTCTCACGAATAAAGTGTAGGTCTATCTCAATGTCCTTGGTTCGCTGATGTTGAACCGGATTATGAGACAAATAGATGACAGAGGTGTTATCACAGTACACAATAGATGCCTGACACAAAGGACACTGAAGTTATAACAGTAAATTTCTGAGCCAACAAATCTCAGCTACTACATTTGCAACGCCTCTGTACTCGCCTCAAGATCGAGCGAGATAGGGTATCTCGTCGCCGCGTACCAAGAAATCGATTATCCTAAAAACACAAAAGCCGGAGGTGGAGCGACGCGTGTCCGGACACCGCCTAATCTCAGATATGAAAGCAACCTGTTTGGAGCAGAGAGGTATATGTGCAAACCATAATCAAGAGTGCCCTTAATGTATCGAATGATACGCTTAAGAGCAGTGAACTGAGACTCCCTGTGGACATGCATGAATAAACACACCTGCTGAACAACATAAGCTACGTCTGGCCTGGTGAATGTGAGATATTGAAGTGCACCTGCAAGGCTCCTATACAGAGTAGGATCAGAGACTGGAGCATCATCCATGACACTGAGCTTAGATTTAGAATCAACTGGAGTAGGCACCTCTTTACAGTTTGTCATCTTAGCCCTGTACACAATCTCTTCTGTATACTTACGCTGACACAAGAAAATATATGATTGGCAGACATGGTCACTGATATCCCCAAAAAATAACTCAATTATTCCAAATCAGTCATTGCAAATTCGGACTTAAGCAAGACAATAATCTTATTTTTCAATCTGTCGGAGGAGGCAGTAAGAACAA
Organism: Przewalskia tangutica; assembly: GCA_029844215.1. NCBI lineage: Eukaryota > Viridiplantae > Streptophyta > Magnoliopsida > Solanales > Solanaceae > Przewalskia > Przewalskia tangutica. Next base: position 153,753,519 of record CM056720.1, read on the forward strand.
TATCATCTACGTAAAGTAATAAACAAGCAATGTTACTACCTCGATTAAAATGAAAAGTGATGTATCACTCTTGCTGCATACAAATCCAATCTACAAGATATACTTGACAAAGCGATCGTACCACGCACGGGGGCCTGTTTCAGGACATATAGTGACTTACGGAGATGACACACGTAGTGAGGAACTGCTGGATGAGTGAATCCTGACGGCTGATGCATGTAGACTGTCTCTCTCAAATCCCCATGTAAGAATGCATTCTTCACATCAAGCTGATGGATCGGCCAGTGTTTGCCCATGGCAATACTCAAAATTGTGTGGATGGTAGCCGGTTTGACATTCGGGCTGAAGGTGTCACGACCCGAACTCCGGGCCCGTGACTGGTGCCCTACCTGGGCACCCTTATACCCACACATGATACATAACCAGTGGAAGCTTTAAGGTAACTCATAACCTCATAAAATAAAAACAGGCAAGCCGACAAGGACGCCACTGTACATAAAGATAACCCAAAAAGAGTTACAACTTTACATATGTCCAACCCACACATGACTACAGACCTCTAAGAGTATCATAACAACTATGACGAGACAAGACCCCGTCGTACCCTTGAATATACATAGCCATAATGGAAGACCTGTACCAAAATGACAAGCTCCGGAACATTGGAGCTATCCCAAAATGCTGAACAAGGATCTTAAGCTCACGGATCACCCAACTGAGTACCTATACCTGCGGGCATGAACGCAGCCCCCTGAAGGGGGTCAGGACAACAAGATACCAAGTATGCAAACATGAAGTACAGTAAACAAGATCATAACTGTACAAACGAATGACAGGGGCAAGTATGAAAATTAAATACCAGATCCTACCGTGTCATATAAGATAAGAGCCAACTGTACCTATTAGGGTTTTGTGTTAGGCTCTTGGTACCATGTAAGATGATATTAATCTCCCTTGGGGAGTCTTTCATTAATATCAAAATATATATAGAGTATAATGTGCATCCCTTATACAATAGGAATCCTAAACCTATACAAAAGAGGAATCCTAGTCTTACCATAATTATATTTACACAATATATGAAAATATTCTAATTATGGGTAGTGATACAATTATTTCTATAATATACATGTTTACAGTACACACTATATATATTTGTATTAATGAGAAAGACCCTCTAAGGGAGATTAATACACTTTTACAGTAATTGTAGTTATGCTCTGGCTTGTGTAAAACATGAAGAATCATAGTGTATTTGAGGAGACAAGAAAACTTTGTATGTACTTATGAAGTTTCTGGATATTATGAGTCATGATGTGTTCAATTTATGTTTGTTTTCCCTCTTGAGGTCATGTTGAGTTGTGGTAAGAGTCTAGCCAGGTTGTGTTTGCACTAAGACTGTGTTGTGTAGCTTAAAATGGTATGAAATACATATCAGTTATGAATATTCATCCTATCTACCTAAGGTTGTGTGAAATAAGCATGTAATAATCTGTAAATGCTCGTGTGTGATGTTTGTGTGTTTCTTAAAGCATGATTGACCAAGGGAGGGAAACTGATTAGTAAAAGAGTGTGTCTGTGTGTGTTGGTTCTTGATGGGATTTGAACTTAATCTACTATGTCTAGGATGTTGCTTCTGCCTGAAAATCTGATCTCTGTTAGCCTAGGTCTCTATTTGATAGCTGTATTAGCTCCATCATGCCTAATTAAAAGTGTCACCGTGCTTCACATAGTCTAGTTAGAACTAGTTAGAACTGTATATGCTTAATCTAATACTTGTAGTTTTGCACAGTTAAGATTATGTCTCTTTAAATGAACCTGTCTTCATGATTTAAGAGTCTTTATGACTGAGTTATCACATATATTAGGATTATTTGATGTGTGAAGGTCAGTTTGAGTTCATTCTTGTACATTTCAAAGGATTAGTATTCCCCATAGGTTTGGATCATGCTTGTGCACAGTTTCTTTGGTAATACTAACATAAGAACACTTAAGATACCACTCCCATACCATTCTCCTGACCTGCACATGCTCTTTCCTTATTTGCATACATGTCCATGTTTACTTACTTTTGGCATTAGCTTTAGCTCCCACATATTCATCTACCCCACCTTTAGTATTGACTTTGGGCTATTTGTTAGTGTTAAAATTACCAAGTAATGGTGTGCATGAGGTTCTGTGTTTTGTCTTGACCTAAATGGCCCTACATGCTAGAAATGTCATCTTTGTTAGGTCATTTGGATATCTCAGTTTGTTCCATACCAACTGATCTGATTATATGCATGCCTAGCCTAGTTTGTTAACATGCAAGCTTCACCTATTGGGCATCAACCTAATCCTAGCACACTTGTAGGCCTTCATACATGATGTATGCTGATTTTATCTGTTGAATATCATTATGTTAACATATAGTACGAGTATGACCTTATATATGCACAACCTTTTACCTATTTGAGTCTGAAAATGCCTTTATGCTAGCATGCGAAATTTTCTGGGAGGTATTATGTCATATTTGGATCATTGAAGTTGCTTGTATATTGTTTGATATGTCTTCTTGTCTATAAGACACCCACATAACATGTATATGATATTCCATGGTTCCTCCTATATCATGACTTGGCAATAGAATTGTTAAAGGATATCTAGGCCTATACCTGGTCTGATGGGGTTAACTCATATCATGCTATTTTTAAGCCCTTGTTTGTACTCCTCTGCCTGAATTGCTTTTGTCCATTTCTTGTGCTGAGTATATCGTATATCTCTGAAAATATCTTGTGTCAATTGAATCTACATGTATGCAATGGGCTTATTTTCCTTTCTTTCTCTTTTAAGAAAAGCCCGAATATATTTGAGCTCATCAACGTCCTTTTCCCGTGATTTTTATGTTACTTGGGCCTGCTTTATATGAAGTGGGCTGTCCTGAGCCCACGTCTGAGTTATGCCATCCTAGTCATTTCCTTTTTGAGTCTACTGTTTGTGCAAGTATTGATTAGTTAATTGTGTAGGATAAGCGTTTAGTTTTATTTACAAAGGATTTTCTATAACTGATATAATTAGGTGCTTTAATTACTAACTTATACATATGTTTTCCCCCTCTCTTTGCATGACTATGGGCCCACGAGGCCCCTCATCCTTCCATTTCCATGAATTGGGCTTGATGGCCCAACAATTCATTATTTGATCGAGTCCGTGGACCGTGAGCATGAAGGCCCAGTCATGGGTGTAAATAACGTTATATTTGCATGAAGGTCCAACCATGGATAAAAATGGCAGAAGGCTCAACCATGTGTAAAAATGACCTAAAATAATTATGATTCCCTTTTATAACGGTGTTTAGGAGGCCAGTATACCCACCAACCCGTTTTGCTTTACTTCATTTTTATGTATATGCTATTTGTGTAAAACACTAAGTATTATTGGAACCTTTAGTTAGAGTTTAATTATATTAAGTTTCCAATATTTTATGTCTTAATAAACCTTGCGAAAAAAGAAAATGATCTTTCTTCTTCAATTTGGTATAAGTTTAAAATCGAGTTTGAATTAAGGTATTTAACGGAATTGTAGCCTTTAAACAAAAAATGGGAAATTTCCTTTATTACTATAGTTTGGGCTAAAGGGAACAAACTCCTTATTGCTTGACTTCTTTCATAAATAAAGATTTTATTTTACTAAATTATATTCTAATTCTCTATTTTACATAAAAGAAACAAGTGTTTACTATCTAAAAGGGAAGAATTTTGCAAAGAGGATATTTTTGTAGTCATTTTTAAAAATGTGTGTAAAGCTATTTCAGCGGAAAATGATTTGAATGGTTATATTTTGCAATAATTTTAAATACATAAGTAATTTTAAGTAATTTTTATTATTAAGACCCGAGGTCAACTATATCTTACGGATCCTTAATATTGGGGTGCCTAACACCTTTCCCGAAGATCATTTGAACCCTTACCCAAACTCTGGTTTGATTTGGATTTTCTCTTACTTTGAAAAATCCTTTAAAAATGTGGTTTTCTTAGTTTTCCTTATAAATTAGGTGACGACTCTAAAAAATAAAATAATTCCAAGAGTCCACAAGTTATTCAGTAGTTTTTATGCTCCGCATAAATGTGAACCGTAACAGGGCTCCGTGGTCTTCAGTTCACTGTTGAATTTTGCGATGATTCCACCATTCTGCGGTCCGCAGATGTGGTCTTCTCAGCACTTCTTCCTTTTTCGGCACTTTTATACATGTTTCAGCACATTTCCTCACTTTTGGTGTCCCAACATAAAAATCCTACAAAAACCAAAATAACATAAGAAACATAAACTATAAATGCATAAATGACACTAACAATTCATGCAATTGGTATCAAATGTGTCAGTAATTTCTCGGCACACTATCGAGGATGGCACGCGATTTTGCTAGATACATTGCCAATTTGAGGCAGTCACTTTTCGATGAGGTTAAATGCATATCATATGTCCTACTGTCTTTTATTAATCAGGTTTTCCCTTTTTATTTCCTTTATGTCTTTTTCAAATTCATGAGAACCATCTATATTACATGTTGAGCACAAGGTGCAAGGATAGGGAGGATGGGAGAAAGAAGAGGGGTGGGTGGCACTTGAAAGGGGCATGGTAAGTAGAGGGAGCATGGGACTATGAGAGAGTGGAGTTGGGTCAAGTTGGGAATTATGGAGGGATAAAGTGTAAGGGATGCTAGACAAAAATACTAGGTAATTTTTTCTCATCTATCTAAGCTTTGATGTAAAGAGTTATCAGGTACCCGTTGATGGTGGTAGATAGCAAATAATCCATGGAAGGCTTTCCATATTGTCGTATTTAATAACCTCGAGCTTGACGCCTTTGATTTACTTTAAAAACCTGGTGCGTGCAAGGTTGGTGCATTCAATGAAGTTAATATTATGCATACGATCATAGAACTAGAAGTACAATAGACAGTTAGAAATATAGCCACAGTAGTAGTGTTATGTTGTCATCACTCATCAGCTTAAAATATCTAGAATTCTCGGTCACGTAATTTTTTTAAAATAAACACATCATACAACCTATTGACACATTTAAATAAAGGGGTTTCTGGTGATGAAAGAAGTTCTTCAAGGGTTGAAAAGTTAGAATTGGAAAGATTTCAATATTGTCATATTTAAAAACCTCGAGTTTGATGCCTTGGATGTATCAAAAAACTTGATGCGTGCAAGGTTGGTGCATTCAATGAATTTTAATAGAAAAGAAAATGGAGAATTCTAAGCTGATTTCTTTATGAATTTCTAGACTCTCTCTTATTTGTTTTCATGCGATGACAAGAGTAGATACAGTGAATCTTCCAAGATTATATAGAAATAATGAAGTGATAATTTCGTGATTTTTATTTGCAAATGTAGCAATTGCATGTTTCACCCATTTTTGTGTTTGGATGAGTGTGATGCATATCATCCCATTGGATCATCAACTCTATATGTTGAGATAGAAAAGCCTCCTTGATGTATTGATGTATGTATTCAGCCTAGTAGTACAAGTATTAGTATAAGTATGTGGTTAGTATAATATCAGCCTAGTAGTACAAGTGTTAGTATAAGTGGTAATTAGTTAATTAGTGGTTAGTAGATTAATGATAACTACTTGTATAAATAATGCATTTGGGCCTTCAGTTAAAGCATTCAGAAAAGCTCTCACAAAATTCTCTCTCTCTCTCTTATCTCTTTACTTCTACATTATTCTACACATCATGATCTACAAGCATTAGATCATGCATGCAAGATGATCATTGCAATCACTGTGCAGTTTCAACATGGTATCAAAGTCGCGTATGTAGAAATCGAAGATCAGAAATTGAAGGATTCGACATCAGCGATTCCTTAGCAAGTTTGCATTCAAATGCAAGTAGAATTCAATTGATTCTGTGAGTTTCTAGCTCTTAGATATTGTAATTTCAGTATAAACAATTTATAATTGCATTAAAATGGATCTGATTGCAACTTCGAGCGTGGACGAATGAGTGAATTCGACATTAAATGTAGTCGATAATAATCATCCATTGTTTTTGAGTGGATCTTATTCTGCTGCTGGATTTCAAATTAAAATACCGTTAGTAGGAATGGAAAATTACACATTGTGGAGTAGAATGATGCGATTGAACTTGCTAACAAGGAATAAAATTGGATTCATCAACGAATCGATTAAGCGAGACACTTATGGCAGTAATATGATAAAACAGTGGGAACGATGTGATGTGATGGTGATTTCATGGATTATAAGGAATGTGAATAAAAATTTGCTTATGGAATTATGTATAAGGCTAAGGCATACGCGGTCTGGAAGGATCTGCGAGAAAGGTTTGACAAAATTAACTTGTCTAGAGTATATCAGTTGAGAAAGGAGTTGGTTATGCTTCATCAAGTTGTGTCTCCTGTAGCGAGCTACTACTCTAGAATGAAGGACATTTGGGATGAAATTGATTCCATAGTTTTTGTACCAATTTGTGAATGCATTAGTCCTAAGGAGTATATAGCACATCTAGGACATTAGAGGTTGCTAGAGTTTTTAATGGGACTGAACGATGGCTATAATCAAGTTAGGAGTCATATTCTTCTAATGATACCTATTCCGAGTGTGAATCAAACATATGCTATGGTAGATCAAGATGAAAGTCAGAGGATGATTACTGGGAGGTATTCCAATGGTGAAGCTGCTGAACACACAACTATGTTCAGCAAGGCTCCATCTCCACAGAATAGATCAAGAGCAAATTGTGATTTCTGCAACATGAAGGGACATAGCAGGGAGAAATGCTATAGACTACTACTGTACTGTGACTATTGTAAGAAGAATGGACACATAAGAGAGAAATGCTACAGACTTGTTGGCTATCCAGACGACTTCAAAAATAAGAGGCAGGTTAATGTGGCTATGACAGGGCAGACACAGACACAGGTAGAAGGAGGAGCTGTTCAATAGGCACAACATTTTAAACAAGGAGGTCCATATCAAAATCAGTTGTCTCAGGAACAACATGATCAGCTTAGCAACATGCTAAGATCATGTCCTCCAGAGAAATATCAACAGGTTGCTGCATTTCTGAACCAACAAGCTGGTGGATCTTGTGGTGTCATGCAAGCTGGTGGATCCTGTGGTGACATGACAGTACCTAAAGCACACATGGCAGGTAAATCTGTAGTTGATAATAATCCTAGCTGGATTGTTGATTCTGGGGCAACCAATCACACGGTGACTGACAGAAGTTTGATTGAAAAATATGAGCTCTTAGACAATGCATGTCATGTTTAGTTACCCACATGTGATAGGGCAGCAATAACACAAACTAGAAGTTGCAGGTTGAGTGAAGGTGATCTCATTGAGCACGTATTATGTGTACCAAGTTTTCAGTTTAACTTGCTGTCGGTTTCAAAATTAACTAGAGAATTAAATTGTAGTGCGAGGTTCTTCCCTGACTTCTTTGTTTTACAGGATCTCCTCACTAGGAAGGTGAATGAGATTGGTAAAGAAGTAGATGGACTTTATATGTTGCAGTCCAGGAGAGTACTGACAAAGCAAGTTCACTCAGCAGTTGGATACACAAAGAAAGAGTTGCAGGCAGAGTTGTGGCATAAAAGGCTGGGGCATGTCCCAATGACCATGCTCAGGAAGATTACTGAGCTTGGGAATAAGTCTAACTTTACAATAAGACACTGTAGTGTGTGTCCTATGGCTAGACAAACCAGGAAACCATTTCTTATTAGTGTTAGCAGAATTGAATATGCTTTCCAGCTTTTACATCTTGATGTATGGGGGCCTTATAAAGCTCCCACTCACAGTGGAATGATGTATTTTTTAACCATAGTAGATGATTTTACTAGGTGGACTTGAGTGTTCTTTATGTATGTCAAGTCTGATGTGGTTACTGTACTCAAGAATTTGTTTACAGAAATAAGAAACCAATTTGATAAGAATATTGAATGTGTAAGGACTGATAATGGGACATAATTTTTTAACCATAACTGTGCTGAGTTGTTTAGCCAGCTTGAGATCATTCATCAGAGTTCTTGTGTGTACACTCCTCAGCAAAATGGTGTGGTTGAGAGGAGGCATAAACATATTTTGGAGATTGCAAGAGCCATCAAGTTTCAGGGGCATTTGCCAGCAAGGTTCTGGGGTGAATGTATGAAGGTTGTAGTATACATAATTAACAGGATACCATCTATTGTGATTAGGAATGTGTCACCATTTGAGAAGTTGTTCAGCAAACCACATTCTCTAGTCCATATGAGAGTCATAGGTTGTCTATGCTATGCAACCAACCAAGTCAAGAAGGATAAATTTGATAGTAGGACAGTCAAGGCAGTGCTGCTACGATATGCCTCTAAACAGAAAGGGTATAGGTTACTAGACTTGGATAGTATGAACATCTTTGTGAGTAGAGATGTCAATTTTTATGAAGATAATTCCCTTTTGGGGATATTAAGGAGTCTGAAGACGGTGGTTTCCAGGATAAGAATCTCAATTTCTCTGATTCTTCTTCTGGATTGTATGATGAGAGTGCAGTTGCTGCTGAAGGTTCAGGGGATATCCCTGATTTCAGAGAGACAGTGGGAGGAACAAACACTAATAGTCATCTTGAAATATTGTCTAATATTGATGCAGGTACAACTCTCACACCTTCTACTGATGATATCCAGTCTCCAGAGGCAGTGGCCCAGGGACTTCCTTTATGTTGTCCAAGTGATGATCAACCAGGTGCTGTCCAACATGAAAATACTAGTATTCCATCAGGTGATGCAACAAGGAGACCATTCAGGATGAGGAGACGACCTATCTGGAATGAAAGATTTTGTGTCTAACCCAAATAATGTTAATATTAAGTATCCAATGTCCAACTATCTCAGTTATGCTGGTCTATCAGTCCCCTACCAGAGCTGTGTGGCAAAGATGTCTGAAGATTGTGAACCACAGACCTACTATGAGGCAGCAAGAGACATGAGATGGGTAGAAACTATGAATACAGAGATCAAAACCTTGGAGGACAACAATACTTGAGAGATAGTAGACCTGCCCACTGGTAAGAAAGATATTGGTTGTAAGTGGGTGTACAAAATCAAATACAAAGCCACTGGGGAGATAGAAAGGTTTAAAGCAAGGCTTGTTTCCAAAGGATATAATCAAAGAGAAGGTATGGACTATCAAGACACATTTTCCCCTGTTGTCAAGATGGTAACTGTAAGGGCTATCATATCTATAGTTGCAACTAAGAACTGGAAGATACATCAAATGGATGTGTTTAATGCTTTTTTTGCAAGGGGATCTAAATGAAGAAGTGTACATGAGCATACTACAGGGAGTGCTTCACAAGCAAGAGAATGTCTGCAAACTCATCAGGTCTTTATATGGCCTAAAATAGGCCTCAAGACAGTGGAACATCAAGCTAATCACTGCCTTATTGTCTGTTGGTTTTATTCAGAGTCACCTGGATTATTCACTTATCACAAAGAAGGTCAATGGGAAAATAATAATGATCTTGGTGTATGTAGATGATCTACTGATTACAGGAGATGATGAGACACTTATTTCTGAGACAAAAGCTACACTGCAGCAGCACTTTAAGATTAAGGACTTAGGTGAGCTAAGATACTTCCTGGGTTTTGAATTTTTCAGGAACAAAAGTGGAATTGTGATGCATCAACGAAAATATTCCATAGAGTTAATTGTTGATATGATATTGGCAGGAGCCAGGCCAGCAGGGTCTCCTATGGAGTGGAATTCTAAGTTAACCTCTTATGCAAATGACCAGCATTTGCGAGACACTACAACTGGTCCTGGAGGGACAGTCACTGACCATCTGTTGGCTAATTCTTCTGAGTACCAGAGGCTTATTGGGAGATTATTATATTTGACTAATACAAAGCCTGACATAACCTTCGCAGTCCAATGCCTTAGTCAGTATATGCATGAACCCAAACTCTCTCACATGGCAGCAGCAGAGAGGATAGTCTGATATGTGAAGCAAGTACCAGATTTGGGTATTTTCATGCCTACTGAAGAATCTGCAACACTGTCTGCCTGTTGTGATGCTGATTGGGCATCCTGTATCAACACCAGGAGATCAGTCACAGGGTACTTAGTGTTTTTTGGATCTTCTCTCATACCATGGAAGTCCAAGAAATAGCATACCATATCAAATAGCTCATCAGAATCAGAATACAGGAGCCTTGTCTCTGCAGTTTCTGAAGTGGTGTGGATTTCTGGATTGTTCTCTGAACTCGATATCAAAGTGAAGCAGCCCATTCCTGTATTCAGTGATAGTAAATCAGCTATCCAGATAGCAACAAACCCAGTCTTCCATGAGAGGACAAAACATATCGACATCGATTGTCATTTCATACGGGAGAAGGTTCAACAATAACTGGTGTCAACTCTACATATTGCCACTGCTAAGCAACCAACTGATTTGCTCACGAAAGGATTGCTACAAGGTCAACATCATTATATGTTATCCAAGCTAGGTGTCAAGAATCTGTTCTTAGCACCTGGCTTGCGGAGGATGTTGAGATAGAAAAGCCTCCTTGATGTATTGGTGTATGTATCCAGCCTAGTACTACAAGTATTAGTATAAGTATGTGGTTAGTATAATATCAGCCTAGTAGTACAAGTGTTAGTATAAGTGGTAAGTAGTTAATTAGTGGTTAGTAGATTAATGATAACTACTTGTATAAATAAGGCATTTGGGCCTTCAGTTAAAGCATTCAGAAAATCTCTCACAAAATTCTCTCTCTCTTTCGATCTCTTCTCATCTCTCTTTACTTCTACATTGTTCTACACAACATGATCTACAAGCATTAGATCATGCATGCAAGATGATCACTGCATTCACTGTACACTATATAAACGTGTTTTGGGTTACACGTATTTCTGCACCGAGTTTCATGCCTTTACTTCTTGTCTACTAGGTTTGAAGAAACGTGATTGTCACGACCCATTCCGGGGCCCGTGACTGATGCCTTACCGGGGCACCCAAGTAGTCATACATCAGAGTAATCAGCGGAAATATGAAACAAGACATGAAACAGTTTATAAAATAAGACACGCTTTATGTGAAAACATCGCTTCCAAGATATATATATAAACATGGTTTAGCTTACATCCGATATTGCATAAATATGACTACTGCACTTAAGGAAATATACAACTATGGCGGGGCTCGCCATACCCCGATCGCATAAAACTATCTACAACGTGAGATCATACCCAAAAGTAGAGCCTCGGAAAAGATGGAGCTCGACACCAACGTAGATCCTAAGAATGTGGATCTAGCACTGCCGCTCTTACTGCGGCATGAACGCAGCCGGAAGGAGGTCGACAACAGTACTAAGTATATGAAATCAGAAATACTTAAATGAAAACATATCATTTTAAAATCGGTTTACAAGTATGTATGAAACAACGAGGGACCGCATAAGGCCACATCATAAACAAGAGCAACAATAGGTAAATCTGTAATGTGTCCTTTCTAGGTCGCGAATGATCGGCAGGCCAATTGCTCGTAGTATCACCATGCAAGCCTAATCTCGACTCTCGTAGTCGCATAGACCACTCACATAGGCCCGCATAGGTACATAACCCCGCATCGAGGGTAGCTACTCCTCGGCATCGCCCCGACTCGTAGTCCGCATGGCCACATGCATCGCATGAGGTATAACCCCGCATCACTAACCCGAACTCCCGTAGCTCGCATAGGTCCTTGGACCCGCATGAGGTATTCTCGAATCACGGTCCTGCATCACCGAGTCTACCCCGCATCGGAGGGCAGCTTAACCCCCGGTAATATGTCAAGAGGTGAGTGATAGTACACTAACATAACAACTTATCTTTAAACAACATAAGCACAACAAGAATACTCTCCTATACAAACGTTACAAGACACTAACACACATAGCATCATATCATGTCTACTCATCAAACCATCTTATTATTCTTTTCACAATTCAATATAAGTCTGTTATAAACACATAGGCAAACTGTTTCTTTTATCATTCTTAAGTGGATATACTTAACTTCCCATAAAGCTAGTATAACTCTTAAGCTTCTGTTTAAAAACCAATTAGTTCTCTTCTTGTTAAAAATGATTCAGTATTCTTTTGAAATGCTTTCAGTTCTTTATTATTCAGGCTTAAGTCGTGAGGCATTGCCGTAAGTGTTATTCAGGCTTAAGCCGTGAGGCATTGCCGTAAGTATTATTCAGGCTTAAGTCAAAGACATTGCCGTAGTTATTATTCAGTTAACACATGTACGTCTACCGTACTACATATATATTGTAAAATATCATGCTTTAGGAAGAATCACATACCTTCTCAGCGAAAACCACCTGCCAAGTTGAATATGTCGCGCGCAGAGAATCAGCCTATAATAGTCAGACACGTCTATCAACGTTCAGACTACTTTGTAAACAGTCCTAAACAGAGGGTTCTATATCCTACGGAAAATTGGGCAGTACTTCCCTACCCGGTGAGCTACTCAAGTTCATTGTGAAAAAATCCATGTAAGTACGGTTTGATTATTCTTCTTTAAACCCTTCTGCCGATAATACTCAATTCTATTCGCAATATTCTTCTAAGTATCTAATACTTATTCTTATACTACTACAGTAAGTATTCTCTAATTCAAAAGAGGGTTAGGATTAGTTACCTGAAGCCCAATAATATCCTAGATAAAGTCGCTGAGCAAGGTTTTGCTCCTAAGTTGTATGCTCTAAGGAAACCTTAGAAGTTCTTCACAACTTCTACTAAGTACTAAGGGATTTGGGCTAGGTATTTTGGGCATTATAACAATACAAGAAGGCAACTTTTCTACCAAGGAGGGGGTAGATTTCACTAAAGCAGGGGGCCTCGCCAAACTTCAAAAGGGAGGGGTGAGGCTTTGGACGAAAAGCTTTAGAGAGAGAGGATTTTTCAAGACTTGAAATTGATTTGTGGATGAAGAACTCTTCATCCAAAGGGGGTATTTATAGGTCAAGACACGGCCACGAGGGCCAAGATTTAGCCAAGTACAGGCAAGTGTAAGGTCAAGATTAGGGCAAGTGTCCTTGGCCAACTTGCACACAAAATATCCTACCTAATCCTTGACTTGTGCAAAGGCACAAAACGTGCACTTCATTGTCCAATTCGTCCAAATGGGCGATTTCAAATCCACCAATTGGAGGGTGCCAAGTGTCGCCTCCCGTTGGTCCAAAATGTTTCGCCTCTCGGAAAAATCCGCAAAAATTAGAAATGACATAGCGAATTTACCCTACGAAAGTCGTGGAAACGCTTTCGCCGGAAAACTATTCGTTTTGTGAGTTGTGCCCAAAAAAACGTTTTGTGCCTAAACTTTGGCTAGACTTCAGACGTATTCCCCACGCATACTCCGAAATACGGGTATAACATTCTCCCTCCTTAGAAACATTCGTCCCGAATGTTCCTTCCCAAGACGATTAACGATAAGATTCTTCATAACTTAAAATTGCAAATGCCACACACGCCACGTAACAACACTTAGGCATAAACGATAATGAAGATTTACCGCAGGAAAAGTGAATTACACGGAGGTGTGGGGAATAGGTGAGGATATACGCCTCATGTCTTCGCCGGCTTCCCAAGTCATCTCCTCTCGAGCTCGTTCGCCACAAGACTTTGACGGAAGCCACGCCTCGTCCAGACGCTTAACGACGATCGATTATCGTTATGGGAACCTCGCCATACGATAACCCCTGGTCACTGGACATCTTCAATCGGTGTACCACTAGATGGATCCCCGATACATCTCCTCAAAGATAGATACGTGAAAAACGAATGCACCGCCTCCGGATCGGACGGCAGATTCAACTCATGGCAACCTTGCCTACTCTGCGGACAATCGAACGGCCCGATGTACTGGGCCGAGTTTCTTCTTCCGAATCTCATCACACCTTCATGGGTGACACCTTTAGGAAAACCCAATCATGAATCGCGAACTCGGATGCCGACGACGATGATCCGTGATACGACTTGCCGACTACGAAATCGATAGCCGCTTCTCGGATAAGCTTCACCTTATCCATCGCTCTGCACCAAATCTGTCCCACTAGCCGCACTCGCCCACATCGAACCAACCTATAGGCGACCGCACTTCCTCCCATACAAGGCCTCATAAGGCGCCATCCGAATCGGGTGGTAGCTATTATTGTACGCGAACTCAACTAGAGGCAAATGATCCTCCCGGCTACCCGAAGTCGATAACACAGCTCGCGGCATATCCTCGAAGTGCGGATAGTGCGCTCGGCTTTGTCCGTCTGTGCGTGGATGGAATGCAAGATTGGGCTCACCGTCCCTAAACCTCTCGAAAGGACCTCCGGAAGTTAGCCGTAAATCGGGCTCCTGCATGCGATATGATCGAAATAGGGACTCATGCGATCGGCGATCTCTCGGATGTAAAGTGCGCATAATCCTCACCGAAAAGTCGTCCCGACGGAAGAAAGTGGGATGATTTAAATCGCCACTGTCGGCGATAACCCATATAGAATCATGTCTCCTCCGAGTGCGAGGTAATCCGTGATAAAGTCCATGTTGATTACCTCCCACTTCCGTGTCGGATCTCAATCGTCAGAATAAACCACGGGCCTCCGTGCTCTACCTTCACCGCCGACAACACGCACCGAGCTACGAACTCGCAACGTCCCTCTTCAAGCCATCCCACCAATACACGATCTAAGGTCGTGTTACATCTTGGTCGACCGGATGGATAGAATAACGCTAGCGCAGTGTGCTTCCCCAAGAACTCACGCCAAGTCCTGAAACATCTGGAACACACAACTCGCCTCAAACCTTAGCACCCCATCAAAGTACCTCGCGACCGCCCTCACGAAGAGCTGTATCACGATATCGAATCAAAGCTGGATCCTCGAACTGTTGCCTCTTCACCTCCTCGACGATGGAAGACTCGGCAACCTCACGAACTCTAACCCCACTGCTATCAGAATCAATCAAACGGACACCAAGGCTCGCTAACTGATGCAAATCACGAACCATGTCTCTCCTCTCTAGCTGCACATCTGATAGGCTCCCCATCGACCTACGACTAAGAGCATCTGCCACAACATTGGCCTTCCCCGGGTGGTACAGGATATCAACATCGTAATCCTTAAGCAACTCTAACCACCGTCTTTGTCGTAAGTTCAGCTCCCTCTGGCTGAAGATATACTGGAGGCTCTTGTGGTCTGTAAAAATATCCACGTGAACCCCATACAAATAGTGCCTCCAGATCTTGGCGTGAATCACGGCCAACTCCAAATCACGCTGGGTAGTTCCTCTCGTGTTTCTTCACCGTCGAATGCATATGCTATAACCCCGCCATGCGCATCAACACATCCCAACCCGATGCCCGACGTATCGCAATACACAACATAACCGTCTCGACCTCCGGAAGAGTAAGAACGGGGCGGTCGTCGCCTCTTTCAAAGAATCGAAACCACGCCACAAGCATCGCCATCAAACTTGGCCGCTTTCTCGAGTCGGCCTAGTCAATGGTGCGAGATAGAAGCAAACTTCTCCACGAACCGATAATATCCCGCAAGGCCCGAAAATCGCGAACCTGCAGCCGGAGTAGTAGGTCTAGGCCAAGTCCCGATCGCTTCGATCTTGGCGTATCCACTCGAATGCCATCGGCCGGCTAATATGCCCAAGAAACGCCATGAAGTCAACCAAAACTCACATTTGGAAAACTTGGCGATAATCGCAGTCCCGAGAATCACAAGACAGCCTCAAATGCTCCGCATGCTCTCGCTCTGGCGAGAATAAACCAAGATATCATCAATGAACACTATCACAAGCGTGTCCAAAAATGGTTTGAACACTCGGTTCATCAAATCCATGAATACCGCGAGCATTGGTCAACAAAAGACATGACCGAACTCATAATGCGTACCGGTCCCGAATGCATCCCTAGGGACATCCACCTCTCGACTCGCACTGATGATAGCCGTCGCAGATCAATCTTGAGAAACATCTCGCACCGCAACCGGTCGAACAAATCATCAATCACGGGAAGGGGTATTCGTTTAATGGTCACCTTGTTCACCGTCATGTCAACACACGTGCGCAGCGTCCCGCCCTTCTTCTTTACGAACAATACGGCGCTCCCGGGAGAAACACTAGGCCTAATGAAGCCCTTCTCCAAAGAAATCTCTAAGTCGATCCTTCAACTCTCTCAACTTCGGCGGTGCATTACGTATGGCGGAATGGAAATAAAGCAGAGTGTTCGCAATATGTCAATACAAAACTCAATCTCTCCTCTCGGAGGGATACGGGAGGTCGTTCGAAACACGTCCGGGAACTTCTCGACCACTGAATCGGCGGAAAATCTGGTACCGCGACTTGATATCAAACACCCAACGAGATGGTAGATATACCCTTCTCGCACTATCTTCCTAGCCTGAGGTAGGAAATAAACCTACCGCCGGCGATACCGTGCTCTCCCACTCAACAACCGGCCTCAGAAATCGGAACCGCATTACTCTTCTCTGCAGCTTACATTGGCGTAGCAAGAAGCTAGCCAATCCGTCCCCATGATCACGTCGGTCAATCATCTCCAACTCTATCAAGTCGGCCAGGTCCGACGATCGTAAATAGTCACAGACAAGCTCTATATACCCGCCGAGCTACCACCGAATCACCATGGCGTAGCTACCTCGAAAGGGTCTATGGACTCGGGCTCATCCTCATCCTACTAGCAACAAGGGAGATATATAGACAGTAGAACCGGATCTATCAAAGCATACACATCAAACCGAACCGATAAGGTACCGTGGCGACATCGTGAGGCCTCACGATCTGTCGGTGGACAAAGCATAAATGCGGTTACGAGGACCGCTAGAATCGACCGCGCCACGACCGCCGCGACTGCTGGTCCATGAGTACATTGCCCTCTGAGCGAGTAATCGGGGATGAAGAAGCCGGCGAAAGAACACGTGGTGACCCTACCATCGCGATCGCCTTGGTCTGACAGCCGCATAGTGACCCCGCCGCCACTGAAACAAACTCGTAGCACCACAACTCCCGGGATCTACCGATCGCTACACCGGCGAGGTGGTCCCGACGGCCGCACTTCGCTGCTCGACGTCAAGTCACGGGCCTGATGCGCCGAATATCTGGTTTGTCGAGGACGGTGCAGAGTGCTCGAAGTGGTGTGGTGCAAATCTAGACTGCTGCTGAGGCCGCCAACCACGATAGCTACCAAAAGACCCTGCCGTCCTGGTCTTCTTCGCTTGCATGTCAACCCGCGTCTCTACGCCTCACATCCAAGAGCATGAGCTCGCGTGCGGTAATGTCCATACGGTGAAGAGAAACACCCGCACATGACTCGGCCATATAGTCATCTAGCGGTGGCGTGGCGGTGCACCCTATCCTCCATAATCGCTACAATCTTTGGGACATATCGAGCCAATGAATCAAACTCGACATTATACTCGCGACGGTCGCCCTCTGCGCCTCGCGGTAAAAATCTATCACCCGCGCCTCTCATCTGTGGAGGCAAGAAGTGAGTGAGGAAAGCCTGCGAGAACTCATCCCAGTAGGCGGGGGACGCGTGTTCTCCCGGATAACTCCCATGAATCAAACCAATCGATTGCGGTATCACGCGGCCGTCGCGAACCGGGCGTCGCAGACTGTCTCGAGGCCTTGATCACCCGCGACGATCCTTCGGCCGACGGATGAACTCGCGGATCATCCTCCCGCCACCCGTAAAACTCGCGGGCTACAACTCAAGAAATCTCGTAGCCTCAAACTATTCGCCGCGTGCGCCACGCGCGCGGCCGAGGCTGAGCTGAATCGAATCGCCTATTCAGCCTATCCTCAGACTCGCCACAACTCTAGCCAATAGCCGGGCATCTCTCAGTACCCTAACTCCTCCGCCCAGCCGTGGGGCGAGGTGTGGGTGCCGTGGTCTCGCTGGCCGGCGGCGTCATAGAACTCGCCGTCTGCGGTATAGGCCGGGCACGAGCCTCGTAACTCGGTGTCCGTGGCGCCTCCTCGCTTTGCCCTTCTGGGCGGGTTGCCTTACGTGGAGGAATAATCGCATAAAAGGAATACGTTAGAGGGTCCAACTTTTACACACTCTAAAGCACGATCTCGAGTAAGAAGAGTGGAAACCAATCCTAAATATCCTATAGCCTCACGATTATTGGTGTGGTGCACAACACACCGATAATCAAGACTTACTAGATACGGTCAGACACTTTCCGAGGATTAATCGCTCACGATACCACTTTTGTCACGACCCATTCGGGCCCGTGGATCGTGCTCTTCGGCACCCAAGTAGTCATACATCGAGTAATCGGAAATATGAAACAAGACATGAAACAGTTTATAAAATAAGACAACGCTTTATGTGAAAACACGCTTTCCAAGTATATATATAAACATGGTTTAGCTTACATCCGAAATTGCATAACATGACTATGCACTTAAGGAAATATACAACTATGGCGGACGGGGCCCGCCATACCCTCGATCAGATACAAAACTATCTACAACAGGAGATCATACCTAAAAGTAGAGCCTCGGAAAAGATGGAGCTCGACACCAACGTAGAGATCCTAAGAATGTGGATCTAGCACTGCTTGCCCTTACTGCGGCGATGAACGCGGCCCAGAAGGAGAGGTCAAGACAACAGTACTAAGTATATGAAATCAGAAATACTTAAATGAAAACATATCATTTTAAAATCGGTTTACAAGTATGTATGAAACAACCAGGGGACCGCATAGTGCCACATCATAAACAAGAGCAACAATAGGTAAGCTGTAATGATCCTTTCTAGGCCGCGAATGATCAAGCAGGCCAATTGCGTAGTATCGCCACGCAAGCCTAATCACGACTCAGAGTCCGCATAGGCCACTCACATAGGCCCGCATAGGTACATAACCCCGCATCGGTGGTAGCTACTCGGCGTCGCCCCGACTCGTAGTCCGCACGGCCACATAGCATCGCAGGTATAACCCCGCATCACTAACACCGAACTCCGTAGCTCGCGTAGGTCCTGGACCCGCATGAGGTATTCTCGAATCATGGTCCTGCATCACCGAGTCTACCGCCGTCGGAGGCGCTTAACCCCTGTATGTCAAGAGGTGAGTGATAGTACACTAACATAACAACTTATCTTTAAACAACATAAGCACAACAAGAATACTCTTATACAAGCGTTACAAGACACTAACACACATAGCATCATATCATGTCTACTCATCAAACCATCTTATTATTCTTTTCACGATTGATATAAGTCATTATAAACACATGGCAAACATTTCTTTTATCATTCTTAAGTGGATATACTTAACTTCCCATAAAGCTAGTATAACTCTTAAGCTTCGTTTAAAACCAATTAGTTCTCTTGCATTAAAAATGATTCAAGATTC
The DNA here is from genome assembly GCA_029844215.1 of Przewalskia tangutica. Classification (NCBI taxonomy): domain Eukaryota; kingdom Viridiplantae; phylum Streptophyta; class Magnoliopsida; order Solanales; family Solanaceae; genus Przewalskia; species Przewalskia tangutica. Next base: position 153,772,933 of record CM056720.1, read on the forward strand.
TTTTGAAATGCTTTCGATTCTTTATTATTCGAGCTTAAGTCGTGAGGCATCGCGTAAGTGTTATTCAAAGCTTAAGTGAGGCATTGCCGTAAGTATTATTCAGCTTAAGTCAAAGACATTGCAAGTAGTTATTATTTAGTTAACACACGTACGCCTACCGTACTACATATATATTGTAAAATATCATGCTTTAGGAAGAATCACATACCTTCTGAAAATCACCGCCAAGTCAATATGTCGCGCAGAGAATCGACCTATAATAGTCGACACGTCTATCAGCGCTCGCACTACTTTGTAAACGATCTAAGCAGAGGGTTCTATATCCTACGGAAAATTGGGCGATTTCCTACCGGTGAGCTACTCAAGTTCATCAGAAAACACCTATGTAAGTCTGATTTGATTATTCTTCTTTAAACCCTTCTACCGATAATTGATTCTATTCTCGCAATATTCTTCTAAGTATCTAATACTTATTCTTATACTACTACGAAGTATTCTCTAATTCAAAAGAGGGTTAGGATTAGTTACCTCGGTAAGCCCAATAATATCTAGATAAAGTCGCTGAGCAGGTTTTGCTCTAAGTTGTATGCTCCAGAAACCTTAGAAGTTCTTCACAACTTCTACTAAGTACTAAGAGATTTGGGCTAGGGTATTTTGGGCATTATAACAATACAAGAAGCAACTTTTCTACGAGGAGGGGGTAGATTTCGGCCAGCAGTGGGCCCTCGGCCAAACTTCAAGAGGGAGGGGTAGGAGGCTTTGACGAAAAGCTTTAGAGAGGGGAGGGATTTTCAAGACTTGAAATTGATTTGTGGATGAAGAACTCTTCGTCCAAGGGTATTTATAGGTCAAGACACGCCAACCAAGGGCCAAGATTTAGCCAAGTGCTAGGCAAGTGTAAGGTCAAGATTAGGGCAAGTGTCCTTGGCCAACTTGCACACAAAATATCCTACCTAATCCTTGACTTGTGCAAAGGCACAAAAACGTGCACCATTGTCAATTCGTCCAAATGGACGATTTCAAGTCCACGATTGGAGGTGCCAAGTGTCGCCCTCCCGTTGGTCCAAAATGTTTCGTCTCTCGGAAAAATCCGCAAAAATTAGAAATGGCATAGCCGGAATTTACCCTACGAAAGCTGTGGAAACGTTTCGTCGGAAAACTATTCGTTTTGTGAGTTGTGCCCTAAAAAAACGTTTTGTGCCTAAACTTTAAGGCTAGACTTTTATACGTATTCCCTTACGTACATACTCTGGAAATACGGGGTATAACAGTGATACTATAGAGGATGGCCGACGATTTTGCTTGATACATTTCCAATTTGAGGCAGTCACTTTTCGATGAGGTTAGATTCAAATCCTATGTCCTACATTATTTTTAATCAAGTTTAACATTTTTATTTCTTTTATGCCTTGTTCAACTTCATCAGGACCATCTATATTGCATGATGAGCACAAGGTCCAAGGATAGGGAGGGTTGGGTGGCACTTGAAATGGGTAGAGTAAGTAGAAGGGGCACGAGACTATGAGAGAGTGGAGTAGGGTCAAGTTGGGAATTATGGAGGTGTAAGGCCGTAGGGGATGCTATACAAAAATACTAGGTGATTTGTTCTTATCTATATAAGCCTTGATAAACAAAATTATCAGGTACCTTAGTAGATAGCAGGTACCCCGCGGAAGGCTTTCACTATTGTCGTATTTAATAACCTCTAGCTTGATGACTTGGATTTATGGGAAAAAATTTTGCGTGCAAGCCTGGTGCATTCAATGAAGTTAAGATTATACATACTATCAGAGAATTAGAAGTAGAATATACAGTTAGAAATATAGTAGAGTAGTAGTGTTATGTTGTCATCACTCATCAGCTTAAGATATCTGAAATTCTGAGTCATTTAACTTTTTTTTATCAACCCACCTTACAACTTGTTGACACATATAAATAAATGGGATTCTGGAGACGAAAGAAGTTCATCAAGGGTCTAAAAGATAAATAAATAATAACATACCCAGTGAAATTCCATAATGTGGGATTTTGGGAGGGTAGAGTGTATGCAGACCTTACCCCTATCAAAGAAGAAGAGTGTTTCCGAAAGATGCTCGGCTCAAGAGAAAATATAAAAAGAGATAAGATAAGGACATGAAATTCAAAGCAGTATGAAAATGAAAGTAACGAAAGCGTCTAAGCCATGATAAAACAGTTTAAAAATGGGACAATATCCAAGGGTCTAAAAGATATTTTACATAAATGTAAGGCTTTCAATGTTTTTTATTTAATAACCTCGAGCTTGATGCCTTAGATTTATCAGAAAACTTGGTGCGTGCAAGGTTGGTGCATTCAATGAATTTTACTGGAAAACAAATGGAGAATCCTAAGCCGATTTCATTATGGATTTTTGGACCTCTCTCTTAATTTGCTTCATGAGATGACAAAAGTAGATACAGTAAATCTACCAAGATTATATAGAAGTAATGAAGTGATAATTTCGTGATGTTGTATTTGCAAATGTAACAACTGCATGTTTCACCCATTTTCGTGTTTGGATGAGTGTCATGCATATCATCCTATTGGATCATCAACTCTATATATATGTGTAATGGGTTACACACATTTCTGCATCGAGTTTTATGCCTTCACTTCCTGTCTACTAGGTTTGAAGAAACGCGATACAATCAAGGATGGCAAGCGATTTTGCTCGTTACATTGCCAATTTGCGGAAGTCACTTTTAGATGAGTTTAGATTCAAATCCTTTTTCCTACTTCTACTTTTCTTAATCAGGTTTTCCTTTTTTATTTCTTTTATGCCTTGTTCAACTTCCATGAGGACCATCTATACTATATGCTGAGCACAAGCTGCAATGATAGGGAGGATAGATAAATGAGAGGGTAGGTGGCACTTTAAAGAGGCAAGGTAAGTAGAAGGGGCACGAGAATGAGAGAGTGGAGTAAGGTCAAGTTGGGAATTATGGAGGGGTAAGGCCGAATGGGATGCTAGACAAAAATACTAGGTGATTTTTCTCATCTATCTAAGTCTTGGTGGAAAGATTTACCAGGTACCTACTGTTGGTGGAAGATAGAAGGTACGTACCCCGTGGAAGGTTTTCATTAATGTCTTATTTAATAACCTCGAGTTTGATACCTTGGATTTATTGGAAAACTTGGTGCGTGCAAGGTTGGTGTTTTTAATGAAGTTAAGATTATGCATACTATCAGAGAATTAGAAGTACAATAGACAGTTAGCAATATAGCAAAGTAGTAGTGTTATGTTGTCATCACTCATCAACTTAAGATATTTGAAATTCTCAGTCACTTAACTTTTTTTATCAACCAACCATACAACCTGTTGACACATTTAAATAAAGGGATTTCTTGAGATGAAAGAAGTTCTTAAAGGGCCGAAAAGATAATTCTCAGAAATGGAAAGTTTTCAATATTGTCTTATTTAATAACCTCGAGCTTGATGCCTTGGATTTATCAGAAAACTTGGTGCGTGCAGGGTTGGTGCATTTGATGAATTTTACTATAAAAGAAAATGGAGAATCCTGTCGATTTAATTGATTTCTAGACCTCTCTCTTATTTTGTTTCAAGCGATGACAAGAGTAGATAATGTAACCAATATAATATAGAAATAATAAAGTGATAAATTCGTGATGTTTTATTTGCAAATATAGCAACAGCATGTTTCACCCATTTTCGTGTTTGGATGAGTGTTGCTCCCAAACGCACACACAAACGGTTGCCAAGTAATATAATGACTTGAGAAAGTCAGATATCGATCTGATTAATGATTGTAAAAGATTTCATATCACTACTGATTATACAAGTTTGAAAGAGGATGTTTGTTTTATTTATAACTAATGTAGAAAAGTAAATAACTGACTTGTTTATGCTAACAATTTGCGAGAACGTTTATAAGACTTGAATTTATCACAGAGAAATAAGTATTTCAGGGTCATGGTTGGTTCACCAATCTTGTTGCATCTGTTACACCTCGTGTTTTTAAGACGATAATTAAAAACGTCATTAAGAATAAAGGTTCGAATTTTTGAAAATTAAGTATATTCGTTCATGCTAATACAAAATAATTTTGGTAATAACGAATGTGACGCCGGAAAATTCTTTAAGGATAGTTGTTTATATATATATCCCGTTATGAATTAGCAATGTATATAAGTTACGACAATGAGAATACGAGACCTTATGAAATTCTCGGGAATTAAAGGAAACGGGAGTAAGATTAGAAGAGGTGGAGCATAAGTTTAATTATTACTTGAGGGTTAACTAAGAAGACTAATAAGAAGTTTTGGACCAAAATGTAATAAGGGAAAGTTGAAATTTCAGATTTTTATTAATCAACACTTCATCTTCTATTTCATTTCAAAACCCATTTTAACTCAATCCCTTCTCCTCAGAAAGAAAGAAAACCCACCCCATTCCTCATAACCAAACTCAAGAATTGTATCAACTCCATTACAAGATTTATTCTTCTACAATCAATAGCAAAAATTTAAAAGAAAAAAAAAGGGACAAAAACAGGCCAATCGGCCACGCCAACACTCTTAGTATCGATTTTGGCTAGGTTTTTGAACAAATTTGTGAATGAAAATCATGTAGGAATGATGGAGTAACATCATAGAGTGTTGCATGTTGATTTGGAATTAAAAAGGGGTGAAGTTGGGCAAGAAAAGAGCCAAAAACAGTGGGGAAATCTTGGAGTCGCCGCCACAGGTCAAGGTAAGATTTTTCGGATTTTGGATAAGTTTTTGAGAAGAAAAACACGTAAGGATGTTGGTCTAACATTGTAGAATGTTTGCATGTTGGTTTGAAGTTGAAACGACGACCATTTAGCGAAGAAAAGCCGACGAAACCGCGGATATCGCGGGCAAGCGATGAGCTCGGCAGGATCGCTTTTGTAGTTTAATTGAGGTAAAAATTCTTCCCTTAAGTTACAATTGAAGTGCATGTTGTTGTAGTTTAAGTATTGGGTGATGGTCGATAATTGCATGTTGGGAATTAGAAAGAAAGTTTAATGTTAATGCACTTGTGATATGGAATTATTGAATTAGAGAATTGTAATATGTTAGGGCTAACCTTTATGAAATTGTTGAGCACGATTGTCCCGCCTAAAGGGTCGTTCTTGTTAGATTATAAAATAAGTTATGAAATTGTAAATACGTTGCAATAATCGTCAATACATATTTTAAAAGAGGTTAAAAGTACAAGTACAGTAATATGTTGTAAACTAAAAGACTTGAACTCTTGTTACTAATTGATAGACTTGGTGGATTGTCTTAATGGACTATTTCTTTTATTATTATGAATTAAGAGTTGGTGGAATATGACAAATAAGTGGTTTAATCACCTAAATCGTTGTTGGGATTAAATTCCATAAGGGTGAAAAGAAAGGTTGTATAGATGGTATGTGTCAAGTAGATGGGCTGTTATGGTCATACTCCTAAGTAATGACTATTGATTGGTTGGTTGGATTGTTGGTTTGAATTGGATTGTTAGTTGGAGTTGAATTGTTGGTTGATTTGGATTATTGGTAAAATTGTGGATACGCACATAAACAAAGAAAATGCTGTCCAAATTTTTATAGGAATAAAGGAGCCTTTAATCATATAACTTACATTAGAGATCATAGAATTGACGAGCGTGTTATTTCTTATTATAGGTTGAAGTACTAGACGAGGAATACCTTAATATCGAGTTGATTAGTTCACCTAAGAGGTATGTGAGACATTTCCTTCTTTCTTTTGGCATGATTTTTATGAAAGTACGGCGGACGTACTTAACTCCTACCAGGGCTTTTAAAATGATTATTTACTAGTGATTATGATTTACGAATGAGTTTATGATAATAATTTTATTGAGAGTCACATAATGATTTTAATTGCATACGATTGCTCATGATATCTACTGCTAAGTGTTACTATTTCACTCCACCGAGTCCGGCCGTCATGTTCGCGCGCAAATACGATCATTCATCGAGTCCTCACTGAGGCCGATACACGTTATATATATATATATACAGATTACATCGAGTTCCTCCTGAGGGTCGAGACACGTTACGCAAGCATACAGATTCCATCGAGTCCCTACATAGAGGCCGAGACATGTTATCTGATTTATATACGTATACGAGCATGATGATTTATGATTCAAGATACATGATATGATTTTCGCACATGATTCTCGCTTTATTAAATTTGACGACTGCTTTACTTGCAGCTTGTTAATCGCTTTGATTTTATGTTTTACATACTCAAGACATTATTGCGTCGACCCCCTTTCCTGGGTCGTTCATGCCCGCAGTTCAGTGTGCAGATAGGTGACCTCCGCCTAGGATTTCAGATACATTGAGAGCTCCTTTGCTCCGAGCGCCTATTTTGGTACAAACCTTTATCTTTCAGAATTATGCATATTTTGGGCACGACGGGGTCATGTCCCGTCATATGTCGATTGCACTCTGCAGGTCCGTAGACGATTGTGGGTTGACGTTTGTACCTTGTTTCGGGTTTTGATGTTGTTATCAGTGGCGGCCTCACGCTTGCTTATTTTGATTATGCCTTTGTGCACGTGATGTTGGTGGGTACCTAGTCGCCAGCCTATTATGACTGTTGTTTTGTTGTTGTTTTGGCAGCCTGGTCGGCTCGCCCATTTTAGGGATATGTTGTAAAAGCAGCGTTGTGTTGCCGAAATTTCTATAAATCTCTGTATTAGATAAATTAAGAGTGACAGGTCAACAAGGACGTCCAATTAGGACGCTTAGTCGCGGCCCGTCGGGTCGGGTCTTGACAGCATCGTTTAAGTACCTAATCATAGCAAATTTATTCACGATTGCTAATTAACCGAATTATTAATCGTGTAGCATTCTCCCGAACTACTACTCACCGATTCAGAACAATTCGCCACCTATATTCATATGAAATTGACCTGTTAAGAATGCAATTCGTCCACGATATCTAATTGAATGTGATGTCTGGGTATATTCCTATCGTAGCCACTAATCCTAGCCCTACTTTAGAAATAATCAGGTCACACTCTCCTTACTTCTTCTATAATCTAACAACGTATTTCCCAAGCAATAGTAAATAGAACTCGACTGTTGCGCAGACAATCAAACAAATAAGAACAGTAGTAATGAAACACTTGTATATAAATAAACTACTAAGGTTTAAATACTTATAAAACGTCAACAATCATAGCTACGCCACAACCCTAAAATTTAGAGAGTTTAGCTACTCATATTCGAATTAAAATACTTAAAATTCATGTTCAATCCACGATAAGATGAAAGGAATTAAGAAAAGGAATAAACTCTACGAAGAAATAGCTTTGCTCGTGCCTCCTCTGTGTTTTTACGTCTCACCCCTCATAATATGACTTAGGGTTGTATTTATATTGTCTCCAAACAAAATCGGACCAAACTATCCTTAACATTGAATTTTTCATCATTTATGTTAGCGCGGCACGGGGCATGTGAACCCGGGCGCCTAATGGAGGCAACTAATGCTGAAGTCAACTTGAGATTCCACTGTCTGGATGCTTGCTTTAATCCATACAGTGACTTCAGTAGTCTGCAGACCTTCCCAGCACCTTCATGAGAATGAAATCCTCAGGCACTTACATAAACACCTCCTCTACTAGGTCACCTTGCAAAAAGGCATTATAAACATCCATTTGGTAAACTACCCATTGCTTCACTGCTGCTATAGATAAGACAGCCCTGACTGTAGCCATCTTAACAACAGAGGAAAATGTTTCTTGATAATCAAGTCCCTCCTTTTGATTATAACCTTTGGAAACTAATCTTTCTTTATATCTTTCAACTTCTCCAGTAGCTTTATACTTGATCTTATATACCCATTTTGCACCCAATGACTTTTTTTCCTTTAGGCAACACCACCAACTCCCAAGTCTTGTTGTCTTTTAATGCTTGAATCTCAGCCTGCATTGCCTCAATCCACTTAAGCATCCTTGGCAGCCTCCTTGTAGCTACATGGTTCAGTGACAACTGAAGACTGTGCAATAAATGCCTGATATTTAGGGGACAGATTAAAATAAGTCAGCCCTGCAGACACAGAATACAAGCAATTAGTGGATCCTTGATGTGTAACATAATCCTTGTGCCAAATAGGAGGTCTGCTGACCCTTGTTGATCTTCTTAAGTCTGAATTAGGCACCTGCATATCTACAGTGACATCTTCATGTACAATATCAGTGTCTGCAATGACACTCTCATGCACAACATCAATACTTGATACAATAGCAGTGTCTAATGTGATATTACTAACTGAAGGAGGAGCAATTACAATGTTATGAGGATGTACTAGATCATTATAACAGAAAGGATCATGTGTTTGAATGGACTCCAGTCCAGTCTCACCAGCATCATTTCTGAAAGGAAAAACAGTATCCATAAGGACTACATCTCTACTCATGAAGACAAATCGATTATCCAAGTCATATAATTTATATTCTTTCTGTACCAAGCCATATCCTAGAAGAACGGCCTTAACTGCTCTAGGACTGAACTTGTCATGGTTAATAAGATTGGTCGCAAAACATAAAATTCCAATCACCCTCAAGTGAGACGGTGAAGGAACATATTTATACAATTTCTCATATGGAGACATATCCTGTAAGACAGAAGAAGGAATTCTGTTTAAAATGTACACTGCTCCTTCAATGCAGAATCCCTAGAACCTGTCTGGGAGATTACCTTGGATCTTAATTGCCCTAGTTGTTTCCAATATGTGTCTGTGTTTCCTTTCCACTACCTCATTTTGTTGAGGTGTGTAAGGGCATGAACTCTCATGCACCACACCATGTTGCTGAAACAGTTCCCTGCAGTTTTTGTTAAAAAACTTAGTCCCATTATCTGACCTTACTGCCTTGATTTAAGTTTCAAATTGTGTATGTACTGTTAAGAATAAATTCTTAAGCAAAGTAGATACATCTGACTTCAGTCGCATCAAAAACACTCAAGTCCATCTAGAGTAATCATCCACAATTGTAAGAAAATATCTCATTTCATTATAAGTGTCAACTCTATAAGGCCCCCACACATCCATATGTAACAATTGAAAAGAGGTAGATGACTTGGTTGATCTAATAGGAAATGGTATTCTAGTTTGTCTTGCTAGTGGACATATCTCACAATTATGCAATGTAAAAGACTTCCTATTCTTAAAGTAAGGTATTTTCTTCATCACATTCATAGGAATGTGGCATAATCTCTGGTGCCAAATCACGCTGTCTTTGCGCAAGAATCAGTGCAGCTTCCTATTTATTCTTCTTGTCCAGACAGAGTATGTATAAGCCATCTTCTTCAGTACCAATCCCCCTCACCTTCCCAGATGAGAGATCCTGAAATATGCAACATTTAGGAAAGAAATTGTCACTGCAGTTTAGTTCTTTTGTCACTTTAGAAACTGACATCAAGTTGAACTTAAATGTTGGAACACAAAGAACATTTTTCAAGACATCACCTCCTTCCATATTGTAATCACATATGTGTGATATCTTAGTTGACTCTCCAGTAGGCAACTATACCTTTCCTGCACTATCTGTCAAGTGTTTATTGTGTAAGTTTTGCTGATTACCAACCATATGGTTTGTGGCTCCATAATCTACTATCCACTTTATCAAGGTCTGTGTATCTAAGTGATTGATACGTGCCATGTTAGCCACAATGTTGTTTAATCTTCCTGGTTCCATCTGATCCTTGAGCAAGTTGAGTAGTTGTTGATTTGTTGAGGGGTAAATTGATGTGATCCTGCTTGTCTCTCAGCAGTTTGCGAACCTCTGAAGTGTTGTTGTGTATACACTTGTTCAGGTCCTGAATGATATTGATGTTCTTCTCCCCCTTGACCAGTGTCCTCATATAGACCCGCATTTCCAGTCACCATATTAATCTTCTTTGTCATGTCTTTGGAATCGTCTGGATAACTATTCAGTCTTATAGCAATCTCTTTGCACATGTCATGTCTTCTGACAGAATGTGCACTTCTTCAACTTATTACAGTCTCTCTTTATGTGTCCTTTGATATGACAATAGTCACATATCACTTTTGGATTGTAAGGTGGCTTCTTTCTATAAGCCTCACTTTCTTGATTAGTAGCAATAAACATTGCCGAGGATTCCCCTAACTCATGTATCCCCTTCTGGCTGATTCCAGTCAGACTTCTCTGACTTTCTTCTTGATTTACTATAGCATACACCTGGTTGATATTTGGCATATGATGCATCAACAACACTTGACTTCTCACTTGATCATAACTATCATTGAGTCCCATTAGGAACTGTAGCATTCTTTGATACTGAATGTGCACTACAAACTCATTGGATTTATCACAACAGTTTGATATAGGCATGATTGAGTCATACTCATCCCACAAGTCCTTAAGCCTTGAGTAATAAACAGACACAGGAAGTGTCCCATGTCGTAATGTGAATATGTCCTTGTGCAACTGGAAGGCTCTAGAGTTGTTGACCTTATCGAATCTGTCGCGCAATTCCTCCCATATCGTGTGGGAGTCTGAATTAAAAAGCATTCCATGTAATAAACTTTTACTTACATTGTTCATCAACCACGACACCACGATAGCATTGCATCTCTCCCACAGATTAGCGAGATTACCAACAAAGTCCTCCTTCCTCACTGTTCCATCGATAAACCCCACTTTGTTCTTTCCCAACAGCGCAAGCCTCATTGCCCTGCTCCATAGTGTATAATTGTCCATCCGTGTAAGTGTGATTCCAACCGACAAAGATCCAGGAGCGTCAGATGGATACAAGTACAAATGATGGTTATGGTCGATGCTACTGACTGCTGCTTCAGTTCCATTAGACGTCATTCCTTCAACACTTCCCATGCTTTCTTCAGAACTCACAAGTAAACCAGATGAACAAATGCAATTGAGGATGAAATCGAGATATGCTCAATTGATACAAATACACTCACACGCAAATCAGATTAACAAATGTAACCTAGATTTGAATACACAACAATACGATCCTCAATTAAGATCGACTCGATCCTTGATAAAAAAACGAAATTAAGATCGATTCGATCCTCGATCAAATCGATAATTATCCTTATCGATTCCATGTCACATGCACCAGAATCGTAACAGAATCGCAGAAAGAAAAAAAAAAGAAATAATCGACAGACCATTCGATCTCCACTATTTCTTCACCGATTTGTCTCGCAGATGTGTCGAGAACCTGAGGCTTTGATACCATGTTAAGGATCACACATTGCATGTGATCGATTCATGGATGTCAAGCTAAGATTGAAGAAGGAAGCAAGAAGAAGAGCAGTTCTGAATAAGAAGAGAAAGGAAGATATTTTAGGAGTAAACTGAGTGCTCTTCTGTGAGATATTCCTGTATATGTAAAACTAGCGTGATACAATGTTTATACTAATTAGCACATCTAACCGCCTCATTTCCATCTAACAAATATCTACAATGAATAAATGAGTGAGCTTATACACTACACAGTACCATGGTACTGTGGTACATTCAGTCAATACTTCTACAGTTGAAATATTTGTCGGGCGTGCAAATAATGTCCCACTTGAAATTTGATCATAAGAAAAAATTATATAGAAGATGCAAAGATATCTTTAATGGTGTGAGACTTTTGAAGAAAACATTTCATGTTTCGCTCAAAGCGAACAATATTGAACCACATTAATGGATTCTGGCTTAGCCCAACAATGAAATGATTCAAACTGTGAATATATTTTCCAAGCAACTTAAAAGAACAATGTCATTTTGAATCTTTCATGTCTTACCACAACTCTCTTTCTGTCTTTCCTTAAGAATTACCAACTATTTTCTAGTTTTTGCAGCATTGAGTGCACCAGAGGAGACAGAAGAAGCAGGATTAAGGGACTTCCTAATTTTGAATACATTCCAAGCAGTTCCAGCACAGTGCCCTACTGTTGCTAGTGCATCTTCTGTTGCCTCCCCTGCATTCTCTCCATACCTGTTTATCATTCCAAAACATTTTTTAAATTAAAATATTAGCAGCCACAAATAATCATCACTTTCAATTCATTCAAGAACAAAATCAAATATCATCATTCATGATTAAATTGATATGATCTTAAGGTAAAGCCCATATTTCTCATTTGTGAAAATAAACCATAGCTTTTCCTTGAGCTGATGGTCTATCAGAAATAACCTCTCTATCTCCCAAAGTAGGGGCAATGTCTGTGTACACACTATCCTCCCCAAACCTCACTTGTGGAATTATACTGGGTATGTTGTTGTTATGTTGAAAGTGAACCATATTGTATTTTAAAATGATTATAATGTTCACTCTATTAAAACAGCTTTTTGATTACTGCTTAGTATATTAGTTACATTAGTATAATAAGTTCATCCAAAACACATTTTAATTATGGCGTTTAATCAAAACTAGCAGCGAGAAAGTCTAAATAATTAAATAATTTTCTATGATATATTTACGTGTCGGGGATGGTTTAATTGGAGGAGCCTATGTGTTCCTTCCATGGCACATAGCAAGAGCTGATTGTTGCTATGTGAAACCAGCCTCACGCAGTCCGCCCTACTTTAGGGATCAAGAAGCCCATGCTTTTACTTGGGCCACGTGACCCAACTCTGGGCTTGGACAGAGCAGGCCAGAAGTTAGCCCACCAAGCCCTACCTTATGAGACAGCCCAATATTCCACCACATTAATATGAAATAGACTAATGAAAAACATAAAAAGATTAGTGCATCCGTTTTCTTGCTCGTTAGCACGATTTTTTTAAAAGAAAGTACCTGTTAGTGATCATCCTAGTCACAGCACCAGAAGTTGCAGACAATGTTTGTTTTTCAGCAGCTTCAGCAGCATCTAAAATCTTGTCTGCAGTTTTAAAATTAATAAACATTCTTGAATGGGAAAAACAGGAAAGAAGGAAAACAAAGAGAGAATAAGGAGCTGTTTGGACCTACATTTTTTCCTTTTTTAGAAAAATGTTGTTTGATTATACATTAAACTAATCTTATAGGTTAGTTTCTGAAGATGAGTTATAAAGTGAATTTTTTATTTCCATTCACAAAACTTCCAACATCTTTCAAGTGAAACGTATGTTTAAACACAACTTCAACTTCCAAATCCCATTTTTAACTTCAACCTCAAAAACTCTTTTTTCTGAATTTCAAACCTGCTAAGGTCCGTTTGGACGAGATCTTTTTCTTTTTTAAAAACAAAATATTTTTTTATTAGTTTTTTAAGATTGGTTTTCAAGTAATTTTTTCACAATGAGAAAACTTCAACATTTTTAAAAGTGTCCAAACACAATTTTAACTTTAGTTGTTTTTTTTCGAAATTTCAACTAAATTTATGTCCAAACGCCTGCTGAAATTGCTGGCTACTTACTGACAGCATCAAGTGAAGCCAAGAGAACTTCTCCAGGGACCATGGTCAAGAATTTCTTGCCAGCTTGGGACCTCACCATAGGCCCCATAACTGATCCAGTTGCAATGCCAAGCCCATTGAGCATAGATTTGCTCATTTTTTCTGTCATTTTTGACAGCTTCCTCACACTGCAAACATATTGAATGACAGCTTAAGTTGAACCTTTTTTTGACTTTGTAGACACAAAAACAAAATTACTCCTACCTTTTCTTTTAACTTTTGGGGAATTAATGGTTGCAAATTTATTCTTATACTGTATGAGATATCTTAGCCAGCGTCAACTTGAAATAAAGTCTTGAAGTGTTATTAGAAAATAGATTTTGATGTTGAAGTTGTGTTGGAACAGGCATTATACTTTAAAAAAAATGAAGTTTTGTGAGCGGAAAAAAATTCACCTAAAAACTGGCTCAAACTAGTTTTTGAAACTTGAAATTTTTACTTAAAAAATGTTTCAAAAACTAATCAAATTTCATGAACAAATAATATACTCAAATTAAATCTATGTTCAAACGGGAGCTTAATATATGTCCGAACATGATTTGATTGATATTTGTAAAAAAACAAGTTGAAAATGATATTTGGAAATTGAAGTTGTGTTTGAACATGAAGACACAATTGAAGTTTTGTGAGCGAAACTAACATTGTTTTTCAAAGCTTTAGATTCTATATTTCAAGTTTGTAGTTGAAATAATAGACCAAATCCAAAATGTACGACCAAATGGGGCCAATTATCTTCCATTATACTTTGGGATCATTTGTATCCTTGAAGTTAGCAAATCGTCTCATATTTGAAGTTAGTAGAACTTTAGCTTAAACCGGGTGAATTTTATGTGTCAAAATACTTTAGGAAAAATGTCTAAAAGTATTCATCTACTTTTGATTATTTCATAAAATTACCCTATATTGTAACTTAATGTACGACCAAATGGGGCCAATTATCTTGGCAAAAAAACACTAACTCCATGTTTTTATTATTTATGTACCAAACTATCACTACTTTACATTTATGTACCCAAATATCACTCCTTTTTTTCTTTTCTTTTTCATAATTATTTTTTTGCTTTTTTTTTATTTGCTCAACATATTTTGTAAAGAATGTTTTTTTTAAAATTAATTTTTTATTAAATAAATTCATGTTTTGTATTAGATAGTCAACTAAAATTTTAATTAAATAATTAGCTATTTTAAATTCTTTTCTTTAAATAACTCATGTTTTGTATTAAATAATTAATCCAAATTTTAATAAGATTGGACCGACACTTTCAATGGTTCATATCAGACCAACACCACTGTTAATTGTGTGTCTAATTAAATAAAAAAAAATAGACACACAATTAATTATTTCAATGGTCCAGATTGGACCGACACTTTCAATGATCCAGATCAGACCAACACCACTGTTAATTGTGTGTCTATTTTTTTATTTAATTAGACTATTAATTAAGTAGCTAATTATCTTACTAAATAAAATAAATAATTTGTTCCCACTTTGTTCTTTAATAATTATATCTTAAACTGAATAAATAAATAAATTTTGTGTCTAATTTTTTTTGTTCAGTTAGACCATTAAATTAAGTAGCTGATTATCTTATTAAAATTTGAATTGGTTATTTAATACAAAACATGAGTTATTTAAAGAAATGAATTTAAAGTAGCTAATTATTTAATTAAAATTTTAGTTGACTATCTAATACAAAACATGAGTTATTTAAAGAAATGAATTTAAAGTAGCTAATTATTTAATTAAAATTTTAGTTGACTATCTAATACAAAACATGAATTTATTTAATAAAAAATTAATTTAAAACAAAACATTCTTTACAAAATATGTTGAGCAAATAAAAAAAACAAAAAAGTAATTATGAAAAAGAAACGAAAGAAAGAAGTGCTATTTTGGTACATAAATGTAAAGTAATAGTAGTTTTGGTACATAAATGGTAAAAATATGGCGTTTTTTTGCCAATTATCTTCTGTTATACTTTGGGATCATTTGTATCTTTGTCATTAGCAAATAATCTCATATTTGTCCTTGACTTTAGTAGAACTCTAGCTTAAACCGGATGAAATTCATGTATCAAAATACTTTAGGAAAAATGTCTAAAAGGATCCATCTACTTTTGACTATTTCTTAAAGTTACCCTCTATTGTAACTTCAGATTGGAGCTTAAATAAAATCAAGAATGTTAAAGATATCAAAATCAAGATATTACGTAAAATCTCTCGCCTAGTGGATCACTGAGTCACCATAATTTACTCTCTTCAATCTCTATCGGGCCGGAAGATGAGCCGATGAGGTCCTGGGGGTCAGAGATTTCGCTTTTTTTGCCCCCAAGATATTAAGTAAAATATATCTCATATTCTAATCCTTTACCCTTGACTTTTGACACAACGAGAAAACCAATGAGATAAAAGAATCATTAAAGTGGTAGACATACTCTGTTTTTTTTTTCTTTAGCTTTTTGACTAAATGAGAAAGGAATTTAGTACCGTTTTAGGCTTTCATTGACTGCATTTTTCTTTGTGGCATTGCCATTCCTTTTAATAGCAGTAGAACCAGAGTTCTCAACAGCTGGAATTAAGATGGTTTCCCCTCCCTTTTGCACCTGCATTTTCATTACTAATTAAGTTTTTTAATTCAAAAGTAAATAACTTCCAAGTTAGTAACATTTACTATTGTAATGAAATAAATTTGGATCTAACTCAGTTTCAAAATTAAGTATAAAGTAAGAATTGTCCAAGACTGTATAAGAACACAACAACTTAGCTATTCCTTCAACCCATATGCGACATTCTAACATACCTTCAGCACGCTTAAGCATGAACATCTGGAGCGCGAACGACGACATATTAAAATCGGAGTCTAGCAAGAAAACAAAGTTTAGGGCTAACTTAACGTCAAAAATTAACACTCTGTTTGGATGGTCATTACCCATGGTTTCATTATGTATAATATCGTATTGTATTGCATTGGATTGTATAAATGAATACAATATTTGGATAGAGTGTATCGTTTGTGATAGAAACTAAGAGTTCACCAAACAGTATAGAGAACCAAATTCTCTATCTGTTCCCTCAAATAAAACAGAAAATAAATAAGGCAATATATTTACGTGGAAAACTCCTTGCTCAATGGATTAAAAATTACGACATACCAAATAGGATTTTCAACTTCACTAACTGAGCAACTTTCAGATTACAAGCTTTGCAACGTAGGAATTAAATTCTTAATCCCCCACGCTTACAATAACTCTATTGTAAGCTACAACTCTTGACTAACTCTAGCCAAACAACCAAACAAACCTTGACTACTTGATATGGGAATTGTAGGGGGATTTGGCCTTTTGAAAACCAATGCCTTGCCTTCCACCATTACTCTTGTACGTAGCAGCAACTACATCAAAGGACCAGATCCAATGAAATGACTTATCAAGATCAATTTTACCTCATTTTAGATCCTTTTGAAGTTACATATTCTTCTCTAACTCACCAGTGAGATTCATTTTGGTTTTCTTGAGTTCATTTTCAAGCTCAAGGTGAGTCTCACTAGCCACTTGTTTTCTCCTTTTGATGGAGTGTTCATCCATTTGGCTATGTAACAGAGCATTATCTCTAGTTACTTCTTCAACTTGTTCCTTCAGATCTACAATAGTAACTATCATATCATTCCTTACTTGTTCTAAACCATCCATTTACTTATTTAGATCATTTTTCTCATTAATAAGGCTATGATAGACATCAATCAACACATTTGATAAAGATATCAATTTTTTCTAAGAGTAATTTTTTAGATTTTTTTGAATATCAAAAACATTTACCTCATATTTCTCATTGTCATCATCAACTTCAGATTTGGCCATGAGTGCAAAGATTGACTCATATTCTGAAGACTCGTTGTCAATAGCCATCACATATGTATCATCTTTATCTTCTACATCTTCAGATTCGTTGGAGGAATCTCCCTAAGAAGCCAGAGTCTGATTCACCAAGTTGTCATCAACATTTTTTCTGTTGAACTTCTTGTCAAGGACCTGGTTCCTCTTAGCCTCCTTTTCAGCATTCTTATAATAATTCTGCTTGTGAAGAGGACATTCTTTAATTAAATGTCTGGAATTCTCACATTTATGACAACAATCATTTTCTTTGAAGTTCCTGCTAGAGCTTCCTACCTTTGGGATCCCACCATTCGTTCGAATTATCTTATGAAATCTTTGTGTGAGGTACGACATCTCAGATTCATCACTTCTTGAGTCACTTTTAGTAGCTTTGAGAACTAGGTTCTTCTTCATTAGCTCTCTTCTTTCAAGATCCTTCTTTCTCTTCATCTCATGGTTCTTGAGATTTCCAATAAACTCATAAATAGTCAGTGTCTGTAGGTCCTTGACTTCAGTGATAACATTGACTTTACTTTTCCAAGAACCCAATAGAACACATAGTATTTTCCGGACTAACTGGTTGGTTGCAATGATCTTTCTAAGAGAATGGAGCTCGTTGAATATGGAGGTGAAGCGGGTGTGCCTATCATTAATGGACTCATCTTCCTTAATCTTAAACAGTTCATACTCAGTGGTAAGTAGATTTACTTTGGACTGCTTTACCTGAGTAGTTCCTTCATAGGTTGTTAGAAGAGCTTCACATTTCTCCTTAGCAGTTCCACAAGATAAAACATAATTGTATCCATTTGGTCTGATACCACAAGTCAAGATCTTCTTTGCTTTGTAGTTCTTCTCAACAGGTTTTCTGTCAATTTCAAAGTATTATTTTATAGTCTTTGTTACTGACTTTGACTCTCTGCCTCAATCTTCATAGGGACAAAAAGACCATCATATATGATGTCCCAAAGCTCCGGGTCCTCAGCCATTATATGATCATGCATCCTTGTCTTACACCACCCATAATACTTTTCATTAACCTTGGGGTCTTATAGTTGACTATCCTTCCTCGAGGTTTGGTGGAGCAGCCATGATGAGAGATCCTTAACCTTTTAGAAAGCACGTGTTCTGATACCAATTGATAGAAACTAAGAGTCCACCAAACAGTATGGAGAACCAATTTATTTTAAGTAAAACAAAAAGTAAATAAGGCAAGATATTTACGTGGAAAACTCCTTGCTCAAGAGATTAAAAATCACAACCTACCAAGTAGGATTTCCAACTTCACTAATTGAGCAACTTTCAGATTACAAGTTTTTGCAACCTAGAAAATAAACTCTTAATCCTCCACCCTTACAATAAATCTAATGTAAGCTACAACTCTTGACTAACTCTAGTCAAGCACCTAAACTAACCTTGACTAACTCTAGCCAAGCAACCAAACATACCTTGACTAACTCTAACCAAGTGTACAACTCAAAAGCTTGAGAAAGTGAACTACCTACAAACACTTTCTTATAAGAAGAGTAGATTTACAAGTTAAAGAACACAATGACAAAGACTTAACAAACCAAGGACTTAAGACATATTCTGTTATTGAGATATGGTCCTTGAAGTTGTTGAAGCTTTGTTCTTGAGAGCACCTAGAGAACACTGGCGGCTACACTTGAAAGATGTGATTTTTCATATTTGAAGTGTTATATTAAAACCTTGTAACATGACATATATATATTGGGGAGCATGTGAGAATCATGTGACAATAGATATGGACATTTCATCTTTTGGTTTGGCCTTTAGCAAACCAAGTCAGATCTTCGCGATTATGTCGGTTGGAGCGATCGCAGCCTTTACAGCTGATTGATCGTGACGACGCCCGTGGACCGATAGAGGACCTGATCGCTATCTGGTTCTTCGAATGTTTGTCAAATCATCAAAACACAAAATAGCATAACTTATCAGTTTGTTGTGGTTTAATAATTTTTTTATTATTTGATTTGACTGTATGGTACTGTATAATAACATGTAAATTTACAAAAATATCATTAATTACAAACTAGTTTATATATATATATATATATATATATATATATATTGATAAAATTAGAGTAAAGGATAAAGTAGAAATTTAATAAAATAAGTATGACAAAGGGTGATGGAGGGTGGTGGTTGTTTGTGGTAGTGGGTAGTGGTAGTGAGGTGTAGTGGGGTGGTTGGCAAGGTGGGGTTATAATGGGTAAATGACATAACAAACCACGCAAAAACCGCCAAATCAGTGATTATAAAAATTGAGTTTTTTCATAATTATATAACTACGGAATTACAACGGGTTTACAATACCATACAACCTAATTTTAAGAATAATGGAAGCAAGTCTTTCGGGGCATAGTTCAGTGGTAAAATCTGGGCGCTATAAGACGCTCTGACATGGACAGCGTAGGTTCGATTCCCCGCAGACGCGAAGAAATTCTGCATGTTGGGGAATTTGATCTTGTCTCATTGATCAGTTGTACGCTCTCAGAAACTAGCCACTGTCATCACCTCGAGTGGATAATACCACTGAAGTAGTCAGGCTTGCGCCTGAAACCTCCATTATCAAAAAAAAAAAAAAAGAGAATAATGGAAGCAAACATTGTATTAAATAATAAAGCACGGGAAACAAACATACAAACAGTGGGTAACTCATGAGACAGGTAATAATAGAATTAGCTAAAAATGGTGCGTAAAGTTTTGGACTATTCCGAGCACTCTCTAGAAATTTTGGTAATAACTATCCATGTTGTAAATTGCTCATAACTTCTCAGGAAAATTGCCTCCCATTCCATCAACTTCCAAAATTGTTCTTGATGGAGAACAAACTATACAGGAACGGACCTAGCTTATAGGCTATGGATATTCACATTATACGTATTAAGAAATTCAGCAAATGTCTGTAAATATAGACTCTAAGCCTAGTTATTATTGTGTATATTAACTTGACCTCGTTATAATAACTTATAAACTTCAAATTCTGAATCTGTCTCTCTCCAATTATAAATAATACATATTTGATCCAAAAGGCCCCTGAGCATAATACTTCTCCTTATCATCTTCATAATATCTAAGAGTGAGGTTTAGCTGCTTAGAAGAACCTTCGAGTAGAAAACTGACACTGAAAATGACATCAAAGTGATGGTCGAAAGTAAGTTGATCTTGCTTCCGCTGCGATTTTGCTCGGTATATTTGTCTAGACATGATTTAAATTGCGTAGAATGTCTGATAGAGAATTTTTCAAGAACATATAAAGAGACAACCACTAGGACACATTTTAACAAATAAAAGACAATGCATGATTTCAAAAATTCCTTTTACCAAACTTTCACATCATAATTAAGAAGGTAATAAAAGTCAAACCTGATTAGTATAAGCATTGCTACATTTGAAAATCCCTTTAACAATTTGACCTGTACCTCCAGCAATTGCCTTAGCCAAAACATTATTATAATCTTCAATTCTTGGAGCAAATTCTTTCCAATCAATATCCTTTTTCCTAGTTGATGAAGATGAACAAGTTAACAAAGCATTTTCTTTAAGAAATGCATCTAATAATCCAAGATTTCCACTACCCTTTTCTGAAAATGTCACACCATAACTCAAAGGATGACCATTTTCAATAGGCAAAGTGAATAAATAATGTAAAGAATCAAGTTTTACTACTGGTTCATCTTTTGTTAAGGGCCATTGAAGTTCATCACCAACTTTTATGATATTAGCTACACAAACATCTCCTTCTGATATAGAAAAAATTGTGAAGAATCCATTGGAAAGTTCTAAAGTTTCCCCTTCATCCATTAGATGAACTTTGCATCCAGGAATGTTCAACAGAACTTCATGTTTGATGTTCTTGATTTCTGGAGTTTCAATTTGTGATGGGGTTTTGGCTATTGGGAAACTTTTGGATCTCTTGGGCTTAAAGAAGCTCATTGTTTTTGTTGGTGGTGTTTGCAAATTGGAAGAACTTTGAGCTATAAAAAGGAAGGGAAAGGACGAAAAGTATTCTTCTAAAAGTATTTCAGAGGTATTCTGATACGTGTAAATTTACTATGTCTACCTTAAAATTTTGGTAAAGTCACGGGAAAACGAGATGTATCGCTAACAAGAATATAAAAGACCCTAAAATATAAAGGATGATTAAATTAAGATATTTTGCATAGTGAAGGAGGAACTTTGTGACCTTTTTATCCAAGAGAAGGATGATGGAACAAAAGGGAATACATAATTAAAGATGTAAAGGAGATGGTTAATAGAGAAAGTTTAGTACTTTAATTTATTCTATATATTGTTCTTATATGTACTTATTCTATTCTTCATAGAGAAGTTGCTTTTTAGGTATCATTACTTTGGGTGGCTGAAAATTTAAATATTAGGGTTGAAGGCTATTGTAGATTTTAATTTTAGAAGTTAATTGAGAAGTGTAACTAAGAATTATGAAAGAATCACTTTTTATTTATTTATTAATATAATCATTCAAAAAAAGAAGGATAGTCTGATACACAAAACATCTCGCATTAACAGTGTCCAGGAAAATATCGCACCCCAAGGGATGTGATGCAGACATGCTAATCTAACTCAATATTTGATATTCACATAACATAGAACTTAATATAATCATTCAGTTGCATCGTATAGAGCTAATTAAACTATCATCCATCCTACTATATTTCTTCGTTAAAGGCAAAACAATACAATCTTAATCTTCATATTGTTTTTTCCTCTTTTTTTTTTATTTAATTCGGTTGATTTGATGGGATCGTCGAAAATTGTAATGAGGTTATTCTTCCTGATCTGTCATCTGTGGGTGTATGGCAACTATTATGCTTTAAGAGCCAAAAGGCCATATTGTTCTGCATTTATTTACTTATGTATTTATTTTATTCATGATATTATATTTTGAAATTTTTACTTAACGATAAGTTCTAGGAGGTTTAAACTAAATAAAATTGTATCATTTCAGACTCCAAGAAGAATTGTTGAAGTTTGAACTGCATTTGTAATTTCACTCGTTAAATTTTTTAGACTAGTTGTTTCATATTTTAGTTAGGGGTACTTTGTCCAAATGTCTTTTGCCTTGACAAGTGATTATTTCTTAATTACATTTTAAAGGTGACTAACTACAAACAAGAGATCAAAAAACTTGTTGGAAATTTAATAAAGCGGAATCAAGTTTATCCAATTATTTATGACTCGAACAATTAAGATCCCGCACGTCGAAAATATAGTTTCCACACACGTGCACTGTTAGTGCCAAGTATCGTAAATTTCATTAGTGAAAGAGATATTAGTACGTAAGTGAAACGTTTGAAACATAGAATGATGGACGGTTATTGAATAAATAACAAGTGTTCCGCGTTGGTAAACGAAGGATTGTGCGAAGTGTAAGATGAAACGAGTCGAGAAAGGGCCGCGGAGCCGAGAAGGGTCGTGGCGCCGCCCGGATTGGGCCTTGGCGCAGGAGCGCCGCAACGCCCCCCAAGCAGAGCCACGACTCCTGGTCGGTAGTGAGGCATCGTGGCTTTTTAGTTCCCCCAGAGCCAGGCTTCCTCAAGAAAGGTATCAATCCAGACTTTGGGCGCGGAGTTGTCCTGCGCCGCGACGCCAGTGTGGTAGAGTCGCGGCGCTTCCAAGGCAGTGTTTGCCCGACGAAAACCCAAGGTTTGGTTGTTGTGGTGGTTTCAATGGCATTGAATCCACCCAATAATGACCATTACTTGGACCATTATTTTGTTGCATTACTTGGGGATTAAAGGTCATCCATTACATGACAATTGAATGTCATTATGAGGCATTTGAAAAGCCATCTTGCACACCTATAAATTGAGGCCTTTGGCTCAATTCTATACACAATAAGAGTACTATACCACACTATACTACACTCAGATTTTCTGAGTTTCTTCCTCACTAAGCATTCTTTCATACACTCAAGGTTCTTTTTGAAAAACACTTGAGTTTCCTTTGCTTATTTATTTTATGATGTTTTATCTTGGAAGACAATTGCCCATTAAACGTAAAAATATATATACGGGGCAATCTTGTCTTAGGGACAGAGTGCTAACACTCAACTCAACACAGTTGTAACCATTAGGGATTTAGTGTCTCTTGGTTTCATATGAAACATAGAAAGGATCCCACATATATATGTTGTGATGTGGGGTGGCTTGGTAAAGGTTGGAATATCGAAACAGGTAAAGTTGGACCTAAGACTGTAGATTGCATATCCACTGGATCTGCAAATAACAGTAGTGCTTATCGCATCTTGGGATCAAAGAATGCTGAATTCTTTGGAGATATCTTTCCTTGATAAGGAAAAAGTAGTAATTGCTCGAGGTTAACAAAAACCCGCGAGTGCCTACTGTCCGTAACTAGACATTCCAGATCTATAGGACTCGGAAGTTGTTGGCTATCCGTAACTTAATATTCCAGATCTACAGAACTCAAGGATTCTAGATGTTGAACTGAGACGAAGCAAAAAGGGGACAAAAAATTGTTTCAAGACTTCTAGATTGTATGGTTGAGAATGAACTATGGACAATTAAGAAAGAATTGTCATCTCCGGAAGCGTTGCTTTGGAAGGAAGCTACAAAGAGAGAAATAGACTCCATTAGATAAAATCATACTTGTGTGATGATTGATCTTCCTCCGGAAAAAAGAACCTTTGGGTTGTAAAAATGGATACTCAAATTAAGTATGAAGTATATGGATCCACTGACGAGTATAAGGCCTTGGCTACTTGGACATGTGCTCCTCTGTAAATAACTTAACATCTAAGGCCACCGCAGTCTTGTGTGTCATGGATGTTGAGACAGTCTTCCTAACCGGAGAGTTGGTTTGGTGGATTGTTGAGCTTCTTCCTGAACTTCCATTTTAGTCCCTGAAATGTTTACATTTTGGTCCTGGAAGTTTTAGTCGAAACAGAAAGAATGAATCTGACGACAGAAACATTAAGCCAAGAGTTGGAAAACCAACAGTCCGAAAATGGAAGAAGAAAGTAATACAGAACAACCCGAGGGGTATGTGGTTCCATGGCTAGAGAAAAAAGTATGTTGACTTGTCAAATCTTTGTACGGGCTGAAACATGTCCCGAAGCAATGGTACGAAAACTTTGATAGCACTCTACTATCGAAAAGTTTCTCCATTTAATGAGTGTGACAAATGGGTCTACATGAAAGATAATTCTGACTCATTCGTCATAATATGCCTTGCGTAGACGACATGTTGATCACAGGTAGTAGTCCTAGTTTGATCCTAGAGACTAAGAGTTTGTTGAAATAATGTTTCGACATCCTATGATATGGGTATTGCAGATGACTTCTTAGAAATTGGAATTTCTAAGACATCTAACAGACTGATCTACTTTCAAACTCATTCGTGAGGTGTTTGACAGTCTCGTTAAAGTCACCAATGGATATGAATTATAGAAGTGGTTGGAATCATGACGCACTCATATACCAGGAGCGATATGTGCATGTCACATGTAGGTTAATGTATTTACACACTATAATTGACATGGTATCGGCTTATAAAGAAGATCAGTTGAACTAAGGTTCACTCGTGATACTGAAAATAACCTGTAGAAGGCGTTAAATCGGATATGATGATATCTGAAATATTCGCTTATCTACGGATTATGGTATTCTGGATGTCCAGCGGTTATGGGAGAACACAGTGATGCAAACTGGACATCGGATTTAGAGAACACCAAAGCCACACGTGGATGTGTATGGTGTGTCTGTGAAAATCCTCTAAGTAAATTTGCATCAGCCGATTCGTGATGGAATCAGAGTTTATCGCTTTGGAAAAAGCATGAAAAAAAGTTGAGTAACTTCACGACCTCTTAGAGGATGTCTCTTATTGGGAGAAACCCGTGCCTTCGTCAGTTATACGCTGTAGGGCACGGATGACGGCGTCTGGACATTCTATTCAGACACATAAGACTGTTGGACAGTTGATCATCTTGGGTGTCACTTCCTTGATTACTAATCAAAGGATAAAACAGACTCTTTAACTAAGGGATTATCCGAAGATCAAGAATTTTGTCGGTCTAGGGGAATAGGCGTAAACGATAAGGACTGGTACGGTGGATTACCAACCTTACTAACTAGAGATCCCAAGAATTAGGTTCAATGGGAAAACTAAATCATAAAGGTTCAATTGAGCGCTTCGGTGGAAGCAAGAGCACTTCAGATGATGATTTATGTAAAGAAACATGAATTCAAAGTCGTTTCCGTGATAGACATTAAAGTGATACATGCATGGTGGGTAGAGGTTAAGTTTCCAAACCTTTAATGATCCTCACCGGTTGAGGTTAGGTTTGGGGAAAGTTTTAATTGTGCCTAACACTTGTGAAGTGGGGTATAGCAGGATACCTTGTAGGATACCACCTATTTAAGTGCGAGGATAGGCCGCCTCAAATGAACGCACTTAAGGATCCAAGAAGTGTCCACGACCACAACAGATAAAACATTAAGAAGAACATAGTAAGGAAAATTATTGTGTTGGTACCGTTGTCTTGGTTT
Source organism: Przewalskia tangutica (assembly GCA_029844215.1). Lineage (NCBI taxonomy): Eukaryota > Viridiplantae > Streptophyta > Magnoliopsida > Solanales > Solanaceae > Przewalskia > Przewalskia tangutica. The sequence goes on from CM056720.1 coordinate 153,798,788, forward strand.
ACACTAAATACTGACGGTTTAATACATCACGTTCACAGCGCAGTAAGTAAGTCCGATGGTCTTCAACCATGGAAGGTTCAAAGCTAAAGCTACATATCCAGATGCGACATCGGTCCGCCGAAAGGTTGCTAGAAAGACACTTTGTGAGTGCACCAAAATATCTTTCAAGATGGGATTGTTGAAAATTTACTAAATGGAATCAAGTTTATCACATTATTTATGACTCGAACAATTGGGATTCCGCACGTCGGAAACATTGTTTCCACACACGTGCACTTGTAGTGCCAAGTATCGTAAATTTCATTAGTGAAAGAGATATCGGTATGTAAGTGAAATGTTTGAGACATAGAATGACGGACGATTATTGAATAAATAACAAATGTTCCACGTTGGTAAATGAAGGAAAGATTGTGCGAAGTGTAAGATGGAATGAGTCGGGAAAGGACCGCGGAGCCGAGAAGGGTCGCAGCGCCGCTCGGACTGGGCCTCGACGCATGAGCATCGTGGTGCCCCCCAAGCAGAGCCGCGGCTCCTGGTCGGCAGTGAGGCATCGTGGCTTTCTGGATGTCCTACGCCGTGGCGCCAGTGTGGCAGAGCCGCGGCGCTTCCCAGACAGTGTTTGCCCGACGAAATCCTAAAGATTTGGCTGTTGAGGTGGTTTCAATGACATTGAATCCACCCAATAATGGCCATTACTTGGACTATTATTTTACTGCATTTTGGCAATTGAATGTCATTATGGGGCATTTGAAAGGTCATCTTGCATACCTATAAATTGATACTTTTGGCTCAACTCTATACACAAAAGGAGTACTATACCACACTATACTAGTTAGACTTCGGTTAGCGAAGCGTATGTATAGTTAGTTACTATATGAGTAAGCATGTACGCCTTCGGGTATGAAGTTGGGATGAATTACTTAGGTTTGTAGTGTTGACTGATTTGTGGTCTTGTCGCCATATTTGCTATGTTTGTGACTTGTATTGCATTCATCTCTCTCTTGGTGTCTTACTTATCATCGGAAAGGAAAAGGCTAATGAAAATTGGCTTGAAATACTGAAGTGTACTTTTGACAAGTGTAATTGATATCCTACATAGCATACATTCTTATTTAATATGATGATTTATTATGAACTGCGATTGGAAATGATGATAAGTGAGAGAGTGTAGCCTCAGAGGTCTTTGTCAGATATCATATGTCACGCCCCTTTTTGGCCGCGACTTTATAAATAACTCCTGCTTAATAAAATGTTAGGAAATAAATAAAAGTGCTAAATGTTAAAAAGGGATGCTAAAATGTTAAATGTTTAAAAATGCTTAAAAAGGTGTTAAAATGCTAAAGGGTTCGCGGAGTCGCCACCTAATTAGTTTGGGTGAATTAGGACACCTAAACGTTAACTAGTTTAAAGTCAACATTAACTCCATTTTTTATGGTCTGCTAAACTTAGTGAGATTCTGGATAAGGGTTCTTTATTATCCTAAAGGGAAGGGGTCAGGCACCCTAAAGAATCCGCTAACATGCGGTTGTCCATTCAAACATAGGGTAATTATTATGCTTAAGATGCATGTTTTGAAAAGTTTAAGTGAAGAGGTGCCTGCAAATTTGAAAAAAAGTAAAAAAAGATGCATTCTTTTATAACCTGAAAAAGTTTATAAGATTTGTTTATAAAGTTAATTTTCGAAAGAGATCATATAAAGTGTTATAATAAGAAGTTTAAAAATATAACTGTGCACAGTTGACTTAGTGATTAAAGGTAGGCTTTTGTTTGCACAGTCGGTGGATAATAAATTATATAGTATTAATGAAAGAGTTATTAATTCTTTTAAGATACATTAGTCTCGTGATTAAATGTTCAAAAATAAGTTAAACAAGCTAGAATAATTAACTTAATGAGAAGCAAATTTCTAGTGTTGAACTATTTTCTAATAGCGACTTAAAGCTTAGGCTATTCTAAATATATTAATGTTAGAGTAATGTTAGACAAGTAATTACAACAAATGAATGGGAAAGGATATGAATTAATAAGGATGACTCGAAGAATGGCGATGTCCTTTCGCCGCGGTTTGGAATTTTCCTATGCGAGGTGGATGCACATAAATGCGGGCCTTCATTTGAAGTAGCTCAAGATGAGTCTCGCCATGAGACTCTTTGTTGCTCCGATGCATTTCATGTAAAAAAAAAAGAAAAAAAAAGAAGAAGATAAGGATTAGTACACGTTAAGCCCAATAAACGATTACATACTCAAACATGTTTATAATTTAATTATTAAAATCAAACGAGATGGCAGGTCCAAAATATAAAGCCCAAAAGGTAATGTCCAACCCAGACATTGGGCTTTGGCGGCCCAACAGCTGACAAAACAGAGGGAAGGTAATGTCCAACCCAGACATTGGGCTTTGGCGGCCCCACAGCAGACAAAACAGAGGGACAACACTGAAATATGAAGCAAGCCCAAATATGATAATTATCAAGTTTTCAGGGGAGGCAGAGTATAGAGAAAACAGGCCCAACACAATATTATCCTAACTCTTGAAATCAGATGAACATGTAGGCTTGTTTATACATACAAGAGGAACTGATAAAAGATTTTCGATATACATGATATAAAGGAGACTAAGAGGGATATCACATGTTTCCATGCCAGCAAACAGAGCGTATGAGTGATTGAGTTGGCAGAACACAGAGGCTACAGATCCTATGACACGGTGCCAAAGCAGTCTCGAGTGACACTGATTCAGATATCACTCAGACCACTTAACAAATGGGCGCGACACAAAATATATCTTAAGAGGTATTACATAGTAATATGGATGCATTTTAACACTTAAAAGGGACCTAATGGGTGTCGACACTACCTGATCTAACAGGATATGCTCATATTTCGATTCAACAATTATTCATACTCATCAACCAAAGAAGCATATAACACAAGCTTCATGATTAAGCATATTAATCTAAAAGATTCAAACCAAAGCATACTTAATTCTCTGGAATGTGAAGGAATGGACTCAGACTCGTGTTAATACTGACGCGCAGAGAGATATGCAGCTTGTTTTAATGCATGTGGGCTAAAGAAACTATAAAGAGATGACATTTCAAGCACAAGAACTGGGGCCAAACAGATATACTCACATATGACGTGCATCATGGCTGATTTAGTGAATGCAACCGATATAAATAAATGGACCAGCAAGCGAGAAAGAATAACATTTTTTAGATGGATAGCGTCACCTAATCTAAGCTTATAATCAGGCTCAAGACGTATATCGTGCTCTTCACTAAGGAAACACTAAAACATCACATAATTAAAAGTATGGATGCAACACCGTATACTTAGGTATAAAAGTCTATTAACGACATCATAGAGTAATTAGCTAATAGAACATCACAACCCGTAGGAAACACATGTTCCAGAGACGAAAAAAAACAAACTAGATTTTGAAGTATATGGATTTTACTAACTAGACACAGAGAGCAATTACAAAGCAGGTGTTCAGATTTCTAATCGCACAGATTCTCCCGCACATATCGCGAATGCGAATAAACCATTCTCAGATTGGCATCAACATTACAGTGTTTTGTAAATGTAGTTAAAAGGGTACTACAACATTTATGGATCCATCCTAACATGCTTCATATTAGTTTAACACACAAATTACACCAACATTCCGCAAGCAACAAACATCGTACAAAATCATAAAAATGCAAACTTAAACAGAAAGTTGGGAAAAGTGATGAGTTTACCTTCTCCGACAAATAACCGAGGCAACAGATCAAGTCGCCGCCCACTGGAGGTTTTGTTATGTGAATTAAATGGAAAGAAACTTTGGGTATTTCTGACTTGGAGAGTTTTTCTGTCGGGTTTATTGCTTTGAGAAAAGAAAAGTCTGAAGGATGGTTCGAGGGGTGTCGACCTCTTTCAGGGTTCTGGTTTTAGATTTTTTTTTTCTAGGTTTTCGCCCAGTTGCATGCCCAAGAACCGACACTTTTCTCTCGGTTTTTTTTCGACAATAAACTGAAATAGTGTGAAAATTTCTCAAGTTTTACCCTCTCGATCGATGCCCAGAGCCTGCCCTTCATGTCCGATAATCGCCCGTATTTATACCCCCCCTTTTTGGTTCTAATGTTGGTAGGCATTTAAGGCTGCTTTTGGACGAGATTTTGTGCTTATTCTTACTCTGATTTCGTATTTATTCCTGCGATTTTGTGTGATTCGGGTGATATAGGTTAGGATTGGTTACCATTGTGGAGATGGGGGGTGAGTACGTTGGTTATGCTAGGTAAGGGAAGGGTTGCCGGATTCTCAGGCGAGAATCCCGGCGAGGAAGGTGGCGAGGAAGGTGGCGTGGCTGCTGCCTTTCTCCTCCTCTCTTCTTTAGTGGTTCTAGGTTTTCTTTTAGTGAGGGAGGGGTCTTGTGGGCTGCTGGTAATAAGATGAAATGGTTTATGGGCCGCGGGTTGGGTGAGAGGATTTGGGCTTGGGTTAGACGAAAGGGGCATTTGGGCTGCTAATTTAGTTCTTGGGTTGGGTAGAATTTAGATTTTAGGTGTATTTAATTGGGTTATTAGTTTTAGGAGTTAATTTAAGTATTAGGTATTTAATTAGTGGTAGTTATTTAGATTGTGGTTAAATTATTTAGGTGCTTTATTAATCCGAGTTTTAAAATTATTACAATAACAAATGCGAGTGTGCTATTTAATTAGTGCTTAATGTTTATAATGTGATGTCGTTATTAAAACTTATTAAATAAAAATTGAGTTATTTAAATGCTACATACAGATAGGGCTGCTTAATACTTTATGGATGCGACACTATTAAAACGCGTGTGTTAGATTATTTATTTTATTATCATTTAAGAATTATGTCAGGGCTTAAAATTAATAAATACGGGCGCGAGACTCCAAGTGCTTAATACTCTTCGTAAGATGCAGTTCTATTATTAAATTGTTTATTTATGTCTGTATTAATGTATTATTGTTGCATTTTATTATAAAAAATCATAAGAAATTATTTTGCAAAATTAGTGTAATTTTATAGCTACTGTCTGAACGGGAGGGTCAAAATTGGGTGTCAACATCATAAAAGAGAGATGAGTGTCCGATGCTAGAGGTCATTGCCGGGATCGTGAGATTGTATGATGCCCGAGGGCTTTATCGGGATGTGAGAGTGGTACATGGACTTCACGGGTCCCCCATGGGGCATGACTGTAAAGACGTAGAGATATTCCTCCTGAAGCATGTGTGTACGGAGATTACATTTGGGAATTGCATAGTTACTCATCATTACATTCACATATTACTTAGATTCTAACTTGATACTCTGTACTTGGGTTGTTTATTTGTGGAATGTGATATTACTTGTACTTGATTGCGAGTGTTAGCCGATTTCCAATTGTTTACGCAAGTGTACGTATCGTTACAAGTAATATAGTCTGTAAGACTGAATATCATCCACAGAGACTGGTTTTCAATTACCGAACATCTACTCTATGTTATCTATTTGTCTAACGATAGTTTGTTTGTGTTTTTTTTTTATCTAACACTACTAGCTAGAGTAATTGCAAGAGGTAAGCTTTGGTTTAAATCAGTAATGGTGGAAATAGGGCTTTAAATCTCCTCAACTATCCACTCTTTCACGTGTTAATGCAATGCTAATGATTCTTCTTTTTATTAAGATAGCAGGTTAACTAATATGTCATCATATTCCGGTTAGGACATACGAGAGCTCAACCTTATGCAGAAACCTTCTATATTTCTATGATAGATTTTACCACACATGAGAATTAAGAACAATAACCTTAAATACTACACAAGTATCAGAGTACTTTCGTCCACGACTTTAACCTATGTCTAGACAACTACAACATATTCAAATATCCCCTCTCGGATCTCGATTCGAAATCATATAAGTAATGACAATTAATGACCAGTTAATTATCAAGCAATCAAAACAATATGAATAGATATTAATCTGTTGAAGAAGAAATCAATAACTATGCATTAAAAAGAGTTTCAAGAAGATTCAATTGGAAAACCCTACTAAAGTAATTAGCTCATAAACATTGTCATGTCAAGAACTAATACAAAATTCAACATAAACTGAATTGAAATAAAGAAAGGAAAATAACTTGAATGTCGTCTCCAATTGTGTTCTCCAATTCTTGTCTTGTGATGTGTGTTATGAGCTATGAGGTGTGTCCCTTATAAAATCTGTCCCAAAGGTTTAAATATGCTGCAAAAATAGTGTGCCCTGGACCCTTCTGCCCCTGGCCCAATTTCGCCTCGAATTTGGAAAAACGCGCCTCGGCCCTGCAGGCTGGCGCCACGGCTCCGGAAAACCTGAGAACAAATCAGAGCACGCAACACATTTAGCGCCGCGGCGCCGGCGACCTCCTTTGCCCGTTTTTTGGTTTTTCATCATTTTCTCGTCCGGACTTCGTCTGATTTCTTCTATACTTTTCGGGACTTCTTAGGCTTCATTTCTTGGCCCTTTTAGTGTGTAATTCCATCTCAATTAAGCTCATTTCATCTTCTTTTTGATATTTCTCCATTTAGGACCGCCATGACTCAAAAGAAAGAAAAACAGACCTAATACTATACTAAATACTAACTAAAAATGACTCAAAAAGTGTATACAAAATATGCCTAACAGCGAGTATGTCTATTCTTCAATTTCTCTATCTATATATGTTATCTAACTGTTGTCGGCCTATGATACGTACTCGTACATAGTATTTGTACTAATACTACCTTGTTGTATTCTTTTGAGTGCAGAGTACGTGATTGGCTCCACATCTACTCCTCGAGACTGATCTTGAGGCTTCTGTCAAGTCTTCCAAGTTGAACACTGCTTGATGGATCTGCAACCCTGGAGACTCCTTCTTATTACTTGTCTTACTTTCATCGTGAGACATTATTTTCATTTTGAGACTATGTATTATTCAGTCTTGTATATTATTTGTAGTGGCTTTTGTACTGTTTCAGACCTGTTCCATAGGGTTGTTTAGCATTGTACTTTAGAATTTAGACTTTCGCTTATCTTGTTCTATTTATTTAATTGTTGTTGAATTATTGATTAAGGGATGGGTTCACCTACCGAGGTGAAAATGGTACATATCCGCATGACTTAGTGATTTGGATCGTTACACCAGTAAAGACAAAATTTCATTTTCAAAAGATAAGAAATTTAATAAGTGTTATACAACTTATGTCGGGAAGGGAATAATGTATTGCATAGTAAGTATTAACACACATGTAAAAGTCAAACTTATGCCGAACGGGATATAACTTGTGGGATGTTACACAACTTATGCCAAGGAAGATATAATCAGAGTCGTCTCAAACATTTTGGGGTCCTCTTCTAATTCGTAAAAGTGGACTCTTAATTGGGCTAAGACCTGCGAATTATGGACCTTTACAGTAAATTCTGGCTAATACTACTTAATAAAAAATGAAAAAGGAATCCTAAATTTTTCGTTTTACGGGGGCCCTGTGCGGTAACACACCTCGCACGGGTCAAAGACGACCCTGGATATAATGTATATTTCATAACCAATTCGGGCATAAGTAAGTCATGCCGAGCGGGTATAGATTATGGGATATTATGATGCGAAAGTACAAACTTATGCCGAGCGAAAAAATGAATATTTTCATCCACCATTTTTTATTAAAAAGCAATAAGGTCAAAAATTAAAGACCACATATACAAGGGCCAAATATTAAAGACCAGCCGAGTAAACACTCCCGGTATAAGTCCATCGACCCAATACCCGTGCAGCCAAAACCGGGCGATAGAGTCGATAAACACACTGTCAAGTGTCAACAACAGTACACAGTCTCAGGCGAATCAAGCATCTATTTTATTCAAATATAGAGCTAAAGTTGAGATATGGATGTTACATTGGCGACAATATTATTGGGTATCTTGTTAGTTGTGCTTATTGTGATACCTAGACTGCGTAGTACATCTGGTAAGCTTTATTCAATTGTAACCTCTTTTCAAGTTTGTAATGTACTCTCGTGATAAAAAAGAGTGTCTACTTATTAATTTGCACATCACTTAAAAGAAAATACTCTCTCTTCGTCCTAATTTGTATGATGCAGTTTGACTGGACACGTAGTTTAAAAAATAAAGAAATTTTTTAGAATCTTGTGGTCTAAAATAAGCTAAGTATATTTGTCCGGTCGTAAATTATTTCGTTAGGGTAAAATGTAAAATTTAAAGTTAAATTATTGTCGAATAAGTAAATGTGTCCTTTTTTGGGATTGATTAAAAAGAAAAATTGTGTCGTATAAATTGAGACAGAAAGAGTATTATTTTTTAGCCAAAAATAGGTACTTTGATTAAAATGTGTCTAATTAAATATATTTATGATTTGGTCACCTAACAATTAATAAAGGGTAAATCTGTAAAAGTAAGGTTAAATTTTTCTTGATTTGGTAAGTGAAAATTCTTTTTTAATAAAAAAATAAAGTGAACACTCTTTTTGATCCGAAAGGAGTAATGTTTTTATGTTTCGAATTTGATGTTTGATTATTTTCAATTTGTGTTTTACTACAGATCAGCCCAAAAAGGTTACATCAAATGCTCAAAACAAGGTACTACTTTAATTTACAGTCATATAAAACCTTTTTGGTTGTCTAATTTGGTCTATGATAAACTACTTTTGACCGCAATTTATTTGCGTGCCCTTTAAATATTTTAAAAAATGTTAGTTCTTGTGACTTAAGTATTTTTTGTGTAGTTTCTAAATATGTAAATGATTTTTCAAAAATCTTAAAGATTGTATGTGCAAATGCACGGTCAAAATAATGAAGTTTTGACTCTCAAAGTTCGAACTATGTCATATAAATTGGGACATCAAGAGTAGCATTTTAGTGTGTGTTGAAAAAACGATATTTAACCTAACTCAACCGTAAAAACAAACTCAAGCCATGAGGAGATTGACTAAGACCATATAAAGAGACAACCCAATACACTACTAAAAGAACAGGATTGGGGACAGACACATTTTGTAGCTAAACAACAAATCTGTCACTAATCCTATTTTGCGACGGATTATCAGAAAATTCTATTAGCTACAAGTAATGTAGTGTCGAAGTTCGTAGCTAATTCCAGCTTTTTCCGTAGTGATACATTTTGTAGGATTCTAACAAGCATGTGTAGAGTCGGACACCTAGAGTGTAGAGTAAGATAATGTGGGTGGCCCAACTGGGTAGCCCGACATTAGGGATGGATCTATGGATCTAGTTCTGATACCACGTTAAAAAAAAAAAAAAAACTTGGCCTAAGTCAATTCCAAAAGCTAGCCGCAGGGTAATGATACTCCAAGATCATATAAAGAGACTACGGTCGAACATGTACTATTAAATAATGTGAGATTTTTACATTAAGATAAGAAAAAAGAGCGGATACTGTTCTTAATAGTTCGACCTGTCAGATTACTCCTGTTTATTTGCGAAGATGGATGAAATAATTGTGCTTTCCTTGCTCCTAAAACAAATTGATATATCAGTATATAAGTTTACATTGTGGTTTACTCCTCATGTGTTAAGGTTTATCTCCACATAGATGATAGGTGATAAACTACTTGAACTGTCTGTTTCTTTTTCTTGGCATACATGTTTTTATTCTTAAACCTTGTTTGTGTCTTGGGGGTGGGGGGGGGGGGGGGGCAATCAGGCTTTCTAGAAGAGCCGATGTACAAATAAAGAACCTGTTTTGACATGAAATGGATATATCCATATATCTCTGACTCATATTTACGAGATGATAAAATATATCGGAGGGGTGGGGGTGAGGGGAGGAAGGGTGGAATGTGTTTAAGAATTAATGGTAAAAGGATGGAAAATTCCTTTTAACAATAATAAATTGCAATGGTGTTTGAAGCTATTGACAAATCTTGCAACTATATTGTTGATGTTTCTCGCTGCTGAATTATATGCTAGATAACTGACGAGCTGGCTGATCTGATAATCTTCTTTTCTCGTGCATATTACTTGTATACCAGCTGTTGTATAATCTCTTTCTCATCTTTAAATTTTACTTTGTTCTGTGATTGTGCTGATTGCTTCTTTTTCTTTCTTTTGGGATATATTCTTTTTGAACTGAAGGCAATCAAATCATATAGCAAAACTGAAGTTGCATTGCACAACAAAAGAACTGATTGCTGGATTATTATCAAAGATAAGGTCTTTTAGATTTCTTCTTCACCACATAAAGCACTACTTAAACTTGTACAATATTAACATTTCCTTGTCACATTCTTTCCTAATGTCTTCTCTTTGTACAATATTAACATTTCCTTGTCACATTCTTTCCTAATGTCTTCTCTTCTCCGCTTTTTTTTTCTCTTTAGGTGTTTGATGTTACCTCATATGTCGAAGAACACCCAGGGGGTGATGCCATTCTAGCACATGCCGGTGATGATTCAACTGAAGGTTTCTATGGGCAAGTCTTTGTCAAAATATCTTTCTTTTACAAATTTAGTCACAGTAGGAAATTGTCTGAGGAGATAAATGGTTACAATTAAATATGTCCATATTTTTCTCTTTGCTTTAGTGTCCCTCGGATCATCCCTTATGAGTTATGGCTTGACACTAGGTGATTTTCCTAGTTGTCCTTCATATTCTTATAATCATTGGGAAAGTCTTGGTTCTTGCACTTTTTGTTGCCCTCTAATTTCATTTTTCCAGAGATAGGAGAGTTAAAGTAGCCTCTTAACTACAAATGTGGCCTAGTGGTCAATGAAGTGTGGAAGAACCATGAGGTCTCATGTTTAAATCTCTCATCTGCCTAATAAGCCTTGGTGGGTAAAGTTACCCACTACCCATGCTGGTGGGGGTAGCAGATACCAGGTGGAATCACCTCATGTGCGCAAGCTGGCTTGAACACTGCGATTATTAAGAAAAAAACAGCCTCTTAACTACGTGATCATCGAGCACTGTCGATCCTACTCCATTTGTGTTTCTCAGTTCCCTCCATTGCCCTATTTCTCAAGTTTCCTTGTTCGTTGTTGTATCATCTTAATAGTTGGATTCTGTTAACCATACAAATTATGATCACATTTTGCAGGCCACAACATGCTACACGAGTATTTGAAATGATTGATGATTTCTGCATCGGAAATCTGGAAATATAATTGCTTGCTTCCATTGATTGGTAAGAAAATGCTTATCTGAAGTCAAAATTCGAGAAGTGCCTGCCTCATGGTGAAGCATCAGTTATGTCTACAACCTGTTGCCTGTTACCCATCTTCCCATATCAAGCTCTGCACTGCTGATTTTCCCGAATTCAGCACATGTTGTCTTTCTTTTGTTAATCAGCTTAGCATGGATTTGAAACCCAATTTGTCATGCCCTTTGGTGTATGTGCCTTGGCATATAGTTATTGTTATTTCCAATTTTCCATGCCTTGTGTTCCTTAGTCCCCTTTAAGTTTACAGAGTAGTTATTACTTCAGATAATGACTTTTGCCATAGAATCAAACAGGCAAGTTATAACCTAACCAGTTAGTGGGAAAATGTAGCTTCAAGTAGGTCATATTCTTGTCAAACCAAACAAAGAATGATCGATTTATCCAACATAATAAGTAAGCAATGATTGAGTTCGGCTCAACTCGGGCTTGCGTGGTGATTGTCACGAATATCCACTTTTGTGGCGAAGTAATTGAAAAATAGTCATAACTTAATATAGCCAGAGACACCAGATTCTTTTGAGCTTGTTCTACTTTGCACAAACAAGAATTAGGGTTTGTTTGGCCAAATTTCTGGAAAGGTGTTTCTGTTTCTCAGAAGTAGTTCTGCAGAAACTGTTTCTGGAGAATCAGTTAGGGTGTTTGGCCTATAATTATAGAAGTGCTTCTGAGAAACATAAACAGTTTTCTGTTTAGTCAACATTTATGCAAATTTACTAGAATATTTTTTTTAATAATTTAAAACTATTTAAAATATTCTTTTCTATCTATGTTTCTAAAAATTAGTATATCTTTACAATTTAATAAAATTATTTAATTGCAATATTTAATCAAAAAATAAATATTGTACATAAGAAATGTAACGACAACAATATGATAGTCAATGACTTAAATATGTCCAAATCTACCCCCGCCCTACCCACACTTACCCCCACCCCATCCTCAAATTTGTATGTCATATTTTTTTTTACTTTTATAAAAAATATGAATTTTTTTCTTCCCCCTTACCCCCCCTCCCCCCGTCCTACCCCCCAACCCCACCCCATTGCTCTACCCCATCCTCAAATTTCATATTTTTTGTTATTTTTATAAAAAATGATTGAAAATATGAAATTTTTTCTTACCCCCCGCCCTACCCCTACCCCCACCCCATCCTCAAATTTTTATTTCATATTTATTGTTACTTTTATAAAAAAAAATTATTAAAAAGTATGAATTTTTTCTTATCCCCGCCCTACCCCCACCCCACCCCATTGCCCTACTCATCCTCAAATTTTTATTTCATATTTGTGTTACTTTTATAAAAAAAAAATATTAAAAAATATTAATTTTTTTCTTAGCCCCCGCCCTACCCCCCACCCCACCCCATTGCCCTACCCATCCTCAAATTTATATTTTATATTTTTGTTACTTTTATAAAAAAATATGATTTTTTCTTATCTCCCCTCCCAGCTCTACCCCTACCCCAACCCCACCCCATTGCCCTACCCATCCTAAAATTTCTATTTCATATTTTTTGTTACTTTTATAAAAAAAATGATTTTTTTCTTACCCCGCCCTACCTCCTCCTCCCCCCGCCCTATCCTTATTCCCAAATTTCTATTTTATATGAGGATATTAAATGAGATTAAAATGAATTTTGTGAAAAGAAAATGGTAAATGGGTCCAAAAAAAATTCAATGAATTAGCAAAAAGGGCTTCTCCAGAAGCACCAAATTGGTGTTGCTGCTTCTCTTCCCATCTAGAAACACTTTTTGGCTTCTGGAAAAAAATATTTCTACTTCTGGAAAGAGGGTGTTTGGCTAAACATCACCTTAGATGGAGAGCAACAAACCCAGTGTACACAGATTTTACCTTACTTTGTGAGGTAGAGAGTTACCTTCGGCTCAAAAGAAAAAGAAAAATTACTGAGGCATGATTGTATGAAAAGAAACAGCAAAACATTAAGAAATAGGTGGAGAACAATATCCACTTATTTTAACTTATTTATAATAATCCATCTTCCAAAGGGAAAAGGTATTCGCTTTTACTTATTTTTTTATTTTAATAATTTTATTTCGGGTCTTTCTTATGACAGAATTAACTAACCAAGCCTTATCAAATTCAGGTTCCTAAGTTGAGTTGGTGATTTGCTTCTCAACTCTCATAAATACCTAGTTTGAGACCACTTCCTACATTTTAAATATGGATACATCACTTTAGGTTGTGATTCCGTGGTAAGTATTTTTTTTATTTTTAATCAGAGGTCCTGAATCATAACAATCGACGGAAATTTATAATATCATAGCCACCGAACTGAAGAGTTGGTACCTTGGCACACCACTACCCGCCATTACCACAAAGACCGTCATATATCATCAACCTCCTCTACCGGTCGTTGCCATCATTATCTATCACGAACATTCATTATAATTATCAACCGTCACCATCAACTATCTCCACCGACCATCACCATTAATTGTCTCAGCCACTATTACCACAAGTTACTACCTGCAACTACCATCATCAGCTCTCACCCCCGAGTGAGAAACAAAAAAAAATATATGGATACTTTTTTCCGAGTCAGAAAAAAAAATATGGATATTGTTTTAAAATACCACCATCCCTCCTCCGATGCTTCTGTCATAATTGGGCAAATATAACCACCAAAAGAAGAATTAAGCATTAATAAAGATATTCATATTTCTCCTTCTTTACCCATTTTATCCATTGAATTTCACCTTTGTACTCATGAACTATATTGGTATAGACCACCCCATGACCCTGCACAATTCCAATATCATCGCCATAGTCTTGCCAATTCACTTCTTCTCGAATTTCACCCTTTTGAATACATGTCATGTGGCATGTTCTACCATGCCATGCGAGAAAATCTGGAGATTTTGGGTGAGGAGTTTGAGAATAATTATCATCGTGGTATTCCATGATATGATAGGCAAATTACGCGACATTTCATGATGAATCTAACAAGGGTCGCCAAAAGTTGGAGGTGTCCGCTGGTGTAATATTTGCCGTTAAACGTTTTCTTGATAAAAATAGTTGAGTGATGACTGTGTGATTTGTTATGAAGAGATTGGGAAGAGAGTTGATGTGCACACCTTGTTCACATGTGTTTCATGGAGATTGCATTGCAAAATGGTTAGAGAATGGCCATTTTGCCTGTCGTTATGATCTTCAAGCTAGCTAGCTTCGTCTCACTTTTTTTTTCAAAATGTAAAAGGAAGAAAGAAGGATTAGTTGATGTCTTTATTTGACTAAAAACCGAACTTATATTTTTCCATTCGGACTAAAAAACACAAATAATCAATTTAAAATAACACAAAAGCAAACGTGTTAAGCTTTTCGTCATGGACCCTCAATAACAAATAACATTTTAACTACAAAAACCAAGTCCAGCATGCACCTGAATGAGAAGAATGAACTGATGAATTTAATAGCAAGAAAGAACATAACCTTACACTTGTTATCTATTGGTCAGCCACCCAAATACACCTTAACTCTGAAATGGGCATCAAACTACAAATAACATTACAATTACAAAAACCAGCCCAAAGCATGGTAGACCTGAGTGAGAAGAATGAAGTGATGAATTTAATAGCCAGAAACAATAAGCGTTGCACTTGCAACCTAAATCGATGATGTGCCCTTTAGATCAAAGGGGATAAGTAATCCAAAAAAAAATTGGTCATGCAAATCCTTGGCCACAGGATCAAAAGAATCACATAATTTACCACTGATTGGATCTTATCTAAATGTCATATTTCTTCGGTTGTCGCCACTGAGCAAGAGTTCTGGACAAAGAACTAATAATAGCAACCTTAGGTGTTGATCCTTGTTTTCCAAGCAAATCTTTTCCTGCCAAATCTGTAATTTTGGGAACCAAATGCTTGTGTCTGTCAATCTGCAAAAAAGGGATCGATGATGGCCTCACTTGTTATTCAATATGTTTAACCCAAATAGACCAACTCAGACACCCACGACGTGTTTAATTTTCTCCACTAGAGTATTTGGCGTAAACAGATACCAAACGGAGGACAAAAGGAGTTTGGAACGGTTGTTTTAAAAAGCAGAATATCAAAAAATCAATCAATCGTCTATGCCTTAATCTCAACTTAGCTGTGTTCTATAAAGGTAGGCAACAAAAAAAAAAAAAAAAAAAAAAAGTGGAAAGATGAGTATCTAACCCAAGATCTTTATAAACCTCTTTAGATACCCTTATATGCCTTGCAATGACATTATAATGTGAGACAGTGAGACATTATATGACTCAACACTCTCCTCCATTTGTAACCTGATCTTGGGATTCACACTCGGATTTTTAATACATATAAGAGCAAGAATGGACTCACTAAAGACTGAATAATGGAACCGTGTGAAGTAATTTGAGCATCTAAACCAAAACATTAAACATTGGAGTAGCCCAACTCAAGAACTTTGTAAACCCCTATATATACCTAATGTGAACCATTATATAATTCAACAGAAAATATAAAATTGAGAGCTTGTAGAAGTTTCTTTTTCCTGATCCAGAAAAAAAAGTGTTCCCTTTTGACACAGTAGAAAACATTTCTCTCTGCTACACTAGCTTTTCTTATGAACAATTAGCCTGAAGGATAAAGATAAATCTGTATCCTAGAACAGGCAGATGTATATAATGCTGCTCTGCAAGCAGAAGGGCCTAATCGTTAATCTCTTCATGCTCGTTCCAAGCTCGAAGTACCATTTGTACAAATAAGAATCCCCTTCGTTACATGATTTCTTCTTCATATAGATAGATATAGGATCTATGGGCAATTACTTAGAAGTACATTTTGACTTCGCCGCACTACCTTTGTAGGCTCGAGTTCTGAGGCAATTCCGCTTACTGTCTTCTTTCTAGCCTAATTGGTAGCAGTCCCTTTTTAGTACCCCCTTTCCTTCACTTTGAACAAAATAAAATTTGAAATTCCATTGGACTCGACTGGAGTAATGTATTATAGGAATCTTATTTAAAAAGCATAAAACATAAAGATTAGGTAGGCTCCCAATCTGGCAAGAACTCCTTTCCCTGCTACATAAAGTCAAGTGGCTGATGCCTCTCCCTCGAATACATAGGGTAGGATAGGAAGGCATACCTTGCATATCTTCCCATCCCTCAAATGATATCGGATGCCAGACCAATTGATGGACTGAGAAAGATGAGAACGTATTGCAGATATTGGGTATAAGAAATTGTCAACCAGCATTGCAATGAATACCTGTTCAATAAGACAATAAAATATTACACTATGGTATTGTAATCAAAACCTACAGCAAACAAGACCATACAGGATTTTCATACTGAGATCTAGATCATTTTCATTGGTCCATGATTATTCCTCAATTCCAAACTAGTCAGGCTTGACTATATGAATCTATTGTTTTCAATATGTAACAAACAACTAAGCTTCTTAAGCAAAGTACATTTTAACCACTTGTGATTGTCTGATTCAAGTGCAAATGTATCCATTTTTTAATCTTATATTTGTTAGCAAGACTAAGTTCAGGAGAAATCTTGTAATCCATGAAAAATATCAGACCGTCAATGGGAAGTGGAAGAAAAGGAAATGAACTGTTTGGTTCATAGGCGAAGTCTGAATGAACTTACTAGACACCAGTTATAAGAAGCAAGTGATAGTTGAGTTGCCTCGGGAGACAACGTATTGCACAAGTGAACTTCAATTCTTGTCAAGTTCCACATGGAAAGGAGTTCAATCACTGTGCATATGGCAAGGCATCCAGCGAGTAACAACCCTGACAAAGTACAAAAAATATGTGCAACTTAAAAGAGGGTGTATATACAACCAAATAAGCAATAATTGGAAAACATGTGACCAGTTCCCAAATATAAAATATTAGTTATACTGTACTTTTTAAAGATAGAAAATGAATACATTAAACTAAATAGGATAAACAGATTTTCAAGAACAATTACGAGCTACTTAACACTTCATGAAGCACCACCCACCCAAAAAGATCTAGTATTTCCAACTACTGGGAATAGCATACTGGTAAATATACAGTCCAATAACGAGATCCGGAATCCTATCAGCATTACACTAAATTAATGAGGACATGGCAAGGTTCCAGCGAGTAACAGTTCTGGGGAAAAGGAAAAAATATGATCGGAATAGCTATCACAATGGATTCTACTTCTACTTACACAAGAGAAGTGTGCTCACCACCACTACAGGTCAACACTGTATCCTCAAGAGAGTATTCTTTAAAATAATATCTCAGTGCTGCTGCCATATGGATTCCAGCCATGACATATGGAGCTACAAAACCCCAAGACAGATAGCAGTGGGTTGTAAATAAAGCCCGATTCATGATCCAATTAACCGTTGTTGTATATGATTCCAGTACGAATGTTTGCTTCCTCAAATAATTCCAATATCTACATGTAACCACAAAAAAATATAAGGTGAGCCAAAATCAAGCAGTTATCACAACGTACAATCAATAGTCCATAAAAAATTAAATCTATTTTTCAGAAACCTAGGGAAGGTAAGATCAGTTGCAAGAGGATGTGGAAAGACAGCAACTGGTGGTGATGTAATGAGCCTCTTGTGTGCCCCTAGACAAAAGTAGCAAAAGACAAAAAAGGGTTGAGAAATGATAGCTTCCTCCAAAAAGGGAGATATAGCAAAGAATCATGCCTCACAACTAGTCCCTAAAGCACCTAAAGCTAAAACGAGAAGTACCAAAGCACCGCAGTGCCAGTGGTCATTAAGAGGGTCAATATTTAACATCTGCAAGAGGGCAATAATCAACAAAAGTAAATATACCAAAACAATTACTACAACAAAACTGCACATAACTATTTAAATTACATATATCCTGAGAAATATCTTCCAGTGACAAGAATATCACTAAGTAAAAGGGGAAAAAACAAAAGTTCAGAGAAGACTAGATCATTGTATATATTTGCAGGTGAAGAGATGCATAGTCAGGACAATTCTTAAAATGTCGATAGTTGCAGAATAAGACAAAAACTCAAAATTCTATTTTCCCTAGACTTCCGCTTTCCCAACAGCAGCGAGGGGGATATGCACCAGTTGCATTCCCACTCTTGTGCAGTAATATAATTTAGGGGTGAGCAACTGGAGGTAAATTTTACCAGCTATAGCTGCTAGAGTCATGTCATCTGAGTATCCCCCATCTCGAAGCCCTGACACTACACCATGGCGGTCGGTTCTAAAATCGTCTGCATGCATCTGGAATTAAAAAGGTACAAAATAACTTTGTAACCAGATGCTATATAAGTAACATGTTTGTCAAGTAGTGAAAATGGATGTACTCATGAAACAGGGAACAAATTCAGTAGTAAAAACTAACCATCATGCATCCTCCCCAGAGGAAGAATGTTTTTCCACCAGTAGCAAATCCCATAGAACATGGCTGTAAATAAATGGCAATGAACCAACAAGGTAAAGAAAGTCAGCAAAGCTACAAACTAACTTAAAAAGGGACCTTTGTAAAGCAAATCAGATGCCCTAAAGAATGCAAAGGCAACACAGACGCATAACCCCAAAATCTTATAGCAAGCTCATAAACCATCAGCGTTAGAGGAGAAGATTCAAGTTTGCCAGGAAACAGTGTTTAAGAGCTGGAGTCCATTCCCATACAAGATATATATGTATACAAGATATACAAAATGTAGCTATATAAGTAACAAAAACAGCCTCATAAAAACCAATTCTTTGTGCAGATAAAAAATTATATATGTAGTGCATAGCTCACTGTATACGACTTTAATTTACATTAATATGACAAAGAGTGCAAACTACATAACTTTAAGCAATCATGGTAAGATGTGTGTCAACAATAAATTCTTTACCATAGCTTTTACTAAGATAAAAAATATTATGGAAAATGAAAACTTCAACCAGCAGGATAACAACAACGCCTCAATCCCAATCAAGTTGTGTACGACCAGGATCTAAAACTAAAAACAAATAGCTGAGTGAACAAAGTACTAACCTAACACCTTTCAATTAATGAAAACAAAGACTATAACCAATATTTTTGATACACCAGCTTACTCTAAAATCTCCCTCCACATTACACAGAGATGAAGTACCAAAAATAGAAGCAAAAACCAAAAAACAAACTTGACAGACAATATATAGAAACTGAATATAGAGATAAGGGCATAAATGCCGCCATACCATGTGATATTCATAAATGCAGTAACTTCCCAAAGTTCCAGATGGTAAATCAAGAGGATATCCTGTTTGAATAAAGATCTGGCAAGCATAAAGACAAAATATTATATCTCTCTACCATAATACATGAAATGAAGATTTGATTAGCGAGCTGGCATACTGTGCCAGAGCATAAAGTTGCTTCAGTATAGAAATTACATCTGGATTCTTCTCCATTTCTGTAGTAAGGGCTCCAAGTGACCCAGGGTGCAACCTAACATCATCGTCAAGGAATAAGACATACTTGGTCTCTTTATGCATTTGCTCCACCCCAACCTGCAAAAAACGCCGTTGTTTTAGGTAAGGAAGACCAAAGAGGTACTAGTTCATAAAACAATCTGTTTAAAGCCACCACCCAACATTAAATTTTGATTCACAAACGCCACACCGGTGCTAGAATCGTCCCGCCTCTTCAAATTCTTTACGTCCATCCGTCAAATCAAATGGGGTTATACAAGCTCGAACAGGAACTGACTCAATCTGGCTCTTTTAAGGAATAATGGTTCAAATTTGGACATTGGAAAGACGAGCAAGAGAGAGAGAGAAATAGGAAGGATTTTCATGTGGCTAGATGACTTTTTTCTTTACCTATATGTCTGAAACAGAAAACAAAAAATCATCTACCTGCTTTATGGCCTTCCCTCATAAGTTTGTTCAGCCTACCATTAAATGCTTCCAATTTTTCAAGACTTTCATACTCATAGTACAAAGTATATGAAATTTAAGAGTTCATTTAATTCGAATGGGAGTTCTCCTAATGATAAGTTTAGAGTATCATCTCTTATAACTCATGCATCAATAAGAAACGCACAACACTGAACTCTAAAAATACAAATTGTTCCATCTTAGAAAAGCAAAAAATGGTAATAAAGATGCATGTAACCTCCATCCCATAAGAGGTAAAGCTTGGTTTGCCTCGTCAATATAAAGAAAAAATGGACCCAAAAAAGAGCTTTTCAAGATTTCCAAGGGTAAACAATAAAATCATGATACATACCAATTGATTGTGAATCTTCTGACTACAAGTTGTTGACAGACCAGCTACAATAACCTTAGCATCTACAGCATCCTGTGGGCAGAATATGAAACAAGTGAAGAGTTTAAGAATGCAACACATACATGCAACATGAGCTTGACATAGACACACAGACAGGTAAAAATTCTAACTACATGACACGGAAAAATGTCATATCAAGGACATAATTGAGGTAAATACTTCCATCCTTCAAATAACGATAACCATGATTTGGGCACAAGATCAATGATCAAAGAATGGAAGAGATTGATTCTTCCGGAGAGGATCTGATGAGTGACAGGAAAATCCGGATCATTTCCCGAGAGAGAGAGAGAGAGAGAGACAGAGACAGAGAGAGGAAAGGAGAGAATACCTGGGAGGTTCTTTAAAATAATGACATTCAGATGTAGTTGCTTATCATCTTAGAAAAAAAATATGTCATTGGATCCATCCGTCAACTAAATATTGATTCAAAGAAACCAGTGGTAATGTGTCCTCTAATTCTTCTTCCATGCTCCTTTTTTTTCTTTCTTCCTTTTATTTATTTATTATTTTTTTGGATATTTTGCTTCATTGCTCTTTTGTATGCCTTTTGTCACAAGTCTTAAACTGTTTTTGCAAATTCCTTTATTTGCAAACTTCAAATTGTTCTCATGCTCTACTTTGTCCATTTCCAATTAACATGCAACTGTTGAACAGAATTTTCCAAGAAAGATAAAGTAGAACAAAGGTTTCTTGGCAGGGGAAGATAACGATAAGAGAAAGGAAAGAAGGGAGTACAGAGGATTGAACCAATGATGAAAAATATAACAAGGACGTCCACACAAAACCTATATTCCAGTTTCAAAGGCAACAATCAGTTCTTGTTAATTATTGTACTGAATAATAGTGCTATGCAAATCAAAATGACAGTAAACACCAAATTAATGTTAAAATATGCTATGCTAATCAAAAGGCAAACATTAAAATTAAACTAACAACTAATACCAACTCTTCAATTTAGAGATATTCGTTTGCTCAACTTAAAAAATGAATATCATGAGAAGTATGCAATAAGAAGATATAAACAGATACCAACTCTTCGAACGCAAAAGAAGCCCCAATATCACACCTTAAAATCCGCTAATAATCGCCTCACAGCATGATAAGCAGGATCAGCAGTACTTTCAACCACAAAAATGAACTCCAAAGGACCACCATAAAGAGCCGTGATCTGTGCCATTCACAAAGGGAACATAAGCAGACCCACCAGGCTATAAGTCTATAAATTATCTGGACTAAGTGAGAAAAATGGAGCATGTAATTCAAGGTCTTCTTCATACATCCAAAAAGAACATGAATATGAACTAGATACCAAATGAGACTAAAAGACAAAAATATTCTTCGTTTTGATAAAGTATGATTTTTTTCATTCTAAAAGGGCAAACATGCCCATATACAATAAGTATACCAAAAAGTAGAAAACTTTGCAAAAAAGACTAAAAGACAAAACAATTAACATGTGACTGAGTCCATTATGCTAAAATGTGGGCTTCTCAAAAGCAATGAGGAAGAAATTAGGCAGCAAACTTGAAATTATTTTCAAGCTAAAAAATGCTATAAAGAAACTGTAGTGTAAACAGAAATCAAGTACCTCAGCTTAATTGAAAACGCAAAGACAACTCCGATCCAAAAGGTTTCTTATCGTTTACCTGACTTCTCCAATTGTGTAGATTGTGCTCTCCAAACCCTTTTAAAGGCATTACAACTGAGACTCGGGGCAAATTGACCTGATTTGAATGCTCAAGTTCATTAATGTCCAATGTAAGGAATGCAAAGCTATTTCCACTTTTCATACTACTCTTCATGCGTCGAATCTCCCTGCCCCTGCAAAAAGAAACCAAAAGCTGCATGAAAATCACTAATCTTAGAATCCATTCATCACCTAAGTCGATTACAAATAATCAGTAAGAAAAGTGTCCACCAATCACCATAAACAACTAAGATAGATCATATCTCATACCTTACATAAGCAGCTAAAGCCCATCCAAGAGCCAGTATTAAGCAGATAAAACATCCCTGCAAGATTGCAAAATCCAATAAAAATGCCAAAAAAAGAAGAAGAAGAATAGATAAAGAAACAAGACAGGAAAGTAGAAAGCTGATGAGTAATATAGGATTCTCAATTTGTCAGTTACAGATCAAATAATTAAACCACACACACTGATAGAAAGCAGAGCAGTTTAGCAGATGCACAGAGATTTATTCATGTTAAACACATTTCCAAACATTTGATTAGCAGAGAACCCATTAACAGACAACTACAAATTTACACATATGTTTCGTTTGTCTTCAGGCATATCAAACCTTTTTATTCTCATCCAAACAAAGAGAATAGAAGACAACCTTAAAATAGATAGCTTTCTTTTATTAGTAACCTTAAATAGATAGTTTCCATGCAATTTATAGTATAAGCCAGCATAACATGACTTAATTTAAATCGATTCACTCAGCAACCTGTACCCTAATAATTTCCATTTTCCCTTTGTTAAATTTCACACTATAACAATTGCCGCATGAGGTATATTATCATAGGTATCCTCAAGGATTAGGCCCACTTTTTACAGGTCAATGGAATCTTTATGCTCAACATAAAGACTACTGTCCGGGAATCTCTTTCTATGTCAGCTAGCGGGGGAGGGCTTTCCTATGGTAGTCCCACTGCAACCTCTGAACAGACGTCCCATCACATCTTGATTTAGCTATAATTGTATGTAGCTTTTCGTTTCTTGGTTTATCCATGTGTCAGTCCTGTCCTACTGAACCCAAAATGAAAGGACATTGTAGCTACAAACACCAATGAGCTATTTTTATCAAATTCTTTTCTGTTTTATCGCTAGGCTAAGCTGTACAAAATAATTTTTTGAACAGCAACTTGTTGCAGACATTCATAGCAAGGGCATAAGAAGCCTTGTATTACGGCTGTGGAGTCATTGAAATGTGATGAGAGCTTATTAGTTTCTTCAAAAAAAAATCTTTTC
Source organism: Przewalskia tangutica (assembly GCA_029844215.1). NCBI lineage: Eukaryota > Viridiplantae > Streptophyta > Magnoliopsida > Solanales > Solanaceae > Przewalskia > Przewalskia tangutica. The sequence continues at coordinate 153,822,244 of CM056720.1, forward strand.
TACTTAAATGACAAGCCATACGCACTTACAAGCCACAGTTCTTGCCAAAATAAGCTTCTCCAACAATTGGTTACCGAAGAACTTACAATGAAAGGCGAAGTAACAAGATCATGATCCTCATCCTTTTTGATGTGCGGATAAGAAATTCTAACCAACAACAACATACTGTTAGGCGTATTTTGTATACGCTTTTTGAGTCATTTTTAGTTAGTATTTTTCCCATTTTCGTTTGAATAAGTGTCGTGTTAGGGTCGTTTTTCTTTCTTTCGAGTCACAACGGTTCAAAAAGGCAAAATGGCGAAAAGGAGCGAAAAGTGGGTACAAAATGAGGGTCCCGAGGCAAAAAGGACGAAAATTGGCAATTCAGGACAAAAGACTGCAGCACCGCGGTGCCGTTCATACAGGACTGCGGTGCCGTTCATACAGGACTGCGGTGCCATTATTACTGAGAGGCTGCAGAACTTTTGGCACCGCGGTGCCGTTCATACAGAACCGCGGTGCCGAGGCGTGAATTTTCAGATCCGAAATAGAATTGACAAGGGGCAGAAGGGTCCAAGACACACGTTTTTAACAACAAATGTAAGCCCTAGGGACATATTTTAGAGGGGATAGTATTCATTCTATTCTCATTCCTCACACATAACACAACACTTGGCGGCTACAATTGGAGACCTAGTTCTACGTAATTTTTCTTTCTTTAGTTTTCAATTCAGTTTATGTTTGAATTTGTATTAGTTCTTAGCATGTTTATGGCTAGGAGCTAAACACTTTATTAGGGCTTTCCTTTTGAATCGCTTGAAACTCTATTTCATGACTTAATGAATTAGTTTGATTTCTTCTTTACTTGATTAAGATTTATTCAATAATTGGTATGAATGTTTGATAGTTAATTGATCACTAATTATCATAATCTATATGATTTCGAATCAAGAACCGAGAGGAGAGATTTGGATATGCTGTAATTGAATAGACATAGGTTAAAATCGCGGACGAAAGTACCCCGATACTTTTGTAGCATTATAGGTTACTGTTCTTAATCCTCCTATGTGGTAACTCCTATCATAGAAATATAGAAGGGTTCTGCACTGGGGTTGAGCGATTATATATCCTAACCGGAATATAGGACAGTCTAGTTAACCGCTATCTTAACGTAGAAGAAGAAGAAGTCATTCTAGTTGCATTAAGGATTGAATAGAGTGGATAGTCGAGGATTTTGGAAGCTCTAATTCCTTCATAACTGATTACAACCTAAATAGTTTAGTTAATTCTTGCAATTATTCTAGTAGTTAAACAAAAACCCAACTCAATTATCGATTGCCAAATAGATAACATAAAATAGATGAACGGTAATTAGAAACCAGTCTCTGTGGACGATAAACTCGGTCTTACAGACTATATTACTTGTGAACGATACGTACACTTGCATGAGCAATTGGACACGGTCCCAACACATACCCATTATAATCCTACAGGTGGGGTTTGGTGAGGATAGAGTATACGCATACCTTACCCCTACCTCGTTGAGATAGAGGTTATTTCCGATAGACTCTCGGCTCAAGTAAAACATTTCAAAGCAGTATGAAAGAGGAAATATTAAAATGAAAGCAGTAACAACAACCAAATAATGTGATATGGAAAGCAGTACATAGCATTCAGAAAAAGGATCAGTAACAACGAAATAATGCAATAACGAAAGCACAAGAAACACATGTGGTAACAGAAATTGAAAAACAAGAAACTACGAGAGTAGTGCTAATACTATTGCTAAGAAAGCACGTACAAAAACATAATAAGTTAAATTAACATAAAAAAGGAGGAAAATAAACTTCCTAAGCTGTTAATTACAGTGAACGCAACAAGACACATATTGAAAAATTCAATTTTTATACTCCCTCCGTTCACTTTTACTTGTCACGTTTCTCTTCTCGAGAGTACTAATCTTTGGAGCTGAATTGAATTAGATTAATTCAATATTTTAAAATTAAAATTTACATGTTCTAAAACTATAAGAAAAATACTATAAGTTGCAATACTTCGTGAATATGAAAATACTCTCGAGCGAAAAGTTACAAGTAAATGTGAACGGATAGAGTAATTTTAACCTTTCTCACAAACATATTGGCAACGAAATTCCTCATCAGTAAAAATATATTGGAAGCAGAATTTAAGCCACAGAGAGACAAATTTAAGTCTAATTGTTAGATCTAAACCGTGCTAAATCTGAAAAAACAGTAAATAAGCAATTTATTTCTCATTTTTTCGAACAAAAAAAAACAGCTAATCTAAAACATAAAAAACAAGCAACACAAAACAAAAGGCAATATATTTCTCAATTTCGAACAAAATAAACAGTTAATCTACAACGAAAAAACGAGCAACAAAAACAATGTATACGAAAAAAACAGTAAATAAGCAATATATTTCTCAATTTTCGAGCAAAAAAAAACAGCAATTCATACGAAAAGCAGTAAATAAGCAATATATTACTCAGGTTTCGAACAAAAAAAACAGTTAATCTACAACAAAAACAATTCATACGAAAAAAAAGTCAATTAAGCAATATTCTCAATTTTCGAGCAAAAAAAAAAGAGCTAATCTAAAACATAAAAAACGAAGAGCAAAAACAATTAGCAATTTATTCCTCAATTTTCGAACAAAACAAACAGCTAATCTAAAAAAGCAGTAAAGAAGCAATATATACTTTTCAATTTTCGAATAATAAAAACAGTTAATCTAAACCGTTAAAACGAGCAGCGAAAAACAGTATATACCTGGACCTGAATGAAAACCGCAAGAGGACTACACAATGCTCTACTAGCATTGAACAAATACGCATCAAACGAATCAAACGGCAACATTTTTTTCACACACAATATATATATATAACGTTCTACGCTATTTTTTTTTCAATATATGTATGTATATCTCAAATGTGCTATGCTATAGCAAAACAATGCCCTAGATCTGAGAGATATATTGAGTTTCCGTGTTCTCTCAGATCAATCACCATGGAAGGGGAAGAATATATGAATGAATGAAAGGAAGGGAAAAGAGATATTTGTGAGAGACCGCCTATTTTTATACTCTACATTCCAAGGGGGGAAAATGGATTAGAGAAGAATATGCTTCACTTGTTACCCTTATTTTAAATTTGAATTATTACTAATTAGTGTAAAAATTATTATTGAAATTAGTTTGACAGATAAGATATTATATTAAGGGTGTGTTTGGTACGATCTCGAAAAATAAGTAATTTTCCTGTGTTTGATAGATAAATTGAAAAATATCATTTTAAGATTCAAATGAATTTTAAATTCACACTGTCAAACACACTCTAAATTTTTAAATTTGAGTTTGCCGAATACAAAGTTGTGACGGACCTTTAAGGTTATAGAAGGACTGGTTTGGTACGTCGCACTGAACTGTGTATTTTTATATTGGACGGTACTGTATTATAATGAATTATATTGTATTAATATATAATGGACGGTATTAAAGTATTAATATATAATGGACTGTATTTTTTTATTCTTTTTATTTTTGATACAGTTCAGGGAGACTCATCTACTAAGTCTCAAAAATTGCAGTTGGAGTGTACTATTTCTACTTACAGTCCAGTCCGGATAAAAACGTCCACCAAACATTGTATTATTTTTTTATCTAGTGCAATTCAGCGTAATACAAGATATCAAACGTGCCCGAAGTGTTCCAACAAGGAAAATAATATCCTTTAAATAGATAAACACTCATTTATCGTACGAGGCTATAAGAAATTTCTCATAATATTCCACCAATGATATATTGTACTATATGTGCAACTTCCACGAAAATCTATGTTTGCTTCTGGCTCTATCAGAGGCCGACTTTTAATATTCGTAGCATTAAAATTATTATATTTTTAAAATATGAGTATAAAATCTAATTTTTATTACTAACTTAATTATTTTTATATATTGAGACAGATGAAATACATATTTTAATTATGCTTAATTAAAAACTAGTAAGTTATATTCTATATATAACAACTAAAATGTTGGTACCAAATTATGCAAGTATTACTAATGAATGAATTATTTATGCACGATTTAGTTATTATGTAGTCGAGAATCTATCTGAAACAATCTCTCAAGGTAAGGTAAAGTCTGCATATACTTTAGCCTCCCCAGACATCACTTGTAGAATTACACTGATATGTTTTTGTTGTTGTTGTTATTTAGTTATTATGCATTACTAATTTATGTATTAATTATTTCATCTTTTATATTGTATAAAATAACACATAAATTGACTCACAACTTATAATCCCTCTATCACAATTTATGTGATACTTTTCGCTAATCGATAGTCAATTTGATTAATTTTCAACGTTAAATTGAATTAGATCAACTCGATATTTTAAAATTTAAATTTAAATATTTAAAAGTTATACGGAAAAAAGTACTATAAAATGCAATTATTCTCATGTTAATACGATGATGTATATATTTTAAAGTATTAATCAAAATTTACATAGTTTGAATATAAAAAAGCGAAAAATATCACATAAATTGAGACAGATGAAATACATACTTTAATTATGCTTAATTAAAAACTAGTAAGTTATATTCTATATATAACAACTAAAATGTTGGTACCAAAAAAGATAGGAGTACTAGTTATGCTGATTTTACAACATAAATATTTCACTTCTAACCAATAACCAAACAAACTCTTAATATATTATTTGAGTGGGATAATCCTTAAAATTGCATTAAATTAAATAGAATCTTTATAAAGTGCAAGAAAATACAAATTAAATGCAATATTATATTCAGAAGGCTACCCCTTTTATTCATTTTTATTTCTTTCTCGATTTCTCAAGATTTGGTCTTAATTTAAGTCAAGTACTACTAAAAGGAATCTTCAATGATTTAAAACCAATTTCCAGATCTTAATTAAATAAAAATCTCTAAAACAAACTTTTTAATCAATAAATTAATAATGTCACTACATTTTACGTAGATTCATGAGGCATGAATGTTATAAAACACATTTTATGAATGCAGATCTCGATACTAAAGAGTCGTTTGACAGCTAGTTAGAGGTATGTAAGTTAATAATATACGGATTAACTATTTGTGGTCGGACTAAAAATAGCTGCGTGAAGAATATTTGGCCAATGAGCAAGCTGTAATACATATCAATTGATGGAATATGCGTTAATATTATTCCTGCATTGCGGTCTTTTTTTCTTTTTGTTTTGTTTTGTTTTGTTTTGAACTTGTTATTGCAAACTTGATTAACTACAAATATAACATTTCATTTGTCATACAACTGGCACAGCTGTACTAGTCAGGTTACTGATTTACTATAAAATGGATCAAAATACTATATAATTGAGAAAATGAATCCTATTGTTGTGTCGAAATCAAAATTTTCACTAACTGAATTCAAAATATAAAAAAATAAACATACGAAGAAGTTAAAAAAAATCAACAAATATTATATATATATATATAATGTAAGTTTTTATCGAAGGGGCTTGGGATGAAACCCCTTGCTCTTATTTGGCTCAGTCCCAATTGTTGTTGAAAGCTCGCCTCGGAAGGCTATTTTCTTCTGGGTCAATCTAATCAACGGGGCTATAATGGATGAAAACCTCTCCACGAAGCGTCAATAATATCCTGCGCGATCGATAAAACTCTGAACCTTAGTACCGAAGCAGGCTTAATCCAATCCCAAATAGCCTCAATCTTCTTGGGATCTACCATGATACCATACTTAGTCACAGCGTGCCTCAAGAAAGCTATCGAATTGAGCCAGAACTCACACTTTGAAAATTTTACACAGAGTTGTTTTTCCTTCAGAATATCAAGCACGATCCTCAAATGTTGCTCGCGCTCCCCTCGTTCTGAGAATCGATTAAAATATCACCAATAAACACAATCACAAACGAATCGAAGTAAGGTCTTTAGTATTAGTCATAGTCATGGTTGTGTTTGGCTCTGGTCATTTTCTATGTTCATTTCTAATTTCCTATAACTCAAATCAAGCTTGATAAGGCTACGTGGTAAAGTCGTCTGATAGGGATTATTTGGTGAGGAAGAATTTTTTTTTAACAATATATGATTCCTAAATTATTTCAACATAGTAGAATACAACGTACAAGCAATAATCATGAATATGTTAACGCTACTTTTTTATTGTCTTAAGAATATATATATATAAAAAATTAAAAGATCCTTTTAAATATAAAATGAGACCTCGAATTCCCACGTTCCAGCGTGCATTATGCCAACAGGTCCCACCATACTTATAATCATAGAAATGTATAAAATGATTAAACTATCTGCACACTTTGCTCCTTCAAAGTGCCCTACAAATCTTTAGCACTGCCACAAAGCACTGGGGCAACCTGGCTCAGGGAGAAGTATCATTTGCAGGAATAGCTATGTAGTTGATCACTTAGCTAGTTGTCCATGTGCCTGAATGGCCCAATTTCTACCAGGGTTCGAACTCTGAAAATAAAGAAATTTTTAACATTTTTCTCTTAGCGGGTCATATACACGACACAAAGTCAAATTTCTATATATGGTTGGTGAGACTCGATCTTGTTGTTGCCAATGGAGGAACAAACTTTGTCCAAAGTGTGTCAATTGATATCCCTTGAGTGGAAAATTACAATGAATAAATAGATCATTTGTATATATGCTTCTTTATATTTTGACTTTCCTCGATGAAATTTGCAAAGCAAATGCTCCTATAAATAGGACTGCACAAAACCCTAAAACCGGATCGGACCAGACCGATCCGGATCGAAGACCGAATTTTCAGAAAAGTCGGACAGAAGACCGGACCGAATTTACCGGTCTGTACGATCTGGTCCAAGTCTGGTCCGGTCCGAAACCTGAAAATATACATTAAAAGGACTGAGGACGGACCGAACCGAAACCTAAAAATACAAATTAAAAGGACCGAAGACCGGACCGAATTTATCGATCCGGTCCTTTTTTTCGATCCAATCCTTTTTTGTGCAGCCCTACCTATAAATGTTCTTCCTTTTAAGCATTGTGTTGTTTATTCGTTCTTCATATAATTTGCTTTTTGATACATATTTTATATGATACATTTGTAGTTGGAAAATAAAACAAATTGAATATTCTCCCTCATAATCTATGAGTAATATGAAGGAATTTGATTGAAATTTGTCCCCTGGACGGCCCACTTGTTGATATGGAGTTTTGGACCCACTATATATAGACCAAGTAAAATGTTCTAAAATCAGCCCATATCCAAATGTGCAAAAGTGGGCCGTAATCTGTTACATATAATAGTGCGATTTTTACACTAACATTGATTTTATACCGATTATACACTTGTTATATAATGAATATACATCGGCAACCACTACCCAAACAATTATTGCTAGACGTGTGAAAAGTTTTCAGTGTAAATATTTTTCTTAGATAAAAAATAACTATTGCTTCTTAGCTTAGGCTTGAGTTATTTAATTATATACACAATAGCTAAGCAGAGTGATGTATAAATAGAATTCTATGTATAAAATACTTAGGGTTCATTGGTTCGAAAACGAATTACGCTTGAATAAGTTATGCTGAGATTAGTTATGTAGCGATTAGTTATTCTGGAATTAGTTTTTATTGATTGATTGATATGTTGTATTAAAAGTAACATACATCGGATAATTTCTAAAAAGAAGAAATTTCTTTACAATCTTGGGATAACTTCTTCCACAATATGGAAGGTATAAGTTATCTCATTACTATTTTTATCCCTGGAATAACTTATTCCGTGATTGGTAACCAAACAAGGGATAAGGAATTGCTAAACTCTTATCCCAGATTCTTTTTGCTTATCCTTCCTACCAAACGCCCCATTAAGAGTTTAACGGTTTGTTCCGCACGAATTCCTTAAAGGCATCTCTTATTCGATTTGATTCTACACATAATTTAAAGGCTTCTCCCCTCATCATATCCATCTATAGAGTTCCAATACTAGCAAAGGGATTCACAATTTGAACTATACGAGCTTAAATTCAAAATTTTATCACGATTGATTGATATACGATTTGTGGAATTCCAATTGAAAGTATATATGTCCTAGAGACAATCATTATTAGAGACAAATGTACGTGAACACATTCGTATTATTAATAATATTAATATATTTATGACATTTGCAATTATTGAATTATTATTTGATTGTTTGTGATTATTCATTAATGTGCATCTCTTGAGCTTACGTTGTCATTAATAGAGTGTGATATTGATGATAGAGCGTAACTCTTAAAATAGTCTCGACTAATGATCATCGAAAATGAGATATCGATGATATGTTATAAGTCGATATGTGGTCTGCATCACATTCTTGGAGAATGTAGTATGTCTCACCTACTACTAGTAATGGTTACTAGTGATGAACACATGGATACTTTTAGAAAGTATCAGTATACCCTGCTGATAAACTATTTGTTATACATTTCTACAGTATTATCAGCGTGTGGGAGATAAAGGTCATTTGACTTGAGGTCAATACACACCTTGTTTACAGAGTAATATACTTTGATCATGTCCTGAGCTTAAACTCCTTATAGGATAAGATACGACTTGTGTTGGGTGCATTATGATGTAAAATAAGGTGGTAGTTGAGCCAAGAATATGATTCATTCCTCGATTGGATATTTGAGAGAGCATTCAACTTCTCAGTGATATTAGGTCGACCAAGTCATTGGTCAATGCAAGAGACATATTTAGAATATGGTCTAGTTATCGACTAATATAGATGATATAAATTGATCAAGACATTTGGATAGACACATGACAAATCCTAAGCTTGATCGAGTGTGTCGCGAATGAAAAGAATTTATAATCTCACATAAAGGTTATGTTTGTTGGATTAATGTAAACGTACTTCACATATTGAGTTCATCGTACGGTGCAATCTAGGAGTTTCGTATGGATCTTAATTGGATTAGTGTCAATATATGAAGGCCTATAGAGTCACATTATGTCGATTGTCTCTTCGATCTAAGGGTGTATTGAGAAAGTATTAAATATTCGATTTGAAATCGAGATTGATAATAACTATGGGATAATTTCTATTTGATGGAAATTATTTAATTAAGTCAAAATTGAATTTTGGATTTAATTAAATGTGCTGAATATATTAACAACACTAATGTCAGACTGGCCCACTGCACCTCGATTTTTGGGTCAGGCTTATAGCCCAACCCTAACCCGGTTTTGACCTAAAATTAACTATATATACAACACTAACATCATTGATATTAACATACTTATTCTATTAAACAATTCTAGACATGGAGTTTAGAATAAAACTTTCTCAAACCTCTGCCAAGATTTTCCGACTTTCTTGACAGAGGAATACACTATAGCAAGGTGCTTGCAATCGAATGGAACAATCGTGTGTTCGCCCTTAGTAAAAGATTCTAGATTAAATAACATGTAAGTGTTCTTGTTTAAGTTTTACATTACAGGTTTCGATTGTCATATAACCATACCAGAAAGCATTGTTGGGATAAGTAATAAAATTTTAAACTTGCGTTGTGTCATACTTATATATTATGAACACAACTAAACCCTACACCAATTTACTGTTTTTATTTGTTTGGTGAAATTTTTAACATAGATAAAATTTGAGCCAAATCTACTAGGTTTGAATGAACCCATATCTCATACACTACATCCGCCTGTTGCATAGGTCTAGATATTCACTATTACATACTTATGTTAATATTGGGTGTGCAAACATAATCCTACACTATTGATAGTTGAAAAGATTTAAAAGCTACATATATAATGTAGGGATATTTTACTGGTGTGAGGTCTTTTCGTGCCGGCGCAAAATGGACAAGATCAAGCCATGTTAAGAGTATCTCTAGACTATCTTAGCAAAACAATTGAAATCAGAGCATATGATTAGAGTGAGAACCCGATTTATTGTTGGAAAATTTACCTAGTGGGATTGAGTTTATCTTATTCTTAATGACTTGAACACATGGGGCCCCGCATGTCGGAAATACGATTTCCACACACATGCATACGTTGTACAATGTCTAGCTAAATTTCACGTAGTGAAAGAGATGTTGGTACACATGTTAGAGTGTTCTTAAGTTAGGTAAGGATGGACGATTAATTGACCAAATTGGTGTGTCTCCCACGACGGTATAAGTAAAGAAGAAATGTGCTAAATACGGAAATTGGGGAAGAGCCGCGACGCCGAGCCACAACGGAGCAGCGCTGCGGCGCTACATGGTCTCGCTCAGGAGCCGCGTCGCCTAACGACCAGTGACTCGAGGAAAAGTTTTTGTCGAATTAGCGTCGCGACGCTGACGGTACAGTGAACGAAGTTCAGAGAGATTTTTCTGAACATACACTCATTGGAAAGGCCAAAGTTCATCCAACTCTTGGCATTATCTAGGTGGTTTTTGGTGAGTTCAATGTAATCTCATTTAGTGCATTCACATAGCATGTGAATCACCAACTTTACAACTATAAATAGAGGTCTCATTTTTAGATTTTAAACATCCCATTCACAATACAAAATTTGAAATTATATAGAGTCTTGCTTCTTCTTCTAGCAATCTCTTGTTCTTGTTTCTTCTACAAGGATTCTCAAGTATTTGGCTTGTTCTTGAGAAAGTACTGTCGTTTTATCTTGGGAGGCTATTACCCATCTACCGTAAGTCATTATATACAGGGGTAATTTTGCCTTAAGGAAAGAGTGCTAACACTCGACTCGACAAACATTGCACTTAGCTTTCTTTTGTCTTTTTTCAGAATTACAATAACTTAAGGCAAAATTATTATTGCGAAGAACTAAAGATGGTGAATGAAAAGGAACAAGTCACTGCTTCCAATCAAGCCACATCTTCTGGCACTGCTATTGCCGCTGGTATCACTTTTGGTACCATTGGGAATTCTATGATTCCTCCCATCTTCCAAGCTGAAAGACCCAAAAGGTTTGCGGGCACCAATTTCAAAAGGTGGCAGCAAAAGATGCTATTTTACCTCACTGTACTAGGTATGTCAAAATATTTAACGGAAGATCCTCCTACTATTGGAGATGATATGGACGTCCAAACCGATAACACGGTTCTGGCGGGCCAGGATACCCAGGCTACGAGTGGCCTGATGATGAAATTTGACTCCTGGAGTCAAAGTGACTACATGTGCAGGAATTGCATCCTGATTTGCATGTGCGATCCACTTCTACACGGTATATTGCACTACAAATACCGCAAATGAGTTATGGGATCTGTTGCAGAAAAAGTACAACACTCATGACACAGGTGCTAAGAAATTTATAGTCGGAAATTTTTTGAAGCACCAAATGGTGAATGACAAATCAGTCATGTCACAAGTACAAGAGTTCCAGTTAATCATCCATGATCTGGATCTAGAAGGTATGAAGCCCAATGAATCATTCTTGTCGCTTCACTTATTGAGAAACTACCTCCTTTGTGGGGTGAGTTCATTAGCTATCTCAAACTCAAATCCAAGGAAATGAGTTTTGAAGAACTTGTCATCTATCTTCATATCCACGAAGATAACAAGAAGACTTTGTTCAAAGGCAAGCAAACAACTGATGTCAAGGTTAAATTGGTTGAGACCAAAGGAAACCCGAGTAAGAAATACAAGTTTCTGAAAGATGGAAAACCTTAGGCCGTTGAGAAATTCAAAGGCAACTGTCATCATTGTGGCAAGGCTGGCCACATGGTCAAAGACTGCCGCCAGCTGAAGCGCGATCAGTATGAGAAGGCCAAAGGAAAGAAGAAGGCCAAAGCCAACATGGTTGAAGAAAAGATCCTTGACGATCTGTGTGAAGACTTCTCGGTCGTCGTGCTAGAAGAAAATCTGGTAAAAAATCCCAAGCAGTGGTGGGTGGATACGGGTGCAACCCGTCACATATGCTCCGATCGAAACGCTTTCTCTACCTACGCAGAATTTGCCGGTAAGTGTTGAGTCTATTTTATATATACTTTTGAGTCCTTTTTAGTGAGTATTTTCCTCTTTTCGTTTGCGTTTAGTATAGTGTTAGGCTTGTTTTCTTTATTTTGTGTCACAACGGTCCTAAAGGAGGAAATACCAAATTGAGGATGGAATGAGCTAAGTTTGAGGATGAAATTGCACAATCAAGGCCCAAGCAATCAATCAAAGAAGCCTTGAGAATCTCAGGAAGTAATTTAAACAAAATTACACTGTCAACCCTTCGGGGTCTACAAGGCGAATGTGCAAAAGTTGCTCGGATTAAGAGCCGCGGCGCTCCAAAAATACACTGTCAACCGCACGGGGTCTACATTGATTGTTTGATGATTAGTTGGCCATTAATTATCATAACTTATATGATTTCGAATCGAGATCTGAAAAGGGAGATTTGAATATGTTGTAGTTGTTTAGACATAGGTTAAAATCGTGGACGAAAGTACCCCGATACTTGTGTAGTGTTTAAGGTTATTGTTCTTAATCCTCATGTGTGGTAAAATCTATCATAGAAATATAGAAAGTTTCTGCACAAGGTTGAGTTTTTATATGTCCTAACCGGAATATAAAACATATTAGTTAACTTGCTATCTAAATAAGAAGAAGAGTCATTAGTCTTGCATTAACAAGTGAAAGAGTGGATAGTTGAGGAGATTGGAAACCCTAATTCCCTTCATAATTGTTTTAAACCAAAGTATTATCACCCTTAGTTTAAATTTCTGCACTTTACTTAGTCTTAATTCTTAGTTTAAAAACAAAACAAAAGAACGTTAACCAAATAGAAACCAAAGATTAGCTATTCGGTACTTGACAAACCAGTCTCTGTGGACGATAACTCAGTCTTACAGACTATATTACTTGAGCGATATGTACACTTGCGCAAACATATAGAATTATCGCAACAGTAAGAAGCTATACATGGGAAACAATGCTACCTCAAATGTGCTGGGAGAAGGCATTGTAGTACTCAAGATGTCTTCTGGTAAAGACCTCAAGTTGAAGAACGTCATGCATGTTCTGGACATCCGGAAGAATTTAATTTCTGTTAATGTTTTAGTTCAAGCTGGATTTCGAGTGGTGTTCGAATCCGGTAAGTTTGTTATTACAAAGAATGGTGTGTTTGTAGGAAGGGGGTTCGCCTGTGAAGACCTCTTCAAATTAAACACCATGTATGTAATTCGTAACATTAATGAAAGTGCATCGTCTTACTTGCTTGAGTCGTTCAGTATATGACATCATAGATTGGGACACGTACACTATCAATTAACTCAACGATTGGTAAAGTTGGAGTGGTTGCCGTCTGACGCTATAAACCCTCAATCCAAATTTGAGGTATGTGTAAAGGCAAACTTACCAAGTTGTCTTTTCGTTCCGTAGAACGAGATACCGCCCCTCTAGAACTTATACACACGAACATTTGTGATTTAATGTTCGCTCAAACTAGAGGGGGGAACAAGTACTTTGTGACCTTCATAGATGATAGTACAAGGTACTGCTACATTTACTTACTCAAAAGTAAGGACGAAGCATTCGATGCATTTAAGCGCTATAAAGCCGAGGTTGAAAACCAACTAAGTCTACGAATTATAGCGATTTGTAGAGATAGAGGGGGAGAGTATGTAGCTCCGTTTGAAGAATACTGTGCCCAATATGGAATAATCCATCAAACGACTACATCATACTCTCCACAGTCAAACGGTGTGGTAGAACGCAAGAACCGTACACTAAAGGAGATGATGAACGCCTTGCTTCTCAATTCCGGCCTTGCGCAAAATATGTGGGGAGAGGCAGTTCTTACTGCCAACATGATACTCAATAGAGTCCCTCATAGAGGCAAGGAGAAAACTCCATATGAACTGTGTAAAGGAAAGGCACCCTCTTACAAATACCTAAGGGTATGAGGTTGTTTGGCCAAAGTCGAGGTACCTAAGCCAAAACATGTCAAGATAGGACCTAAGACTGTAGATTGCATCTTCATTGGATATGCAAATAACAGTAGTGCTTATCGCTTTCTGGTACATAAGTCAAATATACCAGCTATCCACGGGAGTACAATAATAGAGTCAAGGAACGTTGTATTCCTTGGGACAGTCTTTCCTAAGAAGGAAAAAGAAGTCGCCTCGCGCAAAATGAGTCATGATTCCCCGGGATCTGACGATTTTGACCAAATGGATACAGATGTGGATGAGGATCCAATTGGTCCTGAGACAGAACCTAGACGAAGTAAAAGAGCAAGAAAAGAGAAAACTTTCGGGCCAGACTTTTTAGCTTACCTAGTTGAGAATGAACCACGGACAATTGCAGAGGCATTGTCAACTCCAGGAGCATTGCTTTGGAAAGAAACTATGAAAAGTGAGATAGAATCCATCATACAAAATCACACCTGGGTGTTGGTTGATCTTCCTCTGGGAAATAAACCACTAGGTTGCAAGTGGGTACTTAAATGTAAGTACAAAACTGATGGATCTATATACAAGTACAAGGCCAGGTTGGTAGCCAAAGGATACTGACAAACCGAAGGCCTTGACTACTTCGACACGTACTCCCCAGTATCGATAATGACTTCCATAAGGGTGTTCATTGCCATTGCAGCACTGAATGACTTTGAAATCCATCAAATGGGTGTTAAGACAGCCTTCCTAAATGGTGATTTGGAAGAAGAGATATATATGGAACAACCCGAGGGGTATGTAGTTTCAGGACAAGAGAAGAAAATCTGTAGACTTATCAAGTCCCTGTACGGGCTGAAACAAGCTCCAAAACAATGGCATGAAAAATTTGGTAGTACACTACTGTCAAAAAGTTTCTCCATTAACGAGTATGATAAGTGTGTCTACATGAAAGGAAACTCTGACTCCTTCGTTACGATCTGTCTCTACATAGACGACATGTTAATCACATGTAGTAGTCGAGCCTTGATCCTGGAAACAAAGAACATGTTAAGACGATGTTTTGACATGAAGGACATGGGTATCGCAGATGTCATCTTAGGAATTAAGAATTCTAAGTCATCTGACAGACTAGTGTTGTCTCAATCTCATTACATAGAGAATTGTCACGACCCAACCCGACGGGCCGTGACCCGGTGCCCTAATTGGACATCCATATACTGACATGTCACATATAATCAGACTGACACTAAGGGCAATATAGACAACCTGTACCAGAATACTGATAACACAATATATATATGGGTGAACCTGTCACCTGAGGAGTCACAGCTAATTCATATAACAAAATAGGCAAGCCGACAAGGCCGCCACTGTACATAGAGATATCCAAAATGAATCACAACCGTACACATATCCAAATACACATCTACCACCCACACATGTCTAAAGACCTCTAAGAGTACGATAATGAAATATGACGGGACAGGGGCCCGTCGTACCCCTAAATATGCATAAGTCCAAAAATAAGGTTCTGTACCAAAGTGACTAAGCTATGAATCAATGGAGCTCTCCAAACAGCTGAATCGGAATCCTAGACTGGAGGATCACCAAACTAAATATTTGTACTCGCGGGCATGAAATGCAGCCCCCCGAGGAAAGGGGGTCAGTACGAACTACGAAATAATGTACTGAGTATGTAAAACATGAAGTACTGTAAAGAACATCATAACTGGCCAACATATAACATGAGACAAGTATAATAATCAAGATATCAATGCACATGTGCCTTAAGAAATGAGAGTCAACTGTGCCTTATAAAATGAGAGTCATATCAAAATCATGGATGCATGTCCATAGAATCATCATATACATATACATACCGTACCTGACCCATTATGGAGCTTGGTGAATGAAGTCATTTACATATACATACCGTACCCGACCTATTATGAGACTCGGTGAATGAAGTCATACATGGATATCTGTCCATAAACTGTGGATACCTGTCCACAAACCATGGATTCCTGTCCACTTATATCGTACCCGGCCCATTCTGGGACTCGGTGAAATCATCATATATATATACATACCCGGCCGGGACTCAGTGAAATCATATAATCACATTCAGCACGATTAGAATATCATGAGTAACTTTATACAAATTAAATCATCATTTTGACTCTCAATGGAATAAAATAGAATAACTATTACTTAGAAAATCAAGGCACTATCATATCATATATCACTAAGAATCAGGATTCAATGGAATTACGTACGTCCGTCGTACACTCATTTTATATAAATCATGCCAAAAGAAAGAAGATATTGTTTCACATACCTTATTGTCGAACTAACCAACTTTATAATTAATATTCGTCTCGATTAGCACCTCGACCTATAATAATAGCAACATGTCTGTCAACTCTATGATTTTAAGCGTAAGTTATATCGATTGACGACTCTCTTTTCTATAAGATTTCGGGCATCACTTACCCTATTTTTATACATATCCACAATTCATAAACAATGTCAAAAATACCATATAACCATGCACAATTCTAGGATATAACAAAATCAGTCCATATACTATATTTATACCATAGTTATGCATTCTTTCTCTTTACATTTATGGAATACAACTACTACAACAACCAAGGTGATTACTATTGACAGTCAATTTTGACCCGTTTTTCATATATTTACTGCAATTTTATGTGTTTTAGGATACAACACTCTAATCATCATTTTTGCATTTTTATCTTTATATTTTTAAAATTAAGTGTTATGTCTTTGTTAATATTATGTTTCTATTATTATTACACAGTCGTTTATTTTAATAATATTTGCATCTCTTTAAATAAATTAATTGACATTCCGCTTTAATTTTAATTAGACATTAAATATTTGTCTAAATATTGTATTTTATTATTATTGCATCGGCATTTGCATTTTTATAAGTTTCCATCTTTTAAAATAATTTTTTCTTTTAAATAATTAACCCGCTTTGCATTTTGTCAAACCAGTCCAGTACGAGACCTAATCCGAATCATTCCAATCCAACACCATTTTTTATTTCATCCAAACACTCACTTTTTATTTCCCCCCCATTTTTAAATTTCAAACCCCATTTTTCATTTCTCCCCCAAATACCAAACCCTAATCTACCCCCTATATAATAAACCTTCCCCCCCTTTATTAAAAAAAAAAAGGGGGGGGGGGGGTGGGGGCAGCCCACAGGCAGCACAAAATAAGGGCATCAGCCCATTTTCCATTTGAAGAAAAAAGAAAAGAATCATCCCCTCCACTCCTTCATCTCCTTCCCGTCGCCGCCGCCGCCTTTCGCCGGAGCTTGGAGCTCTGGCGAACCCCCCTTTTTAAAAGAAAAACCCCCACTACGCCATTCCCGTCGCCAACAACCCTCTGTCCCCCTTTTCACCATCCACCATAACTCCGGCGAAGTCACGCCGCCGGAGTTCGAACCAGTGCACCACCACCACTATCCCATCTACCTCCACACCTCCCATCGCCCAACTCCGGTGGAAACCCCACCGTCGAAACCCCTCAGTTGCGAACCTCACCAACTCAGCCGGCGAACCCACTGTTTCGGCGAAAACATCAGCCGCGAACCTCATCACTGCCTGCATCAAACACCAAGGCGGCGTTGCTCCGGCGTTAGATGTGGTAGTGACGCCGCCATTTTCCTTTTTGTGCTACTCAAAATAGCCGGAGTCTGAAACTCTGGCGACGTTGGCTTTCGACGTTCTTTTGGTATCTGTTGTTCATTTGGCTAATGGCTTGACTTTCTGGTTTTTGGAGTATCCGCCGGAGTTTTTCAAACTCCGGCGACGTTCTGAAATTTCCAGCAATGTTCTTAAAATTTTCGGTGACCACCGTTTCGCTCATGGTTGTCCGTTTTATACTGCTTTTCGTTATTGTTTATTTGGGTATTATTGTTGGCTTTAGTCGACATTTTCGGCGAACTTGTTGCATTACTTGTGGTCGTTGTATCACTGACTATTGTTTCTATTGCTTTGAGGTTTGTTTCTGGACTGTTGTGTTGTTCTGATCTATGGGATTGGTTTCGGGCACTGCTACTGTTCCGGCGAACTGCTACTGTTCCGGCGAACTGTCCGCTGTTCATTGGGTTCTGTATTAATTTTAGGCGATTTGGGTTAATTTATTTACTGATTTTTGAACAAGTTACTACACTTGGTATTTTACTGATTTTTGAACAAGTTACTACACTTGGTATTTTACTTATTTTTAAATATAATGCTACACTTGGTATTTTACTTATTTTTAAATATAATGCTACATTTGGTATTTTACTTATTTTTAAATATAATGCTACACTTGGTATTTTACTGATTTCGAACTTGATACTACACTGGCCTACGAAGGATTTATCCGTCGATCTGGAGGCCTCGTGGTAAGCGAGACGGAATATGTGGGCGAGGAGGAAAGTGAAAGATTAGACGAGAATGCATAATATCGTTCATCGGCGGGGCGAGTCGACCGCAGCCAAAACGATATTGGCTTCTCATGTCTTAGTATCCTTGGCATAACACTAGCTGAGCCCACACTATATAAAAATATATATTTTACAATATCTTCTACATATATATCTATATATATATACATACATTGTGTTTGTTTGATAATTTATTTATTATTTACTAACTCTTCTACTAAGTGTTTTTGCAGGTACCCGGAGGCGTATCTCATAGTTAAAGCATTCACATAAAATAAAATAAGAGCGAAATGTCGCTAAATTCTCTTCATTACATCTTTTATGATTATTTGCTTTCATTACTATCTTGTTAAATATATATCTATTTTAAATATTTGCATGCCTAATTTAAATATCTCTTGGTTAGTTTAATAATTAGAACACCTTTAGAATTGTAAATTGCATGTTAGCACAATAATATTAAGCCTAAGTTTGAACGGATAACCGCAAGTTAGCGGATCTTAGAGGGTGCCTAACCCCTTCCCTTTAGGATAATAAAGAACCCTTACCTAGAATCTCACATAGCTTTCACAGACCTTTAAATGGAGATCATTCGTAGTATTTTATGCCACATTTTTAGTGTCCTAATTCACTATAATAATTAGGTGGCGACTCCTTAAAATGCATTCAGGAATCACCATACGCAGTACTCCCGTTCCGACTCCGGTTGAAATGAGGTGTTACAGCATGACGACTCCACTGGGGATATTTAGGTTCTTAACCACAACAAACATAGGTTAATTTATTGTGCTTTATTTTCTTTATTTTTGCTTAAATTGCTTCCTTTATGTTTTACACTTATTTGCTTTTATTGTTTTGCCTAAATTATTCTGCTTTACATATAAATATTTGCATATTGTCTTAACTGCTATTTGTTACCGCTTTCCTTAAACTGACATTCCGTTCATATTTCCTCCCTTACGGAAAATTAACACTATCACACTACGCGCGAGGTGCGCTTTGCACACCCGCAAACTTCTTTCAAATACCCAAATTTAGGAGAGTTGACATTTTACGCGGAGAATCCTGTCCAACCGGTGGCCGCGTAGTCTTCTCACTCGAGCTGTCCGCTCGGGAACCTTGCGTCTAGTAAGCTAAATCTTAGAGAATTTAAGATAGAGTTATACCTCCCTGTTTATTTTAAGTCATACATGCATACACCTTAGGTGGGTCGATCACTGGTATCGACGCCACAATTAGAAAAATACCAAAACTTGTCGACGGGTTTCGCAACCCAACGACCAACCAGCATACTATGTGTAGCGTGACAATGATAGACAAATCCAAGCCGAAACATGACATGCCGAATTGGAAAAAGTGCACCGTCATTTGGTCGCCATTTCCAACAAAGCGTTGCAGTTTAACTACTAGGACCTGTTTATCATAATCCCGCATATTTGGCGTTTAGGCCCACCTCTGGCATTAAAAGAGGTCCCAAACATGCTAGAACGCGCATTTGATATCTATATAGTCTGCTTGCTATTATAATGTTTGTTGCTTTCAGCTATGTGCAGTCTACTACATTATTCTGCTACTTCAACTTTGTGCATTCACTTAGTATTAATTACGAGCTATACTAGCTTGGTTTTCTGGGGCTGTGTTATTCCTTGCATTATCGGCGCGATACCCATATCCCAAACAACAATTTTCTCAATTTTCTCAAATTTCATCACAATTCGGAACTACGTGTGACCTGATTCCCGCGGCGGGATACGCAGGCGGCCATTTCGGCCTCGGTCCCACCTTTTAGAAAAATCATAATTTTCCATCTATTAAGAATCTCCTTATTCTCCGTCACTTCGGAACTACGTGTGACCTGATTCCCGCAAGGGATCGTGAGGCGCCATTTCGGCCTCGGTCCCACCTTTTAGAAAAATCATAATTTTCCATCTATTAAGAATCTCCTTATTCTCCGTCACTTCGGAACTACGTGTGACCTGATTCCCGCGGCGGGATACGTAGGCGGCCATTTCGGCCTCGGTCCCACCTTTTAGAAAAATCATAATTTTCCATCTATTAAGAATCTCCTTATTCTCCGTCACTTTGGAACTACGTGTGACCTGATTCCCATGGCGGGATACGTAGGCGGCCATTTCGGCCTCGATCCCACCTTTAAAAAAAATCCTAATTTTCCATCTCTTAAAAATCTCTTTATTCTCCGTCACCGGCGAACTACGCGTGACCTGATTCTCTCGGCGGGGTACGTGGGCGGCCATGTCAGCTTTGGTCCCACATTTCGAAGTCTAATCGACGAACCCAATTTCAATAGGGCTATGCTCCTAGACTATATATCTACTTGATCTCTATGGCGAGATACGTAGGTGGCCACATCGGATTCAGTCCAACTCTCTCTAAAATCTTTTGCCCTTACTCTACCGGTTACAAAGCACACTCCATCCAATCTCTGCGATAGGATAGTTCGGTATTCCATATCAAATTCGGTCTCGTCCATTCGACATCCGCTTATGTCAAAAACTGGGGCTGCTTCAAAAATGCTTCACTGCAAGAAGAGGCAGTCAGTACCAAATAGAATATTATCGACTACGCTCTCGTAGCCAAATACTTAAAGCCAGACAGCGGTTACAGGTCCGAACAGATCGGGCATGCGAGTGGTCAGAGTTAAAGCTACAAAATCCGCACAAATCAGCAGCCATTTTAAATCTCACAAATTTTCTTTTGAGTACAGATAACAAGGGCTGGAAAGTTGGCAACGTTGAAGGGGATTTTCGCATAGCAGCTCGGCTCACAGGGCCACATTCTTATCCCCATTCATTCGTTTTTGCATATCTATATATCCCTGCACTAATTACTGCATCTATCTTTGATTTTGTAGGAAGTTTCACATAGCAGCTCAGCCCGCAAATCCACAATTGCACGCGTCTATCAAGGCGTCATTTGACTTACAGGGCCACTCTCATCCTCATTTCTCAATCACTTTACGACTCTAATTATTTTTATTCGGTTTATATTCTGCAGGTAATTTCATTATAGTGGCCTAGCCCACCGGGTCGAAATCATCTTATTACGCCTGAGCACCGGCGTCATCTGCATCAATGCCTGAGCACCGGCATCATCTGCATCAATGCCTGAGCACCGGCATCTCTGCATTAATGCCTGAGCACCGACATCATCTGGATCAATGCCTGAGCATCGGCATCATCTGCATCAATGCCTGAGCACCGGCATCATCTAAATCACGCCTGAGCACCAGCGTTATTTAAGTCAACGCCTGAGCACCGACGTCGTCTGCATCATTGTCTGAGCACCGGCATCATCTAAATCACGCCTGAGCACCGACGTTATTTAAGTCAACGCCTGAGCACCGGCGTCGTCTCCATCAATGCCTGAGCACCGACATCATCTAAATCACGCCTGAGCACCGGCGTTATTTAAGTCAACGCCTTAGCACCGACGTCGTCTGCATCAATGCCTGAGCACCGGCGTTATTTAAGTCAACGCCTGAACACCGACGTCATCTGCATCAATGCCTGAGCACCGACATCATCTGCATCAATGCCTGAGCACCGACATCATCTACATCACGCCTGAGAACCGGTGTCATCTTCATCACAATACGGCCATAAACGATGCTATCTGCATTACGTCCAGAAACGACGTTATCTCATTAGCCAATGCAACGACTTCAGCACATAATGTCTGCGCAAGACGATATTCCTACTCACAGAATCACATTTCTTATATTCATGCTTTATCATATTTTATCGTTTTAACAATTATGCACTAACTTTTCTCAAGTTTTAGCCTACATGTTCCTCAATTCACAGGAGCAGTTGCAGCACGTCTGTGCAAGGACAACATCTCGGCATTCAACACGTCTGTACGAGGATGACATCTCGACATTTGCAGCATCCAACATATCACACATGGACCACATCTCTACACGGAGAATTGCATTTTCTCATATATTCATGCTTTATCATTTTTCTGTCTTAACAATTGTGCACTAATCTTTTCAAGCTTTAGCCTGCAGGAGCCTTAATTTACAGGAGCAGGAGCACAACGTGGAACTATCTCTTACGGCAAACTGAAGCAATTTGTACCTCGAACGTTGATTCACTCTCCTCCAGCATCCCGCAACACAGAACCCAGTGTCATCATAATTCGACACTGGGACAAAATTTTGAATCCTCATACGCCCTGCCTTAATTTTCCAGCATCACAACAACCCAGTGCCATCATAATTCGACACTGGGATATTTTTTTAAATCTGCGTCAGCTTTACTTTTTTACTTTAGCACCGCAATAACCCAGTGTCCTCATAATTCAACACTGAGACATCTTTAAATCTGTGTCAGCTTTGCCTTTTATTTTCGCATCACAATGACCCAGTGTCATCATAATTCGACACTGGAACAATTCTGAGTCTGCATCTTCCCCACTTTTGAGTTCTGGTTTATAAAACGTTACAAAATTAGCTACGAGTCAACATCTTTGTCCGAAGACTCTTCCATCATCTCCGTACAAAGAGGGACATGCTGTTGACAGTCAATTTTGACCCGTTTTTCATATATTTACTGCAATTTTATGTGTTTTAGGACACAACACTCTAATCATCATTTTTGCATTTTTATCTTTATATTTTTAAAATTAAGCGTTATGTCTTTGTTAATATTATGTTTCTATTATTATTACACAGTCGTTTATTTTAATAATATCTGCATCTCTTTAAATAAATTAATTGACATCCCGCTTTAATTTTAATTAGACATTAAATATTTGTCTAAATATTGTATTTTATTATTATTGCATCGGCATTTGCATTTTTATAATTTTCCATCTTTTAAAATAATTTTTTCTTTTAAATAATTAACCCGCTTTGCATTTTGTCAAACCAGTCCAGTACGAGACCCAATCCGAATCATTCCAATCCAACACCATTTTTTATTTCATCCAAACACCCACTTTTTATTTCTCCCCCATTTTTAAATTTCAAACCCCACTTTTCATTTCTCCCCCAAATACCAAACCCTAATCTACCCCCTATATAATAAACTTTCCCCCATTTATTAAAATGGGGGGCAGCCATGACAGCACAAAATAAGGGCATCAACCCATTTTCCATTTGAAGAAAAAAGAAAAGAATCATCCCCTCCACTCCTTCCTCTCCTTCCCGTCGCCGCCGCCGCCTTTCGCCGGAGCTTGGAGCTCCGGCGAACCCCCCTTTTTAAAAAAAAAACCCCACCACGTCATTCCCGTCGCCAACAACCCTCTGTCCCCCTTTTCACCATCCGCCATAACTCCGGCGAAGTCACGCCGCCGGAGTTCGAACCAGTGCACCACCACCACTATCCCATCTACCTCCACACCTCCCGTCACCCAACTCCGGTGGAAACCCCACCGTCGAAACCCCTCAGCTACAAACCTCACCAACTCAGCCGGCGAACCCACTGTTTCGACGAAAACATCAGCCGCGAACCTCATCACTGCCTGCATCAAACACCACGGCGGCGTTGCTCCGGCGTTAGCTGTGGTAGTGACGCCGCCATTTTCCTTTTTGTGCTACTCAAAATAGCCGGAGTCTGAAACTCCGGCGACGTTGATTTTCGACGTTCTTTTGGTATCTGTTGTTCATTTGGCTAATGGCTTGACTTTCTGGTTTTTGGAGTCTCCGGCGACGTTCTGAAATTTCCAGCAATGTTCTTAAAATTTCCGGTGACCACTGTTTCGCTCATGGTTGTCCGTTTTATACTGCTTTTCGTTATTGTTTATTTGGGTATTATTGTTGGCTTTAGTCGACATTTTCGGCGAACTTGTTGCATTACTTGTGGTCGTTGTATCACTGACTATTGTTTCTATTGCTTTGAGGTTTGTTTACGGATTTGTTGTTGTTCGATCTACGGATTGGTCTCGCACGACTCTTATTCGTGGTATCCATTGCTCATTGGGTTCTGTATTAATTTTAAGCGATTTGGGTTAATTTATTTACTGATTTTTGAACAAGTTACTACACTTGGTATTTTACTAATTTTTGAACAAGTTACTACACTTGGTATTTTACTTATTTTTAAATATAATGCTACACTTGGTATTTTACTTATTTTTAAATATAATGCTACATTTGGTATTTTACTTATTTTTAAATATAATGCTACACTTGGTATTTTACTGATTTCGAACTTGATACTACACTGGCCTACGAAGGATTTATCCGTCGATCTGGAGGCCCCGTGGTAAGCGAGACAGAATATGTGGGCGAGGAGGAAAGTGAAAGATTAGACGAGAATGCATAATATCGTTCATCGGCGGGGCGAGTCGACCGCAGCCGAAGTGATATTGACTTCTCATGTCTTAGTATCCTTGGCATAACACTAGCTGAGACCACACTATATAAAAATATATCTTTTACAATATCTTCTACATATATATCTCTCTCTCTCTCTCTCTCTCTCTATATATATATATATATATACATACATTGTGTTTGTTTGGTAATTTATTTATTATTTACTAACTCTTCAACTAATTGTTTTGCCGGTACCCGGAGGCGTATCCCATAGTTAAAGCATTCACATAAAATAAAATAAGAGCGAAATGTCGCTAAATTCTTTTCATTACATCTTTTATGATTATTTGCTTTCATTACTATCTTGTTAAATATATATCTATTTTAAATATTTGCATGCCTAATTTAAATATCTCTTGGTTAGTTTAATAATTAGAACACCTTTAGAATTGTAAATTGCATGTTAGCACAATAATATTAAGCCTAAGTTTGAACGGATAACCGCAAGTTAGCGGATCTTAGATGGTGCCTAACCCCTTCCCTTTAGGATAATAAAGAACTCTTACATAGAATCTCACATAGCTTTCGCAGACCTTTAAATGGAGATCATTCGTAGTATTTTATGCTACATTTTTAGTGTCCTAATTCACTATAATAATTAGGTGGCGACTCCTTAAAATGCATTCAGGAATCACCATACGCAGTACTCCTGTTCCGACTCCGGTTGAAATGGGGTGTTACAATTACTACACTTATTTCTCATGTTAATCTAGCCATTAATCCATATTAAACAACCTTTAAAAACAGTCTATCAACTCTAGCAACAACAACAAGAGTGCAAGTCTTATAGTTTGCAACATAACACTCTTCTACACCTTAATTCCTTTAAGACATATATCCGCAATTACAACAATGTACATGCACGTTCATAGCTCATAATTCCAACATTATAATTCAATCAAAACAGCCCCTAATACATCACAACAATGTCCACAGTTTCATACATGTCTCGGCCACAACAACATAATTCCCTAACTCTTCTCTTAACTCCTTAGAATCCGATTCACCTTTCAATACTTTCATATAACCAATCTACAACTTTTAAATATCAAGATTCCTTCAATTTCAACATGCAATTAGTGACAATAACAATAACAACAACAATAATCAAATCCAATGTATACAAAACAGTCTCAAATCGATCCAACACCCAAAACATTCACATACATTGTCTTATTTTCATTTTTTCTTAACACAAGTTCATTTCTTAAACTACAACATCATGTAACTCCAATACTCAAATAACAAGAAGAAATCTTACCTTAATTTTTTCCCAAAACAGTCCCTATTTACACGGCCACTTCTCCATTGTTTTCTTCATCATTTTCACCATTTCTTCAACCCAAAGTGACATGCATGTATTCTACAAGTTTAAATCTATCTTACTTACATGTTTTTCTTCCAATCTCTCATCTTCAAATCCGGAAATTTGTGGACTGAAAATCGGTCCAGCAACCCCTGATGCTCACTGTTTTGGAGTTGTCATGGCTTAGAATTTAGATGGGAAATTTAATCTAGGAAGAAAGAGTAGATTTAATCTTCAATTTGCTATGGAAATGGGGGAGGGTTCGACTGAGAGGGAGAGAAATATGAGTGAAAGAGGTGTTTGAAATGAAGGAGTTAGAAGATGAAAGGTTTTAAGGTTTAATGTGTGCTGAAAATTATATTTGCACACTTAGTCCAAGTTCCCACAATTAATTAATCTCCCACATAATCAATCATATATATAACATCTGAAAATTCCACGTCCTAATCACATTATACACGACACAAAGTCCATACCACATTTGTTGTATCCAAAATTATTCCGGGATCACATCCTTTGTATATTAATTTCTGTATTAACATATGTAAGTATACTTTATTTCTAATACTTGGATCTTTCGTAAATATTATTATGAATAACCTCGCATACTCTTATTATCTTAATTACGTCCTCAAATTATGGCCTTAAAACCACGAGGTGTAACAAGAATGTCCTGAGAAAGTTTGAGACGTTTGATTATCCGCTATTAAAGTCACCAATGGATATGAATTAAAGCATTGATAAGAATCATGGTGCACCCGTGCTCCAAGAGCGATATGCGCAGATAATCTACAGTTTGATGTATGTAACAAAATGTACTCGACCTGATATCGCTTATGTCGTCAATAAATTGGCGAGATTACACGCAATCCCGGAGATGACCATTGGAAAGCGCTTAATCGAATACTCCGGTATTTGAAATATATAATGTCATACAGATTGCACTACTCGAGGTATCCAGCTGTACTAGAAGGGTACAATGATGCAAACTGGATATCCGATATAAGGAACATCAAGTCCACCAGTGGGTATGTGTTTACAATTGGTGGTGGGGCTGTGTCCTGGAAGTCCTCCAAACAAACTTGCATCGCCCGATCCACCATGAAATCAGAGTTCATCGCTTTAGACAAAGCATGTGAAGAAATTGAGTGGCTTCATGACTTCTTGGAGGATATCCCTTGCTGGGATAAACCCGTACCATCGGTGATGATCCACTGCGACAGTCAGTCGGCATTAGGAAGGACACAAAATAGCATATACAACGGCAAATCTCGACACATACATCGGAGACATAAGACCGTTAGGCAATTGATCTCCACGGGTATTATCTCCATCGATTACATAAAATCAAAGGAGAATATAGTTGACCCTTTAACTAAGGGATTACCCAATGATCAGATGACTTGCCTGTCTAGAGAAATGGACTTAAAACCCAAGCAATAAGGACCGATATGGTGGTAACCCAACCATACTAACTGGAGATCCCAGAAATTTGGTTCAATGGGAAAACAAAGTTGTAAAGGTCCAGTTGAGCGCTTATAGAAAAGCAAGAGCACTTCGGATATTGGTTCCTTATGGAAACTCTAATCCAAAGCCTTCCTGCGATAGACATTAAAGTGTTACCTGCATGGTGGGTACATGTTAAGTATCAAAGTCTTAACATAACACTCGAGAGTTGAGGTTAAGATAAAGACACTTTTAATGACTCCTAAAATTGACATAGTGGGGTACTGCAGGGTACCTTGTAGGAGGTCACCTATTTAAGTGCAGGACATGCCGCCTCAGTTGTACGCACTTAAGAATCCAAGTGTGTCCACGGCCACAACAGATAAAACAATTGAAGAAATGAGGGATTGGACAGTTATTTGTGTCTCTATCATTATCTGGGCATATACTAAACACTGACGGTTCAAGACATAACGTTCACCGCTCAGTAAATATTTCCGATGGTAGTTGACAAAGTTCAAAGTTGGGGCTACCTATTCCGATGCAATATACTTTCGCTACTAGATTGCTAATGGTTGACACTCCGCGTGCACCAACATCTCTTTCAAGAGGGGATTGTTGGAAAATTTACCTAGTGGGATTGAGTTTATCCCGTTCTTAATGACTTGAACACATGAGCCCCGCATGTCAGAAATATGATTTCCACACACATGCATACGTTGTACAATGCTAGCTAAATTTCACGTAGGTAAAGAGATGTTGATATACATGTTAGAGTGTTCTTAAGTTAGGTAATGATGGATGATTAATTGGCCAAATTGATGCGTCTCCCACGACGGTATAAGTAAAGAAGAAATGTGCAAAATACGAAAAATGTGGAAAAGCGCGGCGCCGTAACAGGGCCGCGGCGCCGAGCCACGACGGGACAGCGCCACGACGCTACATGGTCAAGGGCCGCGGCGCTCCGGCGCCGCGGTCAGGAGCCGCGACGCCTAACGACCAGTGACTCGAGGAAAAGTTTCTGTCGAATTAGCGCCGCGGCGTTGACGGTACAGTGAACGAAATTCAGAGATATTTTTCTGAACATACACTCATTGGAAAGGCCAAAGTTCATCCAACTCTTGGCATGATCTAGGTGGCTTTTGGTGAGTTCAATGCAATCCCATTTAGTGCATTCACATAGCATGTGAATCACCAACTTTGCAACTATAAATAGAGGTCTCATTTTCAGATTTTAAACATCCAATTCACAATACAAAATCTGAAATTATAGAGAGTCTTGCTTCTTCTTCTAGCAATCTCTTGTTCTTGTTTCTTCTACAAGGATTCTCAAGTATTTGGCTTGTGCTTGAGAAAGTAATGTCGTTTTATCTTGAAAGGCTATTACCCATCTACCGTAAGTCATTATATAGGGGGTAATTTTGCCTTTAGGAAAGAGTGCTAACACTCGACTCGACAAACATTGCACTTAGCTTTCGTTTGTCTATCCTTTCAGTTCTTCCATCACTGTGTTACTATTCAGAATTACAACATCTATAATATTTACCGTGTCAAAGATAGCTTGAAAATGCACACGCACAAGAAGAAGCTAACTCTTAACCCTTCAGTAGTAATAAATATATGTTCAATCATGTGAGTGACACGTAGTGAATCTTGAAAATTGATTTATGAATCATGGTAATTCAAGAGACAAACATATGAATATTAGTGGGAGTTCACCTGAAACTTAGATCGAGAGAGCAATTATTGGGTCTGCAAATAAAGTCACACGGTGCTAAAAAAATACTATGTGAATTTAGTCCAAATTGATAATATTGTTGAGATAATTGTATATATGTGTGGTTAGTTAGTTGAATATTAGTTTTGTTATGAGTTAGTTTAGATATTGATTAGAGATATTTTGTCATTAGAGAGATATTTTATCATTAGGGGAGTTTAGTCATTTATTATAAATATGGATATATTTGTAATATTCACTTTGAGTAAACATAATAGAAATATCCGCAGAAGAGCACTTTGCTCCCAAAACCTTTCTCTTCTTCTCGTTCATATCACTCCCTATTCTCCTCAATGTTCTTCCAAATATCGATCCAGTTGCTGATAGATTGGCTGAAATTTAACATGGTATCAGAGCCGAGTTTGTTATAGATCGGTCCAATCGCAGTGAAGGAATTCATAAATTTAAAATCACTGAAAATAAAAAATCGCAAAGGAACGAAATCGCTGTTTTCTTTGGAAAAATAAAAATTGCGAAGGAACTGAACATCGAGGAGTTGATCGAACATATTGAGGTGAAAATCAGAAGCAATTAAAAATGAAAAATCGAAATCGCTATGCGAAGGATCTGAAAATCGAAATCGCGATTTTCAACTGAAAATCAGAATTGAAGATCGATTGAGAGATCGAAGCGGTTGTTTTCCAGATTAGTGATTCAACACAGAGTGATTATCTCTGGATCGAATCGAATTCTGAAACATATTGAGGAGGAATTTCTGAGATCGAATAAAGCCATCGCGCGATCGAAGAACGAATTAAAGGAGTCGAGGAATCGAAATCGATAGAATATTGAGGTAATCTCTGTAGTATATCGATCGATTTTGTTGCGAGTGACACATAATCGACGTCGAAGTTTGCCGAAAATATTTCTAAAAGTCATTTTCATATTGTTGTTGTGTTAGTTTCTGTTATGTGTTGGCGTGTTGGTTAAAATTGTATTTGTGTTGGTGAATTGACGAATTGGAGAAAAGGTGTTGAGTTCATCGTTGTTGTTGTTGATAGTTGTTCTTTGTTCTGTGTTGGCGAGTTGTAATAAAGTTGGATTTGTGTTGGTATTATTGTTGCTAGAAACTGTGTTTCAGTTGTGGCTAATGTTGATGTAGTTGACTGTTGAGGTTGTGTTGGTATACAACAGTCGTTAAGAAATTTGTTGCCTGTTATGAAATAACAGGCAACATGATGCCCAATTATGTGACAATAAATTTCTACATGAGAATTGATTGAAGGATCGAGGAGTTCTTAGAGACAAATAGACTAAGAATTAAGGGATACTTCGTCGAAGATAATATGGATTGAGTTGAAGCTCAATTCAAGGATTCAAAGAGTTATTCACAGATCGATCAAGTGTTAGATTGCCTGTTTTTATATGTGTAGCTCAGGATAGGATAATTAAAGGATTTCTAGTCGAAATTGGACTAGAAATTGAGGGAGACTCCTCTGCATATCCGTGCTTATTATGATAGCTTGCGTGATGAGAATCGAGGGATTCTCTAGTCCAAGCGAGACTAGAGAACGAGGGGTTCTTGCCGCTTATTGAAATAAATTGTGTGATGTGAATCGAGGGATTCTCTAGTCCAAGCGAGACTAGAGAACGAAGGGTTCTTGCCGCCATTTTACATAAGGAGAATCGAAAGAGTCTCTAGTCCGAGTGAGACTAGAGAACGAGAGGTTCTTCATTATTGTTGTGGGAGTTGAATCTCCTGCTTGTTGCAGTTGTGTTGCTGCTTTTACCTACTGTTATTGCTGCTTATGATCAGTGGGTTCTTATGAGGACTGATTTATGCCTGCTGATATTGCTGGAATTTTGGTGATGTTACTGGTGTACTGCTGCTGCTGAGGAAATGCAGAAGCACCTAATGTTGGTGCTAGGGCTGCAGAGTACACTGTTGTGACTGCAGCTATTATTGATCCTGTTGCTGGTTTGCATGCATCTGTTAAGGCTTCTACCGCTGTTGATGCTGCTGAGGTTGGAAATATTGTGACTGCAGCTATTGTTGTTGATACTGATATTCTAGCAGATAATGATGCAGCTCATGATGCTGCTACTGTTGTAACAACAACTTCTGCTCCGTATAATGTTGTGAAATCAACACCGCTTCATTATCTGCTGGTCTTTGATGCTGCGTATATTCGATTATCTTCTTTGAAATTAACGCGGTGAGCATGAACCCGATCTTTGAGGTTTCGTGTGGTGTTGGGTGAGCGATAGATGGAACACCGTGTGGCTGTGGGACGCGACAGTAGATGGAACACTTGGTGTGCATCTAGTATTGCTTTCAAGCTGAATTTGAACCAGATGTTTTGATATAGCTTGAGGGGGTGTTGAGATATATATATATATATATATATATATATATATATATATATATATATATATATATATATATATATGGTTAGTTAGTTGAATATTAGTTTTGTTATGAGTTAGTTTAGATATTGCTTAGAGATATTTTGTCATTAGGGAGTTAGTCATTTATTATAAATAGGGATATATTTGTAATATTCACTTTGAACAAACATAATAGAAATATCCGCTGAAGAGCACTTTGCTCCCAAAACCTTTCTCTTCTTCTCATTCATAACACACTCCTTATTCTCCTCACTGTTCTTCCAAATATCGATACAGTTGCTGATGGATTGGCTGAAATTTAACAAATATCAGACTATGCTAAGAAGATTTTAAAGCTAATTTAGCCCAACAGTTACAATGATGATGAGAGATTCAAACTCTCAGTAAGCAAGGTCTTACATTAACAAGAAATTATTATAATTTGCTTAAAGAAAATATAATGATGTGGGCAAAAGATCAGGATGACGGTATGATATTTGGTCAAAGTTTAACATTTGAATTGGTTAATGTAAACGTGACAAAAGGATCTTGTTTTTTTTCTTCCCCAGTTTGGAAAAAGGTGCGGAAGATTTTGTACGACCTTTTATCATTAATAAAATATTTTAAATTTGAATTCTGAGTATAAAATTATCTTTATTAAGGAGTATTTTACCTATAATGTGAAATTTCTTGAGTTGAATTCAAATTTAATCGAGTTTCACCATCAATATAAAAAACCCCAGTGAAAAACTAAGAAAACGTAAATATTTCAACGTATTGTGAGTGGTAATGTGTAAAACGGGAAAATAACAACAACAAATTATAATAAAACTTGAAAATGATCAAATAGAAGGGCTTGCTGACATGATTACCCTGGCCCCTCTCACCAAATCATTTGGCTGAGGGTCCACGTCTTCCCCAACTAGTGGAGGGTCTTCGGTTAGGAAACGTGACATTCTCATAACCGTCAAGAAAAACAACCTCTTTTGCTGCAATCTCTTAAAGTAAAGTGAGTGCCCATGAACTTTTCTGGACGTTCATGGTGAAAGCCATCGGGTGTAGGGGCAGTGACGCCCCCTTGAGTAGTTTCAAAGGCGTTGGGAATGCCTCCAGCAGGAGCATAGATGTTGTTGACGCCTTGGACAAGAGCATAAACACTATAAGTCCCCGGAGCAGCAGTGGAGGTATTGGTTGTAACAAAATCAGTGTTGACACTAGTTGTGCCAAAAGCAGTGGTAGCACTTGAAGTGCCAAACAGTGGAGTTGAAGGCATCGTTAGTGTCTTGAGTAGTGGGATTGAAGGCAATGAGATTGCCTTTGGTGGAATCTTCAGTGTTGAATTGGTTGGATTGATCTTGTCCAGTCATGTTGTTGTTGAAATAGCGAATATTATCTTAAGCTTGTGAGTGGTAATGTGTAGAACGGAAAAATAACAACAACAACAAATTGTAATAAAACTTGGAAATGATCAAATAGAAGGACTTGCTGAGTCGACTAAATTCTTGATCTATCCTTAAGATAATATTGCCCCGTATATCCTTTCAACGGTTGTAATAGCAACTTATCTCCCAAGATAAAATAGCAGTCAAACAAATGAGCAAAGGGAACTCAAGTGTTTGCTTTGGAAGAAAGATCTTTGAGTGTTTTGTGCTTGCAAGAGAGGAAGAAGTATTTCAGATTTCAAGTGTTTTGCAAATGAGCCTAAGGCCTCATTTTATAGTGTTGTGAAGATGACTTTCCAATTGCCCATGTAATGACCTTGAATGACCATGTAATGGCCTTGAATGACCATGTAATGGTCTTGAATTACCATGTAATGGCCTTGATTATGGAGTGTTAATTCAGCCAAATAATGGCTGAATTCATTTGGAATGTTATGGAGGTTTAATGCCTCAAAACCAGCCCAAGAGTCATGTCTTTTCGTCTCCCGTTGCAGCCTCTGGACAACCAACGTCGCGGCCCTGCAGGGAGGCGCTGTGGCCCTGTAGTTGGGCGCCACGGCGCTACAATTTCAGAGAGTTGGCGCCGTGGCCCTGCAGTTTGGCGCCGCGGCCCGATTCATGACTCGTTTCATCTTTAACACATTGCACATGTCTTCCCTTCGTTTACCAATGTGAAACCATTGTTATTTGGCCAATAACCGTCCATTCTCTTATGTCTCAAACAATTCGTATATGTATCAATATCTCTTCCATTTAAGAAAATTACGATCCTTGGCACTTTATGTGCATGTGTGTGAAAAATCATGTTTCCGATGTGCGGGGCCCCAATTATTCGAGTCATAATTAATAAGATTAATTTATTTCACATTTAGTAAATTTTCAACACGTATTGCTATGATTGGGTGATTTAAATATAAAATTAAAGTTATTAGAACTAATATATCAAGTTCGTATCTTAGCTACAAATACAATATTAAGTACATGAGCTCATCATATTCAACCTTGGTGATGTACAAGTTTATCCAATATATACGCTTATGCCTTATAGACTACAACAACTTTAGTGCATTAATTTGAGTGGCGCAAAAATCAAAACACTATTGTTTGGGTGGAAAATGGACATATATAGTGCATAACGTCTGGAAAGAAAGGGAGGTAATGCAGCAATTACGAGTTCATGTGAATTCAGTGTCACGTTAAAAATGATTTAAAAATATGTTTAATATGGTGTGGTATTTTTCGATTTAAACCAACCTTATACGATTTTTCCAAAAAGTCCACATCATTAATAGTTTTTCGGAATAATGTATATCTATTTTGTGGTAGTTACGATTCTTTTTTTCCACTCAACTTTATCCTGCTTTCTATCGTATTTATTCACGACTTTTTAATCGTATTATTTTGTGCTTTGAATTGGTTGTTCTCGAGCCGAGGATTTATCAGAAATAATATCTCTATCTACCCAAGGTAAATGTAAGATATGTGTACACTCTATTATCTCCAAACTCCACTTTGTGCGATTTCAATGGGTATGTTATTATTGTTATTGTAATGTATATTTATTAAGAAATTCACTAATCTCTATAATTACCTTAACTATAAATTCAATTATTATCGTATATTAATTTAAAATTAAAATAAAATAAAATAAATTTAAAATTCTGAATCCATTTTTTTCGGATTGATCAAAACTATTCAAAGTCGTTGGTGTTAATAATCTCATACTGCATGTACACGATCCATGTGTGATAGAACAGAATCGATGAAGAGATTTGAGAAGAAGAAGAAGAAGAAAAGACAGTTTAGAGAGGAGAGCGTGAGAATGAAAAGAGAGAAGATATTTGGGAGCAAATTGCTCTTCTGTAGATATTTTCTATTATAATTTACTCAAGTAAACTAATTACAAAGTAGTCCTATTTAGAAGTGACTAACTAATCCCTATCAAATCAAAATATCTCTAATCATAAATATCTAAATGAACTCAGAACAAACTAATATTCAACTAACCACATACATATACAATGTATATATATATTGTATATCTCAACACCCCTCAAGCTAGGCACTGAAAACAGAGGTTTCAGTCCTAGCTTGAAAGCATAGCAAAACACTTCTACCAATCAAGCACTACTAGACACAACACCAGTAGTCGTATGATCAATGGCTGGTGCAGCAGCAACAACACATTATCAACAGCAGCACCAGTAACATATGCAGTACCAACACCTCACTAAAAAAGCATACTAGATAGTCCACAACAACTAGTCTTGATGAATAACCCTCAAATAGAGCAACCTCATCTTTGATTGCCAAAGTCTCTTTGGTTTGTAAGAGAGGGAACATCTTCTGCAAAGGTGCTGGATATCTATCTGCCCTGGTAAATCTTCCCAGAAGTCAAATAGATTGGAGTATCTTTGGAAAATCCCATACCCCTGAATATTATCCCAGCCTATCCTTATACTTTGTTCTGCAAATCCGAGCAGCATTTTAACAAAACAGCTGCTGATGATCCCCCATTCTGGCCAGCAGCAGCTATACTAATAAAAGTAACAACAGAACCAACAATAGCAATGTGCACACATACTCTGGAAGACTGGAACTGTATATCTTCCAACAATACCAACACAAAATCAGTCCTGCAGCAGCAGCAACGTCAGCTGCAAACACTGCATTTAACAGCAGGAGCTTCAACTCCCACAACAATAATGAAGAACCCATCATTCTCTAGTCTCATTCGGACTAGAGAATTCCTCGATTATCCTTATGTAAAAACGACGGCAAGAACCCCTCGTTCTCTAGTCTCGCTTGGACTAGAGAATCCATCGATTCTCATCACGCAATCTATTTCAATAAGCGGCAAGAACCCTTCGTTCTCTAGTCTCGCTTAGACTAGAGAATCCCTCGATTCTCATCACGCAAGCTATTATAATAAGCTCGGATATGCAGCGGAGTCTCCCTCAATTTCTAGTCCAATTCCGGCTAGAAATTTCCCGA
This sequence comes from Przewalskia tangutica, assembly GCA_029844215.1. Classification (NCBI taxonomy): domain Eukaryota; kingdom Viridiplantae; phylum Streptophyta; class Magnoliopsida; order Solanales; family Solanaceae; genus Przewalskia; species Przewalskia tangutica. The sequence continues at coordinate 153,858,245 of CM056720.1, forward strand.
TTCTCCTATCCTGGGCTACACACATAAAAACAGGCAATCTAACACTTGATCGACCTGTGAATAACTTTTGGAAATTGAGCTTCAACTCAATTCATATTGTCTCCGACGAAGTATCCCTCAGTTCTCAGTCAATTTGTCGCTAAGAACTCCTCGATCTTTCAATCGATCTATTATTTATGCAACTCAAATATGCAATCCAACAAGAGGAGAAATATCACCAGCAACGTCCCCTACAACATCAGAGACAAGTGCACTATATGCAACACCATCAGAAGCACCAACAACAACACCCTGTGCAGCAGCCAGCCCATCCGATGTTGCAGTTTCTATTTTCTGTTTCTGTATTTTCAACTACAACAACACTGGTAGCCACAACGAATTCACTACCACAACAATGCATGCAATTCACCAACACAAATCCATCTCAACACCACAAAATTGATTCACCAATGAAGTTGAGTTTACATCAACTCGACTATCATTGGCGATCTGTGACATCGCAACGATAGCCAAAGGCGGAATGTATCCGCAGAAAACGATAAAATCTCCATACAACTCGATCGACAAAAGCGATAATAAAAAAACAGTTTACAAATAGGATGAATTATCTTTGATTCTCTGTCGATTATGTTGTCACTCGCAACAGAATCGATCGATATTCTACATAAATTACATCAATACTCTGTCGATTTTGATTCCCCGACTCCTTCACAATTTTGATTTTTCAGAAGGAACTCCTTCGATTCCTCGATCTCTCCCTTCGATTTGAATCAATCGCTTAATATCGATCGATTCACAACAGTTTCCGTTTCTTCGATTTCGATTCTCTGATTTTCAAACGTAAAATGCGATTTCAATTTTCAATCGTGATTTCGAGTTTTTTCCAGTTCATTCGCTTCTGATTTTCACCTCAACATGTTCTATCAACTCCTTCACTGATTTCGATTCCTTTACTGCATGTGAGATCGACTCCTTTGGATCCTTCGATCTCGGTCCCTTCAATCCGTCAATTTCTTCAATTCATCGCTGCAATTCTGTTTGATTCGATCACCACAACTCTGATACCATGTTAATAATCTCGTACTGCATGTGCACGATCCATGTGTGATAGAACAGAATCGATGAAAAGATTTGAGAAGAAGAAGAAGACAAGATAATTCAGAGAGGAGATCGTGAGAATGAAAAGAGAGATGATATTTGGGATCAAATTGTTCTTCTGTAGATATTTTCTATTATAATTTGCTCAAGTAAACTAATTACAAAATAGTCCTATTTATAAGTGACTAACTAATTCCTAATGATAAAATATTTCTAATCACAAATATTTAAATGAACTCATAACAAACTAATATTCAACTAACCACATATGTATAATGTATATAGTGGTATATCTGAACAGTTGGACACTTTTGTCTATCTTTTACGCGTCAATTCCTTCAACAAAGTCGTCTCTTGACTTCTATCAATAAAATAACAATTCTGGGGGTATGAAAGAGTACAAAGTCAGAAATTGTTGGCTTTGTTTACGTGTGTATCACTGTCTAAAGGAAACTTCCTTGCCAATAGCTTATAAACCAATCAACGTTAAAGGTAAATTTTCTAATTAGTGGTTTTATTTCCTATCTAACTTGACAGAGTAATCATGCTTTGGAAGTGCTTAAGTTTTATTCATTGACAGTGTAAGAAAACGTGATTAGTTTGCGTTTGGTTCGCGCAAAATAAACGGAATTGAATCCAGTAAGAAAATGAAAATGGAAAGGAAAGGAATTACCCTGATTATCCCTACATGTTTGGATCTGTTTCAGAAACGGAATGAAAACGGAGTCCGGGGTCCGGGTAATGAATTGGGGAAAGGGAATAGAAATATTTAGGGGGTGGGGAATCAATGTTAGGGAATGAAAAAAGAAAAGAGGGTAAAGGAAATTGAAAAATAGGTCAAACAAACGACTTCAAAAGGAATCAGAGAATTCCATTCCCTTATCCTGATTCTATTACCCGAATCAAACGCACAATTTTATTGGAAATCTTTAATTCAAGCCTTTGATTGAAAAAACAAAATATTTTTGACGTTGTTATCAAAACTATGATAAAATAAGTTGACTTTGTTCCGAACTTTATCATTGTTGAACAACTCAAATTAAAGAAAGATATGAAACTTAAAATACAATGTATACATACTAAAGTTGGACCAAGACTTACTGTTCTTAGTCATCCACCAAGTTCCAATATACACTATCAGTATTGAGAATTCATTTCCCACTCAACACCAATGAGGAAAATATCACCATGTCCATGATTGGTGGCACTCAATCTGTGGTAAAAACATTCCACCACTCTGTATTTATATATACTATGTAGTTAGTTGTCTTGGATAGTTGGATTAATGGTAAAATTATCATGCTTGCACTATGATAGAGTGTCTATATCATATCTCTTAGAATACGACTCTTTTCGAACCCTGCTAACAAGAGATGCTTGTGCACCGACCTGTTATTTTTTAGCGGCAAATACTTTTCACCAAACTTGTAATACACTATGACTTTTTGGGGAGAGGGTTTGAATCTTTTGCCTCTCTAGCTCCAACCTTGCACTCAGTGGCGGAGCACATAAAATAAAAGGGGGTCAATAATCAATAATACCTCTGTATATAGAAAAATATAGTGCATATATAGTTTAAAAATGATCACTATCTATACAAATATATTACATCTTGAATATTCTTAAAAAAAATGTTGATTTCGCCACTGCTTCAAGTTAACTATAATTAATTAATAATTATGTGTGTAATAAAGAACACTTATCTTATATTTATTAATTTTATATAAATATTGAATACGGATAATATTAAAGCTAATATTCCACCCGACAAAATCTAACAAACTCTTTTTTTACTTTTTCGTTGTACTATTTCTACATGGAAAGTGAAAGAAAACAGAGAAAGTATAGAAAATTTTATCCAAGAAAAGAAATGATGGTCCTAACTAAACAATTTCCATTGAATATAATTGTCTAGAATCTATTCTCGAATGAAATATTCTGGGCGGGCATGTTGCAGTGTGAGTTTGATTCCCTCCAGACAAGTCCTGTTAGGGAGTCAGATCTTGTAGCATTGATTCGTTGATAGCGATCAGACACTGAATGCGGGGTGCACATCCCGCGATTTCAGCCTTGATTGGGGCGGGTTCCATCGCCTCCGTGAGCCTAGTACAAGTCTTGTGCAGTCTTAGCGATATAGAATCTTAAAAGACCACCAGAGCACGGATTATAAAAAAAGAAAAAAAAAAGAGATAAATGAAAAGCAAAGGCTGCATCCCTCTGGCCATCTATACTTAAATGAATTTAATACTTGTTGACGTTTTAATGGTTTTTATATAATTATGTGCCGTACAAGATTTTAATACTTCTCCATCTTCTTTATAAGTGTCGTATAATATTGAAGATCCATTCTTTATTCGTGGTTTGGTTGATGAAAACTTGAAAAAAAAAACATTATTATTGCGTTTCGTTGAACTTGATTGTTAGAAAAAATAAAGTGAATCTATTAACTTTTTAATATTTGGGTTGAATTTTGTTACGATTTGGGCGAAATACGACACTTGGTGCATGACTGCATGTGACTGAGCGAACCATATGACTTGCTGATCATCATGGGCATCAAAACATGTACTAATAATGATTTAAAACATGTAAAATATATTACTGAAATTGTAATCTGAAAATATATTGAGGAAATAGTATGTAAATATAATAAATCTGAAAATCAGTGCTGACATGACTAGCCTATGAAACCTCTGAACATGAGTCTGACTGCAAAACTGTTCGACCACGACAAGGCCCTGACCAACCTTTACTGTATATCATAAGGATGAGAATAAATAGACTGACTAACACCTCGAATGAAATGGGGCTCTCCAATAGTTGAAGTGCAAGCCTCGGGTAAAGGGACGTTAGTACATTTGAATTGTATTGTATGTAAAGCAACTGAAGGAATAAGCAGACACATGAAATAATAGGAGCATGAAACTAAAACTGAACATGAACATGAACATGATCTGACATGAATATAATAACATGCATAAAATCTGTAAAACATTATATCTGATTATATGTGGGGAGAGCATTAGTATAACTGAAATGTAACCACCACATGTGACGTGGCGTCTGATATCTACCCAATCAGCTAAGTCATCTCGTACCTTGCCGGGGTACGAGACATGAACATGACATGATTGATCCAATAATCCCACAAAGGGGTAACATGAATGTATCATCCTCTAGGCGGAGTGATCCTTATCCTACGTTGGCCTATGTAGTTTTAAGCTGTTTGAGCCTTCTCGATAATCTGTGCAACTCTCAAAGACATGTACTTGAATATAGTTCGCTTGTAAGCCCATGAATTTCAAGAAAATATAACTTGTAAACATGATTCGTAATTAGAATTTAGCATGAGAATAAATATATAATATAACTTATGTAAAGCTTGGAAACATGTATAACTTCATGGAACAGAGTAATAATGATTATAACTTGGGTTAAAGAACTCATGGAATTTAAAGTATGCATTCACGGATTACAGACAGGTTCATGACAATCATAATGGTGTATCATGAATATAATTATCGAGTTGTATTATAGACATGACGTATAATATTACATGTATTAAGATTAAAATTTATGAAGAATTCGTATTTTATGGGAAAACATAGTGTGGGTGTGTGTCACGATCCGACCCCGGGCCCGCGACTGATGCCCTACTTGGGCACCCCCCTCTTATACTCTTACATCTCATATAAGATCTAGGCCAAATGATAAATGAAAGCATGCGTATGTAGCAAGGCAAGCGGTGAAATTTGCGCTATATATAAAAAGGGAATAACCCAACAATGCAGTTATACAATTGGCCCAAAAATAAATACAACTCCCGCAAGTCCAGCCCACATATGAAAACAGACCTCTAAGAATTTTTTTGAAAGTATATTATGACGGGACATGGCCCCGCCGTACCCCTGAATGTACGTAAGACTGTAAACTCCATACCAAAAGACAAGCCTCCGAAATAATGGAGCTTCCTTAAAAACTGAGCAGATATCCTAAGAGCGAGGATCAACAAACTGCTTACCTAATACCTGCGGGCATGAACGCAGCCCAGAAGAAGTCGATAATAGGTACTAAGTATGTAAACATAAAGTCTGATAAACAAGATCATAATCTGCAAAAAGAATGACAGGGACAAGTATGAAAATTAAATACTAGATCCTACCGTGCCATATACAATAAAAGCCAACTGTACCTTGTATCACTGCACTTTGTACCATCTGTACATTTGTATCAACTGTATCATCAGACTCTTTGTATCAGACATCAGTATCAGTATTCTTGTATCAGACATGTACTATTGTATCAACGTACTCAGTATCAGTATCATTTGTATCTTTGTATCAACTGTATCAAGCTGCCACTTTTTAAAGTATGAAAGCCATGTCACAATCATGAACATCTGTCTATATAAATAAATATTGTCATGGGAGTTGAACCCGCATTATGGATATAAGTCCACGGACAATACACCTCTCATGGGAATCTATACCCGCATTGTGAATACAAGTTCACGGACAAAACATATCTCATGAGAATCTATACCCGCATCGTGAATACAATCGTGAATACAAGTTCACGGATAAAACACAACTCATGGGAATCTATACCTGCATCGTGAATACAAGTTCACGGACAATATACATCTCATGGGAATTTATACCCGCATCGTGAATACAAGTTCACGGACAATATACATCTCTCAGAATTCGACATTGTGTGCACCCGGAAGTGAGTACAGGAAAGTCTGCTGGTAGGAATTTCATCTCATGAGAATCTATACCCGCATCGTGAATATAAGTTCACGGACAATATACATCTCATGGAATCTATACCCGCATCGTGAATAAAAATTCACAGACAAAACACATCTCATGGGAATCTATACCCGCATCGTGAATACAAGTTCACGGAAAAAACACATCTTGTAATATTAGGGACTTGATCCCAAAAGTACTATGTACGTTCACCGTATATTTATTTTAATAATCACTCCTTTGACTCTCAATGAACTAAAATAAAATAGCTTTCATTTAGACAACCCAAAGTGCTATCAAGAGAATAAATATAACAATCTTTCATTTTAGAAACCTCAAGTACTATCAAGAGAGTAAATGTAACAATCTTTCATTTTTAGAAACCCCAAGTACTATAGATAGAACAACTTTCACTTTAAAAACTCAAAGTACATTTAATAGAGTATATCACTAAGGATTAGATTCCAATAGAACTCCATAGAGATCAAGTCAAGTATCGTTTAAGGATTAAAATCCACTCACTTTAGGAAATCAAATCAAGTATCAATAAGAATTAAAAATTCACTCACTTTATGAAATCAAATCATGCCAAAGAAAAAGGGATAGTTCACATACCTCTTAAGCTATTCCACACGCTAAGTAGAATACGCCACCCGTAGTACTTCAACCTAAAATGACAATAGCACTTCTATCAATTCCAAGATTTCTAAGGTAGATTAGTACCAAATAAAGGGTCTCTTATTCTACGGAAAATTGGGCAACACTTCCCCTGTTTATACGTACTTTTCCACCTTTTTCAAGGCTCAAATTCAACAACAATCAAGCCACACTTAAGGGCACAACAAAGAAGCAACCCAAGGGGATTACACGCCTACTTGACGTATAAAATTTTGCCCCACAATGACATAAAAACAGTCCATAAAACAGTCCACAAATTAATCAACATTAAGGGTACGATGTGAAGTCTTTAACACCCTTATTCCTTAGGACTTTCATTAGCCATTTACTATATTAAACATGCAATAAAGATACTAAATTTCCAGCATATAACCACGTCTAAAAAAGTTCCAAAACTACCCATAATATCCAACAATTTCTAGCCCATTCTCGGTCAACAACAACTATATATCCAAAGCCCTTTTCCACAATTCCATATAATCTAATTCTCATTTCAACATGTTATATAAATCATATAAACTATCAACAACAATATTTCTTTCATTATACAACATGAAACAAGTGAAAATAACAATAATAATGACAAACAAATCCAACATCCGAAAATGTCTCACTCTCAGCCTCAACCCCCAAAACCTTCCAAACACTTTTTAATCTTCATTCTTTTTAGCACAAGCTCATCTATACATTACTACAACATGTAATATCTAATTACTTCAAGAGGAGGATGAAATCTTACCTCCAATATGCCCAAAACAATCCACTTTAAAGTCGGTCCTTAGATTAATCTTAACTCCTATTCTTCAAGTTTCAATCACACACACGTAACCTCTACGAGCTTGTAACCAACTTCACTTCATGTTTCAACACCAAAAGTTGAAGAACAAGTTGGGGTTTCAAGACCACTACACACGACCCAAATGGATTTGGAGATTAATGGAGTGTTAACTTGGCTTAGGACTAGGCTAGGGTTCTTGATCTTGCATTAATAAACTAAACTGGGAGGATTTAGAATTTTTGCTCTTCAAATTCCCCTAAAAACGAGAGCACTAGAAATAGAGATATAGAAAATATTTTGTGAAATATGCTAAGTGTTGAAGTCTTGCCAAGCCTCTATGTATATATAAATATCTAAGCTAAGTGGATGGACAAGTGGAGTGAGACCCATGTCCACTTGTCCCCTTTTCTCAAAATATCTAAAGTCCAAGTCAATGACAAGTGGAGGGGTGACACGTGTCACCCTCATATTGGTCCAAAAATAAATCTTCACAAATAATTTCTATACTTGGCCAAAATATCTCAAAATCTCGTGGGCCTCACAAAATTGTAAAATTTCCAGTGGGCCCCACATGACCAAATCCAAGACTTCAAAATCCAAAACTAATTCCGTGACTCCAATATGAGAATTGAACTCCGAGTAATCAAATTGTCGTCTTCACCTTTTTGAATTATTTCCTTATGAAAATGTAGTTATACTTTCTTCCAACGTTCAAGTCTTACTTCCTTACTTACGTTCTCATATAAATGTCTTGAAACTACGGGGTGTAACAGTGTGTCAGGACGATTTCCAATTGCTCACACAAGTGTACGTATCGTTACAAGTAATATAGTCTGGTAAGACCGAATATCGTCCTCAGAGACTGGTTTCCAATTACTGAACATCTATTCTAGGTTATCTATTTGGCAAACGATAAGTGATTTGGTTTTTATCTAACACTAGTAGAGTAATTGCAAGAATCAAACTAAATTATTGAGGATTAATCAGTTATGAAGGAATTAAGGCTTTCAATATCCTCAACTATCCACTCTTTTCAATCCTTAGTGCAACTAGAATAACTTATTCTTCTACGTTAAGATAGCGGTTAACTAGACTGTCTTATATTCCGGTTAGGATATATAATCGCTCAACCCCAGTGCATAAACCTTATATATTTCTATGATAGGTTTTACCACATAGGAGGATTAATAACAATAACCTTTAATGCTATACAAGTATCGGGGTACTTTCGTCTGCGATTTTAACCTATGTCTATTCAATTGCAGCATATCCAAATCTCTCCTCTCAGTTCTTGATTCGAAATCATATAGATTATGATAACTACTGATCAATTAACTATCAAACATTCATACCAATATTGAATAAATCTTAATCAAGTGAAGAAGAAAATCAAACTAATGCATTAATTCATGAATAAGAGTTTCAAGCAATTCAATAGAAAAGCCCTAATAAAGTGTTTAGCTCCTAGTCATAGATATGCTAAGAACTAATACAAATCCAAACATGAACTGAATTGAAATAAAGAAAATAAAAGAAAATACTTAGAACTAGGTCTCCAATCTTGTAGCCTCCAAGAGTTGTGTTGTGGAATATGTACAAGGATTCCCCGCTGCCCCTTTAGGTCAGGGTTTTAGGATTATATAGTTGAGAAAAATTGTGTTTCGGACCCTTTTGCCCTTCGCCAATTCTATTTGGATCGAAATTCCGCATCACCATGATCTGCAGAATAGCAGTGAATGCAGAAAGTCTGCGGCTTCTCAGTAATTATGGCACCGCGGTCCTGCAGTCTTTCGTTCGGATCTGCCAACTTTTGTCCTTTTTGCTTCGGGAGCTCCTTTTCTGCTCATTTTTAGCTTCTTTATGCGTTTAGAACCGTTGTGACTCAAAAGAAGAAAAAACAATCCTAATATTATACTAAACACAAACGAAATGAGTAAAATACTAACAAAAAATGACTCAAAAAGTGTATACAAAATGTGCCTAACAGGGTGTTACACCCCGTAATTTTAGGACACTAAATTGAGAACGCAATTAAGAAAATAAGATTCGAGTGTTGGAAGAAAAGTATATTTACATACGTTAATACGGAATAATTTTGGATACTACAAATGCGATGAGAAAATTTATAACTAGTAGTTGAATTTCTCCAATGGGGTTATGGACTTAGTGTTGTATATTAAAATCTTGGCATTGTGAAGCATGAGGCTATCAAATTTTTTAGATTTTAGTTAAGTATGGGACTAATTTTTAGTAGCAAGATGGATAAGTGGGGGCTAGTGGAAAACATGTGGCACCTTGTGCCCCACACATGGGACAAGTGGCATTAAGCCCCAACATGCATTGGCTTGAGTAGCCCACATATACCCATGCCCCTCCCATTTATCCCCTTTGCTCGAGCAACACCCTTCCCTCATCCTCCATATTCTCTCATCTCAAAACAGATTTTTCTTGACTTTGTGGCCGATTTAGGGACTGTTTTGGCTAAGTAAGGTAAAATTTCTTCTTCTTATAGATTATTTGGAGTTGAATGATGTTGTAGTTAAGAGATGAACTTGTGTTAAGAGAAATCAGAAGTAATAAATTGCGTGTGGTTGTTGTTGGAATGGTTGAGCCGATTTTAGGGGCTGTTTTACCGATTTGAGTATGATTGTTGTTGTTGTTATTGTTATTATCAACACTAATTGCATATTAGAAATTGAAGGAAATGTTGTTATTTAAAGTTGTAATTGGTTATATGAAAGTATTGAAACATGAAATTGGAGTTTAAGAAGTTATAAGAAGAGTTGTGGTATTATGTTGTTTGGACTGTGACACCCCTCAAATTGTTGGACATTGTTGTGTCGAATTTAGGGGTTGTTTCATGGAGATTAGAATGCTGGAAATTTAGCTATGAACATACATATACATTGTTGTAATTGCGGATATAAGTCCTAAAGGAATAGATAAATAGAAAGGTTGTACATTGCACTCTTTTTGTTGTTGAAATATCTCTCGTTGTTGTTGAAGTATGAACTGATTCGTAATGGCTATTTTAATATGGTTAAGGGGCTGAAGTAACATGAGAAATAGGTGTATTAGTCACTTTGGTTGTTGTTTTGATTGTACTCCATGAATGTAAGGAAAAAGAATGTATAACGGTAGTGTATATGGAGTATATGAGACTGTTTTGGTATATCCTTGAGTTGTATCTTGTTATTGGTATTGTTGGCCTTGTTTGTAAGTTGTGGATGTGTATATAAGTAGGGGAAGTGCTGCCCAATTTTATATAACAAGAGAGTCACCATTCGATACATATAAAATATGCTAGTAATCATAGAGTTGACGGACATATTATTATTGTTATATGTTGAAGTGCTAATTGAGACGTATTCTATTGAGTTGGTTAGTTCGACAATAAGGTATGTGAAACTATATATATATTTTTTTGGCATGATTTACATAAATGAGTGTACGGCGAACGTACATAGTTCCAATGAATCCAAATTCCTAATGATACATGATATGATAGTGTCTTTGATTTTTCAAATGATAATTTAAGATGATACATGATATGATAGTTTCTTTGATTTTTCAAATGATGATTTAAAATGATACATGATATGATAGTGTCTTTTATTTATTTCATTGAGATATAAATGATGATTTAAATTACATATGATTGCTCATGATAATCTATTCGTGTTTGATGTGATTATATCATTTCACCGCGTCCCGGGCCGGGAAAATTTCATGCGTAGTTCCTTGTATGTCACCGCGTCCGTCACTAGAGGGTCGGGCAGTATATATATGATGATTTATGTGGACAGGCATCCACGGATATGGGATATGCGGACAATCATCCACGGATATGAGATATGCGGACAGGCATCCGCGGATATGATATCTGTGGACAGCCATCCACAGATATTGTCACGACCCGACCGGGGCGCGGCGTACCTGCAAGGGCACCATCGGTATACGTCAGAGAAAAGCAGCGGAACATACATAATACAAAATCTGTATAAGGTAAGCATCACTAGCAAGCCAAAAGGCGCGCTTTCATAAAATAACTTAATCGAATGTGAAGCGATAACTGGTTCTTACAGCCCAAACCACAAACGTGACTACAGACCTCTAGGAATAACAACTGTGGCGGGACAGGGCCCCGCCATACTCCCTGAATGTACAAAATACCTATAACCTCAGGGAATCATACCAAAAGTCGAGCCTCCGAAGAAATGGAGCTCCTGACACCTGAGTAAAAGATCCTAGGAATGAGGATCTACCACCTGTTTTCCTTACTGCGGCGTAACGCAGCCAGGAAGGGTCGACACAACATACCAAATATGTAAAACTGGAAAATACTGTAGTAATATCATAAGTCCAAAATACACTGAAGTTATAGCTAAAAATCAAATTATGTTGCACTGTGCCTTACTAACAATGAGAGTAACAAGTATAAATATAATACTGCATAAAAATAGAGGCGTGATCAAAGCAGATCTCGCGTAGTATCATTAAGCAATCCTACTCGGGATTTGTTTCACCCGCATGGATCATGTGGATCCGCATAAGGCCATCCGCTCGCGTGGGACTATTTCACCCGCGTGGGACTATTTTACCGCATGGATCCTGTGGACCCGCATAGTACCATCGCCGCTCGCGTGGGACTATTTCACCCGCGTGGATCCCGTGGACCGGATCGCGTGAGTACAAGCGCCGCACTCGCATCATGGGTAGCAAATCCATGGCATAAGTAGTAAACCATCCTAATGGACGCATGCAGTGGACCATCCATCGTGTCGGTATGTCGAAGGAAATAACAAGAATCCGCATACAGTGGCCACGGCGTGTCGGTATGCCAACATGAATTAACGAGAATAAGTAGTGAACCATCCTAATGAACGCATACGTGGACCGTCCATCGTGTCGGTATGTCAAAGGAAATAACAAGAATAACCCGGTCTACCCGGTAAGAACATATCACCTAGCACAACTGGCTATCATACATAACATAAGCCTTCTGGCGCTATCATATCATAACATAAGCGCTACCGGCTTATCATAACATAAGCAAGTTAAGAAATCCCCTAACTTCTTATTAACATTATTAACATATCCTCTCATTTTAGTATACCTAAGACACCAACATGTCTTTTAATAGAAAAATCCGGGAATTCAACCCAAGTACCATGCACTTCTAACTTTTTAAGAATAACTCTTTTTATACAAAGATTCCAAGATACTATTCACCATAGTATCAAGTTACGATTTCTTTTCAAGACAAGTCACATTTCCTTTTAGAACTATAATAGGCTTCTAAATCAAGTGACTTCATTTCCTTTAAAACCTTAGGCAACCAATGCCTAAAAATCAATTCACCTTTCTTAGTTTCAAATCCTTTACCCGTGCTTGTTTTAATTAGAGTAAACCTTTCTTTGTGAACCTTTCAAGAAAACTAATATAACCAACTTCCCATAAAGTCATTATATTAGCGTTATCCCTTTGTCAAATACATTTTTCCCTCAATCCAAGGGACTTATACTTTTGAAATGAAACAAGTATCATATACTTTAAAACAAGTGTAGATTATCAAATCTTGTGCATTATACCGTACTACATAGATCTGACTAGTCATGCTCAAGAGATAGGAAAGCTCTACATACCTCTTGGTCAATCCACTTGCTAAGTCCAACTACATGAGTAATATGTCAACCTATAATAACCATAGTGCGTTTATTAACCTCTAATTTCAATGTAGAAATTCCAAATTCAAGTTACCAATTCCTAAGGAAAATTGGGCAGCATTTCCTTTGTTTCTACTCACTTTGCCACCTTTTTCAAAGGCCGATTTTCAACACTCAAACGCCTCATTAAGGCCCAACATCCAAACCAACACAAAGGGGATTACACACCTAATCTTGGGTGTGTAAAATTCTGCTCCATAAGTTATAATAATACACTTAACAATTCTAAAGTGGTTTTTAGGCTACAACATGCTCATAATATCTTCTTAACCAATTCCTTCACATTCAAACCATAGTTCTTACATGCAATGAGTCTAAGAGCATTATTTACTACCACAAGTTCTTTCTTCTTAACATGCAACACTAGAAACTAATTCTAAAGGAAGAAATGTTACCTTAAAGCTTTAGCCAAATCTTTCCAACCACTTGCTAGCTTCCTTTTCAAGAACACCACCACAACAACCTTCACAAGCTAGCCACAAACTTCTCTCTTACTTTTACCTTTTTCAGATTTTTCCTAAGGCTAGAATGTCTCTTGGGATTTTAGAGAGAAGGAGGAGCTTGAACTTTTAAGAGAGAAGGAAGAGCTTTTGTCTAAGAGAGAGAGATGAAGTATGACCAAGTCTTGAAGACTTGGTCAATATAATCATGCAAAATCAGATGGGGACACTTGTCACCCTCCCAAGTCTTTTAAAAGAAAAATCGACTTTTCCTAAGTTTTTCGCGAGAATCTGCCTCGGCGCCGGCCTTCCGGCGCGGCCACGCTTCCGGCGCGGCTGCGACTCTGCGGACCCTCAGATCTTCGGCGCGCCCTGCTTCCGGCGTCGCGGCTGAAACCAGCGACCCTCGATCTTTCGGCGCGGCATCTGCCTTTGTCGAAACACGCTACGTCCGATTGCGCCGAACTTGTAACTCTCATAACTTTCTACTCCGACGTCCTATCGACGAACGGTTGGTTGCGTTGAAATCTAGACTCAACGAACTACGCCCTAGGCCTTTGAAACACTTAGGAACTCTCAATGTACCGGGTCATAACCCGTCTCAAAGTTGACTAAAACCCGTCCGGAACAATCCGTCAACCTATCCTTAGAAAATTTTAAGTCTTACCCCCTTTCGTACGCTCTCAAACGCATGACCTGAACTACGGGGTGTAACAGATATGACTATGTGTACACATTATATATTCACCGCGTCCTTCACTAGAGGACCGGGCAGTATATATATGATAATTTATGTGGACAGGCATCCACGGATATGGCTTATTTTATATGGACATGTCTTGACTCTCATTTCATAAGGCACAAGTGCTTTGATATATTGATTATTATACTTGTCTCATGTTATCTGTTGGGCCAGTTATGATGTTCTTTCTGATGCCATGTTTTACATACTCGATACATTATTTAAATCGACCCGTTTCTCGAAATTGCGTTTCATGCCCGCGGGTACATATATTCAATTTGGTGATTCTCCAGTCTAGGATTCATGTCAGCTATTTGGAGAGTTCCATTGATCCGGAGCCAAGACATTTTGGTACAAACCCTTTTTGTTACAAACTATTGTAAAATCAGGGGTACGACGGGGCCCTGTCCCGTCATGTTTCACTATCATACTCATAGAGGTCTGTAGACAGGTGTGGGTGGTTGATGTGTTTGGTACATGTATGTGTGTTTTGGTCAGACGTATGGATATGGACAGATATTCCCGTGTACAGAGGCAGCCTTGTCGGCTTGCCTATTTTGTTATAAGGATTTGCTATGACAGTTCAGGGGACAAGATCCCTTTGTTATGTGGCATTATGAGTCCACAATATGTTGATATAGATTTCTACATGTTCCTTAGTCTCAGCTGATTATATGTGACAGGTTTTGTATAGGGGTGTCCAAGTTGGGTGTCATGTTCACGGCCCGTCGGCTCGGGCTGTGACAAAAAGTGGTATCAGAGCAGTTCGTCCTCAGAATGTCTACAGACCGTGTCTAGTAGAGTCTTGTGTATGGGTATGCTGTGCACCATACTTATACGCAGGAGGCTGGCGGATATTTAGGATGTCATCCTATCTTTCATCTCATAGGTCGTGCGATAGAGCTGTGTTATTAGGATAATTCCCCTCTCTGACGAATTAATGTGTTTACAGTTATGCCTCTGAAGAAAGCGACAGCCGCCCAGAAGGGCAAATCAGTATCAAGAGATACTAGTCAGAACTGGAGAGTTATTAGGGCCCGTGCCCAGTCTATGCCTGAGATTGTACTCCAGTCGGCGAGTTTTGCTACACCTCCACCTCCAGAGGCTCTAGTTCAGGGGGCAACATCACCAGTTCCCGAGGCCCCAACACCTGAGCCTCCAGCTCCTCAGCCAGGGCGGAGGATAGGGCCATGAGAGATGCAGTTCAACTGCGGCGGATTAGTGGCGAGCGGACTTCGCGGCGTGGACTAGGAGTAGAGGGCCGTCTGAAGGCGTCGATCGAATAGGGATCACGATAGAGGCCAGCATAAGAGGGCTAGGTCGGCTGGATACTATGGTAAGTGTCGAGGCGGGCAGCCTCAGCAGCATGTTAGATATTCTTCCCAGCTAGCACATAGTACACCCCCACAGTTCCCAGGTAGGAGATTTGACCACACAGGGTATTCAAGAGTTGGTCAGAGCTCCAGGGCTTCAGGTTCAAGGATGAACAGGGGTTCTAGTCAATCGAGGCCACCTTTGCCTCGATGTTCTCAGTATGGTAAGTCTCATTTTACGGAATGCCATTTTCCTACCGATGTTTGTTTTTAGTGCGACCTTCAAGGCCATGTGATGAGATAGTGTCCTTTTAGAAGGGATACATGTGTTATGGCTCAGCCTACTAGATCGGTTACAGGTTCATCTTCTTCTATAGCTATGCGCCCCACAGGGCAGGGTGTCCATATGCCAGCATGCCGTGGTAGAGGTCGTGGTGGAATTTCCAGTTTTAGCGATCCCTCGAGCCGCATATATGCTTTGGCTAGTAGGCAG
The DNA here is from genome assembly GCA_029844215.1 of Przewalskia tangutica. NCBI lineage: Eukaryota > Viridiplantae > Streptophyta > Magnoliopsida > Solanales > Solanaceae > Przewalskia > Przewalskia tangutica. The sequence goes on from CM056720.1 coordinate 153,874,267, forward strand.
GATCAGGAAGCGTCACCAAATGTGGTTACATGTATATCATTGATCTTTTTCCGAGACGTATATGCATTGATAGATCCAGGTTCCACCTTATCATATATATCCTCATTTGTTGCTAGTAGAATCGGAATAGAACCTGAGTCGATAGAACCATTTGAAGTAGCTACACCGGTAGGAGATTATGTCATAGCTAAGCGAGTATATAGAAATTGTTCGGTGATTATATATAGTCATCATACCATAACAGATTTGATAGAGTTAGACATGACGAAATGGGTATGGATTTGTTGGCTTCTTGTTATGCTAATGTCGATTGTAGAGAAAATGTGGTTCACTTTCAGTTTCTAGGCGAACCAATTATAGAGTGGAAAGGGAATACAACATCGCCGAGGGGTAAGTTTATTTCATACCTCAAGGCAAGGAAGATGGTTAGAAAAGGGTATATTTACCATTTGATTCGAGTACATGATATGGAAGCGGAGGTACTGTCGCGCCCTTTTTCGACCGCGACTTTATTCTAAGCGAACCCTGCTTAAGTAAAATGTTAGAAAATAAAAAAAATGCTAAATAGTTAAAAACGGTTTAAGAGGGTGTTTAAAGGTTAACTTTAAAAATAAAAGGGTTCGGGAGTCGCCACCTAATTAGTTTGGGTGAATTAGGACACCTAAATGTTTAACTAGTTTAAAGTAAAACATTAACTCCATTTTAATGGTCTGCTAAACTTAATGAGATTCTGGGTAAGAGTTCTTTATTATCCTAAAGGGAAGGGGTTAGGCACCCTAAAGGATCCGCTAACTTGCGGTTGTCCGTTCAAACCTAGGTTAATTATTATGGCTAAAGAATGCATGTTTTTTTTTTAAAGGGTTTTAAATAAAAGGGATAGAAATTGTAAGATTTGTGTATAAAAGACAAAGTTAGTTTTGAAAAAAATATGTGATTAGGATACCTAAATACCATATTAGACATGTGTTATATATAATAAAAGTAATAGTGCAAGATCTATTATGACAAAATATTTATTTATGAGATAAGGTATAAAATAGCTTCATGCTAACAACCTATGATTTAAATAATTTTCTTACGTGTATGTTAATAAAGATTTATAGCAAATGGGTTTCTCATATTAGCTATCTAAATACTTATGCAAATGAAAATTATTAAATGGTTTCCTAGAGCTTAAAGGGGGACGTTATATTCTAATTTATTGCTTCCATATTATGTTCTAGTAGTAGCGTAATGTTAGACAAATAATTACAATAAACAAATAGAGAAAGGGGAGGCAATAATAAAGACTACAGGAATGGCGAGGTCATTTTCGCCTATGGCTTTGGAATTTACGATGCGGAGAGGATGCACGTAGATGTGGGTCTTCACGTTTGCCACGATGAATCTCGCTATGAGATTCTTTGTTGCTCGGTGCATTTCATGCGAAAAAGAAAGATAAGGATTAGTATATACTCAAGCCATATTAGTAATGAATAAGCATTTATAAAATTCAACATGCGATTTATATTTGAACATACATACTAAGATTAATTGTGAAGATCAATGATAACCAAAATAAATGAAGAATAAATCCGATTAGGTTTGGCCTAGAATTTGGGCGGTCACGAGGCAATGAGGCGAAATAGAGGATTGCGGATGCAGGGTAAGTAGATGTAGAGATAGGAATATGACAAGACATGTTTAAATATACAAAGTATACCTAAATTGAGCACGTATATCGGTGTATTTAGAACAAACAAGTGCCACTGAATCATGTTTAAGTTCATAACAAGCCAACAATATCGGGCACACTCTGACGATTACATGGTCTCAAATTCTCTTATATTCAGTTCTATTTATCACCTTGATGTCTAATTTAAGAGGAAAGAAGGCAAATGATGCAAACACTTAACAAAGATCGGGTTATCGTCCACAATCTATCTAAGTTAGTGTTATCCCGTAGAGTTATTGATAAAAAATGGGTTGCTTTATAATGACACAGAGCGTTTACATACAGAGGTTCATACTGATATAGAGACTAAAGCAGAGATATGAGATATGCTCTGGGTCTAATTTTCAATAGATGAGACTATTATACAAAAGCATTTAAACAACTAATCATTTTTATCCTTGTTCTATCATGAAGAAAATAACAAACTAGTCCTATGTTCATCTAGACTGAACATCTAAACTTAGCATGTGACATTTTAAAATAGGCGAAACATGGCTATTAGTGGTCTAGAGAAAACTGCAGGAGAACATGATCATGCTTTCATCTTTAGGGCTAGCATAAGTTAAGATTTCTTTGATAGAATGGCAACCAAATAACCACGCCAACTAAGTAGTTTATCCCACGATTGTATAACACTACCTAACAACCCAATAAGAAGCGGTATGTATGACTCGTACCAACTTTTGAATCCAACAAACCTAAGATGGAGCTATCGAGATTTCAAGCACACGACCAGATTAACAATGTTAACATTGAAGAGATAACCATTCTTTTATTTCTTAATAAGCGAGAATTGAGACAAGTCATATTGATTCAAAGAAAACATGCTCACGTGAACCACTAAAGATTTAAAGCAATGAACATCTTCTTACATATATCTTGAGTAAAGGAATCAAGAGTAACATACACTAATGAGAACTTATCTATAAGAGTATGTCTAACTTAGCTAGACACGAATTATTTGGTTTGCATATACGTATACATGATGTATGTTAGGTATGATGACACTTAGGCAAGTGGAGCATAACGACCAATTTGGTGAACTATGGGCGGACAAATAAACAAGCGGGATACCATTTTCGGAAGAAGCGAGAACCGTTTAGCCTAAACTAGCGTATAATCGCATTCAAGTTTTATATCGTACTCTTTACTAAAATAAATACTACGACAATACATACGTCTCATAACTCTAGCGAAATCGACACAATATACTTAGATATTAATTAACACTATTAACAAGTATAATCAAAGTACATATAATGAGAAAACACACAAGTTAACATAAAGAATTGAAATTTCGAGAAGAAGATGGGTTTACCTTCCAGGCGTGACAGAAGCGGCGTATCAAGTCGTCGGAGCTCGGCGGGTTATTGCGATGCGATTGAAAGGGTAGAACTTGTTTATTGAGGATACTTGCGATTTGCGGCGAGGAGAAGAGGTTTAGACTTCGATTGTTCTCGCTGCTTCCTCTTGAGCCACAGACGATCAATGACTGCTGCTAGGGGGTGCACATCAATGCCTATCGATTTTGGGTGCTCCCCGATTTCTGAATCTCTGAGTTCCACTCCCCCTCGACTGGACTTGTATTTATAGCTAATAGTCTGGGTCTAAGTTCGGTAAGTAATAAAGGCTAATTTGTGCTTGATTCGACGAGATTTCGTATTGATTGGCTAAGATTGTGAAGGATATTTTTGTGCGATTTGTGCAGGTTATGGTAAGGGCGGGCTGGCTTCGCTTGCGTGGGTAATGAAGGTCCCGGATTCTCCGGCGAGAATCTCGGGTCGAACAAGGTAAGGTATTGGCGGCGATTGGGTGCTTTAGGGTTTAGGTTTGCTGGTTTGTTCTCTTAGGGTTGTCGACGAGACGATGGAAGTGAAGGCTTAGGCGATGTGGGCTTCTGATAAGGGATAAGGCGTGGTAGGCGGCCAATTTCTTGAATAAAGGAAGAGCGTTGGGGTGTTGGTGTGGAGTGCGGGTATTGGTGCGTAACGGATAAATTTGGCGAATTAAGGGTAGGGTAGTTAGTATTTAATTAGGTATTGGGTATTAATTCTAGGTATTAGTTAGGTGGTTTTAATTTATTAGTTCTAGGCTTTTAATTAGTGATAAATTAATTAATTAATTGTGCTTAAATTATTTTAGGTGCTTTATTAGTCTAAATAATAAGTGCGGGTGTGTTATTTAATTAGTGTTTAATTTTTATAAAGTGATGTCATTATTAAGACTCATTAAATAAAAATTAGGACTTCTTAATTCTGCTATTAATAAAACGCGTGTGTTATATTATTATTTTATGTATTTATTATTTATTATTAAATTGTTTATCTATGCCTGTATTAATATTTTATTGCTGCATTTTATTATTAAAAATTATAAGACTTATTTTGTAAAATTAGTGTAATTCTATAGTTAATGACTGGACGGGAGGGTCAAAATTGGGTGTCAACAGTTGTCCCTCTTTGTATGGAGATGATGGAAGAATCTTCGGACAAAGACGTTGACTCATAGCCAATTTTGTCTCGACCCTCAGAATTAGAATGTTGGGCAATTAGGCGAAGGCGTCACGAAAAATCAAAATTGTCGATGTCGAGTTATGGCGACACGGGGCTACCATGGTCAAAACACCTGTCACGGACTCAAAATTGTCGGTGTCGAGTTATGATGACCTTTGGGCGTAGTCTAAAAAGAAAAAATAAGCGGCGAACACAGGGTGTCTGCTATGGCTTATGGTCTTTGGAATGAGTGGGCCAGCGGCAGAGGCGGCTTACGCCATTCATTGGGAAGGTTGGCCCACAAATTGCCGGTTATTTGTAAGAAAATCCACGTTATGCTCCATGTATGCGATTTCTGTAGATTGAAGCTAAGATAGAAGCATTAGTGCATGCTTGTCAAAACAAAATAATGTAAGAATGTAACTTTTGTGTTGTGGTCGTAGTCAAATCGTATATGAAATGATGCGAGATGGCGCCTTGTGTGGCGTTATCGTCTTGTATGGGCGAAATGCAAATGTCGCCTTGTATGGCGGAATAATCTTGTATGGGCGAAATGCAAATAGCGCCTTGTATGGCGTTACCGTCTTGTATGGGCGAGATCGTATAACGCGCCTTGTATGGCGTTAAATGCTTGTATGGGCGAGATCGTATAACGCCTTGTATGGCGTTCTCGTCTTGTATGGGCGAGATGCATATAACGCCTTGTATGGCGTTCGTCTTGTATGGGCGAGATGCAAATGGCCTTATGGCGTTACCGTCTTGTATGGGCGAGATGCAAATGGCGCCTTGTATGGCGTTCTCGTCTTGTATGGGCGAGATCGTATAACGCCTTGTATGGCGTTCTCGTGCTTATATGGGCGACATGTATGGCGCCTTGTATGGCGTTCTCGTCTTGTATGGGCGAGATCGTATAACGCCTTATGGCGTTCTCAAATGCTGTATGGGCGAGATGCATATAACGCCTTGTATGGCGTTCTCGTGCTTGTATGGGCGAGATGCATATGGCGCCTTGTATGGCGTTCTCGTCTTGTATGGGCGGGATGCATATGGCGCCTTGTATGGCGTTCTCGTCTTGTATGGGCGGGATCATATGGCGCCTTGTATGGGAGTTCTCGTCTTGTATGGGCGGGATCGTATGGCGCCTTGTATGGGCGTTCGTCTGTATGGGCGAGATCGTATAGCGCCTTGTATGGCGTTCTGCGTCTTGTATGGGCGAGATGCAAATAACGCCTTGTATGGGCGTTCTCGTCTTGTATGGGCGGGATCGTATGGCGCCTTATGGCGTTACCGTCTTGTATGGGCCGGGATCGTATGGCGCCTTGTATGGCGTTCTCGTCTTGTATGGGCGAGATGCATATGGCGCCTTGTATGGCGTTCTCTCTGTATGGGCGAGATCGTATGGCGCCTTGTATGGCGTTCGTCTTGTATGGACAAGATCGTATGGCGCCTTGTATGGCGTTCTCGTCTTATGAGGCGAGATGCAAATAACGCGCCTTGTATGGCGTTCTCGTCTTATCTGCGGGCGAGATGCATATAGCGCCTTGTATGGCGTTCTCGTCTTGTATGGGCCAGGATGCGTATGGCGCCTTGTATGGCGTTCGTCTTGTATGGGCGAGATCATATGGCGCCTTGTATGGCGTTCCGTGCTATATGGGCGAAATCGTATGGCGCCTTGTATGGCGTTATAAATGCTTGTATGGGCGAAATGCAAATGGCGCCTTGTATGGCGTTATAAATGCTGTATGGGCGAAATGTATATGGCGCCTTGTATGGCGTTCTCGTCTTGTATGGGCGAGATGCGTATAACGCCTTGTATGGCGTTCGTCTGTATGGGCGAGATGCATATAACGCCTTGTATGGCGTTCGTCTTGTATGGGCGGGATGCGTATGGCGCCTTGTATGGGCGTTACCGTCTTGTATGGGCGGGATGCATATGGCGCCTTGTATGGCGTTCTCGTCTTGTATGGGCGGGATGCGTAGCGCCTTGTATGGCGTTCTCGTCTTGTATGGGCGAGATGCAAATGGCGCCTTGTATGGGCGTTCTCGTCTTGTATGGGCGAGATGTATATGGCGCCTTGTATGGCGTTCTCGTCTTGTATGGGCGGGATGCGTATGGCGCCTTGTATGGCGTTCTCGTCTTGTATAGGCGGGATCGTATAGCGCGCCTTGTATGGCGTTCTCGTCTTGTATGGGCGGGATGCGTATGGCGCCTTGTATGGGCGTTACCGTCTGTATGGGCGAGATGCATATAACGCCTTGTATGGCGTTCTCGTCTGTATGGGCGAGATGCAAATAACGCCTTGTATGGCGTTATAAATGCTGTATGGGCGAAATGCAAATAGCGCCTTGTATGGCGTTATAAATGCTTGTATGGGCGAAATGCAAATAGCGCCTTGTATGGCGTTCTCGTGCTGTATGGGCGAGATCGTATAACGCCTTGTATGGCGTTCTCGTCTTGTATGGGCGAGATGCGTATGGCGCCTTGTATGGGCGTTCTCGTCTTGTATGGGCGAGATCGTATGGCGCCTTGTATGGGCGTTCTCGTCTTGTATGGGCGAGATGCAAATGGCGCCTTGTATGGGCGTTCTCGTCTTGTATGGGCGAGATCGTATAACGCCTTGTATGGGCGTTCTCGTCTTGTATGGGCGAGATCGTATAGCCTCTGAGGCGTGGATAAAATTTGTGTTATGCATAATCAAAGCTAAATGAAATAATTAAAGTGTAAATGATGCTTTGAGTCGAAAATGTGGTTTTGCGAGATGTATTTGATGTAGACTTGTTGTAGATGATCTTCGTGGTGATTCGTTGTATTGGAATGTTGTTGTCCTCCTTGTTCTGTTGACTGCAAAATTCACTCGAAGAAAAATTGTGAGTTCGGGGAGGGTCGGCGATTTGTGTTGGCTCTTGATATTTGCGCGTCGTCTTATGCGGACCATGTAACCACTGCGATTTAGTCTCGGTCGAAAATATTTGTTGAAAATATTCTATCTTGAGAAAATACTAGTATGTGCTAGCGAAATTATGTCGATATTTGAATAGTGGCGTATTTGCGAAACAAAGCAAACTTCCTTATCCGAAATCGGCGGTGTATTCTCGCGCTCTTGGTGCTCATTGCCGTCGAGCTTTCGCTAAAATTTGTCGATTTTGGGACACGGAACCTAGCGTAAATTATTGATGTCATTTGTAGTCTGACCTTTAAAATTGTCGGCTTATGTCGATCTTTCGAGCGTATGGAATCATATCTGTCGATGTCCTTTCGTGGCGAAGTCCTTAAAAATTGTCCCGATTTTGGTAATGGCCCAGGTCGGATATATGTCGTTGCACGGGCGTAGTCTTGATAACGCGTCGTTATCTGGGCGTGTTCTTCTTTGCTCGCAGTAGAATAAATGCTCGCAAGCTAAGCTTGAGAAAAGTTAGTGCATAAGCTGTTAAAGCAGAATGATAAATATTTGAGAAAGGCAAATTATGTGGGTATAGATGTCGTCCACGAGATGTTCCACTTTTAGATGGGTTGCCATGATGCCTTCGTTGTGTGCTTTATCCGGGTGATCGCTAGACTTTGTTGCGGACTTTTGAATTATTGTTGATTGTCGGTGCCCTCTGCTTATGTTGTTTCTTTTGCTAACTTTTGTTGTATCTTACGCTAATATGAAGGACTGCGCTCGAAAGAAAATTTTGTGAGTTTTGGGGGTGGTCGATTCGTATTGACTTCTTGCCTTGTTCCTTGACATCTGCGTAGAGCTTGTTTGGACTTGACCGCATGCAGTTTCCTACATTGTCCCAGTTTTGAAAAGGGTGTTTGGCTAAGGGGTCTCGATGGAGTTGCTTGTATGATATGTGTATTCTTGTTATTTTGAGCGAAGGAAAGTTTCCTAATGGTGTGGCCGAAGCCGATTTAGGCGCTACGTATCCAGCGAGAATCGGTCATGGCGTAGTTCATTACAAGCGAATTTTGGGGTGAAATTAAAAATTTCTAAATGTGGGGCCAGAGGCCGATGTGGCGCTACGTATCACTTGAGAATCGGTAGAGCGTAGTTCATTACAAGCAAAGAGAAATTGGGATTTTCTAAAAGGTGGGGCCAGGCGATGTGGCGCTACGTATCCTTGAGGAATCAGGTCTAACGTAGTTCCAACAAGCAAAACAAAGGAAAACATTATTAAAGCTTAAATATGAGTCTTGAATTATTCTGCTAAACTAAATCGTTCTTTCTTATCCGGCTCTAGGCGGACCAGAACCAGGGTGCAAATCCAACCAATACGCCTTCTTGCTCTGCATCATGGCTGGTTGGGTCTTCGTGCTCTACTATCAGTATCTCCTTCTTTTGGCTTCTGCGTGGTGCATGCTCGGATAAATGACTGATTCAGGCGGAATAGGCATAGGCAAGGGAATGTATTCCTCATCTGAGGTTGTCGGTGCGTTGGCGTGGTCGTGGTTTGGCGAGGATTTGGGGCGGACTCGGCCCGGTGAATTACCGCCTTTGATCAACGCCTCGATTACGTCACGAGGAGTGGCAACCTTGTCGTATCTGGGCTATCGGTGATCGCTCAACGCTTGTTCTCGTCATACCATCTTGGGATAGGGTGGGAATCCTTCACGGAATTGGTTGGATTAGGCTGCCTCATGACCTTTCATATATTTGAAGTATGGGTTCAGCTAGTGGGGTGCGAACTTTGGGTGGTCTTCCTTCAAAATTCTTATTTGGTCTGGGTGCATTGGGTGCTCTATTTTGTTGGGTGGATCTACGAAGGGCAGGATAAAAGGTTGATTCAGGCGGGGCGGGTTCTGGCCAGGGAACACCTCTCTTCCTTTGGGGTTCATTGTACTCATTGTGGGAGCACCTCCATCCGAATGACTCATGCTTTGATCAGCTCCTCTATTTTGTCCTTGAGTGCATAACAATTTTTCGATGTCGTGCCCGCCGACAGGAGTGGTATGCCTGATGTTTGGTTTTATCATGCCTCGGGAAGTAGGCACAGGGATATTTAGGAATTGGTGGAGTATTCCTGTGACTTTGACTCATTACACTTGGGTTATGGGTTCGGCTAAAGGTGTATAGGTTCTGGTTGGTTTCTCTTAGCTTAACATGCGGGGTTTGAAAGTGTTTAGTGAGCGGGCATTTGGGCGTGGCGCATGCGCGGATAGATGCAAGTGAGGGGTTGTCGTATCATTGCAAAGTGGGTTAGTGGTGGCCTTTGGTTTGTGTTTGTTTGGAGCATAATTTGGTTTTGTGTGGGATGTATGGAGTGCATTGTATATTGGTGAATGGGATATGTAGTAAGAAGTCTTGGTAGTAATTTGGAGGATTTTGACTATTTTGGTTGTTTGCGATGTGAGTACTTGATGATGTTTACGAGACTTCTTATTTCGGCTGCGAGTTTGCTATTTCTTTGCGGTATTTGGGCGAAATTTGCTCGGCCGGATCTATCTTGCCTTTCTCTTACGAGACCCACTTTGCCTATAGGAACGAAGACGAGTTCGACTCGTTCATTCGAGATGCCGCTTGAATCGATCATGTCTGGACCGTGCCTTTGATCTTGTGAGATATTGATGCTCTGTCATTGCATAGTCAAATACAAATCGACCTTTGGGGGAAGATGACAAATCTTTCTAAAAATGCAACAAACGGTGTTAGCATAAAGCACATAATTTGCGGGTATGTAGCAGATATATTGCACATAGCACATTCAAATGTTTCCTAACATGCGAGGACCTCTTACGTACGGTAAGCTAGCGTCAACATGCGAGATTATGGCGGATTTGTCCAAGTCGTCCAACTATAATGCTTTTGTTGGAAATGGCGACCAAATGACGGTGCACTTTTCCCAATTTCAACATGTCATGATTGGGCTTGGATTTGTCCGTCATTGCCACGCTACACATAATATCTTTGGTTGGCGTTGGGTTGAAAACCGTCGACAAGTTCGGTGTCTTCCTAATTGTGGTGTCGATGCGAGGACCAGCACCTAAGGTAAATGCATGCCCTAAAATAAGGGTGGTATAGCTCATCATCTGAGTTGCTAAGATTTGGCTTTACTAGGCCTTGAGTTCCCGGCGGACAACTCGAGTGAGAAGGCTACGCGACCCGGTTAGGCAGGCACTCACGTATATTACCGACTCTCCTAAGTTTGGATTTTGAAGAAAGAATTTTCTTTGATGCACCAGCGCACCTCGCATGTAGTGTGTGATTGTGTGAATTTTCAGTGGAAGAAATATGAGCGGAATGCGGTTTAAGGAAGCGATAAAGCAGGTAGCAAAATAAAATAAAAACAAAATACAACACACAAAATTTAAATGCAAAAGTAATGCCAAATAATAACCCTAGGTCTGTTATGGTTAAGAACCTAAAATCCCAGTGACGCCATTCTGTCGCACTTTTTCGAGCGACTTTATTCTAAGCGAACCCTTAAGTAAAATGTTAGAAAATAAAAAAATGCTAAATAGTTAAAAAGCGGTTTAAGAGGGTGTTTAAAGGTTAACTTTAAAAATAAAAGGGTTGAGTCGCCACAATTAGTTTGGGTGAATTAGGACACCTAAATGTTTAACTAGTTTAAAGTAAAACATTAACTCCATTTTAATGGTCTGCTAAACTTAATGAGATTCTGGGTAAGAGTTCTTTATTATCCTAAAGGGAAGGGGTTAGGCACCCTAAAGGATCCGCTAACTTGCGGTTGTCCGTTCAAACCTAGGTTAATTATTATGGCTAAAGAATGCATGTTTTTTTTAAGGGTTTTAAATAAAAGAGATAGAAATTGTAAGATTTGTGTATAAAAGACAAAGTTAGTTTTGAAAAAAATATGTGATTAGGATACCTAAATACCATATTAGACATGTGTTATATATAATAAAAGTAATAGTGCAAGATCTATTATGACAAAATATTTATTTATGAGATAAGGTATAAAATAGCTTCATGCTAACAACCTATGATTTAAATAATTTTCTTACGTGGATGTTAATAAAGATTTATAGCAAATGGGTTTCTCATATTAGCTATCTAAATACTTATGCAAATGAAAATTATTAAATGGTTTCCTAGAGCTTAAAGGGGGACGTTATCTTCTAATTTATTGCTTCCATATTATGTTCTAGTAGTAGCGTAATGTTAGACAAATAATTACAATAAACAAATAGAGAAAGGGGAGGCAATAATAAAGACTCTAAGGAATGGCGAGGTCATTTTCGCCTATGGCTTTGGAATTTCTGATGCGGAGAGGATGCACATAGATGTGGGTCTTCACGTTTGCCACGATGAATCTCGCTATGAGATTCTTTGTTGCTCCGGTGCATTTCATGCGAAAAAAGAAAGATAAGGATTAGTATATACTCAAGCCATATTAGTAATGAATAAGCATTTATAAAATTCAACACATGCAATTTATATTTGAACATACATACTAAGATTAATTGTGAAGATCAACAGATAACCAAAATAAATGAAGAATAAATCCAGTGGGTTTGGCCTAGGACTGGACAGTGCAGAGGCAATGAGGCAGAAATAGAGGATTACGGGTCTGGGGTAAGTAGATGTAGACAGATAGGAATATGACAAGACATGTTTAAATATACAAAGTATACCTAAATTGGGCACGTATATCAGTGTATTTAGAACAAACAAGTGCCCTGAATCATGTTTAAGTTCATAACAAGCCAACAATATCAGGCACACTACAGACAGTACATGGTCTCAAATTCTCTTATATTCCAGATTCTATTTATCACCTTGATGTGTCTAATTTAAGAGGAAAGAAGGCAAATGATGCAAACACTTAACAAAGATCAGGTTATGATCCACAATCTATCTAAGTTAGTGTTATCCCATAGAGTTATTGATAAAAAATGGGTTGCTTTCTAATGACACAAGAGCATTTACATACAGAGGGTTCATACAATATAGAGACTAAAACAGAGATAACAGATATGCTACGGGTCTAATTTTCAATAGATGAGACTATTATACAAAAGCATTTAAACAACTAATCATTTTTATCCTTGTTCTATCATGAAGAAAATAACAAACTAGTCCTATGTTCATCTAGACTGAACATCTAAACTTAGCATGTGACATTTTAAAATAAAGTAAACATGGCTATTAGTGGTCTAGAGAAAACTGCAGGAGAACATGATCATGCTTTCATCTTTAGGGCTAGCACAAGTTAAGATTTCTTTGATAGAATGGCAACCAAATAACCCTGCCAACTAAGTAGTTTATCCCACAATTGTATAACACTACCTAACAACCCAATAAGAAGCGGTATGTATGACTCCGTACCAACTTTTGAATCCAACAAACCTAAGATGGAGCTATCAGGATTTCAAGCACACGACCAGATTAACAATGTTAACATTCAAAGAGATAACCATTCTTTTTATTTCTTAATAAGCAGAATTGAGACAAGTCATATTGATTCAAAGAAAACATGCTCACGTGAACCAACTAAAGATTTAAAGCAATGAACATCTTCTTACATATATCTTGAGTAAAGGAATCAAGAGTAACATACACCTAACAGAGAACTTATCTATAAGAGTATGTCTAACTTAGCTAGACACAGAATTATTTGGTTTGCATATACGTATACATGATGTATGTTAGGTATGATGACACTTAGGCAAGTGGAGCATAACCTGACCAATTTGGTGAACTATGGACAGACAAATAAACAAGCCAGGATACCATTTTCCAGAAGAGCAGAACCATTTAGCCTAAACTAGCATATAATCCTGTTCAAGTTTTATATCATGCTCTTTACTAAAATAAATACTACGACAATACATACATCTCATAACTCTAAACTGAAATCGACACAATATACTTAGATATTAATTAACACTATTAACAAGTATAATCAAAGTACATATGACAGAAAACACACAAGTTAACATAAAGAATTGAAATTTCGAGAAGAAGATGGGTTTACCTTCCAGGCGTAACCGGCAGAAGCGTATCAAGTCGTCGAGCCACTCGACGGGTTATTGCGATGCGATTGAAAGGGGTAGAACTTGTTTATTGAGGATACTTACTGATTTGCGACTGAGGAGAAGAGGTTTAGACTCGATTGTTCTCCGCTTCCCTCGAGCCACGACGATCAATGATCGCTAGAGTGCACATCAATGCCTATCGATTTTGGGTGCTCCCCGATTTCTGAATCTCTGAGTTCCACTCCCCCTCGACTGGACTTGTATTTATAGCTAATAGTCTGGGTCTAAGTTCGGTAAGTAATAAAGGCTAATTTGTGCTTGATTCGACGAGATTTCGTATTGATTGGCTAAGATTGTGAAGGATATTTTTGTGCGATTTGTGCAGGTTATGGTAAGGGCGGGCTGGCTTCGCTTGCGTGGGTAAGGAAGGTCCCGGATTCTCCGGCGAGAATCTCGGGTCGAACAAGGTAAGGTATTGGCGGCGATTGGGTGCTTTAGGGTTTAGGTTTGCTGGTTTGTTCTCTTAGGGTTGTCGACGAGACGATGGAAGTGAAGGCTTAGGCGATGTGGGCTTCTGATAAGGGATAAGGCGTGGGCCGGGGCGACGGGCTGCTGAATAAAGGGGAAGGGCGTTGGGGTGTTGGGCTGACGGGTGCGGGTATTGGGCTGTGTAACAGATGGGCTGGGCGAATTAAGGGTAGGGTAGTTAGTATTTAATTAGGTATTGGGTATTAATTCTAGGTATTAGTTAGGTGGTTTTAATTTATTAGTTCTAGGCTTTTAATTAGTGATAAATTAATTAATTAATTGTGCTTAAATTATTTTAGGTGCTTTATTAGTCTAAATAATAAGTGCGGGTGTGTTATTTAATTAGTGTTTAATGTTTATAAAGTGATGTCATTATTAAGACTCATTAAATAAAAATTAGGACTTCTTAATTCTGCTATTAATAAAACGCGTGTGTTATATTATTATTTTATGTATTTATTATTTATTATTAAATTGTTTATCTATGCCTGTATTAATATTTTATTGCTGCATTTTATTATTAAAAATCATAAGACTTATTTTGTAAAATTAGTGTAATTCTATAGTTAATGACTGGACGGGAGGGTCAAAATTGGGTGTCAACAGGTACCGGCTCTTCAGTCAGTCCCAATAGTTAATGATTTCCCAGGTGTATTCCTAAATGATCTTCCAGGTCTTCTTCCAGAATGAGAGATAGAGTTCAATATAGATGTGCTACCAGATACCCGACCCTTGTCTATTCCTCCTTATAGAATGACACCTGCAGGGCTGAAGGAATTAAAGGAGCAGCTGAGAGACTTGTTGGAGAAAGGCTTCATCAGGCCTAGTACGTCACCTTGGGGAGCACCAGTACTATTTGTAAGGAAAAAAATAGGTCGCTACGGATGTGTATTGATTATAGGAAGTTGAATAAGGTAACAATAAAGAACATGTATCCCCTCCCCAGGATTGATGATTTATTTAACCAGTTGCAGGGTGCTAAGTGTTTTTCGAAGATAGACTTGTGGTCAGGTTATCATCAGGTGCGGGTAAAGGAGGCAGATATTCCTAAGACAACATTCAGGATCCGATACGGATATTATGAGTTCAGAGTGATGTCTTTTGGGCTGACCAATGCTCCAGCAGTATTTATGGATTTGATGAACTGGGTGTTCAAGCCATTCCTCGATATGTTCGTTATTGTATTCATTGATGATATTCTGGTTTATTCGCGTTTAGAAGAGGAGCATGCAGACCATTTGAGGATGGTACTCAGGGTACTCCAGTACCAACATTTGTATGCCAAGTTTTCTAAGTGTGAATTCTGGTTGACCTCAGTGGCATTCTTGGGGCATATTATCGGAGCTGATGGTATTCAAGTGGATACGCAAAAGATCGATGCCGTAAAGACTTGGCCCAAACCTACAAGACCTACTGAGGTACGCAGTTTCTTGGGGCTAGTAGGATATTACAGGAGGTTTGTAGAGAATTTTGCCTCGATTTCAGCGCCTTTAACCAGGCTAACTCAGAAGATAGCTAAGTTCCAATGGACTGCTGCTACTTCCAGTTATTGAAAGACAAGTTGACCACGACTCCAGTTCTAACTTTTCCGGAGGGACCAGATGGATATGTTATTTATTGTGATGTTTCGGGTGTTGGACTAGGTTGTGTGTTGATGCAACATGGCAGGGTTATAGCATATGCCTCCCGACAGCTAAGAAAGCCCTAGAAGAACTATCATACTCATGATTTGGAGTTAGCGGCAGTGATTCACGCTTTGAAGATATGGAGACATTATTTATATGGTATTCATGTTGATATTTATACGGATCACAAGAGTCTCCAGTATATCTTCAAGTATAAGGAGTTGAATTTACGACAGAGACGGTGGCTAGAGTTACTAAAGGATTATGATGTTGATATTCTATACCATCCGGGAAAAGCAAATGTTGTAGCAGATGCTCTTAGCTGTAGATCTATGGGTAGACTGACGGATTTGCAGCCAGAAATGAAGGAGATGGTTCGTGAGATATACCGACTAGCTAGACTTGGAGTCCGTTTGACTAATTATGGAGATAGTGAAGTTATTGTTCGAGGAGTTGCTGAGTCTTCTATCATAGAAAAGCTAAAGGGACACCAGTATAAGGATCCTGTTCTGGCACAGTATAGAGATGCAACTCTCCGAAAGGAGAATACCCTATTCGAGGTTGCACCTGATGGGGTGCTACGGTATGTCAGCAGATTATGTGTACCTGATGTTGCAGGGCTACGACGATAGGTTATGAGAGAGGCACACTATGCCCGTTATTCTGTTCATCCAGGGTCAACAAAAATGTATCATGACCTCAGATGCTTGTATTGGTGGGATTACATGAAAAGGGACATAACAGAGTTTTTTGCTCAGTGCTCGAATTATCAACAGGTTAAGATCAAACACTAGAAGCCTGATGGATTACTGCAGGAGATAGAGACCCTAACTTGGAAATGGGAAGTGATTAATATGGACTTCATTATAGGCTTACCTCGCACTCTACAGAAGTATGACTCCATATGGGTTATTGTGGATAGGCTGACGAAATAATCTCATTTTCTTCTAGTCAGGACTACCTATTCAGCTGAAGACTATGCTAGATTGTACATCAGAGAGATAGTGAGACTTCATGGGGTTCCCACATTTATTATATCGGACAGAGGAGCTCAGTTTACAGCTAAATTTTAGAGATCATTCCAGAAGGGATTGGGGACGCAGGTGAGTCTTAGCATAATATTTCCTCAGACTGATGGGCAGGATGAGCGTACTATTCAGAAACTTGACGATATGTTGCGGGTTTGTATTATTGACTTCAGAGGTAGCTGGAATGATCATTTACCACTTATTGAATTTGCCTATAATAATAGCTACCATTCCAGTATCCAGATGGCACCATACGAAGCCTTATATAAGAGGAAGTGCAGGTCACCTATCGGTTGGTTCGATGTTGGCGAGACTAAGTTAATCGGCCCAAACATGATTCAGCAAGATGTGGATAAGGTGAAGCTTATTCAGGAGAGATTATTAGCAGCCCAGAGTCGACAGAAGCCATATGCATGTGGGTGTTTGGGTATTCCTGAAAGTGTCACCCATGAAGGGTGTGATGAGATTCGACAAGAAGGGGAAGCTTATCCCGAGATACATTGGGCCTTATCAGATTATTCATAGGATAGGCAAGGTTGCCTATGAGTTGGACTTACCATTTTATTTGAAAGCGGCATACCCAGTCTTTCATGTATCGATGTTGCGTAAGTGTATTGGTGATCCTTCTAGATTATTCCTTGTAGATGATGTTCAGGTGACAGAGGAGTTGTCTTATGAGGAGAGCCCCATAGCGATACTTGATCGCCAGGTCAGAAAGTTGCATATTAAGGATGTGTCTTCTGTCAAAGTATTATGGCGAAATAATAATAGGGAAGAAATGACTTGGGAAGCGTAAGATGAAATGAAGAAAACGTATCCTCACTTATTCCCTATGCCTACAGGTAATTCCATCCCTTATTTGATTATGTTGATTGGTGAATAATACTTGTGATATATGGTGGCCTGAGTGGCATCTTTGAGTTTGCTAAATATAAGTTGGTAAGTATAGTATAAAGGAGACTATAACGAAGTTTTTATAGCATGAGACCTATTATGAACATTCGAGGACGAATGTTTCTAAGGGGGAAGGATGTTACACCCCGTAATTTTAGGACAATAAATTGAGAACGTAATTAAAAAAATAAGATTCGAGTGTTGGAAGAAAAGTATATTTACATACGTTAATACGGAATAATTTTGGATATTACAAATGCGACGAGAAAATTTATAACTAGTAGTTGAATTTTTCCAACGGGGTTATGGACTTAGTATTGTATATTAAAATCTTGGCATTGTGAAGCATGAGGCTATCGAAAATTTTAGATTTTAGCTAAGTATGAGACTAATTTTTAGTAGCAAGAAGGATAAGTGGGGGCTAGTGGAAAACATGTGGCACCTTGTTCCCCACACATGGGACAAGTGGCATTAAGCCCCAACATGCATTGGCTTGAGCAGCCCACATATACCCATGCCCCTCCCATTTCTCCCGTTTGCTCGAGCAACACCTTTCCCTCATCCTCCATTCTCTCTCCTCTCAAAACAGATTTTTCTTGACCTTCATAGCTAAGTTATAGACCAAAAACCTCCCTCTTCCAAGACTAAGTTATTCTACTAAGTTCCAAGCCGTGGTAACCTCCCCAAAATAGTGAAATCGGTAATTCACTGGCCAAAAACTGTCCAGAAATTTCCAATTTTGGAGACAGGCTATTTGGAAGAAAAACATGCAAGAAAGATGGTTTTAAACTTGTAAAGAATGCATGCATGTCATTAGAAGTTGAAGAATTTGTGCAAAAGTGAAGCAGTGGGTGCAGTGGCCGATTTAGGGACTGTTTTGGCTAAGTAAGGTAAGATTTCTTCTTCTTATAGATTATTTGGAGTTGAATGATGTTGTAGTTAAGAGATGAACTTGTGTTAAGAGAAATCGGAAGTAAGAAATTGCATGTGGTTGTTGTTGGAATGGTTGAGCCGATTTTAGGGGTTGTTTTACCGATTTGAGTATGATTGTTGTTTTGTTATTATTGACACTAATTGCATATTAGAAATTGAAGGAAATGTTGTTATTTAAAGTTGTAATTGGTTATATGAAAGTATTGAAACATGAAATTGGAGTTTAAGAAGTTATAAGAAGAGTTGTGGTATTATGTTGTTTGGACTGTGACACCCCTAAAATTGTTGGACATTGTTGTGTCGATTTAGGGGCTGTTTCGTGGAGATTAGAATGCTGGAAATTTAGCTATGAACATGCATATACATTATTGTAATTGCGGATATAAGTCCTAAAGGAATAGATGAATAGAAAGGTTGTACATTGCACTCTTTTTGTTGTTGGAATATCTCTCGTTGTTGTTGAAGTATGAACTGATTCGTAATGACTATTTTAATATGGTTAAGGGGCTGAAGTAACATGAGAAATAGGTGTATTAGTCACCTTGGTTGTTGTTTTGGTTGTACTCCATGAATGTAAGGAAAAATAATGTATAATGGTAGTGTATATGGAGTATATGAGACTGTTTTGGTATATCCTTGAGTTGTATCTTGTTATTGGTATTGTTGGCCTTATTTGTAAGTTGTGGATGTGTATATAAGTGATGCGCGATTTATGCATACACTAACGCAAGTGCACGTGTCGTGACAAGTAATATAGTCTAGACCGATGTCACGCCCTTTTTCGACCGCGACATTTTAAAAAATCTCCTGCTTAGTAAAAGGTTAGAAAAATAAAATAATAAAAATGCTAAATGTGCAAAAGAATGCTAAAATGTTAAAAGAGTGTTGAAAGGTGCTAGAATATTAAAAGTGTTAAAATGCTAAATATTTTAAAAGGGTGTTAAAGTTAAAGGCAAAATGTGCTAAAGGTGCTAGAAATGCTAAAGGGGTGCTTAATGCTAAAGGGTTCGCGGGAGTCGCCACCTAATTAATTTGGGTGAATTAGGACACCTAAATGTTAACTAGTTTAAAGTAAACATTAACTCCATTTTTTAAGGTCTGTGAAACTATGTGAGATTCTAGGTAAGGGTTCTTTATTATCCTAAAGGGAAGGGGTTAGGCATCCTAAAGGATCCGCTAACTTGCGGTTGTCCGTTCAAACTTAGGGTTAATTATTATGTTAGAGAAAACATATGTTTTGAATAGATGCGGTTTTAATAAAAGGATGTTGCAAATAATTATTTAAAATATATGTATGTATATATAGTTTCCATAAAATTGCATGGGGTTTGTTTATAAAAAATGTGCAAAAAATGGTTTATTGGGAATTTATATGTTGCGTGTAAAAATCAATCTTTTATGAAAATACATATTTGCATAACTTGATTTAAAACTGGGTTTTGCAATTGATAATAAAGAGGGTTTTTATTGCAAAAAAATTGATTAGTTTTTAGGAGTTTAATGAAAATTGAAATCATATTATTTCTATAATATCAATGAAAAGGCTAAGTTATTTTTTAAAAAAAGTTTTGAAAAATGCATAACGGCCTAAAGATAGATTAAACTAGCGACACATTTTATTATTTAACTACCCGCCCCTGATAGTTCTAGGTCTAACTATTCTAAGCATTTTCAATAATTGTACAAGTGCCATAAATTAAATTACAACAGTATAAAATAAGTGTAATTAAAGAATTAAAAAGCAGCGACTCTAGAACGGATGACGATATCATTCCGCCCTATTTGTTTGGAAGTCCCGGGACCGAAAATGCAGGGAATGTTGATACGGATGTGATGAGTCTCGTAGCGAGACCCCTGTCGCTCCCCAACGTATTTCATGTAAAACAAAGAAAAGAAAAGGATTAGTACAAGAAGTACATGGAGTGCTAACAAAATAATATTTTTCTCGAGACAAACATGCATATATCCAGACTAATCAATACATATGCATAGCAAGTACTTTGAATAAATAAAATACACAGGTAAACAAAATAGGTAGATGGCCAGTTCAGGAAGCCATTTTTTATACAGAGATGAACTAATATCCCTTTAAGATGACACTCTAATAGGGGTGCAGAAATATTAAGTAATATATTTTAACTCATAAAATCATTTAACATATTGAATTTAATCTATTTTTTTTATCTAAAACTCCATTAAATCAAAAGACAGACATACTATCAAAAATCACACTAAGCAGTAACATGTGTCGTTTAATTCCATAGTGTGACATCCTTGGATCTTAACATTCTCTTAACCAGGCTTTAAAATGATCAAACCAGCATACATATTACGGGGCATCAACCTTTCATATCATAGCAATGTATAGACAATACCATTAGATATAAGCATAATAGATAATAAACAAAATTAAATCTAACCTAATTAAAATATATACTAAACAGATATAACAATGCTAACGACTAACACATAATCAATTCAGGAGGAAAAGCAAAAAAAATAAAATCAGGATTGAGAGAAAATTAAATTTTACGGACCTTCTTCGGGCAGCGAACCGAAGCAGCGTTTCGAACCGTCGAATCCGCTTAGGAAGTTAGTTTTGAAATTCTGATTTTTTTCAGTTTACATGTTTGGGAACCTAAAGGAGTATTTTTCGGACTAAAGCCCAGAACAAAGAGATACATGCAAGATTAATAATCAAATTTCAGACTGTTTTTGGACTGATTTTCATTTCAGCTTTCGGATTTTTCGAACCCTTTTTGGACTCACGAATCGAACTCCCTTTAAATGAAGAACAAAGAGTGTTTATCTTAAACCTAATACTTTCCAAATCAGACCCCCTTAAAATGAAGAACAAATAAATGATATGCAAGATAAATTATCAAATTTCGGGTCCCCCTAAAATGAAGAACAAAGGGGTCTTTTATAGGTGAAATCTGAGTTTGAATTCGAAAAAATAGCTGTTAGAGGTCTGTTTTTGGAAGATTTGTTGGTTCAAATCGCGGATTTTAGGGAGATGCAGGGTATGGGCTGTGTAGGTGAAGTGAAAGGAGTAGTTGGGAGCAGAGAGGTATGGGGTGCAGGGCATGGGGCGATGGAGTTTGGTTCTAGTTTTGGCTTCGTTTAGGAAGATGATTTAGTTAGGGGCTATTTGTCTGGTTTTGGACGATGGGGGAATTAAGGGGAAGGAGTTATGGGCTGCGGGTCAAGAAAATTGGCCTGTGGGAATTGGGCTGCACGGTTGAACAAAAAAAAAGGAGAATGGGAATGAGGGGTCTAAATGTGGGATTTAAATGGTGGGGCTGATTTATTAAATTAGGGTATTAGTTTTAGGAGTTAATTTTAGGCAAAATTAATTAGTGGTAAATTAGAAATTTAAAATTGTGATTAAATTATTTAGGTGCTTTATTAATTTAAGTTATTATAAAAATAAAGACGGGCGTGCTATTTAATTAGTGCTTAATATTTTATAATGCGATGCCGTTATTAAAACTTATTTATTATGTGTATTTTGCGATGTTAAATAAAAATTGAATGAAGTTTAGATCATTAGTAAATTATTTAAATGCTAAATGCAGATATGACACTTAAGGATTGCTTAATGCTTTTATAAATGCGACGCTATTAAAATGCATGTATTAATGTATTATTGATGCATTTTATTATAAAAATTATTTTGCAAAATTAGTATAATTTTATAGTTAAGAATTGAACGGGAGGGTCAAAATTGGGTGTCAACAACCGAGTTATCGTCCTCAGGGATTAGTGTCCAATTATCAAACTCTATTCTATGGTATCTATTTGGTAACTGATGATTGATGAATTGTTTATAACTATAATTATGGATGCTAACTAAATTACTTTATTTTACTTCAGATATGATGGAAATAGGGCTTCCAAATCTCCTCAACTATCTGCTCATCTTACTTGTTAATGCAATTAATTATGGTTCTTCTTCTATTTTGAGACAGCAGGTTAACTAAGCCGTTTTATACTCCTGTTAAGGTAATATAAACACTCAACCCCAATATAGAACCCTTCTACCTTTCGGTGACAAGATTGACTATAAAGGAGGATTAAGAGCAATAACCTATTAAACTACACAAGTATCGGGGTACTTTCGTCCACGATTTAACCTATGTTTATTCAACTATAGCATATTCACAATCTCCCCTTTCGGCTTTTGATTAGAAATCATATAGATTCTGATAATTAGTGATCAATTAATTACCAAGCATTCAAGACAAATATTGAATAAATCTCAACAATGATAAGAAGAAACCAAAACATGCATTAATTCATAAGAATGAGTTTCAAGTGATTTGATATGGAAAGCCCTAAATTAAGTTAGTTCCTAGCCATAGACATGCCAAGAACTAATATAATATTCAACATAAACTATAAAGAAATAAAACAAAGAACAAAGAAATTACACAAAAGTTGTCTCCAATCTTGATCTCCAAGTTTGTGATGAATTGGCAAAGGTTGGAACCCTTATTCTGATCTAGGAATATCCTTTTTATAGCCTCCAAAACGTTTCCCAACTTTTCCTTCTAGGTCTTGGCCCATTCCCATTCAGTTGGCGAAATTCCCTTTCAGCGCGCTGCAGAATGGCGCGCTGGCCAAACTCCTGCGGTTCTATGTATTTTGGGCACCGTGGCGCTCTGACGCTGCTGGTTGGAGGCGCCGCGCCGCCGCCCTGTTTCTTGCCCGGGTCGCCAACTTTCTAGCTTTTTGAGCTCTGGAACCTCTGTTTCTGCCATCTTTTTGCTCCTTTTCGCCTATGTGCCACTTTAAACCATTATGACTCAAAAGAAAGAAAATCTATCCTAAGACGACACATATTTGTACAAAAATGGGCAAAAAACTAACTAAAAATGACTCAAAAGGTGTATAAAATACACCGATCAATAAGTAGGGGAAGTGCTGCCCAATTTTATATAACAAGAGAGTCATCATTCAATACATATAAAGTATACTAGTAATCATAGAGTTGACGGACATATTATTATTGTTATAGGTTGAAGTGATAATTGAGACGTATTCTAAATATTGAGTTGGTTAGTTCGACAATAAGGTATGTGAAACTATCCTTTCTTTCTTTTTGGCATGATTTACATAAATGAGTGTACGGCGGACGTACATAGTTCCAATGAATCTTAATTCCTAATGATACATGATATGATAGTGTCTTTGATTTTTCAAATGATGATTTAAGATGATACATGATATGATAGTGCCTTTGATTTTTCAAATGATGATTTAAAATGATACATGATATGATAGTGTCTTTTATTTATTTCATTGAGAGTCAAATGATGATTTAAATTGCATATGGTTGCTCATGATAATCTATTCGTGCTTGATGTGATTATATCATTTCACCGCGTCCCGGGCCGGGAAAATTTCGTGCGTAGTTCTTTGTATGTCACCGCGTCCGTCACTAGAGGGTCGGGCAGTATATATATGATGATTTATGTAGACAGACATCCACGAATATGAGATATGCGGACAGACATCCGCGGATATGATATATGTGGACAAACATCCACGGATATGACTATGTGTACACATTATATGTTCACCGCATCCTTCACTAGAGGGTCGGGCAGTATATATATGATGATTTATGTGGACAGGCATCCACGAATATGACTTATTTTATATGGACATGTCTTGACTCTCATTTCATAAGGCACATATGCTTTGATATCTTGATTATTATACTTATCTCATTATGTTACGGCGATTATGACTTCTTTCTGATTTCATGTTTTACATACTCGACATTATTTTCGTCGACCCCCTTTCCTGGAAATTGCATTTCATGCCCGCGGGTACAGATATTCAGTTTGGTGATCCTCCAGTCTAGGATTACTGTTCAGCTATTTGGAGAGCTCCATTGATCCGGAGCCAAGACATTTTAGTACAGACCCTTTTTGTTACAGACTATTGTATAATCAGGGGTACGGCGGGGCCCTGTCCCGTCATATTTCACTATCATACTCTTAGAGGTCTGTAGACAGGTGTGAGTGGTTGATGTGTTTGGTACATGTATGTGTGTTTTGGTCAGACGTATGGATATGGACAGATATTTAGTGTCTGAGGCGACTTTCGGCTTGCCTATTTTGTTATAAGGATTTGCTATGACAGTTCAGGGGACAGGATCCCTTTGTTATGTGGCATTATGAGTCCACAACATGTTGATACAAATTTCTACAAGTTCCTTAGTCTCAGCTGATTATATGTGACAAGTTTTGTATAGGGGCGTCCAAGTAGGGCGTCATGTTCACGGCCCGTCGGCTCGGGCTGTGACAGTGGGAAAGAACATGAATATTTCCACACGTGAATAGAAGCTCTACATACCTTATTCACTTCAATACTTGTATCAAAATATGAACTTTGGAGAAGAAACCCAAAGCTTGAATCTTAAAACCAATAAATGGGTTTATCTTGAAAACCCTAGGTTAAGAACAATGAATTCTACTTAGATTTATGAGGATTACGTTAGAATCACATAGAATTGTGTGACAAAGACTTACCTCGATGTAGGAGAAGGTTGGGAAGAGAGGAGCTTCGTTCTAAGACTTGACAGTATGAAAAACTAATTTTTAGAACTAAGTCTACATATTTATATTGTTATGATCGTGGGGACTTTTACAGCCGAATTCGATCGTCCGTTGAATTTTCTACAGTTAGGGTATAGATCATACAATTTTGTACGGTCCGTATAATTATACCGTCATCCAATATAAATTTCTAGTGACTTCCCAGCTGGGGAAAATGTTACTGTAAAAAAGGACAGACCGTATAATTTTATACGGTCTGTGAAAGTCATTGTGTTTCGTCATTTTCAACGACAAATTTTATGATTTATTTGGATGGTCTGTAATGTGTTTTAAGGTCCGTAAATCTGGATATCATTCGTCCTCGAATGATGGATCATAGTTAAGAATGAGACTGGATATGGCCTGAGTACATGAACGTGAAGAAACATGATATGAAACATAGGGACTGAACTGACATGATTATATGAAAACATGAACATAGAAACATGGAACATGAGTACTGAATACATGAACGTGTAACATGAGACATGGATACGCAAGAGACATGACATGAATATTGAAGGTATTTACCTTGGATGCATTCTGCTTGCTCTTCAAACAAGTGTTATATAATAAGACTCCCTCGTATTCACATCTTAGAGTTTTTGAAGATTTTAGAGACAGTCTCAGCGTACGAAGACCGTCGCTATGACTGTGGGGGTGTGTTAAATATACATACAATATACATGTATATTGAATATATTTTTAAGGTAAAGCCGAGTGGCTTTGGGCCAGCATCGTCCTGCCCAATTCCAGGACCAGTCCGTGTATAATGTGTATAGATCATTATGGTATATTTGTATATTAGACTTGTATATTAATTAGTATTGTATGATTAGTCTCTATATAGAATAGTGATTTAGATATAGAATAGGAAAATAATTTTCTTATTGTAACTTGTATATATACACCTTTCATCAATAAGAATAATAAATGAATTATTTCTTTCAGTATAGAAATTAAGAAAATTACTCTTGCTATTAAATATTTTATTAAGGAATGTACAAAAATCTTAGAGACAAATAATATAACTTAGAGATAAACTAGCCATCTACTAAATAGTAAGTCATCCACTAAGTTTCAATAAATTTAAGAGATCATTGTACTAATAATTCATTTGCCACTAATAATAACCAGTCAAAAACTTTTCTTTTAAATGGTTGGTGATAGTCATCTTAAAAAAAAATGGAAGACTTTAGTTAGAGACAAAACCATAATTTAAAATTTATAACTTCTAATTTGTCATTGAATTCTTAACCCGCTTAGTTATTGAGTTTATAATTAAATATTTAATAATTTTTTAATTTAAATAAAAGATTTAAAGAGAAATTATTAAACTTATTCGAACTCATACTTAATATTGTAGCTCCACCATTGATTTTAACCAAGGAAAAAAATGGTCCTAACTATCCTATCTTTGATTTAACACAACCTAATTGAGAAAAGTATTTAATCTTTGAATTTAAACACTAACACTTTGCCAATTGAAGACGCAATTGTCTGGCTTCTCTTCTCGAAGGAAAACAAAATTAATTTAATAAAGAATTTAAGTTATATAATAATTTGGGGGTCCAATGTCAGTGAACAAAGAATTGGAATGAACCTAACTCTGATATCATGTAAGAATGAATCTTGGTCTAACTCAACCCCAAAAGCTAGCTTGTAGGTGTAGGGTGAGGATTGTCCAAGTCCATATAAGAAGTCCACGTTTCCACTCCATTACCGATGTGGGACTCTTAACAGATAACATAAAATCAATTATTTAAACTAATATAGGACTATCGATATGGGAAAAGTCTTTTGTGTGTTTGGCTAAAATAGTCCGTTGTTTTGCCTAACTACTATTTATAATAAACAATACATAGAAAAATAAGATAAATGGATGGAGAGAATTTGCCTAATCCAATTGTAAGAAAGGAATCATTTTGAGTTGAAAGGGATCATGATTTCTTAATCAACAATCGTGTGCCACAAACGTAATTTCAATGGCCTGCATTTTTAACTTAACTTATTGTAATACCTCCAATTTTTGAGTTCGAACCCCCGTTGAGTTAAAAATAAAAATAATAATATTTAAGGTAGAGTTTGAATTCGCAAGATAGAAATTTCATGCAAACTCTACCTTATAAGACAGAATTTGTCTTATGCCGCATGAAGACAAACATGTTTTAAGGTAGAATTTGTTATCTTAAGACAAACTCTATCTTATAAGACATAGTTTGTAAGAAAAAATCAAAGACCACCCCGAAAGAGGGGCATTTGTGTGAACTTCCCATCAGTGAATTGACATTATTACTTTCATAATTTGTTTGTCCAAATTTTCAATATCGGCTTATATTGAAAAGTATTTTTTTTGTCGGAAGTGCTTTTGAAAAAGTAATTTTGAAAAGTAATTGTTTGTGTTTGAATCTATTTGAAAAACAATTTTATCAATATTAGAGCACCAAGTTGTGCTTCACTGATGTTCCAAAAGTGTTTTTACGATAAAAAACTACTTTTTAGCTTCCTTTTAACTTTGCGGAAGCTTTGACAAAACAAGCTATTAGTTCGGCAATTATCATCAAAGGGTGTGATGAAATGATATCGTAAAACTATCATACCGTATTTTTCCGCAGTATGAATTCGAATTAATCAGACTACTAGGTTTCGAGCATTGGATACTTGAGTAGAAAAAAAAGGAAAAAGCTTAGTCAACCAACTAATAAAAGGCCAGCAGAAAATGGATGGAAAAGAACACAGTATTTGAAATTTAGTTAACAA
Organism: Przewalskia tangutica; assembly: GCA_029844215.1. NCBI lineage: Eukaryota > Viridiplantae > Streptophyta > Magnoliopsida > Solanales > Solanaceae > Przewalskia > Przewalskia tangutica. Next base: position 153,901,769 of record CM056720.1, read on the forward strand.
AAAGTCTATATAATCAGAGTTGACCAAGAGTATTCACATTACTCCCACCACCATATACCAGTTCACAATCAATTCTTGAAAAACTGCTAAATGAAACCATCATCACCAATAACCATAGAAACCAAAATATCACAAAAATGGCCAAAAAAATAATAATCCTTGTTTCCATTCTCACCTTTCTCTTCATCATTTCCCATGTATATTCACAGCCAAATTCAATTCAAGAAAATACCATTTTACTCAAATTAAAACAACACTGGGACTCCACTTCACCTAATGTCACAAAATGGACTACATCAACAAATCATTGTACTTGGCCTGGAATAATTTGCACACAAAATTCAGTTACTGGGATTCAAATTGCTTTTGGAAACATCACAAAACCAATCCCACAATTCATTTGTGATCTTAAAAATCTCACTTTTCTTGATCTGAACCACAATTTCCTCCCTGGACCATTTCCTGATATTTACAGCTGCTCAAATCTTGTATTCCTAGACCTTTCTTACAACTATATGAATGGCACGCTTCCCGATGACATTAACCGTCTTTCGGTTAGTCTTGAGTACCTGAATTTAACTTCCAACAACTTCAATGGTGATATACCTAAAGGGATTGGTGGATTAAGTCAGCTCAAAGTACTCGAGCTCACCGCGAATCTTTTTGATGGTACTTTCCCTGAAGAATTAGGCGATTTGTTGAATCTTGAATTTCTCTGGTTGAGCCTAAATGGATTTGCACCACAAGAAATACCATCAAGATTCACACAGTTGAAGAAGTTGAAGAAATTCTGGATTACTGAAGCAAATTTAGTTGGAAATATTCCGGAAAATATTGGTAACATGACAAATCTTGAATTCTTGGACTTGTCAATGAATTCATTGAGTGGTAATATTCCTAATGGTTTATTTCAGCTCAAAAATTTGAGTATGGTTTATTTGTACAACAACAAATTGAGTGGTACGATTCCTGAGGCAATTATGTCGTTGAATTTAGATGTTGTTGATCTATGTAACAACAGTTTGACAGGGAAAATACCAGAAGAGTTTGGTAAGTTGACAAAGTTAACTGGATTGTCATTGTTTTACAACCAATTATCAGGTGAAATACCATTGGGAATTGGCAAATTACCATCTTTGGTAAATGTTAAGCTGTTCGGGAACAAATTATCTGGTGAAATTCCGCCTGATTTTGGTCGATTTTCGAAGCTTGAAGACTTCCAGGTTTCACAAAACCAACTTGTTGGAAAGTTACCTGAGGGGATTTGCAATAACAAGGTCTTAGCTAAGATGATTGCTTTCGGCAACAATCTTACAGGTACGGGTGTCAAATGGGGGGGGGGGGATTACTTGGGTTGAAATACGCTAAAAAGAGGTGATAACCCAACCTGCTTAATTTTTCATACTTTTTTTTGTTCTTTTATAATTTTTAGTACCTAATACAATTTGTTTTCTTTATTATGTCTATATAAAGTCAAACCTCTCTATAACAATCAACTTCTATAACAACATTTCGCTATAATAACCACATCTTCTGTGAAACCGATCTTTCATGTTATGTTATGTTATATTATATGTTCTCTATAACAATATTTTGTTATAGCAACTAAAATATATCCGGACAAACGATTGAGGGATTTGGGATGTTGAAGAGGAACAAGATCTTCTTGATGGGACATCGTTATAAAGAGTCTGTATAACATATCAAATAAAAGAATAATTATCTTTTTGAAAATACTTTGACAAGATTTATCATGGGTCAATTTGAGCTACATATCGGCCCAATTTTTTGATGGGCTGAGCTAATAAATGGTGGTTAATGACCAGCCCAAACTTGGGCAGGTTGAACGGTCATGTTTTCGTGGCTAATTTTTTCACCCTTGCTTACAGGTGAACTGCCAGCTTCACTTGGAAATTGTTCCACTCTGAAGTCCATTCGAGTCGAAAATAACCGAATGTCTGGTGACATTCCTGATGGATTATGGACAGCAGAAAAACTATCAACCTTGTTGATATATGATAACTTGTTCACTGGTCAACTTCCACATAGAGTTGCATCAACATTATCTCTAGTTGATATCAGCAACAACAAATTTTCAGGCGAATTACCAACTGGAATGGGTACTTGGTACAGTCTAAGTGTGTTTGGAGCCAGTAATAATCTCTTAAGTGGTCAAATCCCTCAAGAATTAACTGTTCTTCCAGAGTTAACTAAACTTTTTCTTGATGGTAATCTACTTTCTGGAAAATTTCCATCCAATATATCATCATGGAAGTCTCTTTTCACTTTAAATTGCCGCAGAAATCAGCTTTCAGGCCAAATCCCTGGTGCACTTGGATTTTTACCAAACCTCATTGATTTGGATTTGTCAAGTAATCAATTTTCAGGTGACATTCCAAGTGAATTAGGTAACTTAAAGCCATCTTCACTTAACCTGTCTTCCAATCGCCTGTCCGGTAGAATCCCAAGTCAGTTAGAAAATGCAGCTTTCGATAAAAGCTTCTTGAATAATCCCGGTCTTTGTGCGAGTAATCCGTCAGTAGGACTAAGTTCTTGCAAGGGGGAAACCAGGTCGGAAAAGTTCCCGGTCAAACTTGTTGCGGCTCTTGCTAGTGTAGCAGTAGTTACTTTCCTGGTGGCGATTTTATATAGTTTGTTTGTTTTGAGAAGTCACAGAAAAAGAAAGCAAGAATTGGTTTCATTAACATGGAAACAAACAGCATTCCACAAGTTAGATTTCACAGAATCAGACATTGTTTCCGGTCTGAACGAAAATAATGTAATTGGAAGTGGAGGATCGGGACAGGTGTACCTCGTGCCTTTAAGCCGATCAGGAAGCTATGTTGCTGTTAAGAGGATTTGGAGAAACGAAAGATTGGATAACAAGCATGAGAAAGAGTTTCTTGCAGAAGTTCAGATATTAGGCACGATTCGACACTCCAATATAGTGAAACTGTTATGCTGCATCTTTAGTGAAGAGTCAAAGCTTCTTGTCTATGAATATATGGAAAATAGAAGCTTGGATATATGGCTTCATTCAAAGAAGAGGTTGAACGTTACCTCGGGTTCCGCGCCACATTTGATCTTGGAATGGCCTAAGAGGCTGCAAATTGCGATAGGAGCTGCTCGGGGTCTATGCTACATGCACCACGACTGCTCACCGCCTATTATTCATCGCGATGTGAAGTCGAGCAACGTCCTATTGGATACTCAATTCAATGCAAAAATTGCAGATTTTGGCCTAGCCAGGATGTTACTCAAGCCTGGAGATAACACAGTGACAGCAGTAGCTGGCTCTTTTGGGTACATTGCTCCAGGTATAAGACCATCAGCTTATCTATAACATCATTATAGAGTTAAAAAGTTAGCTTGGTCTCTAACATGGACTAAAAATATCATACTTCTTGAACTGACCCTAATTTTCTCCCCTTCCTCCAAAACACAATTCAATAACATATCAAAGGGTCGCCTGGTTCACGTACTAGTTATGCATGAATTATAATGCAGGATTCTGTTTATATGATAGATGATAATATAGAGGTTATTATATGAGAATTAGCCTATTTGGCTAAACTTCCAAAATCTGGTTATTTTGAAAGTGTTTTCTGTCATAAGTGCTTTTCAATAAAGTACTTCTGGATAGTAACAATTTTGTGTTTGGTTAATTAATTTGAAAACCGCTTTTGCCAATATTAGAGTAGTACTTTGTGCTTGACCAATGTTCCAAAAGTGCTTCTCGGGAAAAGTTATTTTTTACCTTATGAACCTATATTTTCGCAAAAAGCTTGGCCAAACACCTCAAATTTTCAAAATAAACACTTTTTGAAAAATATAAGCACTATTGGCTTCCACAAGAAGCTTGTCCATACAGGCTTACTTATAAGGGCTTGCTAAGACATGTATTCTTAGTACACCAATTCCCGCATAACTTATATGAGTATTGCTAATACATGTTGATATTTCCTGTTGGTATTTCAGAGTATGCGCGAAAAACAAGAGTGACAGAGAAAATTGATGTGTATAGCTTTGGAGTCATTCTTTTAGAACTGGTGACTGGAAAAGAAGCCAATCTTGGAGATGAAGATTCATGTCTTGCAGACTGGGCATGGCGCCACATTCAAAAGGGACACCCTATGGCTGATGCATTGGACATGGACATCAAAGAAACGCGATATCTTGATGAAATCTGCACTGTGTTTAAGCTTGGAATCTTTTGCACCAGCACATTTCCTTCATCAAGGCCTACCATGAAGGAAGTTCTGCAAATCTTGATCCAATGTAACAACAGTTCACCTACATCTGGAGAAAAGAAAAATGAAACAGAACATGATGTTTTACCACTCCTCAAGAACTCAAGGAGTGAGAGGGTTGGAGAAAATGATGGTAATGGTTTTATATCACTTATTTGATAGCATTAGAATATGATAAGGGGCAGCCCGGTGCACTAAGCTTCCGCTATGCGTGGGATCCGAGAAAGGGCCGGACCACAAGGGTCTGTTGTACGCCGCCTTACCTTGTATTTCTATCAGAGGCTGCTTCCACGGCTTGAACCGGCATTAGAATATGATAACGTATGAATTAGCAAAGAATAAGACCAAATGTAATGTATCGTGTAGTGAAAACTAGGATTGTACATATGTATTACATCCATAGTGAAATTTCCCTTTTTCTGTGTTTCTTTACTCTATCAAATAACTGGCAAAAACGAACACTAAAGATCCATTAGATACTGAAGTCTGAACTATCTAAGCCATATATGACGATTAATCAACAATTCAAAGTGTTTTTCATCCAATGAAGCAATGATTGACACATCATATCATTCAAAGAAACAGAAATACCAAAAACTTCGAATTCACAACTAATAACATTGATTCAATTGGCAATAAATGCCGCCAAAGCCCAATACTATAGAAGAAATTAAATGAAGTACCCCAGATAGAACTCTATAAGTATCTGTGAGATCCGAGTGCGGAATTCTGTTTACTCAATATTTAAAGGAGTATAGGGTTCCTAAATATCCAGAAAAATAGAAACAAGGAAGATTGAACTACCTGGGTGCTATAACTCTTTGGCAACAATAAATCTTGTAAAGATTACACAAAAATGGGGCAACTAAAAGAACTTTATCTGTATCCTAGCTTTATTTCTGGCCAGTGAGGAAAAGATTTAAGTTTACACTTGGAACAATATTTACAATTACTATTCGATAAATGGTGGGGGGGGGGGGGGGGGGCAAATGGACTTCTTTCTTTTTGTTCGTAAACTAGGGAACTCGCAGCCGTTACTCTTTGGGTGCGCTCTGTGTAGACCCTGCTCCTAGTGCAATAGTCCTCAAACCACCTAAATCGCACTAGATAAGCCTAGTGCATCGCGCTCTGAGAAGGTTGTTGGTGAGGGAATCGATCCCAGGTCTCGCATGTGGGAAACTCGCTGAACCAACTCACCCACCCTTGCGGGTTGTGGACTTCTTTCTTTTGACACACAGGAAAGGAGAAAATTTTCAACTGATGCCAAAAGACAATATGATACTTCTTCTGCAAAGTGACTCTTCAAAGTAGGTTAAAATACTTGAAGAGATTTTAACTAAATTATGCATATGTGTATGTTTTCTGTTAGTCAATCTCGCAACAGTATATGGTCTATGCTCCAGTGGCACTTTGAACTCAAGTAGTTTCCTTGAAATTTCTTTTAGATTTGGAGCAATTCACAGAAATTTCCAAAGTCAAATCTGTTGGAAAATTTACCTAGTGGGATTGAGTTTATCCCGTTCTTAATGACTTGCACACATGGGGCCCCGCATGTCGGAAATACGATTTCCATACATATGCATAGGTCGTACAATGTCTAGCTAAATTTCACGTAGTGAAAGAGATATTGGTACACACGTTAAACTGTTAAGTTAGGTAAGAATGGACAATTAATTGGCCAAATTAATGTATCTCCCACGACGGTATAAGAAAAGAAGAAATGTGCAAAATACGGAAAAATGGGGAAGAGCCGCGGTGCCTCAAGAAAAGGGCCGCGGCACCGAGCCACGACGGGGACAGCGCCGCGGCGTCTCTGGCATGGGCCGCGGCGCTTCTCGACCAGTAGCTCGAAGTTCAGTTGTGGCCATTTAGGACCGCGACGCTTCTCGAGGCGTCTCGGCGCCGATGGTACAGTGAATCGAAAAATGTCCAGAATTTTCTGATTCATGGACTAACTTGAGGGCCAAAGATCAGCCAACTCTTGACATGATCTACGTACCCCATTTAAGGCATTCACATGTCTTGTGAATCATAACTTTGCACCTATAAATAGAGGCTTCAAAATCAGATTTTATACACTCACTACAACTCAAAAATTTGAAATTGTTGAAAGCTCTTCTTCTATTTCTAGCAATCTCTTGTTCTTGTTTCTTCTACAAGAATTCTCAAGTATTTGGCTTGTGCTTGAGAAAGTATTGTCGTTTTATCTTGGAAGACTATTATCCATCTACCGTAAGACATTATATACGGGGATAATTTTGTCTTAAGGAGAGATTGTCAAACAATCGACTCGACAAACATTGCACTAAACCTCTTTGTGTCTAACCTTTCTGTTCCCGTTCACTCCCACAAATTTACAACACTTAAGACAAAATTACTATTACGAAGAACTAAAGATGGTGAATGGAAAGGAACAAGTCTCTGCTTCCAACAACGCCACATCCTCTGGCACTACTACCGCCGCTGGTATCACTTTCGGTACCATTGGGAATACTATGATTTCTCCCAACTTCCAAGCCGAAAGACCCGAAAAGTTTGTTGGCACCAACTTCAAAAGGTGGCAGCAAAAGATGTTTTAACCGTACTAGGTAAAGCAAAATACTTATCTGAGGATCCTCCTACTGTTGGAGATGACATGGACGTCCAAATCGACAACACGGTTCAAACGGGCCAGGATACCCAGGCTACTGGTGGCCTGATGATGAAATTTGACCCCTGGAGTTAAAATGACTACATGTGCAGGAACTACATCCTGAATTGCCTGTGCGACCCACTCTACACGGTATATTGCACTACAAATACCGCAAAAGAGTTATGGGATCTGTTGCAGAAGAAGTACAACACTCATAATGCGGGTGCTAAGAAATTTATAGTTGGAAAGTTTCTGAAGTACCAAATGGCGAATGACAAATCAGTCATGTCACAAGTACAGGAGTTCCAGTTAATCATCCATGATCTAGATCTAAAGGGGATGAAGCCCTATGAATCATTCTTGGTCGCTTCACTTATTGAGAAACTGCCTCCATCATGGGGTGAGTTCACCAGCTATCTGAAACTCAAATCCAAGGAGATGAGTTTTGAAGAGCTTGTCATCAAACTTCATATCCATGAAGACAACAAGAAGACCTTGATCAACGGCAAGGCAACAACTGATGTTAAGGCTAACTTGGTTGAGACCAAAGGAAACCCAAGTAAGAAACGCAAGTTTCTGAAAGATGGAAATACTTCGGCCGTTGAGAAATTCAAGGGCAACTGTCACCATTGTGGCAAAGCTGGTCATATGGTCAATGACTGCCGCCAGTTGAAGCGCGAGCAGCAGGAGAGGGCCAAAGGAAAGAAGAAGGCCAAAGCCAACATGGTTGAAGACAAGATCCTTAATGATCTCTGTGAAGACTTCTCGGCCGTTGTGCTAGAAGCAAATCTGGTGGAAAATCCAAAACAGTGGTGGTTGGATACGGGTGCAACCCGTCACATATGCTCTGACCGAAACGCTTTTTCTACCTATGAAACTGTTGACGGTAAGAAGTTATACGTGGGAAACAATGCTACCTTAGATGTGTTGGGGGAAGGCATTGTAGTACTCAAGATGTCGTCTGGCAAAGACCTCAAGTTAAAGAACGTCATGCATGTTCCGGACATCCGGAAGAATTTAATCTCTGTTAATGTTTTAGTTCAAGCCGTATTTCGAGTTGTGTTCGAATCCGGTAAGTTTGTTATTACTAAGAATGGTGTGTTTGTTGGAAGGGGGTTCGCCTGTGAAGGCCTCTTCAAATTAAACGCCATATCTGTAATTCGCAACATTAATGAAAGTGCATCTTCTTATTTGCTTGAGTCACCCAGTCTATAGCATCATAGACTGGGACATGTAAACTATCAGTCAATTAAACGATTGGTAAAGTTGGAGTTATTGCCGTCTGACTCTATAAACCCTCAATCCAAATGTGAGGTATGTGTAGAGGCAAAACATACCAAACTGGCTTTCCGTTCCGTAGAACGAGATATCGCTCCTCTAGAACTTATACACACGGACATCTGTGATTTAAAGTTCGCTCAAACTAGAGAGAGAAATAAGTACTTTGTGACTTTCATAGATGATAGTACAAGGTACTGCTACCTTTACTTACTCAAAAGTAAGGACGAAGCGTTCGATACCTTTAAGCGCTATAAAGCCAAGGTTGAAAACCAACTAAGTCTACGAATTAAAGAGATTTGTAGCGATAGATGGGGAGAGTATGTAGCTCCGTTTGAGGAATACTGTGCCCAAACCGGCATAATCCATCAAACAACTGCACCATATTCTCTGATCAAGCGGTGTGTGGCGTAACGAAGCGTACACTAAAGGAAATGATGAGCATGCTTATCAATTCGGCCTTGCGCAAAATATGTGGGAGAGCGGTTCTTCGCGATATGGTACTCAATAGAGTCCTCACGATGCTTGAGGAGAATATGAGCTATGGAAAGGAAAGGCACCCTCTTACAACTACCTAAGAGTATGGGGTTGTTTGGCTAAGGTCGAGGTACCTAAGCCAAAACAGGTCAAGATAGGACCTAAGACTGTAAATTGCATCTTCATTGGATACGCAAATAACAGTAGTGCTTATCATTTTCTGGTACATAAGTCAAATATACCAGATATACACGGGAGTACAATCATAGAGTCGAATAGGCATATTTGATGATGTCGCTTCCGGTATAAGCGATGGTCAAAAGATCAATGAAAGACTAGAGCGCGAGCTAGCTGATCTACCGACAAGTCCTTGAGTTCTTATCCGCGAAGTCAGATAGTTCTTTCTTGCTTTCTCCTACTCTTTCTTGATCGTATTATAAAGAGAATTCTTTGAGACAATCTTTCCTAAGAAGTAAAATGAAGCCGCCTCACGCAAAAGGAGTCATGATTCCCCGGGATCTGACGAGACTGACCAAATGGATACAGATATGGATGAGAATCCAACTGATCCTGAAACAGAACCTAGGCGAAGCAAAAGGGCCAGGAAAGATAAATCTTTCGGTCCGGACTTTCTAGCTTACTTGGTTGAAAATGAACCTCGGACAATTGCAGAGACATTGTCAATTCCAGAAGCACCGCTTTGGAAAGAAGCTATGGAAAATGAGATAGAGTCTGTTGACACCCAATTTTGACCCTCCCGTCCAGCCATTAACTATAAAATTACACTAATTTTGTAAAAATAATTTTTTAGGATTTTTATAATAAAATACAACAATAAAACATGAATACAGGCATCGATAATTAATTTAATAATGACATCGCGTCTTACGTAGAGTTTTAAGCACTTAGAGTCCCGCGCCCGCATTTATTAACTTTAAGCTTTGTCGTAATTCTTAAATAATTAATAAATGCATAAAATAAATAATTTAGCGATAACGTCGTGTCAGGTAGCATAGCCGCATTTATTAGTAATCATTGGTAACTTTAAAATCAATTTTAATCTAATACATGCATTTAATAGCGTCGCATTTATAAAAGCTTTAAACAATTCTTAAAAATCATATTTGCATTTAGCGTTTAAATAATTCAATCTAAGCTCATTTTAATTTTAATTTAACTTCACAATAATGCATAACAATAAGATTTTAAATAATAGCGTCGCATTCTAAAATATTAAGCATTAATTAAATAGCACGTCCGTCTTTATTCTTTAATTAAACAGCACGCCCGCATTTATAACAATTAGGCTAATAAAACACTTAAATAATTTGAGCACAATTTATTTAATTAACTAATTAAATACCTAAAACACTTACCTAGAATTAATTAGCTAATTAATTAACTAGCCTAAAAACTAATTAAACTAATTAAAACTCTTAATACTAATACCCCTAATTGATTCTACCCATTACCCGATACTTTATACTAATACTACCCAACCTCTTGTGGCCCAAAAAAAACGCGACATGGCGATCCCATCATCCCTTATCACTGAAAGCCCCACACCTAAGCCTCATTTCGTTCCACTTCGGCCGTCCACGCACAAAACAAAACCTAAAAGAACGTGACCACAAGAAAAACCGTCGCGCCATGCAGATTCTCGTAGGAGAATCCGGTTTCTTACCAGCGCACACGCGACCAGCTCACCGCATAACCAACACCCAAATCTTGCTTCAAAATCGTGAAATCGCACCTGATATCGCAATCAAGCGAAATCGGGCCCGAATCGATCTTTTATTACTTACCTAATAGGAACCCAAAACATGGCTATATAAACACGTACGGCATCGATAGAGGGCACCTCGGCGGATCTAAGAAACACGGCGAGACGGGTCGAACACGAGCATATACGAGAAGGCCGGAGAGTCAACAACAATGATAATTAGAGTCACGAAACGGGGTCTCAAACCTTTTCTTTCAAAATCAATCAATCGGCAACTAAACCTTGCCTGCGCGCATGAAACCCAAAACGTCGATTGGACCGACGACTTGATCTGCTGCTCGGTCATTTGCGGAGAAGGTAAAATCGAACTCCCCTCGTATTTGTTAGATTTTTGTGCTATGTGGGTTTATCACGCATTTAATCGATGTTAATTACATTAATCTGTTTGCTTGGCCTATATAAATCAGATTGGTTTTCTTAGTTGGATTCTCCATGTCGCGATTAGTTAATTTGGTAGTCCAAGTGTTTTAAAATAGTAAATAATGTGAATCATTAACACCTAACTGTTTTCTATTTGCCTGGCTGAATCTATGACAATCTATACAAGGTATATTGCTCTACTTATACATTGGATGTATATCGCAACTGTATATCTTCGTATGCTTTGCAATATGTGAGTATGAGGGATGTTGTTTATGTGCGCTAAGTCCATATGAAGCATGTTTTGGCTGTTTTTAATTTACTGCAGTGTCTCTCGCCTATATTTGTAAATGTTATAATCTGAAAATAATATATTCGTATCTGGACAACTGGGGTCATGAATATCTGTTTCTCTAAAGTTGTCCTTCTAGTCCAGTTATGTGGTTTATCGGATGTTAGAAGCCCTTCTCGCTGCCTTTGCTCGCGAATAAGAGGTGCTAATACCAAACTGGAACTCTGCAGTTTATGCAATACATTAAATGCATCATTTGGAATCGAACTTGTTAAAAATGAGTTGCGGTTTGGACAGTCTTCGAGGTTATTCAATGTTGTGTTGTTGACTCTTCATGAAATAGCTAAACTCATTGCATTTTTAATCTAAATTCACTGTAGTGAAAATTGGAAATTGAAAACTCTGCACAAATTCTGAAAGTTCAATTTTAATGAGCATTTGTTCAATCGATGTTGCTTTGTTTATGCATTAAAATGCATATATGCAAAAATATATAAATACTATACCCAGCATATCATACCTATATGTTTAGTATATTGCTGTGTATATCACAGGGTATATGTCTTTGGGCCTGTCATGTTCCCATCCCTGCTTTGCATTGTTGTATGGTTCACTATATGTGCATAACTAATGCACCATGTTAAGTTACAACCTCTGTTGGCATTTGTATCTGATCCATGTCAGGCCTTCATAAGAAATCAAGTATAGTGTATAACTTAGTATTAAGGCCTTGTACTGGATGACCAATGTTGTGCAATCTTAGCACTATCTAGATGTGTGTATTAAGTTTGATTTGCTATTATACTATTATGTGATTTGTTTAAGTGAAGCATGGGGTTGGGATGATTAGTCTGAAGCTTGTTTCCATTTAAGAGTTATGTTATGCATAGCTAAGCCTTAGATGTTGTTCGCACCTTGATTTTTTTAACTCATCGAACCTCATGCGAGTAGTGACAAGAGCCTAGTTGCTTGTAAGTTTGCGTATGTCTTTGGTATGTGTTATTCACAAGTCTTTCTACAAATTAAGAATTAGTACGATTTAGGTTTTTTTGCTTTGAATATGCATTAGAAGTGCTATATACACGAAAATCTGAGTATACTTAACTTCGAGTTTCTTTTATATGCTTATTGGCTTAAAACCAACATGTTAAGATAAACTATCTTATTGAATCCTTATACTTAATTCGGTGTGCATACTTGGCTGCATCATCCACTGCTAAACTCCTTTGATATACATGTTTGCTTCCCTGTATGATATGCTTGGATTCATATAGGTATGTGACAAATATTCACATACAGTAGGCTGGTCTGCCTTCTTTAAATCTGAAACTGCTTTTGGACCAGCTATCTACTTTAGAATTTGAGCTTTGTCATTTGGGCCTGCTGAGTTTCTTGTTTGTTTGCCCATATGCGCATTTTCACGACCCATTCGTGGTAGATAGTGCTTTTCTTTGCCTGAAATTGTCATCCTTTTAGAATAATATAGCTAAACAGCAATTAAATTATGGACATGTGTGTGCATTGCGTTTAATTATCCTCATCGGTGTTCATTGAGTTGATACTAATCCTTATCTTTTCTTTATTTTTACATGGCACGCATCGGAGCAAAATGAAGAGTTTCGTTGCGAGACTCATCGCGAGCTATTTCAAATGGCAACCCGCATCTGCATCCGCATTCCCGTTCCCGCTTCAGGAATTCCTAGAAAAAAACAAATAGGATGTCGTCATCCGCGTAAAGAGCATTCTTAAATCCCATCCTCTCTTTACTCACTATTCATTCATTTATTTGTTTATTGTAATTTGATTACTCTATTTCTGTAATATTTAGGATATCTAGAATAATTAGCCTTCAAACATATAAGGTGGGGAAGTAATTCATAATCAGAAATGCACTTCTACTTTATTTGTCTTTTAGGACTATTAAGCATGTCTAAATTCTGACAAAGTAATCTAAACAATTTAAATTGCATCATAAAATCAAACTTTTTGTTTCTTATTAAAACTCATAACAGATTTCTTCATAAACTCTCAAAAATCGTCTTAAAGCATCTCTTATATACTACATGCCTTGAGTTAGGCAAGATTAATTTAGCTAGCGATATCTGTGATTAGTCATGAATAATCTGTGCATGAGCATATAATTAGTCCATAAAGCACCTGTAGCATCTTAGCATTTCTAGCACCTTTTAAGCACTCTTTAACATTTAGCATCCTTTTGCACTCTTAGCACCTTTTACTTTCAAAATTAATTTTTAGCACCCTAGCACCACTTTGTTTACACTTAGCACTTTTTGCTAGCACTTTTGTTAAGCGTCACCTTTAATATTTTAGCATCTCTTAGCATTCTTTCACATATAGCACCTTTTGCCCTTTCAATACTTTAAACATCTTCCAACATTTTAAAACCTTTTAACTACTTAGCATTATTTTAACATCCAAGACTTTATTTTCTAACATTGCACTTTTTATAGATCTTTTTACTTTGCATTTTTAAAATATAATAACTACCACAGGTTTGGCGGGACAATATGAGTTAGCGGATCTTAGAGGGTGCCTAACCCTTCCTCTAGATTAATAAAGAACCGCTTACCAGAATCTCATTAAGTTTAGCGGACCATTAAAATGGAGTTAATGTTTTACTTTAAACTAGTTAAACATTTAGGTGTCCTAATTCACCCAAATTAATTAGGTGGCGACTCCGCGAACCCTTAGCATTCTAGCAAACTTCTTTAGCATTTTTAATACTTTAAACATTTCTTTAACTTTCTTTTAGCATTTTATTATTTTATTTTCTAACCTTTTAATCTGAGCAGGAGTTTAGAAAAATATTTTAGAATCTTGGTAGAAAAAGTGCGACAGATCTGTCAGCGCCACACTTTTTATTTTCTAACTCCTGCTCAAATTAAAAGGTTAGAAAATAAAATAACTAAATGCTAAAAGGTTTAAAAGAGTTTTAAAAGTTCTAAAATTGCTAAAATAGATTGCTAAAATTGCCAAAGGTGCTAGAAGTGCAAAAGATGCTAAAATGCTAAAGGCTAAAATGCTAAAATTGCAAAAGATGTTTGAAAGCTTAAAAGGTGCTAAAGGTACAAAAAGGGCTAAAGTTTAAGAGGGTGCTAAAAGAAAAAGAAAAATGTTAAAGGATGCCAAAATTGCAAAAGAAGCTAAAAGTGCAAAAGATGCTAAATGCTGAAGGGTGCTAAAATGCTAAAGGGTTGCTAGAATGCTAAGGGTTCGCGGAGTCGCCACCTAATTAATTGGGTGAATTAGGACACCTAAATGTTTAACTAGTTTGAAGTAAAACATTAACTCCATTTTAATGGTCTGCTAAACTTAACGAGATTCTGGGTAAGAGTTCTTTATTAATCTAGAGGGAAGGGGTTAGGCACCCTCTAAGACCCGCTAACTTGCGGTTGTCCTGCCAAACCTAGGGTAATTATTATATTTGAGAAAAATGCAAAATAAAGCTCTTCTTGCTTAATAAAATGTTAGGAGATAAAATAAATGCTAGAATGTTAAAATGTTTAAAGGTGCTTAAGTCTAAAAGGGCGAAAGGTGTTATATGTGAAACTTAAAAAATGCTAAAGTTTTAAAACCTGCTTAGAAAGCTTAAAAAGAAAGGTGTCAAAGGTGCAACAGGAGTGCTAGCATATTTAAGGTGCTAAAAGTGCTAAGAGGGGCTAAAAGGCTAAAGGTGCTTAAGAGTGTTAAAGATTAATTTTGAAAGTAACAGGTGCTAAAAGGTATTAAATGCCAAAGGGCGATTAAAAGTGCTAAAAGGGGCTAGAAATGCTAAAGATGCAAAAGGTTGCTAGGGAGTGCTAAAATGCTAAAGTTAGGTATACTATTAGCTAAAGTAATTTTGCCTAACTGCGTTGATATTATATAAGAGATGTTTTAAGGCGATTCTTGAGGTTTAAGAAGAAACACTGTTATGGATTTTAATAAAAAAATGTTGGTTTTATGATGCGAGTTGAATCCTTTAAATTATTTTTGCGAAATTTAGACATGCTTAGCGATCTAAGAGACAAATGAAGTAGAAGTGTATTCCTAAATGCAAATTACCTCTTGTCTCATATGTTCAAGGCTAATTGCTAGAGGTTCTCCTATTAATTACAAAGTTATAAAAATAATTTGCAATAAACAAATAAGGCATAAATGAGGTAATGAGGTTAAGGGAATAAATGAGTTGAAGTGGATGACTCCGTCCTATTTGTTTCTGGGAATTTACAGTGAGGATGCACGTAGGCGGGTGAATGCAAATCTTCAATCGATGGAAGGCCTGATGAGTCTCGTATGAGACTCCTCCTTTGCTCCGATGTGTTTCATGTAAAAGAAAGCGATAAGAATTAGTACACATTAAGCCAAAACAAGCGATTACATACTCAAACATGCTTATGCTTTAATTATTAAGATCAAGCGAGATGGCGAGTCCAATATAAAAGCCCAAACAACCTTTATCTTATCTGGTGTTAACGAGAATACATATTTGTCGAGCATTGAAGTCTTTTAGACTTAAACTATAACGTATTTGTTGGTTCACGAAGCGGATAAGCACGTTGATTTAAAACTAAGTAACTATCGGTGTCGAATATAGATTAAAAGGCGATTTGCATTCGGAAGCGAAAAAGCGAGTAGGAAATCGGTGGACAAACTTCAAACCCATATGACATGATTCCTAAAATGAGAAGGGTGTTTGATAATATACATGGCATTGAGATTCATATGCAAACTAATATAGAATGCTAACGCAATGAAGTCTTAACAAAACTCATTTTGATTCGAACTATATTAATACTAACTTATACCTCCTGTGCTAACTAATGGGATGCGACGGTGATGGTCCAGTATGGGCACAAACGAGTCCATGTGAATGCAAGATGTTGGTATAAAAGCTGTCTAAATAACTCAATGGCGATTTTGACACAAAGTAACTTAGGAGGTGAAATAATATGATATGAACACATATAAGAACCAAATGAACTCAAAAGCAGGACTTGGGGCATGGAACATTTCATGAAACGATTCACGACATCTTGAACAAGAAACATTTTAATTCCATTCATCATACTAAGTTTAAAACTAATTATATAGAACGGTTTCTTATTGTACTCTGTTTTGT
Organism: Przewalskia tangutica; assembly: GCA_029844215.1. Classification (NCBI taxonomy): domain Eukaryota; kingdom Viridiplantae; phylum Streptophyta; class Magnoliopsida; order Solanales; family Solanaceae; genus Przewalskia; species Przewalskia tangutica. The sequence continues at coordinate 153,917,963 of CM056720.1, forward strand.
ACTTAAACATGCGGGGATAGATATAGCTCAATCGTCTTCTTAGGAAAGCGAACTTGCGAGAAAATGCATACGAGAAAGACCACTTCTTAGCGGTTATATCTAAGCACGGGTTTAAAGAAAATATGATGCCACATGATTGGCTCAACGGTATAGTTCTTGATAAAAGGGACATGATTATCATTCGTAGATTATGCTAGACGATCAGTATCCTCTATTAGCTTAAACTCGTGGATTTAGGATATTGCATAAATTGCGCGACCTAGATTAAACCAAAAACTATTACAACCTCATAATAAACAAACACAAGACCATATAGGCAGATTGCGTATGGCTAAATAAGCTTCAAACCAGATTTCAAGTCAACTAGATAGTTTGCATATGAACAAGATCGTCCTGACAAGCCTTTACTTAACGGATATTGAACAAGTAATGGTTGCAACCAATTTTAACATGCCAAGCTAATCCTCGACGGTTTAACCACCCATATCCCAACTTATTGTGGTCATACTTAATTAACTAAATTCAAACTAACAAGACGGCAGGAACTACGGATAATCATACAACCTGATTCAAGCTTATTGGTAACGCCCGAATTTTGCTCGTCCCGGCAAGATTCAAGCGAATCTGAAACATGCATGGTACATGACTTATCGCATCAGTCCCAAACCTCATCTTAAGCATCTAATAAACACAAACACATGAATGAACTAACACGTATTCAACACAAATTCGCACAAGAAATACAAAATGAGCAGTCGGAGGAATGGATTATTACCTTCTAGGCGTGGCAAAGCCACGTATCAAGTCATCGATTCCACTCGGAGGTTTGTGCTTATGCGATAAAAGGAATGGAACTTTGCACAGTTACGGACTAGTATTGCGAAGAAGAAAGGTTTTTTTTGTTCGAACTTCTGTTCTTGCTGCTTCACTACTGTTTTTAGGATTTTATTGCCCCTCGATTGCTAATTTCTTGATTCTCTGAATTCCTGAATCTCTCTGTGTTTTTTTTTCCGATCCCTTTGCATGCCTAATCGTTCTTGTATTTATAGCTACCATTTGGGTCTAAGTTTGGTAAGTAATAAAGGTGATTTGGGCTAATATTTGATCTTGATTCGATTGATTTGGGCGATCTCGTGCCATTCGAATCTGGTTATGAGAAGGTAAACGATTTGGAAGATCTGGTTTTGGTTATGGTAAGGACACGTTGGCTGGGTGTACGTGGGTAAGGGAAGCCCGGATTCTCAGGCGAAATCAAATTCTTTGATGTCTTGGCGGCGATGGAGGGGTTTCTAGGGTTGCTGGTTTTTTAGGTTTTGTCGAGAACGATGGGTAAGGTGGAATGAAGCGTGGGCTTCTGAAGGTGAGGCATAAAGGGCAGGGCGTGTGGGCTTTGCGGGTGTGGGCTTCGCGGGTCGCGGGTCGACGGGAAATTGGGCTGGGTAGTTAATTAATTAGGGTATTAGATTAGTTAAGTTATTTAATTAGTTTTAGGCTTAGTTAATTAGTTAGCTAATTAATTCTAGGCAAGTGTATTAATTAATTAGTGATAACTTAAATTAACAAATGTGATTAAAATAATTAGGTGCTTCATTAATCTAATTGTTATAATAAATAAATGCGGGCGCGCTATTTAATTAATGCTCAATACTTTAGAATGCGGCGCTATTATTTAAAAACTTATTATTATGCATTATTGCGAAGTTAAATTAAAATTGAATTGAGTTTATATTAAATTACTTAAATGCTGAATGCAAGTACGATATTTAAGAATCGTTTAAAGCTTTATAAATGCGGTCTATTAAATGCATATATCAGGTTAAAATTGATTTTAAATTACAAATGATTACTAATAAATGCGGCTATGCTACCTGACACGACGTTATCGTTAAATTATGCATTTATTAATTATTTAAGAATTACGACAAAGCTTAAAGTTAATAAGTGCGGGCGCGGGACTCTAAATGCTTAAGACTTTACGTAAGACGTGATGCCATTATTAAATTATTTATTTATGCATGTATTTAATGTTTTATTGTTGTATTTTATTATAAAAATCCTAAAAAATTATTTTACAAAATTAGTGTAATTTTATGGTTAATGGTGGGCGGGAGGGTCAAAATTGGGTGTCAGCGGATGTCCTCTTTGTATGGAGATGATGGAAGAATCTTGGACAAAGGCGTTGACTCATGTAATTTTGTCTCGATCTTGAAGTGCGAAATGTTGGCGGTAAACAAGGTGACACAAAATCAAAAGCGTCCCGATGTCGAGTTATGGCGACCGGAGTTACCATGGTCTAAACACGGCGGGCTAATGCGGACTCAAACTATCGATGTCGAGTTATGGCGACCTTTGGGCTACATGGTCAAAACACGGCGGGCTAATGCGGGCTTAAAGATGTCGATGTCGAGTTATGATGACCTTTGGGCTATAATACAAAAAGTAAAAGAATATAAGCGGCTTGAACACAGGGTGCCTGCTATGGCTTGTGGTGTTGGGTTCTACGGTGGGCGAGTGGGCCGGCGGCAGGCGCTACGCGTCGTTGGGAAGGTTGGCCCGGCAGATTGCCGGTTATTTGTAGAGAAAATCCACGTTGTGCTCCTGGCTGCTGCGTGCTAAGACTTGAACAAGCGGTTAGTGCATAGCTGTTAAGGCAAAATGATGATGCGTAATTTTAAAGTAATGCTGTTGTGAGTAGAAAAGGTTATCTGCAAAATATGATGCTGCTTTGTGTTGATGCGATCTTGCGAAATCTTGTGATTTCGCCCTTGCGGGCGTGTTGCGATTGTGAATGCGGATCGTTGTCCTTGCTGCAATTGCCTGTAGACTAAAGCTCGAAAGAGTTAGTGCATAAGCTGTTAAGGCGAATAATAAAGCATGAATGAGAAAAATGCAATTTTGAGAATATAGAAACCGTCCTGCGTGATATCTTGATGATGGCGTCGTTTCGGACTTGTTGTCTTGATAAGCGTCATTTGCTTGGGCGTGTTCTTCTTTGGCGTCGTTGCGTAGACTTGTTGTCTTGTCGCGTCATTGCACGGGCGTATTCTGCTGGCGTCGTTGCGTGGACTTCTTTGTCTTGATAACGTCGTTATGCGGGCGTATTGTCGTTGCATGGACTTCTTTGTCTTGATAACGTCGTTATGCGGGCGTATTGTCGTTGCATGGACTTCTTGATTCGTCGTTATGCGGGCGTGTTCTTTGCTGGCGTCGTTGCGTGGACTTGCGATTACGTCGTTATGCGGGCGTGTTCTTCTTGGCGTCGTTGCATGGACTTCTTGATTACGTCGTTATGCGGGCGTGTTCTGCTTGGCGTCGTTGCATGGACTTCTTGATTACGTCGTTATGCGGGCGTGTTCTTCTTTGGCGTCGTTGCATGGACTTGCGATTACGTCGTTATGCGGGCGATGTTCTTCTTTGGCGTCGTTGCGTGGACTTCTTGATTACGTCGTTATGCGGGCGTGTTCTTCTTTGGCGTCGTTGCGTGGGTATCTTGATAACGTCGTTGTTTGGGCGTATTCTTCTTTGGCGTCGTTGCGTGGACTTCTTTGTCTTTGCTAACGTCGTTGCACGGGCGTGTTCTTCTTTGCTCGCTGTAGAATAAATGCTCCTGCAAGCGAAGCTGGAGACAAACGTTAGTGTATACCTGTTTAAATGAAATGATAAATACATCTGAGAAGTGCAATTTTGGGGGTAGAGATGTCATCCCTGAGATGTTGTCTTTGTCTGACATCTTTGAGCGTTGCGGTGACAATTGCCATGATGCCTTTCTTTGTGTGCGATCGTGGGTTGCGATTTGACTTTATGCTCGAGTTGATCGCTAGGTTTTGTTGCGGAACTACGAACTTTGATTCTTGATTGTTGATTCCACTTTCTGCTGCTGCTGCTCTTTCTGCGGACTTTGGATTGTTGTCATCCTCTGCCTTTGCTGCTTCTGTTAGTATGAAAAGACCTGCGCTCAAAGAAAAATTTGTGAGTTTTGGGGGGGGGGTCGTTTCATATTTGACTTTGCTGCCTTGTTCCTTGATATCTGCGTGCCTGGCTTGTTTGGACTTGCAACCATATGCAGTTTCCCTTTGTCCCGATTTTGAAAAGGGTGTACGGCCTAAAATGGGTCTCGATGTAGTTCTTGTAGGCTATGTGTATTCTTGTCATTTTCAAAGCAAAGGAAAGTTTCCTAATGGTGTGGCCGAAGCGATTTAGGCGCTACGTATCCAGTGAGGAATCAGGTCGAACGTAGTTCATTACAAGCGAATATTGGGAAAATTTTAAAATTTCTAGGTGTGGGACCGAAGCCGAGACGGCCGCCTACGTATCCACTACGGGAATCAGGTCGAACGTAGTTCATTACAAGCAAAACGAAAGAAAACATTATTAAAGCTTAAATATGAGTTTATAAATTATTCTGCTAAAATAAATCGTTTTTCCTATCCAGGCTCTAGGCGGACCAAGACAGGGGTGCAAATCCAATCAATACGCTTTCATGCTCTGCTTTGTGGATGGCTGGGTCTTCATGCTCTGCTATCTCCCTCTTACAGCCTCTTCGTGGTGCGTGCTTGGATAAATGGTGATTCGGTCGGGCGGAATGGGCATAAGCGAAGTGTATTCCTCATCTAAGGTTATCAGTGCATGATCGGTGTATTTTATATACACCTTTTAGTCGATCTAGTTAGTCTTTTGTCCGTTTGTACATACAAAGTGTCGTATTAGGATAGATTTTCTTTCTTTTGAGTCAAAGTGGCTAAAGTGGCCAAAAGCGGAAAAGGAGGCGAAAAGGGAAAAAGAGGAGTCTTAGAAGTGAAAGCGGAGAAAGTGGCAAGCAGGCTGAAATCGGACAGTGCCTTGGCCTCCTGCCGATCGAAGCGGGGCATGGCGCTATTATTGAAGGCTGCAGAAGATTCAGTAGCCATGGCTGAAAAAATTAGGTCTTTCGGATTTTTGGGCGAGCTGGAAGGAAAAGAAGGACGTTTTAAACCTATAAAAGGAGAACCTAGGCAGTTTTCAAGGGCTCCCTTTCTTGCCAAACACAAGGTTTTCTTGCCTAGGAGATTGGAGACCCAAACATTAGTAATTTCTTTTCTTTTTCTTTTCTTTAATTCGGTTTTGCATGATGAACTTTGAATTAGTTCTTGTCATATTCATGGCTAGGAACTAATTCTCTTATAGACTTTCTATGTTGAATTCTTGAACCTTATGTTATAAAGTAATGCATGCTTATGGTTATTATTCTTATTGAGAGATCTATCGATAATTGAGTTGAATTCTTGGTAGCTAATTGACAACTAGTTATCACTATATGATTTCTAATCAGTTACGAAAGGAGGATTGTGAATATCTTGTAAGTTGGGTAGGCGGTCTTGAATTGGGGATGAAAATACCTCAATTAGATTTGTAAGCGTTGATGAGAGGCTTAACAACCTAATTTTGCGCATTGTGCGTGACGGTCGACTAGGTTTTGTGCTTAATCCTCTATAGAGTTACCACTTATCGTGAAAGTTAGGTAAGGAACAATCTGGGGTTGAGTGTTTATATAACCTAACGGGAGTATAAAGCGATTTAAATAAACTGCTTTCTCCAAAGAAGAACACCATAAGTAATGCATTAGTAAGTAACATAAGCGGATAGTAAGGATACATAGAAGCCCTATTCTCATCACATCGAATTAAATCTTTATAATTAATTAGCTTTTATAATTCTTAGTCATAAACAACCAATCACTCATTAATTCACCAAATAGATACTAGAAAATAGACAATTGGTACTTGAACCCTAATCCGGAGGGCGATATTCGGTCTTATCTAAGACTATACTCGCGATACGATAACGTGCACTTGCGTTTAAAGTGTGTGCATCTAAGCGCGCATCAAGTTTTGGCGCCGTTAGGATTGCAATAGTTCAATATCAAATTATCTATTTTTAATTTCTAATTTGGATTTAATTTTCATTTTTTTATTTATTTTTAGTTTCTACGAAAATCGAGTCAGTGATTCTTTGTTTGTTTTGATCTTTCTCGGGATATCGGTTTATGCGAAGGAGAAGAGGAGGCGACACTCTTGTTCCCTTGATCAGGAAATTGAGAAAGCACAAAGCGAGCAGAAAGAATCGTAATTGCAACGTTGATAGAAATGGGCGGTGCTCCCAACAATAACGAGGATGAGAGAAGGGTTAGGTGAAAATCAACTTAACCGGAGATCCTCGGCAAGTGCGATAGATATGGAGGGCGAGGTTGAATCCGGCGAGAAAAGAAATGCAGGAGATTATGTGCTACGAGTGAATGGAGCCGCAGACTTGCATTAGGCTCCTCTGATAGGAGCAACAATTTGAGATAAAACCGGCGATTAGGCATGGTGCGACCTGTGATCTGATTCGGATGCCGTGGAGGATCACGTATGCACATAGCAAATTTCTTGGAGCTATGTGCCACTTTCGATATAACGGCGTTCACGATGATGCCGTCAGTTGAGGCTCTTTCCCTTCTCACTCGAGGATAGAGCAAAAGTATGGTTGAATTCCTGCCGGTGATTCGATATTTACATGGCACGGTAGCGCGAAATTCCTAGCCAAGTTCTTTCCACCTGTAAGCGCGGCAAAATTAAGAGGAGTTGAACAACTTCTATCAGTGATGGAGAGTCCTTATATGAAGCATGGGAGAGATTCGAGGATCTACGGAGGAAGTGTCCACACCATTGCATTGAGTTGTGGAACTTGGTTCATATTTTCTACAACTGGCGGTACAAAGACGAACCATCATAGATGCGTGCGCGGTGGGGCATTCATGAGAAAACAGCCCACGCGCCACGAGTTATTAGAAGATATGGCCACTAACAACCGTATCATGAAGAGAGGGCAACGGTGGGAGAAGAAGCGTAGGGTCCATGAAGTAGATGCTATTCGCTTTGAGCGCACAAGTGGCTCTTCTAGCGAAACAATTGCGGCAACATCTTGTCGATGAATCTTTGTGCAACCGCCGAAAAAGCGTGAGATATGTGGCGGCCCACATACATTTGATAGGTGTCCTTCAATGGATACCAACAACATCGATGGAGCGGCGAGTGTCAGCGATGGTAACTACGAGGCAGCAGAACAACCCCTACTCAAACACTTATAATCCGGTGGAGAATCACCCAAACTTCTCATGGAGGAGATCGGGGCGGCAAAATCAGTACGGGGCAAGAAACCAATATCGAGCGGCGAGAATCGGTATAGGGGCGATGCAGAACCAGCGATGCAGAATCAGCGACCGCTTCACTCAAGCCCCGGCCTCAGCGGCTCGATCAATGCACGGTCGTAAGAAAAACGGATGAGCTTAAAGCGACCATGGCAGACTCGCACGCGGGCGCGGTTATAACGAATCTAGATCCTCGTTGAAACTTGGAAACACAGGTAGGGCGGTATAGCGAGGCAAACATCGGGCCACGAGGGGCATTGCCAAGCAATCGAGGTAAATCAGGAACAATGTAAGCGATGCGGTTGAGAAGTGGAAAACAATTGGAGCAACAAGCGCCTCGACCAATAGTTGAGAGAGCGAGTTAGAAAAGATAAGGTGGTGAACCTAGCCCGATGATAGAAAACTCGGAGAAGGAGTATCTGAGAAAGATTCCTTTCCCAGGAGATTACAAAGGAAGGCGGTCGATAAACAATTTTCCAAATTCTTGGAGGTATTCGGAAGTTGCACGTCAACATACCGTTTATAGAGGCTTTGGAGCGGATGCCATCTTACTTGAAGTTCATGAAAGAAATCTTGGGAAAAAGAGGAAGCGGCGAATATGAGATAGTAGCACTATGGAAGAGTGTAGTGCTATCTTACAAAAGAAATTGCCACCAAAGCTAAAGGACCTGGAAGCTTTACTACCGTACGTGATTAGGCGGGGTGACTGCATGAGCCTTGTGTGATCTAGGCGAGTATAAATTTGATGCCCTATCGGTTTTCAAAAGATTGGAGTTAGGAGAAGCGAACCCACGGCTGTGAGTCTGCAACTAGCCGAGCGGGGCGGTGGTTCATCCTGAGGAAGATCGAGGATGTGATTGTGAAGGTAGGAAAATTTTTCTTTCCTGCGGACTTCCTCATTCGGATATGGAAGAAGATCTGAAATCCGATCATATTGGGAGGCCATTCCTAGCGGGTAGAGCCTTGATTGGCGTTGAAAGAGGAGAGCTAACGCTAAGAGTAGAGAACGAAGAGATGGTGTTTAAAGTCTTTAAACACGTCGTTGAGCCAAGAAGCGTAAGTGGGTGTTTTGCAATCAACACCACCAAACCCCCATGCGAGCCATTGCAATGCAACCAAAGAATGATGAGCCCAAGAAAGCAAGCATGGTTTGCTGAGATGACACTAAATGAGGTAATTGTTAGGAACTCCTACTACCGATAATGCTAAAAGAAAAGGAGAAAAGGAAGCGCCAAATGTGGCGGAAATGGATTAGTTGGGGACTTAATCCACCCGGGGCTAGTAAGTCTAAGGAACTGCGTCCGCTAAAAGACGTTAAAGACGGCGCTTGTTGGGAAGCAACCCAACGGTTTTTAATTATGTTATTTTAATTTACGCGTTATTTTATTTTAGTTTGTCTAAGAAACGGTCTCACGGTATTGGATCTTGTTGTTTTGTGATTGTAGTCTAAGAAATTAAACCGGACGAAATAAATCAAGAAAAGCAAGGATTTCGGAGAAGCGGGTAGCGCCTTGCTCAGGGGCGAGCGCGGCGCCAAAAGATCTGAACAGGTTCGGAAGTTTATGAGCCGCGGCTCCCAGCGAAGGCGGTGGAATTCGAAAGTTGTAGGTAGCGCCGCGGCTCCCGGAGCGGGCCGCGCGAAAATCCCGAAGGCCTTGAGATGATTAGCGCGCGCTAAAAGCGAATGGCGCCGAAGCGGAAAATCCAGAACTTAAAACGCCCAAAAATCAGATCTTTCCCAATTCCAACTTCAAAAAAAAAAAAAAACTAACCTTCCCTCTCCAAAACCCACGAAATTTCAGAAACTCCCCCACAAATCCTCCACAAATCCAACCCAACCACAACCTAAACTCTTAAATTCCCAAAACCCCCCAACTATCTCAAACAACAAAGCTCCATTCCATAGCCTCAACCCACCAATTGAAACAAGAACAAGCTTGAGTCTTCTCATCAAAAGGTAATCCCTATCCTTGTTCTTGAATCCTTTTACTAAAAGTCATAGGAGGTAGTAGTTTGGAGAAGTATTGTAGTTGGAGTAGTTCGGAGGCTGAAAAGTGATTGTGAAGTTGGAGAAAGGAGTAGAAAAGAAGGTTGTGGGTATTGAGTAGAAAGATTGAAGTTTGGGGGTGTTGTTTTTATTGCTAGTTGTTGAGTGTGTAGGAGCGTTGTGCCACTAAGTTAAAAGCTCGAAACTGTTTTAACCATGGCCACCGGGAAGAGAAGAGGCTCCACATCCACCCCAACACCCCAATACGATGAAAATAGGTTCGTGAGTTACGGGCCTACCAAAGATACAAAAGACTTGATCTAGACAGTAATTCCAGAAAGGGAATGGATTACCAAAGGGGATCCTATGGGGATGAAGGCGTTTATGAGCCCATCAGGCGATGATTGAAACTAAGGGTGGTGGAAGAGATTTGTCAATCAGGAGAAGATAACACCGATGAATACAACAATAGTGCGGGAATTTTATGCAAACTTTCAGGAGAAGGCGAAAGGGTGCTTTGTAAGGGAAATTATATGCTGTATTGCGAAGCAATAAATACAACGCTAAAAGCGATTGATGTTGAAGAAAGTAGCGATTGGAACCATTTTAGAACATGGTCTAGGAAGCGTGACAACATTGATGGAATAATATGCGAACCGATGAGCTACCAGGCTGCTTTTGAGATCGGAAGGAATGGATCTAGAGCACGGCGGTGCCAATTCAACAAGCGACCAAGGCTTGTTGTATTTCGTCGATGCGCGTGATTCCATCTACGCACTTCACGAGTGCGAAGGCGAGATTAAGTTGATTTATGGAATTATGAGGTGATAATTGATGTGGGAAAGAGATAGTGCGAGCATCGAAGAAATCAGCGAGTTGGTGACAACGGTGGATTGGGACACGGTTCACTTATTACGATCTATGCCACGTGAGTGCGATCCACAACTACCGCAGATACTCATGAAAGAAATCAAGCTGCCGGTGTCGCATGGGATAGTGCACTCTTTTCGGACCCTAGCCCCGTGACGAAGAGTACAACCGCGGCGGCAACAGCAGAGGCAACCATGGATGAAGATGAGCACGAAATAGGGGCTCGATATGAGGCGAGGCCGAGCCCGCCAACCACAAGCGAAGCAGAACCTTGAGCCCATAGGGCAATTGTACCAACACGAGAAGGAGATGATGCGGACGCGCAAGCGATAGTACAGGGCGGCCAACAAATCGACGGCAGTGAGTGCCTTGTTCAACCAATGGTCGATCATTATCCACCGCCACCACCACCATTTTAGCCAAAGTTTGTAAGTGTCGTTTTCTTTTACTGTCTTTGAGTCTACACACATTGGGGGCAATGTGTGATTTAAGTTTGGGGTGTGTTTTGTGTTTTAGTTTTTATTTGTGTGTCATGTTATGTTTTATTTAAGTCTTTTTATTTGTTTCATGTTTATTTTGAGTCACCAAAATTTTTCTTTTTTTTTTTTTTTGAGTCATAATTGCCTGTCAAAGATCATGTATGCTGTAGTTGCTAGAAACACCTAGTGAAGTAAGGTGGAATAATGTAAAGGAATGGAAGCGACTATCTAAACACTTAGGTTAGAGATGCCAAAAACTCATGAGAATCTGTCTATTTGAGTCTTTTGCTTGAGTTATGTATGCTAAATGATAAATGCTTATGTGTTATGATGCTTGCTATTTGGCGAAATAGTTAGGATATGCATGTTAGGGAGATGACTCAGCATTTCTTTGATAGCCAATTCTTACCATTCTTTTCTATCCGTACTTTAAAAATATCACTAGTTAGCCCATTGAGCCTAAATTTGCCTAAATTTGAAACTTCTTCATTGACACCCCATATTCCCACAAAATTGTGCCATAAGTGAAAATATGAAATAGTGGAGTACATTGTGTTAAAAGAAGAAACAAAAGAGTGAACAAGTTTGAGGCACCCTAATGGAAAAGTAATAAGAAGAGGCAAAAGCCTAAGTTTGGGTGCCTATTTGTATAATACACTTCACTCTCCCAAAACAAAGAGGGAATGATAGAATTGAAGTGAAGGAAAGAATCAAAAGAAAAGGGAAAAATTGAAAAGCCAAAGAGCTTAGTGCAGAAAAATGAGCCTAAATGCCTATCTTTACCAACCCCTACCTAAGCCTACATTACAACCCCAAAGTCCTGAAGATCTCTTCTATGTATATCGAATTAGTGGAGAATAGCAAGTAAGCATGCCATAGGAATTTTTGAATTTATATGCATACTTGAGTACACCGACTTCCATTTAAGCATGATAAGTATGAGTTTGCGAAATATCTAGCTCGATGTGTTGAAATTCCATGATATATGTTCCTGCGTATTATTACGCTAACCTTCATGTTTTCTAGTTAACATTAAATGCGACAAAAGTGATCAATGGCGAGTCTGTTTATTTTCTTTTTTGATTTTCTTAGTTATTGAGTCTGTCAATTTATTGTATTTCTTTCTATATTTGATGGAGGTCGAGCAAAGGTTAAGTGTGGGGGTATGTGATCGGTGGATTGTCTCTACACCTTTTAGTCGATCTAGTTAGTCTTTTGTCCGTTTGTACATACAAAGTGTCGTATTAGGATAGATTTTCTTTCTTTTGAGTCAAAGTGGCTAAAGTGGCCAAAAGGCGGAAAAGGAGGCGAAAAGGGGAAAAAGAGGAGGTCTTAGAGTGAAACGGAGAAAGTGGCAACGAGGTGAAATCCGGACGGTAGCGGCGCCTCTGCCGATCGAAGCGGGGCATGGCGCTATTATTCAGATCAGCTGCAGAAGATTCAGCGCTTGCCACGCTGAAACATTAGGTCTTTGACGGATTTTTGGGCGGGCACGGAAGGAAAAGAAGGGAGAGCGTTTTAAACCTATACAAGGAGAACCCTAGGCAGATTTCAAGGGTTCCCTTTCGTGCCACACCCACGGTTATCGTGCCTAGGAGATTGGAGACCTACACATTAGTAATTTCTTGTCTTTTTCCTTTCTTTAATTCGGTTTTGCATGATGAACTTTGAATTAGTTCTTGTCATATTCATGGCTAGGAACTAATTCTCTTATAACTTTCTATGTTGAATTCTTGAACCTTATGTTATAAAGTAATGCATGCTTATGGTTATTATTCTTATTGAGAGATCTATCCAATAATTGAGTTGAATTCTTGGTAGCTAATTGACAACTAGTTATCACTATATGATTTCTAATCAGTTACGAAAAGGAGGATTGTGAATATCTTTGTAAGTTGGGTGACGGTCTTGAATTGGGGATGAAAATACCTCAATTAGATTTGTAAGCGTTGATGAGAGGCTTAACAACCCTAATTTTGCGCATTGTGCGTGACGGTCAACTAGGTTTTTGTGCTTAATCCTCCATAGAGTTACCCTTATCGTGAAAGTTAGGTAAGGAACAATCTGGGGTTGAGTGTTTATATAACCCTACGGGAGTATAAAGCGATTTAAGTAAACTGCTTTCTCCAAAAGAAGAACACCATAAGTAATGCATTAGTAAGTAACATAAGCGGATAGTAAGGATACATAGAAGCCCTATTCTCATCACATCTGAATTAAATCTTTATAATTAATTAGCTTTTATAATTCTTAGTCATAAACAACCAATCACTCATTAATTCACCAAATAGATACTAGAAAATAGACAATTGGTACTTGAACCCTAATCCCAGAGGACGATATTCGGTCTTATCTAAGACTATACTACTTGATACGATAACGTGCACTTGCGTTTAAAGTGTGTGCATCTAAACGCGCATCAGTGCACATTGACGTGGCCGTGGTTTGGTAAGGGGTTATCATGCACATTTGGGGCAGGATCCTTTAGCTGAATTACCCCTTCTCTGATCAGTGCCTCGATTACGTCCACGAGGAGCGCAACGCCGGTGTCATGTCCTGGGCTATTGGAGTGATACGCGCAACGCTTGTTCTCATCATACCATCTTGGGATAGGGTCAGGGATCCTTCCTGGAATCGGTTGGATTAGGCCTGCAGCTCGCAACCTTTCATATATTTGAGGTATGGGTTCAGCTAGTGGGGTGCGCACTTTGGGTGGTTTTCCTTCAGAATTCTTACTTGCTCTGCAGTGCGTTGGGTGCTCTATTCATTGGCGGGTTTGATGGGTGGATCTATGCGGGGCAGGATAAACGGGTGCTTGTGAAGTGTTATATATAGGCTGTGTGTGGTAGTTGTGGTAGTATGATGGGTTTTGGTATGTTATGAATGCTTCGGGTTTGCGTTCGTGTACAAACATGGAAGGGGAAACTGTCTCTTTCTTCCTCTGTGAAGTACTCCCAAGTGCCCCTGACTGAATCGCCTTATTAGTTGCCTGTAATGCTGCCATTTGTAATCCTACCGGTTTAATACCTTAACCTACGAAGTCGCCCATTCTAATAACTTATGAAATTCCGCGATGACACTTATCATCCACTCATAGTAGGTTGCGTCCTTCAAAGATTGCACGAATAATGTGGTCATCTCACTCTCCACGTGGGTGTTGCACTTCGGCGCCTCTGAGCCACCTCGTGGCGTATTCTCCGAGTGTTTCGTAGTCTTCTTCTCCAACTTCATTAAGTAGAACACATCGCAGCGGTTTACGTGTTGAACTGAACATTCGCAAAATCTTGGGCGGTGCATTCCGGTATGCCATTTCGCGGATCTTGGTGGTATACCAATCTAGTGCCTCGCCGTCAAGCTCGAATGAACAACTTCATAATGGCCATTGGGTTCTTCCTACCCCGATTAGCTTGTATGATATGACCTCGAAGTGTATGCGGGGTTCCTTTTCCATCAAATGGTTCAAACTTGGCACCTTGTACCCATGGCGGTTCGCGTGCGGATCGTGCAAAGATCCTCGTAGTCTAGTCCTTCGTGACCTTTGTCCGATCGCGTGCCCGGAATCGCTTCTTTCGGACTATGAATTTCTTTGGCCACGTCCTCGTCCATTTTGGCTCGGACTTCCTCTCCATCTCTTCATAATGATCCCTTCTTGGTGAAGCAGGGGGCGGTAAAAGGCTGGGCTTCATTGCATAAGTTAGTATGCAGGTTGTTTCTTTGGTGGTAATGGGTGTGGTGCGTGGGTATTGGTTGGCTGGCGATTAGGGCTGATCATGGTGAAGTAGCGGCGAGTGAGGTATATGGGTAGTGGGAGGGTCATTTGAAGGTGGGGTTGAGGTTGGGTGGCGGCGGTTTGTTCGGTGTTGGTGGCCTTTGTGGAGTTCGGAGATATGTGGTGGTGGAGTCGATCTGGGATGGTTTGTGAAGTAGTGGCCCTTTGATCCGCATAGGGGTATTCAAGCTAATGGATAGGTTGGTCGATTAGTAGCCTCTCCATCTCAACTGCATATCGGCAATTTGTTGCGGTATGTGCAATACATTCTTCCGATTGGTGAGATTCCTCCTACGAAGGTTCATTTGTTCGGCAGAATAATTCCCAAACCATTTGGCTCGGGCGCCGAGCGGTCATATCATCATTTCTTGCCTTGGACTGGTGAAGTGTGGATGCTCAGGCATTGTTGAGTCAAATACGAATCGACCGCTTTGGGGGAGATGATAAATCTTTCTAAAAATGCAACAAGCGGTGTTAGCATAAAGCACGTAATTTGCGGTATGTAGCGGATATATTGCACATGCACATTCAAACGTTTCCTAACATGCGAGGGGACCTCTTTATGCCGAAGGTAGGCTAGCGTCACGTATGCGAGGCCGTGATAGATTTGTCCAAGCCGTCCAACTATAATGCCTTTGTTGGAAATGGCGACCAAATGACGATGCACTTTTCCCAATTTGACATGTCATGATTGGGTTTGGATTTGTCTGTCATTGTCACGCTACATAATATGATGGTTGGTCGTTGGGTTGAGAAACGTCGACAAGTTTAGTGTCTTCCTAATTGTGGTGTCGATGCGAGGCCAGGCCACCTAAGGTAAATGCATGCATGCCCTAAAATAAGGGTGGTATAGCTCTATCTTAAGTTTGCTAAGATTTGGCTTTTACGGGCCTTGAGTTCAGGCGGACAACTCAGTGAGAAGGCTACGCGACACGGTTAGGCCAAGGGCACTCCACGTATGTTACCAACTATCCTAAATTTGGGTTTTGAAGAAAGAATTTTGCTGATGCACCCAGCGCACCTCGCATGTAGTGTGTGATTGTGTGAATTTTCCAGAGTGGAAGAAATATGAACGGAATGCCAGTTTAAGGAAAGCAGTAAAGCATGTAGCAAAAAATAAACAAAATACAATACACAAAAATTAAATGCAAAATAATTGCCAAATAATTATCCTAGGTCTGTTGTGGTTAAGAACCTAAAATCCCCAGTGGAGTCGCCATTTACAGCATACTTTTCGTCATGACTTTTATTTTCTAACTCCTGCTCAAATTAAAAGGTTAGAAAATAAAATAACTAAATGCTAAAAGGTTTAAAAGAGTTTTAAAAGTTCTAAAATTGCTAAAATAGATTGCTAAAATTGCCAAAGGTGCTAGAAGTGCAAAAGATGCTAAAATGCTAAAGGCTAAAATGCTAAAATTGCAAAAGATGTTTGAAAGCTTAAAAGGTGCTAAAGGTACAAAAAGGGCTAAAGTTTAAGAGGGTGCTAAAAGAAAAAGAAAAATGTTAAAGGATGCCAAAATTGCAAAAGAAGCTAAAAGTGCAAAAGATGCTAAATGCTGAAGGGTGCTAAAATGCTAAAGGGTTGCTAGAATGCTAAGGGTTCGCGGAGTCGCCACCTAATTAATTGGGTGAATTAGGACACCTAAATGTTTAACTAGTTTGAAGTAAAACATTAACTCCATTTTAATGGTCTGCTAAACTTAACGAGATTCTGGGTAAGGGTTCTTTATTAATCTAGAGGAAGGGGTTAGGCACCTCTAAGACCCGCTTAACTGCGGTTGTCCTGCCAAACCTAGGGTAATTATTATATTTGAGAAAAATGCAAAATAAAGCTCTTCTTGCTTAATAAAATGTTAGGAGATAAAATAAATGCTAAAATGTTAAAATGTTTAAAGGTGCTTAAGTTTAAAAGGGCGAAAGGTGTTATATGTGAAACTTAAAAAATGCTAAAGTTTTAAAACCTGCTTAGAAAGCTTAAAAAGAAAGGTGTCAAAGGTGCAACAGGAGTGCTAGCATATTTAAGGTGCTAAAAGTGCTAAGAGGGGCTAAAAGGCTAAAGGTGCTTAAGAGTGTTAAAGATTAATTTTGAAAGTAAAAGGTGCTAAAAGGTATTAAATGCCAAAGGGCGATTAAAAGTGCTAAAAGGGGTTAGAAATGCTAAAGATGCAAAAGGTTGCTAGGGAGTGCTAAAATGCTAAAGTTAGGTATACTACTAGCTAAAGTAATTTTGCCTAACCTGCGTTCAATATTATATAAGAGATGTTTTAAGACGATTCTTGAGGTTTAAGAAGAAACACATTATGGATTTTAATAAACAAAATGTTGGTTTTATGATGCGAGTTGAATCCTTTAAATTATTTTTTGCAGAATTTAGACATGCTTAGCGATCCTAAGAGACAAATGAAGTAGAAGTGTATTCCTAAATGCAAATTACCTCCTGTCTCATATGTTCAAAGGCTAATTGCTAGAGGTTCTCCTATTAATTACAAAGTTAGAAAAATAACTTGCAATAAACAAATAAGGCATAAATGAGGTCATGAGGTTAAGGGAATAAAGGAGTTGAAGTGGATGACTCCGTCCTATTTGTTTTCTGGGAATTTCTGAAGTGAGGATGCACATAGACGCGGGTGAATGCAAATCTTCAATCGATGGAAGGCACAATGAGTCTCGCTATGAGACTCCTCCTTTTGCTCCGATGTGTTTCATGTAAAAGAAGAAAACGATAAGAATTAGTACACATTAAGCCAAAACAAACGATTACATACTCAAACATGCTTATGCTTTAATTATTAAGATCAAACGAGATGGCAGGTCCAAATATAAAAGCCCAAAACAGCCTTTATCTTATACAGGTGTTAACCAGACAGAGAATACATATTTGTCCAGGCATTGAAGTCTTTTAGACTTAAACTATAACGTGACTGTTGGTTCACAGAAGCCAGATAAGCACATTGATTTAAAACTAAGTAACTATCAGGTAATCAGAATATAGATTAAAAGGGGCAGATTTGCATTCAGGGGAAACGAAAAAAAACAGAGTAGGAAATCAGGTGGACAAACTTCAAACCCATATGACATGATTCCTAAAATGAGAAGGGTGCTTGATAATATACATGGCATTGAGATTCATGTCTGCAAACTAATATAGAATGCTAACAGCAAGTCTTAACAAAACTCATTTTGATTCGAACTATATTAATACTAACTTATACCTCCTCTGTGCTAACTAATGGGATGCAGCCAGTGATGGTCCAGTATGGGCACAAACCAGTCCATGTGAATGCAAGATGTTGGTATAAAAGCTGTCTAAATGACTCAGCAAGCAGATTTTGACACAAAGTAACTTAGGAGGTGAAATAATATGATATGAACACATATAAGAACCAAATGAACTCAAAACAGGACTTGGGGCATGGAACATTTCATGAAACAGTTCACGACATGCTGAACAAGAAACATTTTAATTCCATTCATCATACTAAGTTTAAAACTAATTATATAGAACCAGTTTCTTATTGTACTCTGTTTTGTACTTAAACATGCAGGGGATAGATATAGCTCAATACATGCTTCTTAGGAAACTGAACTTGCCAGAAAATGCATACAGAAAGACCACTTCTTAACTGGTTATATCTAAGCACAGGTTTAAAGAAAATATGATGCCCTATGATTGGCTCAACCAGTATGGTTACTGATAAAAGGGACATGATTATCATTCGTAGATTATGCTAGACAGTCCGTATCCTCTATTAGCTTAAACTCGTGGATTTAGGATATTGCATAAATTGCGCAGCCTAGATTAAACCAAAAACTATTACAACCTCATAATAAACAAACACAAGACCATATAGGCAGATTGCATATGGCTAAATAAGCTTCAAACCAGATTTCAAGTCAACTAGATAGTTTGCATATGAACAAGATCGTCTCAACAAGCCTTTACTTAACGGATATTGAACAAGTAATGGTTGCAACCAATTTTAACATGCCAAGCTAATCCCTGGACAGTTTAACCACCCATATCCCAACTTATTGTGGTCATACTTAATTAACTAAATTCAAACTAACAAGACACACTTGAACTACAGATAATCATACAACACAATTCAAGCTTATTGGTAACCTTCCGAATTTTGCTCATCCCACAAAGATTCAAGCGGTCTGAGAAACATGCATGGTCTATGACTTATCCACATCAGTCCCCAAACCTCATCTTAAGCATCTAATAAACACAAACACATGAATGAACTAACACATATTCAACACAAATTCGCACAAGAAATACAAAATGAACAGAAGTCGAGGAGGAATGGATTATTACCTTCTCCGGGCAGCGAACCGAAGCCACGTATCAAGTCGTCGATTCCACTCGGAGGTTTGTGCTTATGCGATAAAAAGGGAATGGAACTTTGCCTGGTTCTGGACTAGTATTGCGAAGAAGTAAGGTTTTTTGTTCGAACTTCTGTTCTTGCTGCTTCACTACTGTTTTTAGGATTTTATTGCCCCTCGATTGCTAATTTCTTGATTCTCTGAATTCCTGAATCTCTCTGTGTTTTTTTTCCGATCCCTTTGCATGCCTAATCGTTCTTGTATTTATAGCTACCATTTGGGTCTAAGTTTGGTAAGTAATAAAGGCTGATTTGGGCTAATATTTGATGCTGATTTCGATTGATTTGGAACTGATCTCGTGCCATTCGAATCTGGTTATGAGAAGGTAAACGATTTGGAAGATCTGGTTTTGATTATGGTAAGGACACGTTGGCTGGGTGTACGTGGGTAAGGGAAGCCCGGATTCTCGGTGAGAAATCGGTCTTTGGTGTCTTAGCGGCGATGGAGGGTTTCTAGGGTTCTTTGGTTTTTAGGTTTTGTCGAGAACGATGGGTAAGGTGGAATGAAGCGTGGGCTTCTGAAGGTGAGGCATAAAGGGCAGGGCGTGTGGGCTTTGCGGGTGTGGGCTTCGCGGGTCGCGGGAAAATGGGCTTGGTAGTTAATTAATTAGGGTATTAGATTAGTTAAGTTATTTAATTAGTTTTAGGCTTAGTTAATTAGTTAGCTAATTAATTCTAGGCAAGTGTATTAATTAATTAGTGATAACTTAAATTAACAAATGTGATTAAAATAATTAGGTGCTTCATTAATCTAATTGTTATAATAAATAAACGCGGTATTATTTAATTAATGCTCAATACTTTAGAATCACGCTTAGCTATTATTTAAAAACTTATTATTATGCATTATTGCGAAGTTAAATTAAAATTGAATTGAGTTTATATTAAATTACTTAAATGCTGAATGCAAGTACGATATTTAAGAATCGTTTAAAGCTTTATAAATGCGGTGCTATTAAATGCATATATCAGGTTAAAATTGATTTTAAATTACAAATGATTACTAATAAATGCGGCTATGCTACCTGACACGACGTTATCGTTAAATTATGCATTTATTAATTATTTAAGAATTACGACAAAGCTTAAAGTTAATAAGTGCGGGCGCGGGACTCTAAATGCTTAAGACTTTACGTAAGACGTGATGCCATTATTAAATTATTTATTTATGCCTGTATTTAATGTTTTATTGTTGTATTTTATTATAAAAATCCTAAAAAATTATTTTACAAAATTAGTGTAATTTTATGGTTAATGGCTGGACGGGAGGGTCAAAATTGGGTGTCAACAGAGTCCATCATACACAATCATACCTGGGTGTTGGTTGATCTTCCTCCCGGAAATAAACCACTAGGTTGTAAGTGGGTACTTAAACTAAGTACAAAGCTGATGGATCTATAGATACCGACAAGGCTAGGTTGTTGGTAGCCAAAGGGTACCGACAAACCGAAGGTCTTGATTACTTCGACACGTACTCCCCAGTATTGAGAATGACTTCCATAAGGGTGTTCATTACCGTTGCAGGCACTGCATGACCTTGAAATCCATCAAATGGATGTTAAGACAGCCTTCCTAAATGGTGATTTGGAAGAAGAGATATACATGGAACAACCCGAGGGGTATGTAGTTCCAGGACAAGAGAAGAAAGTCTGTAGACTTATCAAGTCTCTGTATGGACTGAAACAAGCTCCAAAACAATGGCATGAAAAATTTGATAGTACCCTACTATCAAAAGGTTTCTCCATTAACGAGTGACAAGTGTGTCGACGTGAAAGGAGACTCTAACTCTTTCGTCATGATCTTCCTCTACGTAGATGACATGTTGATCACATGCAGTAGTCGAGCCTTGATCCTGGAAACAAAGAACATGTTGAAACAATGTTTTGACATGAAGGACATGGGTATCGCATATGTCACCTTAGGAATTAAGATTTTCAAGTCATCTGACGGACTAGTGCTATCTCAGTCTCATTACATAGAGAATGTATTGAGAAAGTTTGAGATGTTTGACTGTCCACCATTAAGGTCACCAATGGATATGAGTCAAAGCATTGACAAGAATCATGGTGCACCCGTGATCCCGGAGCGATATACGCAGATAATCGGCAGTTTGATGTATGTAACAAACTGTACCCGACCTGATATCGCTTATGCCGTCAATAAGTTGGCGAGGTTTACACGCAATCCCGGAGATGACCATTGGAAAGCGCTTAATCGAATACTCCGGTATTTGAAATATTCCATGTCATACGGATTACACTACTCAAGGTATCCAGCTGTACTAGAGGGGTACAGTAATACAAACTAGATATCTGATATACGGAACACCAAGTCCACCAGTGGGTATGTGTTTACAATCGGTGGTGGGGCTGTGTCCTGGAAGTCCTCCAAACAAACATGCATTGCCCGATCCACCATGGAATCAGAGTTCATCGTTTAGACAAAGCAGGTGAAGAAGCTGAGTGGCTTCATGACTTCTTGGAGGATATCCCTTGCTGGGATAAACCCGTACCTTCGGTGATGATCCACTGCGACAGTCAGTCGGCATTAGGAAGGGCGCGAAGTAGCATATACAACGACAAATCTCGGCACATACATCGGATACATAAGACCGTTAGGCAAATGATCTCCACGGGTATTATCTCCATCGATTACATAAAATCAAAGGAGAATATAGCTGACCCTTTGACTAAGGGATTACTCAATGATCAGATGAACTGCATGTCTAGGGGAATGGGGTTAAAACCCAATCACTAAGGACCGATATGGTGGTAACCCATCCATACTGACTGGAGATCCCAAAATTTGATTCAATGGGAAAACTAAGCTGTAAAGGTCCAGTCTAGCGCTTATAGAAAAGCAAGAGCACTTCGGATATTGGTTCCTTATGGAAACACTAATCCAAAGCCTTCCCGCGATAGACATTAAAGTGCTACCTGAATTATGGGTACAGGGTTAAGTGTCAAAATCTTAACGCAATACTCGAAAGTCGAGGTTAAGATGAAGATATTTTTAATGACTCCTGTGGGAGGTCATCTATTTAAGTGCGAGGACAGACCGCCTCAACTGAACACACTTAAGAATCCAAGTGTGTCCACGGCCACAACGGACAAAACATAAGAAGAAGAGATTGGACTATTATTTGTGTCTCTATCATTGTCTTGGCATATACTAAACACTGACGGTTCAAGACATCACGTTCACCGGTCAGTAAATATGTCCGATGGTAGTTGACTAGGAAAGGTTCAAAGTTGCGTGCTATCTATTCCGATGCAATACACTTCCGTTACTAGATTGCTAATGGTTGGCACTCCGCGTGCACCAACACCTCTTTCAAGAGGGGATTGTTGGAAAATTTACCTAGTGGGATTGAGTTTATCCCGTTCTTAATCACTTGAACACATGGGGCCCCGCATGTCGGAAATACGATTTTCATACGCATGCATACGTCGTACAATATCTAGATAAATTTCACGTAGTGAAAGAGATATTGGTACGCACGTTAAAGTGTTCTTAAGTTAGGTAAGAATGGACGATTAATTGGCCAAATTAATGTATCTCCCACGACGGTATAAGAAAAGAAGAAATGTGTAAAATACGGAAAATGGGGAAGAGCCGCGGCGCCTCGAGAAAAGGGTCGCGGCACCGAGCCATGTCGGGGACAGCCATGGCGCTACCGACGATGGCTCGAAGTTCGATTACGGCCATTTAGGGCCGCGGCGTCGGCAATGCTGATGAATCAAAAAATGTCCAGAATCTTCTGATTCATGGACTAACTTGAAGGGCCAAAGATCAGCCAACTCTTGGCATGATCTAGATGTCTTTTGGGGAGATCAAGGTACCCCATTTAAGGCATTCACGTGTCTTGTGAATCATAACTTTGCACCTATAAATAGAGGCTTCAAAATCAGATTTTATACACTCACTACAACTCCAAAATCTGAAATTGTTGAAATCTCTTCTTCTATTTCTAGCAATCTCTTGTTCTTGTTTCTTTTATAAGGATTCTCAAGTATTTGGCTTGTGCTTGAGAAAGTATTGTCGTTTTATCTTGGGAGACTATTATCCATCTACCGTAAGCCATTATATACGGGGATAATTTTGTCTTAAGGAGAGATTGTCAAACAATTGACTCGACAAACATTGTACTAAACCTCTGTGTCTAACCTTTCAGTTCTTCCGTTCCCGTTCACTCCCACAAATTTACAACAAATTCTAATAAAGTTAAGACTTGTTAGTCATTGAGTAAACTTTACATATTTGATGGCTTAATCTCTCCTTCTTGCCATCATTTTCACAAGGGATCTGATTCTTGATGGCAACTTATAGTTCTGTAATTTCTCTTCTTCAAACTATTGAGCAACTTTAGGAGAGAAATCCAAAGCTCATCCGAGGTTGAATTGGTAAATTACTCAGTTCTCTTCATGCTACTGCTGTATATTTTCAAAATGTTCTTGAAAAAGCTAGTTATAGTACCAAGTCTGATACTGAAAAGATCAAATGTTTGGAGGAAAAAATACGAGTTGTTGCTAATGATGCAGAAGATGTTGTTGAACTGAAGATTGGTCAAATAATTGAAGGCTTAAGCTGGAAATTTGGACTAGCACGTATAATTCTATGCAGGAATTTGCTATCAGTTGTTGAAAAAATCGATACAACAAAGAAAGAAGTGATAGAGATTGTTTCTGATTTTGGCACAAGCACTCATGTTGATGATGAAGTTGGCACTACTTCTAGAAGTAACACAATGCTGCCAAATTTGGAAGATGCCATCGTGCAGGGACTTGATGACGACTTGGAGATCATAGTTGAAAGATTGAAGGAATCACAGTCGGACCAAGACGTTGTTACTATAACAGGCATGGGTGGCATTGGCAAAACAACACTCGCTAGGAAAGCTCACGATCATCTCCCAATCAGGTATCATTTTGACATTTGTGTTTGGGTTACAATATTCTAGATTTTCGAAGCAGAAATGTGTTGTTAAATGCTTTAGATTGCATTTCAAAGCAAACAGATATTGTCAACGGAGAAGATTATGATAAGAAGAATAACGATCAGTTGGCTGACCTGGTGCAGAAAAACCTAAGATACCTTGTTGTTGTTGATGATATTTGGAGTATGGATGTATGGGATAGCATAAGAGGAATATTTCCTGATTGCAACAATAAGAGTCGAATATTATTGACTATTTGGGAAACAGAGGTACTGAGGTAGCGAAGTATGCAAATACTAGTAGCCCTCATGAGATGAACCTCTTGAATTTAGAAAACAGTTGGAAGTTACTTCGTGATAAGGTGTTTGGGACAGAACATGATCATCCTCCTGAGTTGTAAAAAATTGGAAAAATGATAGTAGAGAAATGCCACGGACTACCCTTAACAATTTTAGTGATTGCGGGGCATCTCTGTAAAGTGGCGAAGACATTAGAAAGTTGGAAGGATGTTTCCCAAACCTTAGGTGAAATCATTGCTAGTCATCCAGATAAATGCTTAGCAGTTCTCGGTTTGAGTTACCACCACTTGCCTTAGTTGCCTAGTTACCTCAAACCTTGCTTTCTTTCTATGGGTGATTTCTCAGAGGATTTTCAGATTGAGACTTGGAGATTGATCCAATTATGGATCGCAAAAAGTTATATAAGGACGTCTGGAAGTGGTAAAATCTTGGAAGAAGTGGCAGTAAATTATTTGGAGGATCTTATCAGCAGGAACTTGATAATGGTTAGAAAAAGGAGATTCAATGGTGAGATAAAAGCATGTGGAGTGCATGATCTACTGCGTGAGTTCTGTTTGATAGAAGCTGAAACGACAAAGTTTATGCATGTTAAGAGAACTTACCAAGCCTCTACTCTTCCAAAACAAAAGCATAATGTTCGTCGCTTCAGTTTTCAAACCCAAAATTATTCACCTGATGATTGTTGCAGGCTATTACCCCCTATTGCCAGATCTTTCTACCTATTTTCTCAATTAGATCTACCTTATGCAACTCGTTACATCTCCCCTCGTCATAGGGTGGAGGTCCTTCCATATTCACGTGAAATACCACACTTTGTAACATTTGATGTTTTCTCCCGTTTCAAGCTTCTCAGGATATTGGCCATCTTCCATGAATATGAAAGGTTCAGTTCATTTCCACTTGCGATTACAAAGCTATTTCATTTGAGATATTTTGCAGTTAGATGTGATGGCAATCTTCCTGCATCAATCTCAGAGCTTCAGCATTTGCAAACTCTAATTATTCATGGGAACAAATATAGATGTACAAAATTACCAGGGAAGATATGGATGATGAAGAACTTGAGGGATATACATCTCGGGGGAGCCAATTATTTACCCAATCCCACAAGAGAAAGTATTCTATATAAACAACTTGTGATAGTATTCAAACCTACTAAAAATTGTAATAATGATTTCAAATGAGCAACATAGGCAGACTCACACAATCACATCTTGGAAAAGGGATCATGACATTCGATTCTGACCATAAATCATTCAATTTCGAGTAATATGTGATAATTAAATCAGTACCTTGCTTGAGGTTCCCAATCTAGGTCCACAAATGATATGCTCTTATGAGATCTGATTTATCAAATTTCTCTTCAAAATCCTTTCATATATTCTTCACATTAGAGGCATATATAATACCATGCAACAAATCAGTTGCAACTGTGCATGCAATTCATGATACTAAAATCGCATTACATTTTTCCAATTGTTCCTATAAGACATATTTATACGCACTTTTTACACATGTTCCATCTATAAAATTTAGTTTACCTTTTACTCTTAACGCTAATTTCATGGATCCGCTTCATAATGCATTATCGGAATCAATATCACTAAGTGCATTTAAAGCCAGCAAGTGCAAAGGATGATTGTGATCTAAAACTGTTGTGGTATCAAAGTGTGGAAATAAAGGAAATGAGAATATAACAACAACAACAAATTGTAAGAAAGCTGAAAATAATCAAATGAAAGGGCTTGCTGAGTCGATATCAAGATAATATTGTCCTGTATATCCTTTCAACGGTTGTAATGACAACTTATCTCTCAAGATAAAACAGCAATCAAACAAATGAGCAAAGGGAACACAAGTGTTTGCTTAGGAAGAAAGATCTTTGAGTGTTTGTGATTGCAAGAGAGAGACAATTTCAGAGAATTGTTGAGTGTATGTAAGGTGTGTTCTTGCAAATGTACCCAAGGCCCCATTTTATAGTATGAAGAAGATGGTCTTCCACATAGTCAAGTAATGGCCAATAAAGGCCATATAATGCCTTGAATGTGGAGTAATAATTCAGCCAAATAATGGCTGAATTCATGAGCCTTATAATGGATAATTAATGCTCCAAAGTCAGCCCAAAAAATAATTTTCATCCATCTTCCAACGGTCTGAAACGTCCGCAGAGCCGTGGCGTCTGGCCCAGCGCCGCGCGAAACTCCCGCGAGTTGGAGCGCTGCGGCTGCCGTAGTGCGTCGAAACCGAGAGAGTTTCGGGTGTCGCCGGTGCCGCGGCATTTTCAGACTCGTTTCATCTTTCACACATTGTACACGTCTTCCTTTCATTTACCAACGTGAAATCATTGTTATTTGGCTAATAACCATCTATTATCTTACGTCTCAAATAATTCGTATATGTATCAATATCTCTTCCACTTAAGGAAATTACGATTCTTGGCACTTTATGTGCACGTGTGTGGAAACCATTTACCATTGTTGTTCCAACAACTGTAACTTCATTAATCGCCATTGTTGTTCCTCCATTACCAACCTTCATTGTTACTCACTTCGAAGCGTCGAATTTTGCTTTGAATTCTTATGATTTCACTTGTTTTCTTTGCGCGATTAATCTTGATGCATATTTTCTACCATTGAAGAAAATAGAGAAAAATGTTAAATCTCACCCACGTCGTAAACGGATGACCTACCTGATCCATTTTAAATTCAATCAGGGATTTTCGAGACTTGTTACGGACTAAAGTCCTAAAGAAAAGCGACTCCAATCCCTCCTCAGCCCAAGTCAAAAGTCTTCTTGCCTTTTTATTCAGGGACAGAGTCAAGTACGTTACGATATTTATTAAATGACTCCAATTTTAAGAAAAAATAAATTATGGAATAAGTATTGAAGAATCCATTTTTTTCATTCTATTAAGGCTAGTATAGCGTCTTTCGGATCACCGCTCTTATACCATATTAAGGATTGTCGAATTAGCGGTGGAGCCCTATTATACTCCCTCCGTCATCCCAATTTTAGTGAAAGTGTTATTGTTTATGGAGTATTTTTTTCAAAATTTTGTAAAATATTATGAATTTTTATTTATATTAATTTATAGTATTTTTTGTATAGTATTCAAATACATAAAATTTATTTTAAAATATTTAAATAATATATATCAAAATTCATAATTAAAATAAGTGTTTTGAACCTCGTTTTTCGAACCTTCACATAAATTATAGCGGAGAGAATAATAAAAAAAGTGAAAAAAGTACAAGAAATCAAGAATGCTAACACTTGGAATTTGAACATGCGACTAAAACATTTTCTTATCCTCACTCGTCTTTATATCAAAAATTTCGTAGGCACATGAATGGAATATGTTAATTCAAAACAAAATGTTTTGTTTACTCATAATAGGCAAGTTGTGTTACTTAAAGAAGTTAGTATCAATAATATACGGATTTGAGAGCACAAATGACAATGGCTCTATTAATAAGATGGAATAAGTAAATAATTTCCTCAAATTAAGTGTTAAAGTAAGTTTCATTTTTTTTTACGAGGCTTTCTTCTGTCGAATCGAACGAAGACTGTTTCTCGTAACTCTGTACCGGAATTCGCAGTTGCTACTCTTTCGAGTGCGCACAGGGTAAATCCCGGGCTGATGCAATAGCCTGCAAACCACGTCAGCCGATTAACCACACTTGGCAAACCATGTGTGACAGACTCAACTAAAAAGGTTTATGCAGGGAATCGAACTTGTGACCTTGTGGTCCCGCACTCTACTGATATACCAACTTGACTACCCTTGCGGGTGTAAGTTTCATATTTTGAAGATAGTGGGGTTTGTTTGTCACTACACGAAATTCATACTCCCTCCGTTCATTTTTATTTATCCATTATTGACTTTGCACTCCTTAATAAATAATAAATAAAGTACATAATTTATCGTGATGCTCATATTAATTGATGCATAGTTTTAATAAACTCAAAAAATAATTTGAAATGAGTAATTAATACTATAAGTAAAACAAGAAAAAATAAATTGTCTTCTCTTGATATGCTAGAAGTGATAAGTAAAAGTGAAAATATATCTTTCGTATAATAGACAAGTAAAAGTGAACAGATGGAGTAATGGTTAGTTTCAAAATTCAAAATGGAAATGATTGGGTAGCCCAATTCCGGGATGTAAAGTTTATTATTTTTAGTTGAGAATGAGATACTCTATCCGTTATATTTTAAGTGTTTTAATTTAATTTGACATGAAATTTAAAAAATAAATGATTTTTTTTTTAATTTTGTGGTCTTATTAAAGATGTGTGTAGTTTTTTAAATCTTGTGGTCTTAAATTTGTCATGTATGATGTTGGAATTGAAAAAATTACTAAATATAAAAATATACACTTTTTTGGAATATATCAAAAAGAAAAATAAGACATTTAAATTGAGACGGATGAAATAGCTTTCCACATCCTATGAACAACATTTGTTTCTATTTGCTAGTACTCCTGCTTCTTTTTCATCTTTAGGTGCCACTTGTGAGGAGCCATGTATTTCTACTTTTCTTTTTTGCTTTCAGTTCTATGCTACTGTTTTTGGTGATTTAATTCAAAATTTTCATTCTTTATGCTCCAAAAATTCATTATGAATTGATTAATTTTATGATGACTATTAATCTATAACGATTCTCTCCTTTAGGTGGTGTTTGGCTAAGCTTCTGAAAGTGTTTGTTTTTCAGAAACACTTCTTTGGTCAAATACCCTCTTTTCAGAAATAGAAACACTTTTTTCAGAAGTCAAAAAGTGTTTCTAGATGAGAAGAAGCAGAAACACCAATTTGGTGCTTCTGGAGAAGCCCTTTTTAATCATTCATTGATTATTTTTTTTGACTCATTTATCATTTTCTTTTCATAAAATTCATTTTAATATCATATAATATCCCTATATAAAATAGAAATTTGGGAATAAGGGTAAGGTGGGGATAGGAGTAGGTCCCCGTAAGAAAAAAAATCATATATATTTTTTTTATAAAAGTAATAAAAAAATATGAAAAAGAAATTTAAGGATGGGTAGGGCAATGGTGTGGGGTGGGTTTGGGCGGGGATAAGCAAAAAATTCATTTTTTTTTTTATAAAAGTAACAAAAAATAAAAATTTGAGGATGGGTAGTGCAATGGGGTAGGGGGTGGGGGAGGAAATATATATTTTTTAATAATTTTTTTTATAAAAGTAACAAAAAATATGAAATATAAATTTGAGTATGGGTAGGGCAATGGGGTGGGGTGGGGGTAGGGGTAGGCAGGGGTAAGAAAAAATCATATTTTTAATTTTTTTATAAAAGAAACAAAAATATGAAATAGAAATTTGAGGATGGGGTAGGACAATGGGGTGGGGGTGGGGGTAGGGATAGGGGGGTAAGAAAAAAATTCATATTTTCAATCATTTTTTATAAAAGTAACAAAAATATGAAATAGAAATTTGAGGATGGGGTAGGGCGAGGGGGTAAGGGGGGAAGAAAAAAAATCATATTTTTTATAAAAGTAAAAAAAATATGACAGAGAAATTTGAGGATGGGGTGGGGGTAGGTGTGGGTAGGGCGGAGGTAGGTTTGGACATATTTGAGTCATTGACTATCATATTGTCGTTACATTTCTTATGTACAATATAATATTATTTTTTGATTAAATGTTGCAATTAAATATATTTTTTTTAAAAATATTAAATTGTAAAGATATACTAATTTTGAGAAACATGTGATAGAAAAGAATATTTTAAATAGTTTAAAATCTATTAAAAAGAATATTCTAGTAAATTTGCATAAATGTTGGCCAAACAGAAAACTGTTTCTGTTTCTCAGAAGCACTTTTATAATTATAGGTCAAACACCCTAACTGATTTTCCAAAAACAGTTTCTGCAGAACTACTTCTGAAAAACAGAAATACATTTTCAGAAGCTTGGCCAAACAGACCCTTAATAATAATGTTGCCTAGCT
Source organism: Przewalskia tangutica (assembly GCA_029844215.1). Classification (NCBI taxonomy): domain Eukaryota; kingdom Viridiplantae; phylum Streptophyta; class Magnoliopsida; order Solanales; family Solanaceae; genus Przewalskia; species Przewalskia tangutica. The sequence goes on from CM056720.1 coordinate 153,947,822, forward strand.
ATTACTTAGCCTTATAATGAAAAACAATGTCCTTGAATTATATTTGTATAATTTAAAATTTTATGATAATGGTTAATTTTTCATTTTTTCATCAGATGTGGGACTCTGAACATCTGGAGCATAAACATATAACATAGGGCCCAAGCTCGAAAACAAAAAATTGGATGAGTCGTACTTTAACACCGTGTTGAAGTGTGAGAATTCATATAATTGACTCTAATTTATTTAAAATTAACGCATAAAATTTTTTGTAATTTTTCGTGGGCCAAAATATGACAAGTATACGGTGATCTTAGTTTGTAGATTTTGCTTGAAAATGAAAGACGTTTCAAGCTTAGAAGTTGACGTTTTGTTTATGGAGTTGCAACAAAATTTGAACTTGAAGAAAAACTTCAAGTTGAAATTCTGGTTTGTAGACTATTATATGAGTGATATTTTCAACTTTCACTTATAAATTTCAAATTTTCTATCTTATTTTTTAAAAAGAAAAACTACAATTATTCAAACACAACTTTCCACTAACTTTTTCGAGGAATTCCCTTATATCGGGGTGGTCTTTAATTTTTATCCATCAAATTGATTTTTTTTTTAATTTTTGCCATTCGATTTAAAAAATTTTGAGCTCCGGATTCGAACCCAACTCAATCAAAAACTTTACAAAAAAACGCAACGCAGAGTTCGTCTGCACACTATGTCTTATAAGGCAGAGTTTGCCATATATCAGGCATATCTACCTTGCAAATCCAACATTGTGATTTTTTTTATTTTTTACTGAGCGGGGTTCGAACTCGGAAATTCGAAATATTTTTAAGCAAATGACGAAAACTAAATAACAGGGCTTTTGAAGGACAATCCGCAAAAAAAAAAGAACTTTTTCCCACTTCAAGCTTCAACTATATGTCGAAATAGGTCCATTATCTTTGTGATCCATTAAGCCTTGCTTCAATTAATACTGTACTGCGTCTTCCTTCTAACGAGGCCCATATATAGTTTGTCCATTACTAAACCTGAGTGATTTGCCAAATAGTATTTCTTGGTGCCATCATTTAAAATTTGACCTTTTAAAAAAAAAGTAGTGCCAAAATAATCGTATTTTCATAAACGAGAGCAAAATTCTGGCAGGTCGCTGTGATTTTTTATTTGATATTATGCGAAACTTGCTTAACAACAAATTGCGGTGATTGTCCGGATTTTGGTCACAAATCCTAATGAATTACCATGGTTTCAATCATAAGACTTAGTCTAACATCAAGTTATGATGATCAATGCCGTCTTTGGACCCGTGCGAGGTGTGTTACCGCACAAGCCCCTGAAAAATGAAAAATTTTAGGGCCATTTTTTTCATTTTTTATTAAGTAGTATTAGACAGAATTTACTGTAAAAGCTCATAATTCACATGTCTTAGTCCAATTAAGGACTCACTTTTACGAATTAGAACATGACCCCCAATATGTTTGAAACTGCCCTAATGATGATCTCTATGATTTATGGCAAAATTAAACACGCTATATTAGAATCCCGAACTCAAAGTCATAATGTTAAAATTTTGGATCCGCCTCTGAATACAGTGGTCATCTCATGTTATACTCTTTGAATTTGCATTATTCAAACAAAGATTTTTCTACTCTATGCCTCGTTGAACTACTACATGGTACATGGACTTTACAAAGTGAGCCAAAATAAGCAAATTAACCAAAGAAAGAAAAAAAACTTAGGACAGAAAATTTATTTATTTATTAAAAATTGATCCATTCAGAACCATCAATAAAGCTAAGTGAAATAAAAGGTTTAGCTTCTTGTTCAGTTAGTTCTCTGCACCATGAAACTCTTCCTGCAAAACTTGCCCCTGGTCCACTACATTTATATTGCCCATAAAATACAGTCCTGTCCCCAAAAAAGAGAAGAAGAAATAATTAATAATACAAATGAAATTTAAATAAAAAAATATTATCTGCATGGGGACCTTTCCATAATAATTAGTTAATGATTAATGCTTAAGCATAACTGATCATACATTATCTGCATGCATAAGGTCATTAATCATTTCCATTTAAGCTATAAAACACAACCAAAAAGGACAATTTTTTAGATTTTGTATGTAAGGGCTTTTCGATATAACCTTTTTTTTTAATTATTATTGTGCATTACAGTTTGGATTACGGTTGATAATTTGGAACACTTTGCATTCACATGGACAGATGCAGCTGGAAGTCCTGCTTGGACAACCAATTGGTTTCAAGGGGATATTTGAAACAATTATCGATCGAATTCCGTCAGCGGCAATGTGAGGATTTTTTTTTGAAATAAAGGAAGGTCCTTGTGCGAAGCGTGGTACTGGTCTAACCTTTGAAATCAATTGAGTCATCATGATTTACCTCCTTTACACACCTATCGGATCGAAGTGTGGGGACCCCTGAGGTGGTAGATTTCACTTTTGGAGCGAAGATAATGTGTTTATTAATTTATTAGAGAAAAAAGGATGATGAACAAAGCTATATGGAGATAGTGGAATAGTGAAGCTAGTGCTACTCTGGAAAAGGTGGTTAATATGACAAGTTCCATTTTGTGTAGATATATAGGTAACAGATAAAAGGACGGCCACCGTCCCACGCTCACTATATATATATAAAAATGATTGTCCAAGAATAAATTGATTTATTAAGGGATTGTGATAGTTTACTAATATACTCTATAATTATTAAAAGTAAATAAATCATTACATATTTATCTAATAAAAAATACTTTCAAAATACTATGGATTAGGAGTAAAATGGAGAGAATAAGATTAAAACTATATTAAAATTGCAAATAATCAATTATTATGAAAAAATAAAAATTTCCTAGACAATCATGTATTTTGGAACGGAGAGAGTATATAGCAAAAGGTAATTCTATACTTTATAATTGTGTGCTTTATAAACTTAGCCACACTTTTTTTTTTTTTGACGAAGGAACCCGCAGCCGCTACTCTTTCGAGTGCGCACAGGGTAAACCCCGGGCTGACGCAATAGCCTGCAAACCACGTCAGCCGATTAACCACACTTGGCAAACCATGTGTGACAGACTCAACCAAGAAGGTTTATGCAGGGGATCGAACTCGTGACCTTGCGGTCTCGCGCTCTACTGCTACACCAACTTGGCTACCCTTGCGGGTAACTTAGCCACACTTTAGTCTGTTGGTTGGTTGGTTTTTGATATTTTTGGCAAGAAAAAAAAGAAACTAATCTAGATTCTAGACTATGTTCTTTAATTACAAAATGTAAGGCCATCCACATTGATCAATCAAATTGTTAAATTTAGTAGTAGAAAAAATTAGGTAGGATTCGCACCATCTCTGGGGTGGTACTAAATTAGAATAAAGTTTGGGTCAATAACCATGTCATGATTCAATAACATTTACTTGAATCAACAAGTTGAGGAGGTGATGTTTACATTTGAATTCTTTTAGTCGAAAAATTACATTAATATATAAATAAAAAACACTATATTTTTAACCTATTGAATCCCCTTGATATATGTTCCTCTTGAAACCCTACTAAAAATATTTCTGATATAACCTATAGTCATAACATAATCCCACTCAAACTACTATATCTAGAGTTTTTGTTATATATATGTTCGAACTGAAGTCTATTACTTTATCGAAAACAGTCTCTTTGTCCCACAAAGATAGATATAAGGTTTACGTACAACATATCCTTCCCATACTTCATTTTATGGGATTACATTGGGCATGTTGTTATATGTTCGAACTGAAAGTAATGAATTCGTCAGTTAAATCAATAAAATTCGCCCTAAGAATCTACGAATTTCCCACTAAATTTTTGCCGAAATCCATAAAAAATGTCTTGAGTGTGTGCAACAAAGTCTCACATAAAAAGTAGAAAAGATATTAAATTTACTTATAAGGTGTTGAATACTATTAATGGTGTGAAACTTTTTTGAGGAAAACATTTCGATTTGACCCCAAGCGAACAATATCACACCGTATTAAGAATATCTTTTGATCTCTTTTAGCCCAACAAAACATGCTTACGAAACTATTTCCCACGGAAAATCCCAAACTAGTCACAGCATTCCAACAGGAGCGTCCATATTAAACCAAATTATCCACAACGTTCCGTCAAAAACGTCCATGGAAATTTTGTTGCAAATTTCTAATTTTTTTTAGATTTTGTATGTTGTTCAGTTAAATACCGGCATATAAAATGAAACGGGGAAGGAGGAGGGAACTTACATCTCACGAAGGGGGTCACCCCAATTATGCCAGCCTTTAGGGATAATAATGTTGTCCATGTAAGTGTAAGCAAAGATGACCCTAGAGAAAGGACCCCAAGCCCTACCTAGGTACAATGCACCAGACCCCGTGACCTTACAGTTCACAAAACTGAAGCCAGTGTCCTCCAACATACTGCTCCTTCCTTGTGCTGTTACTGCCCCTGTCACTTGTGCTATTGCATGTAAATGACATCCCTGCATACAACACACATTATTAATAGTGTAACAAATTTTTATATCATTAATGTATATTAATATATTGTAGCAAGTGTTACTTATGTTACTCCTTAGGTAATTGATCCATACTTATTATAGACGTTTATATGTAATTATCTCTTATATAATGTAATATTGATGTTTAAGCATTTATGATGATGAATTTTTACATTATCAGTGCAATATAAGTGGTACTTTGAATTTAACTCAACCCCCAAAACTAGTCAATCATGAGGTGATCAAGATTGTCCAAAATCAGTTAAGGATAATAAATTTTTATTCCTATGAGACTCTTAACAGTCTCGCACATGCGGAAATCTGGAGCCAATGGAGGAGCCATGAGTTTTACTAAAGGGAGTCAAGATATAAAGAAGTAAAAACGCGAAGAAGCCAATAAATCTAACATACTTACATATACATCATTATTTTACCTATTTATACAACATAATTTTCTCAGTGAAGGTAAAGAAAGATATATCATGGTAATTAGAAAATGGACTTTGGAGTTTAACTTGACCCTAAAAGTTAACTCATAAGATGATGATTGATCAAGACCATATAAAAAATTAATTTCTCAATCCTCAATTAAAGTGAGACTCTAATATAGAAGATTATTTCTCTACTTTTCAGGTTATCAAATCAAGTTTAATATGAAGAATTAGGACTTGTTAACATAGGCCAACTTAACTTGATTGTGTAAATTTAATACACACTGCAGGTGTACAGAACGTAAAGTCTTTAACATTTCCTATTAGTTTTAAATATACTAATAGGAAGAGAAGTGATTAATTAATTACCTCAAAGAAAGAAAGGCCATTGCCAAAGATGAAGTCTACAGAGCCTTCAATATAACAATCTTTGTAATAATGTCTGCCCAAATGATCATAAAGTGTATCTTGTGCCCCCAAGAATTTGCATCCTACAAAGGTTGCTGTATCTGCTGATATTCTAAATGCTACTGCTTGCTTTCCTATTGCTCCTGGTTGTGGCACTGGTGTTGTGTTCTGCATTTTAATCACGAGTTTAAGTTTTATGTATTGATGATGTAAAAAATATTTAAATATGAATCGGTAGAATTAAACATGTGAACTATATGACTAACCTAATAATAAAAGTTTCGTAAGGGGACTGGAGTAAGACTACCATGAGATTAAAGATCTTCTTTCTCTACTAAAAAATCTCTATTTTCCCACTGGATTTTCCACAAAAAAAAAATTCAGTGGCTATTCCCTACTGAATGTCGGTGGGGAGAAATCTAAATAGTAGTGTTCTCATATGAAAATATTATGAAGTTCTCCGGCGTTTCAATGGAACATGTTTCCCACAATGAATTTTCCTAATGATCTGGTTCGGTGAAAATGAGGTGGAAAATTATGTTTTAATTATAGCACAAATTTTTCACGAAAATTCAGTGGAAAAAACATTTGTTTCTAATAGTGTTTCTAAATAGATTCGATTCGGAACTCTTATACGTCCAACGGTTAATATTGAAACAATATAAGAGGTTTTCTCTAACTTCGTTTGTGTCAACAAACAATTTGAATTACCTCGGATTTTTAGAACATGTCTGAATCAAATTGAAATTATCCAGAACATTTTTTACGCTATTTTAGAAAGTTATGACTCTCGAGAAACGAAACATAATAATTAATATGAGATGAAGGGAGTATTAAAATTGCACATAATGATATAAATGCACACTTTTATTGTTTGAGTGCACATGAGAAAGAGACAAATATATTAATGCTTTGTTGGATTCCAACTTTGTTTTTCTTAAAAAGCAACCAACAAAGGGAAAAGGCAAAAGAAATAATTATTTTGTACCTTAAAAGTAATATTCTTGGCCTGAAAATAAGGTGAATTCACAGCAAAAGTAGCTGAACCAAAAGTGCCAAGGGGTTTTCCATTTGGACCAAGAGTTTGTGCTGTATCTCCATATTGAATTATTGTATTATCTGCTCCTGCTCCTTCTATGGTTATAAATGATTTCAATGGAGGTATATTTACTTTCTCCCTGCAAAAAAAAAAAACGATTTTTTCATTTTTTTTGAATAAAATACATTATGCCGGTGCATTAAACCTCACAATGTGCGAGGTTCCAGGAAGGACACAACCTTATTGTGCAACATTAAGGTTGTTTTGCAATTCTACACGATGTTGTTTCGAAGCTTGAACTCATAACCTTCTAATTTCACAGAAGATAACTTTTACTGTTACGTCGAGGATTATTTTGAAGAATGATGGAACGAAAATAAAATATAACGGCCAGCTCAGTGCACTAAATTCTCACTATGTGTGGTGTTTGAAAAAAGGCTGCACAATATTGATTCTTATGTATGCAGTTTTACTTTGCATTTCCGTAAAAAGCTATTTTTACAATTTAAACTCGTGACCTTTTAATTACACGATGATAATTTTATTGGTGCTCCGAGGTTCCTTCTATTTTTAACAGATATATGGAACAAAAATAAAAAACAATGCATGAACCACTTGGAATATTCATACTGATCCTAATGAAAAAGAAAAGAACATAACAGTCTTAACTAATATGTTTTTAACATTTTCCATTTGATCACAAGACTGTAAAACGACAAAAGCAAAGGACAGAAACAAAAAGAAAATTATTTTTATCACACAATTCTCCATGAATTGACAATTGACCACAAATGTTGAGTCTTGGCCAAAGCATTAGTACAACATGTGAAGCTAAGAAAAGACAGATAAATATGAGAGTCACACACATGATACTACTATACCAAAAGACAAACACTTTTGAATATGTATCAATGACATATTCAATTTCAAGAATTAAAAGGGGAAAAAGGCAAATTTATGCACAACTCAATTATCCAGAGAAAAGTTTGAGACGTAGGCAAACTGGTTCAAACAATATACATGTATCATTGATAATCACATAATGTACATGTATCAATGACAATCACTCATCCAAGACATGGGAGATATAGTCAATTTCAAGAATTGAAAAAGAACCAGAGTCAACTTGCGTCCACTTCGACTCCTCGTGGTAGTCAATGTCACTGCTAGAAAGTAGAAAATTGCTAATTTCCCGTTGAAATTCGGCTCGTAGGTAAGGAATTTTTTACGGAAATCCTACCAACGAGCCAAATTCCGATGGATTCCGTCGGAAATTAATGATTTTTTTATAGTGTGCACGAACATCACTATTATAAAAAATTACGTGACTTACGTGTAAACTCCTGCATGGACCTTGATGACAACTCTTATAAGATTGACAAATGGAAGAGAATCAATGGCTTCTTGAATTGAAGTAAAATCTCCATGAGCAGGATTTTTGTCAACGGTAAGTGTGTAAGAAGGGAACAACTTATTTTTGGCTGTCTTGAAGAGTGAATGCTTTAAGCTTCCAACAAATTGTACCCACTGCATGAATTGTTGTTCTGAATGTTGAACTTGTGTCATGTTCACTGTTAATTGCTTGCCTGCATTTCTCTTTGGCCTAAGCCCTTTGGTGTGGCAATGAATTAGCTCACAATTATTGATCATGAGAAGAAGAATGAGAATTGTAGTGAAGTGAAGAAATGGTCTAAAATTTGGCATTCTTATTAGGTACTAGCTATTTCAAATGAGAATAAAAAGGAGAAAAAAACAAAAAGTGTCAAGAACTTAATTGAGAGATGTTGAAATGCATTGCAAGTTGGCTATATATACATAATTAGATGTATGTTTCTATGTGTGGGGTTTTGAGTAATGAGTCATCTCTCTCATTTTGTTTATAATAGTGGTGTTCCATTTCCACTATATTAATTCTATTCGTGCTCGGGAGCATAGAATAATATGAGTCACCTTTTAGGTAGAAAGTGGTACAAATTGAGAGTGTCACGGGTGCTTCCACTGAAATGAATGCACAAAAAGTTGTGAGGGGGGTGGGTGTTCACAAGAAGGAATTTAGGCCACAAAGACAACTTCATAGGAATGCACTTTTTGGGTTATTTTATTAAAAACTTTTGTTTGTTTGTTAGCTCCCGTGAGTGTTCTTTCTGTTGCTGTATCAAAAGTGAATATATTCAACTGCTCTAGCAGAATTTAAGTTGGTGTGATGAAGCGGGGCCTCTGGTCGCGAGTTCGATTCTGCATAAACCTTCTTGGTTAGTCATGGCGTTGCCAAGTGTAGTTAATCGTGGCGTGGTTTGCGGTATTGCGTCAGACGCACTCTGTATTTCGAAAGAGAATGCGGAGTTCGCCGTTCGAAAAAAAAAAAGTGAATATATTCGCATGAGAAAAATGGTTCAGTAACTAACACACAGTTTGGTTGTGTACTTTATTTAGGTATTTAGTTAAATTAATTGTCTTTCATAGTAAATTAAATAGCCACTATACAGTAAAATAACAGAAAGTTTGCTGCATATATAGTCAGTCCAAAGAGTATAAACCTTTTTCATCTACACAGAAAATTGCATTACATATAGAAAATAAGAGAAGTTGCACCGCATCAAACTCTACAAATAAACCATAAATAGTCGATTCTGTAAAAATTGCACCTTTTAATACGGGTTCCCCATCAATTCTAACAAAGATAATTTGTTAAATATTTGACGGAGACTAAATTATTTACTTTTATTAAATTTAAAGGACAAAACTATTCACAAATATGTTTAAGAGACTACTCACATACTTAAGGGACCATTTAAATATTACTAATTTCTCTGTTGCACGTGTATGCCAAGTTTAGTATATATATTTCTAAAATAATATTTATAAATGTGAATAAATTAATGTGATTCGTTGTATGGTAGACTTGTATGTCGAAGTTATATAATTAGATATCGACTGAAACCATAAAGATGCACGATTAAAGTTAAAATAAAAATATGTGACTTTTTATGTGTTCTGATTTTATAAGGTCCAAACATGTAATGAAATGTGTTTCACGTAATATACTCACACTCAATATTCCTAGTTTATGTTCATTTCATTCATTTAGGTTGCTCTGACATCATCAAGACTTTTATTATCAACATTCTTGAAAATGCAACATAAAATTATCCATCTCAAAAAGTTTATTATATCAATCAAATAAACAAGGTTAGCTTTCTAAAATCTCTACTTTCTAGGAACTCGAAAAGAAGATGAATGACGCCTAGTTCTAAAGAAGAGCTTCAATAACACGAGCCGGACGTATCTTAGTTGATTCCAGGGTGGTAGATTGCCCCAAGTAGGCACGTTCGAGTTCTGAAAGTCGCAGTGTGAGAATTTCATTCATTCTTTGTGGGGGGTGGCTTCTTGTGGGCACCAGGCAATGTCACTTAACTCCGGATAAAAAAGAATGTTCACTTAACTGTTTTTTTGTCAAAAAAAGTGTTCACTTATCAATCAAAAAAGTATTAATCTTATCTTTTCATATTTTCCGTTATTAAGTGTCATATTTAATTAGGGGCAAACTAGTCAAATTACATTTATTTTCTAGAAGTTAGTATTTTCCTAAAGGGTGTGTAAATGACTAAATTGACACTCTTTTTATCCGTAGGGAGTATATGTATTGCACTTTGTATTATATTATCCGTTGTGTTTGAAATATATAATAATTTTAAGAAATTAATATTTCGTGGAGCAAATTTCTAATTCTTTTTTTGTAATTCTTCTATAACTTGTACCATCAAATATGATAGAATATTTTCCTCCATCTTATTCATCTTGTATGGTAACAATATATACATAAAATATATTAATTAGGAAGAATGATTTTAGGCTAATGTCTTCCTATTCTTATCCCCTAATATCTTTCTATTCAATGCATAATAATATACATACTTTATGATTATACAACCTACCATATATACTAAGATATTACATTAATAACATTATTAATAGTAATTAATAATATTATTCTAACACTTCGCTAGCTTGATTTGAGGCGCCGAATGCTGAGACTGTCCCGAAAATCTTCAAATAAAATCAGCGGAAGCCCTTTCGTGAAGATATCTGCGATTTGATGACGCGTTGGGACATGTAATACTCGCACCTGTCCGCGAGCCACTTTTTCACGGACAAAATGGATATCCAACTCAAGATGTTTAGTGCGCCGGTGATGTATTGGATTTCCAGAGAGATATATCGCACTAATGTTGTCACGATGAAACCATAGTAGTTAAATCGAATCGGGCGATGAAGCTACAGTAAAAGATTCCGAATCCAAAGACGAGCCCGACACAACATTGGCAACAAAGACGGTATTCGATCGAGCGCGAGCATCGCTGGGTTGCCGTTTGAAGACCATGAAACTAAATTATCACCGAGGAAGACACAATACCCGGATGTGGGCGTCGGTGTCCGGACAAACACCGTCTGATGCACGTATAAGTGACAAGTTTGGAGACGCAAGATGGGTAAAGATGTAATCCATATTCACGAGTGCTTAATGTAGCGTCTGATGCGTTTGAGTGCTGCATATGTTCTTCCATCGATTATGCATGAATAGCACACTTGTTATGCACGACATAGGTGATGTCCGTGCAGTAAAAGTGAGATATTACAACGCTGCCGCTGAGTCACAGTACAATGTTGGATCAGCAAAGGGTTTGCTAGAGATGGCACTTAATTTGGACTTTGTATCCACCGGTGTTGCTGAGTGTTTGCAAGAGGCCACTCCAGCTCGTTCCACGATCTCCGAGGCATACTTCTTCTGGGAGAGAAAGAGCTCACCTGCATGTCTTGTCACAGCAATTCCTAGAAAGAAGTGCAACGGACCAAGATCTTTCATAGCAAATTCTAACCAGTGAGACATGATATTCTTGCGAAGATGCGAAGAAGCTGTCAGAATAATATCATCCACATACAATAGAAGATAAGCCGTATGATTACCCTGACGATATATGAAAAGAGAATTATCGGACCGGCTGTGTGAAAACCCCATCTGTGATACAAAATCTGCAAACCGCTGATACCAGGCCCTGGGTGCCTGTTTGAGACCATACAAGGACTTGTTTAGCAGGCATACATGGTTGGGATATTTTGGATCTCTGTATCCCAACGGTTGATGCATGTAAACAGTCTCATTTAGGTGACCATGGAGAAATGCATTTTTGACATCCAACTGGTGAAGTGACCATCCTCTGGAGAGAGACAAGCTGAGCATTGTTCTGATAGTAGCTGGTTTGACTCATCGGGTGAATGTCTCCACAATCGATACCAACTGATGCGTCTTCCCATCACCTACAAGACGGGCCTTATGCCGCTCAAAAGAACCATCAGATTTTTCTTTATGGGTAAAAATCCACATAGACCGAATGATGTTAGCATTAGATGGACGGGGCACTAAATCCCATGTCCTATTTTTAATAAGAGCTTGATATTCATCATCCATGGCCATTTTCTAATTTGGGTCTTTCAGAGCAGACACATGGTTACATGGTAAAGGTGATTTGGAAACTTGGGTGTGAAGGCTGTATTTAGTGTTGGGTTTGACAATACCATATTGACTACGGGTGACTGGACGCGTTGTCGGGCCAGTGGACTGGACGCCACTAGCCAAATGTGGTATTTGTAAAACTGGGGCCTGGATCAGGGGCTTGGGTTGCATTAGGGGGCAGGTTGCTATTGGTAGGTGTCAAAGCACATGGGTCTGAATGTGTATCAGTGTCCAAGACAGTGGGTTGGGCGTCATTTGGTAAGGACACGGGTAATGGGTTAAAAGAATTTTGTCCATTAGCAGTAGCAGTGACCGAACTATGGGACAATGGTTGGGTAAAAATTTGGTGTATTCCAGCATCCAAAAACTCATACGTGGGAGATTATGACTCATTGATTTTTCTAAATGGGAATTGAGTTTCATCAAAGATAACATGACAACTAATAAAAATCCTATTGGAGGATAGATCATAACATTTGTATCCCCAGTGATGGGATGGGTATCCCAAAAAAATGCATGGAGTAGATCTTGGTTGTAATTTATGGATGGTGGTGGATGGGAATAATGGAAAACACAAGCACCCAAAAACCCGGAGATGAGAGTATGTCGGTTCTCGAAGGTACGATGGTGAATGAAGGGGTGTTTGGTGTGATGTATGTTTGTTTGGTAGTATATTCAACAAATAAGTAGCCATCTGAAGTGCATGATGCCAAAAGTTAGGGGGAAGTGAGGCATGAGCAAGGGATGTCCTGACAATATTATTTATGGTTCGTATTTTGCGTTCCGCCTGTCCATTCTGAGAAGATGTGTGGGGGCATGAAAAGCGAAAATTCAAACCATTTGTTTTGCAAAAATCCCAGAATTGTCTATTATCAAACTCCCGCCCGTTATCACATTGGATGTTTTTGATATCCCTTTCAAACTGCTGTTTTTGGATGAAAGCTCTAAAACTAAGGAATGTAGAAAACACTTGTGATTTTTTCGATATGGGAAATGTCCACAAGAATTTAGAGTAATCATCTAAAACAAGCAAATAATATCTATGCCCCGAAGAGCTCAAAACTGGGGATGTCCAAATATCACAATGTATAGTATCAAATGGCAAAAAAAGTGCAATTAGAAGACTCAAATGGTAGTTGAATATGCTTACCCAAAGGACACGACTGACACTTATTAAGAGTTCGTGTACATGAAATTGAATTATTGCGTTTGAGAGAGTTTAAAATGCACTCTAGGATGTCCCAAACGCTCACGCGTTAAATGCGATAAATTGGAATTAAAAACAACAAAATTAAAGTGTTTCTTGTCTGGTTGTAGTAGTGAAGTAACTGGATAAAGTTCTCCCTGACTATCACATCTCATTAGCCGTGCCCCTGTCTGAAAATCACACACAGTAAAACCAAAAGGATCAAAAGCTACGGTAACCCAGTTATCTGAAGTAAACTTTCGAACGGAGATTAGGTTTTTGATTAATTGTGGTGCATGAATAACATTTTTCAAGGCTAATGGTGGATTTGGTTTGGACAATTTAGTAGAACCATATCCTTTTATTGGAATGGAATGGTCATTTCCGACAGTTATACCATTTGATTTGCTCAAATTAAAATAGGACGTAAGATTACCTTGGGATGACGTCATATGTGACGTTGCACCTGAGTCCATATACCAATTCGTGTCTGGTGGATTAAGCCCGAGCGTGTGCATGGCATGTTCAATGTCCGTCGGTTGGCCCACTGTTGAGTGGGCCTCGTTCCACACCTGAGGCCCAAAATTGGTTGTTGTCCCGTGAGGCCCAAACGCTGCTGTCCCGTGAGGCCCAAAACTGGCTGCTGTTCCGCCACTGCTCCCAGCCTCACTGTTGGGTGTTGACACCCAATTTTGACCCATCTTTTAGTCATTTCTTGCAATTTTAAGCATTTTAGGGCACCGCATTTTAATCATCATTTTTTTTGCATTTTTTTACATAATATTCTATGTTTATTTCTTCACAAAATGGCATTGCATCTTTTATTTTAAATTAAGCATGATGTCTTTGTTAATATTATGTTTCTATTATTATTACACCATCGTTTTATTTTAATAATGTTTGCATCTCTTTGAATAATTAATTGACACTGCATTTTTCTTGTAATTAGGCATTAAACATTTGCTAAAATATTGTATTTTATTATTATTGTATCGGCATTTGCATTTTAATAATTTTGTATATTTAAATAATTTTCTTTTAAATAATTAATCAATTTTGCATTTTTGTCAAAACCAGTCCAGTCCAAGTCACAATCTGAATCAGTCCAATCCGCCAGAAACTGAAGCCCAAAAATGAAGCCCAATCCACTTTCATCTTATTTTCCCTACAATACCCAATACCCAAACCCAATACCCAAAACCCTAAACCTAAATCCCACTATAAATAAAACATTACTCCCCATTTTAAAGGCAGCCCACAGAACCCTACTTCTACCCCCCAGCCGTCTCTCACCCTATTTTCTACCCTACTTCGTCTACCCTAGCCGCACAAGCCTACCCCTGCTTCCTCAGCAGCCTTATCCCCCTCACCCCACTGTCCGCCGCCGCCCTTCCCGCCGCCGCCAGCTCCGGCGAACCCCAGCCGCACCCTTCCTCAGCAGCCTTATCCCACTCTCCCGTCACCACTGCCCGTCGCGATACCAGGTGTACTCAGAACCCTTGTCTTATTTCCTTTCAACTAGAATTCTGGTTATTTTCAGTTGGGGGTGCTATTTGCATACTTGAAACTGCTATGGGCTCTATGCCTAGTCCTTGATTTGCATGTGCTGATTTCTGGACACTTACTGATTTCTTGAACTTCTATTTTTGCTTAGCTTGCATAATTTTATCTCTCTCGCTGTTCATAGCCGTTCTATTTAAGCTATATTAAATTGTTAATTTCTATTGCATGTGTTGTTTGGTGTCTTTATGTGTGTTTGTTGTGATTCATGGCCGTTTGGTTGTATTTCTTTAATAATTGTGCTTTCTTATTAGCTATATTGGATTTTGCTACTGGGCACTAGCCGTTCGTTGCATGTATGACAAGCATGTTTTAAATCTTGCCTTAAACGCTATCCAGATTGCTAATTGGTGTTCTAATGTTTCCCAGTCCCAATATCTATGCATATGTTATATTTTGTGTAATGTACTTATAATGTTATTATATTCTTAGTTTATATTAGTGTTCTTCATGTTCTTGGGAGTTATAAATTGTGAAATGTTCTCATGTTCTTAGTGTTTTACATGTTCTTGTGACTACCCTATTTTTCTAATCTTTTAGATCTTTATTTTACTATCTCTCTCCTGACCTATGCGTTTTTTATTCATTTGAATTATTTTGTGAAATATAAATCTTGGCGATGATTGATTACACTTTGGTGATAAGTCACTTTATTATCGCATCGCCTTTACATCGCTTTTGCCTTTCTAGAATTACCCACTGCCTCTAATGTCTTGCTATTTTCCAGACCGGGTCGGGTATATTCTGACTCGGGTCGGGTCGACCCAATTATGAAAGATCAGTGGGTTGTTGGGCTTATTTTGTTATTTATTAAACTGATTTGAACAAGACACTACAATTGATTGGCCAATAAAAAAGTTATCCGTCGATTTTTGAGGCCTCCACAGTTGCAAAGACGGAAAATAAAATGAATGAAGCTTTCTGGGCAAGGATGATTTCTTCTACTTACACCGGATAACCAACATGCGCTGGCAAGGCGAACGCTCGCAGCCGCACTTGTTTAGGCTGTCCCACTTTATATTTTTTACATATCTGAGCCCTCCGTGTCTAAAGCTATTACTGTTTTGGCGCGGATCCGAAGGTTTTATTTATTTTATTATTTTTTAGCAATATTGGCCGATGAAGGAATCTCCGTCTGATTTCCAAGGCCTCCCCTGTGCAAAAGACAGATTTATTTTTTGCTTTATTTATTAATTATTGCTATTACTTTAAAAATTGTTTATTTTATTACTAACACTTTTACTAAGTGTCTATGCAGGTACCCGGAGATCATTTTGTGCAGAAGGCCTAAAAAGGGCTAAAGATGTCCCGAAGTTTTATCTTGCGTCTCATTTAAATTTTAGTTTTACCATTTTTTGTATTGCATTTTATTTTAATTGTAAATTATATGAAAATGCTTAGAATAGTTAGAATAGAAGTCAATATATAATTAACCTAGGTTTGAACGGATAACCGCAAGTTAGCGGATCTTAAAGGATGCCTAACCCCTTCCCTTTAGGATAATAAAGAACCCTGATTCAGAATCTCACATAACTTTCGCAGACCTTTAAATGGAGATCATTAATTGCAGTATTTTATTGCAATAAATCAAGTGTCCTAATTCACTATAATAATTAGGTGGCGACTCCTTAAAATGCATTTAGGAATCAACCATACGTGGCACTCCCGTTTTCGACTCTGGTTTTAAATGGGGTGTTACATTGGGCTTGTGGAAATTCGGCCCAGCAATGGGCTGGACAAAGAAGGCCTGTGAAGGAGTGGACTAATTTGCTGGGTATGAGAAATTGGAATTGGGCCTGGCCCAGTTGGTTGTAGGGTAAGGACAAGTCGGCCCGAGTCCATTGTGGCGATCCATCGAGGTTATTCTTTGCCTGCGCGCCATCGCTACCTCATACCGCCATTCTTTGGCGCCACTGAGCCGCCGCCATACGCCGACGCCGGAACCGCCGTAACCACCGCCGGAATTCCCGTCGTCGCCGGAATTGCGATTGTTCCCGTTTCTGTTGCGGTTTCCACCTTTTTTATTCCCATGCCGTCCTTTTTGACCCCTGTTATTTCCATCATTGGTGAACATACGCAGGTCGGTTGTGTTAGCAACCTTTTAAAAGCCTTGTTCTTCTAGTATTAACATAGATCTTGCTTTGTAGAATAGCAGGCGGGTTACTTTGACGGATAACGGTGGCAACTCCGCTATATGCCTCTGTCAATCCGGCAACAAGTTGTAGAACCAAACGGTTGTCGGAGACGGGGGAACCAGCATTTTTTAATTGATCCGCCAACACTTTGAGGCGTTGACAATAAGCGGACGCATTAGGAAAATCCTCCATATCAACACTGGAGAATTCTTGTTCCAAAGCAACTGCACGGGAATTTTGATTATCATAAAAAATGTCCCGTAATCGATTCCAAGCATCAATTGCCTTAGAATCTGTTTCCATGATCGTGTGCAAAAAATCCGTGGATATTGTTGAATATATCCAACCAAGAACAGTGGCATCTAGAACATCCCACAATTCTTTGTCTTCATCCGTTGTCAAGACTTTTTCTTTGTCTTTTTTCGGGGAAATGATGTGGTGAAGAACCCGGTGAGAACGACAACATATTTTGAATAGTTCCGCCCAGGAAGCATAATGCACATTCTCCATTTGTAAGGTTATGGGAACATGAGTTTTGATATTAGAAACTGTGAGGGCGGGGTGATAAAACGATTTGGATTCAGACATGTTGATAATAGTTGGATGAACAAACAACAGAAAAACACGATGAACAGGAACACAAAAAAACTTCAAATTTTCTGTTTGGAGGAGCCAAAATTCGAAAAAAACAAGGGAAAAAAAATTGGTATTAGGAAGATAAATATTTTCCTTAAGCTCTTGATACCATGATAGAATATTTTCCTCCATCTTATTCATCTTGTATGGTAACAATATATACATAGAATATATTAATTAGGAAGAATGATTCTAGGCTAATGTCTTCCTATTCTTATCCCCTAATATTTTTCTATTCAATGCATAATAATATCCCTACTTTATGATTATACAACCTACCATATATACTAAGATATTACATTAATAACATTATTAATAGTAAGTAATAATATTATTCTAACAAAATATACAAAAGGAAAAATGAAGGACCAATGGTTACTCATTTTCTACATTCGAACTTGATTTGTCACTTAATTTAATAACGCCACTACATGCTGCTAGTTTGCTATGAATCAGTTTGCAATGGTTCTTCAATCCTTATTCGAGAAATTCCTTCCAAACATTTTAGAACCCATCGACTTCACATGTTTGAAATACAATGCTAGGAAGTGCAGCAAAAAGATAGCTATTTATATTTGACATTGCATACAACTCCAAATCCACAACTTTTACACTGACGGAGCCATTGAAAGATACTAACATATTTACCAGAAAATGTCAGGGTAAAATTCCTATCCGGTTTGTGGTTTGGAGGCATAACAAATGAAAAAAGGGCAGTCCGGTGCACTAAGTTCCCTCTATATGCAGAGTCCGGAGAAGAGTCGGACCATAAGGGTTTATTGTACACAATCTTACCTCGCATTCCTGGTCATATGACAACAACTTTACCAGTTACTTCAAGGCTTTCCTTCAGTCATAACAAATGACGATTCCTTGTATTTCAAAAGTAGACAAGAGATGTGCTTTGGAAGCATAACAAATGAAGATTCTCTTCATCTGAAAAAAACATGTGACAAAATAAATCCCTTGTTTTCTCAATAGAGACTTAGGGGTAGAGTGGTTACTCTTTAATGAGCTAAAGCCGCATAGTGTTACAAATACATCTCTCACAATCGTAGTGTTCGGATCAGCTTGTGCAACTCGACTAATTTCATAAGATACTTGTCGCCTTCCACTAGCAACATGTATCAGGTAACTTTATCTACTAAGGATATTTGAACAAGAGACCTTATAGTGTTCAATCCACTCCATTGAACCGGATAATTAATACTTTGGATAGCACATGAGCAAATTCAACCATTTTTCTAATCCTACATGACATTCAATTATTGTTAATTTCTAAACTATTTTGGAATAATGGAGACAGTATTGGAATGATTTTAGATTCTAAATGAAGTTAGGAACTTATTGATTAGATTACGTTGTTAAGATATATGAAATTGAGAAGAAAAAACGCCAAAACTTGGTTGCCATTTTGTGAATTTTTGGTAGACAATCATCTCTCTTAACTCTTGGAATTATCTACAAACTGCTTTCACGGGTGGAAAAAAACATCAATCAAGATATATAAAAGAAAAAGATATTCTTTTTGGCATTTTACATCAAACAAAACACTAATTTAAAAAGGACATTCAATTAAAAGAGCCTTCCACTATTGTTTCTTCCACCATAGAAGCATTACTGAGATAAGGGCTTGTTTGGTAAGTCGCACTAGATTGTATTTTTTTGCATGAATTGTATTGTATTGTAATAAACTAGACTGTATTAATATATAATGGAGAATATTAATATATAATGGACTGTATTTTTATTTATTTTTTATTTTTGTACAGTCTCTCAAAAATGGCAGTTGGAGTGTACTATTTTAGAAATAGTACAGTCCATTCCGGCTGAAAACGCTCACCAAATGCTGTATTATTTTTTTGTACAGTGCACTCCAACGTAATACAGCATATCAAACGTGTCTTAAGGGTATTAATTCGGTTGTTTAACTTTTTTAGCCAACCAAACAGCCCGTTAGTCTAACCCACGTGCCTTTTTTATATATATATATATAATCCTCTGATATTCGAGATTTACAAGTTCGACTAGTTTAGATTTGAGTTGGATAGGAAATATTAAAAGAGAAAACGCTCACTATCAGGATTTTTTTTCATTTTCAAACCTCGAACTCAAGATTTATGATTAAGATTGAAGGAACTTATACATCCCACGACAACCCTTAGTATCTATTTGTCTTGTATTATACTCATCTCCTACTTACAATGAAACATTCCTGATAATCACCATGAGTTACATCCATCCGATCTTCTGGCGATCCACCATTACTTTGTGGCCAACTCGCAAAAACAACCTATTTGAACTTTGAATAATCACATTTTCCCAACATTGTGAGCCAAGCCCAACACAAGCGAACATATCAGGCCCAATATTGTCCAATCGCACAAATGTCCTTATTTCGGAGTGGTCTATCAATCAAATTTGTAATAACATTTTTTTGGCATTTCGTAAAATATATTTTACGTTTAACTTCGGCATATGTATCATAGCATACACACAAATTATGCATAAAAAAGCAAAACTTTCAACACTTAACATAATCTGTAAAGAAAAAAATAGATTTCGCTCGGTATAATTTACGTTTAACTTGACATATTTCAACACTCAACATAATATGGAAAATACTACAAAATGTATGCCGCATAACTTAATTTCTACAGAAAATATGCCGAGCGAGTCAAAAGTTTAGTTTCCAAAAATAAAATTGATATAAAAATTATGTCTTGCAAAACAGGTCTGCATAATTTTATTAAATAAGTAACAGGAGCAAAAATAACCTCATTTTTTCTATTACTCTCCATGAGTTAAAAAATGCCTGACACCTCTTGTATCATGACACACACATACGGGACATTTGCATAAATTGTTCCTTTCAAAGTCACTGTTTAAATTTTATTCCTATTAGCTCAGTAAGAAAAAGGAAATATTATAAATATTATTTATTATTATAAATGTCTATCTCTACAACGAAAGTTAGGGTTAGTGAATTTGAGACCAATGTACTTAGACCCTATAAATAGAGATATTCCCCTCATTGTATTTCATTCATCAAGAGAAATAAAAACTCTCCTCCCTTTCTTCACAATATTCTTGTTCTAATTTTATTAGTTCAACACGTTATCAGCACGAAGTCTAACCAACTGAGATGAACAGTTAAAGAAATTAATTGATGCTATGTTTGTCATGGGCGAAGATATGCCCTATTTACATGCATATTACTCCGGAGAGTAAAACGTACGATTTTCAAAGTAAGTTTTTAAGTATGTATAATTCATGAGGTATGTATCTTAAATAAATTATACAGTGGGTAGAAGTAGTATTCCATATTGTTTTCTTTTCATGTTAACAAAGTAACATGATTCCATCATTGGCTGAAATTAAGCAAGGGATTTAAGGAGTCTAACGTTTTTTTTTCAACATTAATTATTTGGTAGATCTTTGAGTGACAAAGCATTTATTGCTTGCATGAACTTGATGACAGAAGGTATATATATGTCCAATTTAATTGGCTACACCTGCAAAAATAGTGGGCTCACTGGAGGGCTGGCACCTCGGTGCATCTCCTAGGGACCGCGGCGCCAAAGCTGGATTTGAGTGAGCTGACTCAGAATGCTGGGAGATAAGACTGGTTCATCAAGAAATGAGTAGTCTGGTTTTCGGTATTTCTGAGGGTTCGAAAACAGAAATATCGTCTCGTCGAACGTGACGTGACGAGAAATATGAATTTGACGAGTGGACAAGTCATAGCACAGATAATCCCTATGGTTGGGTGGGAAACCAAGGAATACACAAGTTGTAGTTCGAGGATCCAGCTTATGAGGGGTGGTGAAGGTAAGATTGGGATAGCACAGACAACCAAAGGTGTTCATAAGATGGAGTCCTACGATATAAAATGTCTGTGGGGGTCTTGTTTTGTAGGGTGCTAGTAGGTAAAATATTTAGGGGGTATTCTACTATTTTGACAGCATAGACCCAGAAAGATGATGGCAGACATGCATGAAAGAGGAGGGTACAGACTATGTTATTAATAGTACGAATAATTCGTTCAGCTTTATCATTTTGAGGTGAGGTGTGAGGGCAAGAGAAGCGGAACACCATGCCTTGTTGGGAGCAAAAATTATGGAAAGCTGAATTATTAAATTCACGTCTGTTATCACATTGAAACGATTTTATGGATTTTTCAGACTGAGTTTTGATAAATTTGTGAAACTCAAAAAATTTAGCAAAACTTCAAATTTGAATTTGAGGAGATAAATCCATACAAAATGTGAAAAATCATCTAATAAAACAAGATAGAATTTGTGACCTAGAGAGCTAACAACATGAGATGTCCACAAGTCAGCATGGACAATGTCAAATAGGGAAACTGTAATACTCATTGAAGACATGAATGAAGACGAGTATGCTTGCCAAGCGGGCAAGAAAAACAATTTTGGGCAAGTTTTCCATTATTACATTTAATACGCTAATTATTTCTAAGAAAATAAAAAACATGATCTCCTGGATGCCTGAGCCTATTGTGTCATGTGGGTGGAGACAGTGCAGCAAGGGAGACTGGTTGTTGAGTTCTAACAGCGGAAGAGTTTGTGAAAGGGTAGAGGTCTCCCACACTATTGCAACGCGTAAGAATTCTCCACGTATTGAGATCCTTCACAGAGAAACCAAAAGGGTCAAAATCTACAGACACCCAATTATTACGAGTGAATTTTCTAACAGATATCAGTTTTTTAATAATTTGAGGGGCGTATAGGACATGATTAAGTGAGAAGGGTGGATGGAGATTTTTAATGTGTGTATTGTCATAACCTGCTATTGGAATACGGTGACCGTTGCCAACAGTAATGTATTAAGGATACTTTAACTGAAGCAGATGAGAAAAATTACCTGAAGAGTTGGTTAGGTGTGATGTGGCTCCGGAGTTCATATACCAATTATTGTCGGGCGGTTGCAAAGTGAAAGTGTTGAAAGCTTGGCCCAAATCAGTGGGTTGCATCTGTTGAGCTAAAGGAAATTGTTGGGCTGACATCAGATGAGCCTGTTGGTGCTGGACCGAGGACATTGGGTCGCCACTGCTGCTGAAACTAGGCCTAGTTTGCAGGACTGGACCGTCACTGCTGCTGTTGTGTTCGACCACTGCTGAGGCGGTCATTCTGCTTCTTCTTCTTTGGCGTCAGCGATGGCGTGAAGCTATCATGCTTTTTCTTTGTCGCGGCCCTTTCCCTTGTTTCCTTGTCTGCGACCTCTGCTGCCTCTGCCTCCACCATGGTTCTGCTGGTGGTGGTGATCCAGAGGTGGCGGAGCAGTGGTGATGGTCGATGACTGGAAGTTTTCAACGGCTAATGTTTTTTTATTGTGCTCATCCTGTTTAGCACGTCGTGTTTCTTCCAACAACAATTGTGACCGCGCCTTGTTGAAAGATGGAAGTGGATCAACCTGTTGAATCATTGTTGCAAGAGTATCATATTCCCCATTTGGTAATCCTGCAACGAGTTGTAGTACCATTTTAGTTTGATACGTATGTCCCAATAGAAAGTTGGTCGTGACAAGTTTGATTGTTTGCGATGATTCGGTCATGTTGTTGAAATTCTCAAGGCGTGTGTTGTTGAACTGCTCCTCTAAATACACTGCCCTAGTATTTTTATTATCCTGAAATATTTTCTCCAGGCGTACCCAAAGCTCGCGTGTCGAAGTACCTGTTTTCAGGATAGTACACAACAAGTCATTT
Source organism: Przewalskia tangutica (assembly GCA_029844215.1). Taxonomy (NCBI): domain Eukaryota; kingdom Viridiplantae; phylum Streptophyta; class Magnoliopsida; order Solanales; family Solanaceae; genus Przewalskia; species Przewalskia tangutica. The sequence continues at coordinate 153,970,945 of CM056720.1, forward strand.
GAGATGGTACTATAGATACATTGTTTGACAATGGCGTCAAGGCGACGCCATGTTGAATCATCAAAGTCAGATGGGCGAGGGATTGACTCATCAATATGGTCGAGCACGTTGTACGCACAAACATGAATATAGAATAGTTCTACCACATAGAATATTGACAGTCTTCTTGATCAAGAATAATAGGGACAATTGTTTTTATATTTGTGACAGCAAACGCTGGATGAAAAGAAGATTTTGATGAAGGAGGAGGGGTGTCAACTAAATCAGAGGTAGAACCAGTAGATTTATGAGAGGTAGGAGGAGACATGATAGCCACAGGATTAGAAATTCAGAAAGAAGGGCACCGCGGCCGAGAGGAGTAGGGGGCGGATTTGAGAGAAGAATTTCTAGGGTTAGGCTACTGATACCATGTAAGATATTGGAATAATTTCCCCTTAGGAATTTCTTTCATTAATCACAATATATATAGTTGTACAAAGGTGATTCCTAATACAGTAAGAATCTTAAATTACCTTAAACACATGATACTAATAAATACAATATATAATGTGAATATTCGCTAATATGTAAGATATTGGAATAATTTCCCTTAGGGATTTCTTTCATTAATCACAATATATATAGTTGTACAAAAGTGATTCCTAATAGAGTAAGAATCTTAAGTTACCTTAAATACATGATACTAATAAATATAATATATACTGTAAATATTTGAAGAATATTCGCTAATACATATGGCTAAATTAATAATTTACATCTTCATAACCATAGTCACTTCAATTTCCTTTCATTTCTTAACAACCCCATCAAAATTTTACTATCACTCTTTATTCTTTTTATGATAATTCATCTATAGCAAATCATCTTTACACCTTAACTAAAAGACCTCATGTTGCTGGTTCTTTTAGCTAATGCTGAAGCAGCAACTTAAGTTTTTATCAATATTCACTTCTTGCAATATACCATCACATGTAACATCCTATGATGTTGCCTTAACTTATCCTGTCTCAAGGTCTTTACTATTAACACCTTCAACTTCAGAAAAAAACAATAAAATTTGGTCTTGTTCAAGAAATTTATGATGATGATCCTTATACAGATGTGGCAAATGAAGTATTACCTACTTTCCATGCTTATGCTAAATCAGGTATTGTTTAGATAGTGTTTCAATATTTTGAAATGATGGATTTTATTAAGTACTTAAGGATGTGTTTGATAGGAAAATGTTTTCCGCAAATATGAGTGAGTTTCTTATGGTGTTCGGTAAGTAAAAAATACTATTCCAAAAGAAAATTATGTAATTCAGGGAAATACTATAGGGGATGGTGGTAGGGTAGGGGTGGGATGTCTTGGGGAGAAGGGAGGAGACTATCAATGTATATGAAACTTGTTTTCCGCGCTTTCATTAGTAAAGTCATTTTTCTTATTTTCAATTAACTTGTTTTTCTGGAGAAAATATTTTTCAAAAATTTTGATCAACCATACCTGCGAAAATTAGAAAATGATTTTCTCCATACCAAACACACCTTAAGCCTTTTGGATTTCAAAGTGATTCATCAATCTTGAAAATGATTTTGGGTAATTTATTTTAGGTTCATCCTTGATATGATAAATAGGACTAGTTTCTTTAGAAATCATAAGCAGTTCAATTGAAAAAACATTTTAATGAAATCATAGTCAAAAATAGAAGAGCAGCGTTTCTGAATGCTTAACTCTTGTGTGGCTTAGTTGAATCTCGGAGATAGTATTGTTATTAATCTTCTATTTGCTCGTCAACAAGACTTCAATTATCTTCGGGAAACATGGTTATGTAAAGTCAAGAAAGTGTCATTTGGTTTTGTCGTATTATTATTACCCACATTCAATGATTCAAACAATTTGATTTCTATAATTAGTTTAGTGCCAAGTACTTGAAAGGCTAATCTCGCCAAATTTAAATATTGGATCCGCCTGTGCAGGTACTACGACTGGTCCTATGGTATATGCAAATTACGGGCGAGTGGAGGACTATGCAGCATTGAGAGAAATGGGAGTTAATGTATCTATCCCCGAAGTGTTCTGCGGAGGTATATTATAATATTGAAAGTTCTCTAGGATTTTGAATACTGTTATATTGGCTAGATATGGAAAGATATACAGGGGAGACATTGTGCATAATGCTCATGCTGCTGGTGCAATAGGGGTGTTAATTTTTACAGATAAAAAGGACTGTGGCGACGCCAAATGGTTCCCGGATGATAAGTGGATGCCACCAAGTGGAGTCCAAGTTGGATCAGTGTATTATGGAATTGGTGATCCTACAACACCTGGGTGGCCTAGTACTGGAGAATGTGTGTTACACATCGTAAGTTAAGACAATGGTTAAGAACGTCATTAAGATTAAGATTCAGATAATGGATATAAGTAATATTTATATAAGCTACGAGCGCGTCAATGAGAATTTAATATGATAAGTTATATATATTTTCATTAAGGATTATTACATATATAAGAATTACGACATGGGGAATGCGAGACCTTATGAAATTCCCGGAAAATTAATGGAAACGAGAATCAAGATTGAAAGAATTGGAATTAAGATTTATTACTTGGGGGATTAAGTTAGTTAAATAGACACTTAGAGAGTTAAAGTGTAATTGCAAGGGGGACCAAAGTGTATTTATTAGAAATCTGAAAATATTAAATTAGACCTAACTATTTCATTCTTTCACTTAGACAAAATCAAAATTTCTCTCCTCCTATTTCTTTTCCCATGGCCGAAATTCTCACCCCATTTGTAGCAAGAAAAATCTAGTTTTTATTCCATCTTCTTAGACTAATTATCCTACACAATTGAAGCCTAGAATTAGAGGATTTTTGTAGCCCAAAACAGTGGGTTTCGGTACCCACTGGACCGAGACTTGGGGCAGTGATTCCTTCAAGTTTTGAACAAGATTTTTGGAAGGAAAACATGTATAAATGATGGGTTGACATTATGGAATGATTGCATGTTGAATTGGAGTGGAAGAAGTGAAAAAGTGGGCAAGAAGAGGGGCAAATAAAAATGGGCAGAAAATCGGGATTTTGGGCAGAATTTTAGTCAACTTTGGAGGGGCATATCTCCTCGTATATTAGGGTTTTTTGGGTGTTTCAAAAGACTAAAATGAAGTTCGTCGAGTCTAGTTTCCAACGAAACAAACCGCTCGTCAATAGGACGCTGGAGTAGGGAGTCATGGACGTTACAAGTTCAGCTGACAAAGCAGTGGCTAAAAATCGGGACTGTTTTGGGATTAAATTAAGATATGAAAATTCTTCTTTCTATGCTATAATTGAAGTTGCATATTATTGTAGTTGAAGTAATGGACTTGTGTTAGGAAGAAATCTTGAATTTAGACAATGCATGTGTCAATTTTGGGTGTGAGCCGAATTGAGCTATTTCGGGCATATGTTGGATTAGTGTGTTGTGTTGTAAATTTCATCACTAATTGTGTATTAAAATGGATGAAATTGTGAAGATTAAAGATAGATTCGTTATATGGGATTGTTGGAAAGATAAGTTGGTTTAATAGTTAAGAAAAGAGTTAAAATGGTCGCATGTTAATGGCCTAAAATTCATGGATAACTCTCGGACATTGTGTGACCTTTACGGGCTGTTTTTGTGCAAATTAATTGTTAGTATTATTATTAGTATCGTCGCTAATCGTATGTTAAGAATTGAAAGAAGCATTGATACTTGGTATTGTAATTAGTTATATAAAGGGACGCGAGATGAAATGGATTTAAGAAACCAAGAAAGGAGTTACAGAACTTTTTAGACATTATGGTAACATTTTAAGAATTTCATGAATATGGTAAATAGGTGCGATAGTCACCTTGATGGTTAAAATTGTTGTCTTTCATGAGTAAGGAGAAAGGAGGAGGTATGATGGAGTATATGTAGTGTATGGAGCCTAATTAGATTACATATTGAAATGGTTGGGGTTGTTGGTTGATTTGGATTGTTGGTTAATTGTGGATACGCACATAAACAGAGGAAATGCTGCCCAAATTTTTATAGAATTAAGGAAGTTGTTATTCAAATAACTTACGTTAGGAATCCTAGAATTAATGGTCTTATTATTATGATTATAGGCTGACGTACTAGACGAGGCGCATCCTAGTTTTACATTGGTTGAGCGACTAAGAGGTATGTGAAACTATCTTTTCCTTCTTTGGCATGATTTTGTGAAAATCCTTCTTCTTTCTTTTGGCATGAATTTTAATGAAAGTACGGCGGACGTACGTGATTTCTTCAAAGTCTGGTTTTAATAAAATAATGATTCATGATATGATAAGTGTCTCGGCTTTCCAAAAGATGTTTTAAAATGATATATGATACGGTAAGCGCCTTGATTTACCAAAAGATGATTTAAATGATATATGATATGATATGATAATGCCTTTTCTTATTCCGTTGAGAGTCAAATGATAATTTAAGTTATATATGGTTGCTCATGATACTCTGCTCGTGCCAAGTGTTATTACTCATTTCACCGAGTCCCTCACTAGAGGGTCGGGACACGTTATATGTACATATAAGATGATGATGATTCCATCGAGTCCCTCACTAGAGGGCCGAGACATGTTATACATATATGATTTCATCGAGTCCCTCACTACAGGGCCGAGACATGTTATATTGATAATTCCATCGAGCCCCTCACTACAGGGCCGAAACATGTTATATTGATAATTGCATCGAGTCCCTCACTAGAGGGCCGAGACATGTTATATACATACATATGGACATGATGACTCTATGGGTAAGCATTCAGGATTACTGATATGATTCTTTATTTCACATGGCACAGTTATGATTTCATTTTCAGTATTTCATGTTTTCATACTCAGTACATTATTTCGCATGCACCCCCTTCCTGGGCCGCTCATGCCCGCAGGTACAGATATTCAGTTCGGCGATCCTCCGGCTTAGGATTCCTGCGCTGCTGTTTTCTTGGGAGCTCCACTGTCCGGAGTTAACCATTTTGGTACAGATTCGCTATTTTAGACTTATGTATATTTAGGGGCACGACGGGGCCCTGTCCCGTCATATTATGTTATTCTTCTCTTAGAGGTCTGTAGACAGTTGTGGGTTGTACGTATGTAGACTTGTAAATCTGTTTTGGTCAGCTATGTCACTATACTCTATGTTGGAATGTTCCCGTGTATGTGATATTATTCGGTGGCAGCCTTGTCGGCTTGCTTATTATATTATGTTGGCTAGTTGTGACTCCTCAGGAGGCAGGTACAGTCTTGTGTAAAGGCAGCCTTGTCGGCTCGCCTATTCTGGCACATGTTGTTGTTACGGCGTTGTGTTTCCGGAATTCATACTTCCCTTAGTATTAGTCGGATTACGTGTGACAGGTTAGTGGAATGACGTCATTAGGGCGTTTAGTCGCGGCTCATCGGATCGGGTCGTGACAATGTGAGAGATTGTCAAATGAGGAAGTTGACAAGGAAGGAAATGTACTGTTGATACCTTCATTGCCAATTTCTTGGGCTGATGGAGATGCAATTATAAAGACTATTGGTGGAAAAGTAGCAAATGTGGATTGGCAAGGAGGAAAAGATAGCCACATTTATAGAGTTGGGCCATGACCTGCAATTGCAAACCTATCTTATGAAGTAAGTAACTCCCCGTTTTATTTTATGTAAAGGTGTTCGACTGGTCAGGGAGTTTAAAAGGAATAGAACAATTTTTGGAACCTTGTGGTCTTAAACATGCCATGACCATTTTGGTAGCTATAAGATGGTGTCGTTAAGGGTAAATTGAGAAGTTCAAAACGGTAGGTCTAAGACCATGTCGTCAAGGGTAAATTGGGAAATTTAAAGTTAGATTGTTTCTAAATATGGAAAGGTATCGTTCTTTCTGAAATAGACTAATAATGAAAGAATGCCATGTAAAAGGGAACCAAAGGATATATGAGAAAGTCTGAGCTTTGTAAGTAATCATCAGAGTTAATTGTCATTTTTGTATAACATCTGATTCACCCTTTCCTTTAGAAAGAACAAAGAATACTAGTTTACAAGTCAATTTTGGGATTGTTGAATGGTTGTAAGTTCTACAGGGACAACAAGTCATAAGCACTATCCAAAATGTTATTGGACTTATAGAATGGAAAGAAGAACCTGATCGGTACGCCTCTCTAACTTTCATGGGTTAGTTGACTTTAGTACAACAAAAACATATCCAGTGTGATCCCCCACAAGTGGGGTCGGGGAAGTTAGTTGACTTTAGTACCGCCTTAAAATGCACAACATATATCGGTATCAGAATGAAATTGGTTTGAATAGAATAGAATGAATTTGTATAATCGACTTCAACTAGTCTGAGATTGAGGCGAAGTTGATTGAATGATTGACGAGTTGGCTGACTTCACGTGCAACCGTCCATAAAACAAAGGAAAAACTATAAAACTTAGTCCAAGTGAAAAACAAGATGACTAAAAAAATAGCTAGAATGTCTCTGTCACTCAAGGGAAGATGTTTCCAGGTTTGTTATACTAGGTAATCATCGTGATGCGTGGACATTTGGAGCTGTTGATCCGAATAGTGGCACAGCAGCCCTACTTGAGGTATTATTTCTCCAGAGAACTTTACCTTATCAGTTACCTAAAATGTCAAGTATGTATATTTTCATGAATCAAATATGTATATACATATATAAACTGATGATGCAGATTGCGCAAAGGCTCGAAAAGCTGCAAAAAAGAGGGTGGAGACCGCGAAGAACAATCATCTTATGCAACTGGGATGCTGAGGAGTATGGCCTGGTGACCTTTCAACTCTTTTCTTAGACAAACACGAGCATATTCGTATACAAACAAAGTTTTTTATGTCACAAGAACAGACAATGACAATAACTAAGGGTGTGTTTGGTATAAAGAAAAATATTTTCCTACAAAATGTCTTTTTGGAAAATAAATGGGTTTCTTACTTATTTTCTTATTTTCTAGTATTTGGTAAGTAAAGCAAAAAAATATTATTCCAAGAGCATTTGTATGTAATCTAGCAAAATGTTATGGGGGTGGGATGGGGTGGGAGTGGGGGTTTGGGGGGTGTTGAGGTGTTGGGTGGCTGAGAGGAGACATGAACTTGGCATGTCACTTATGGAACTTGTTTTCCTTACCTCCGTTAGGGAAGCCATTTTTTTCATTTTTAAAGAACTTGTTTGTTGGGTTTTAAGGTGTTTAGGAATGGGAAATGGAGGGGAAAATGAATTTTTGAATTGTTTCTTGTTGCTTTTTGGATGAAGCATTTCTCCTACATTGGTTGTGGAAAGGAAAGTTTTTGTGCTTAAATAAAGAAGCATTTATTCTTGTTGTTAAAAGGTTGAGAAGAATTCAATCCTCGCGCCGTCGTCGCTCTGCTCGGATTCGGTCAAATGATAGATTGATTTATCCTTTTGGACCAAATTTGACCCGTGATGAAGACAACATACGTCACACAATTAACCTAGACAAAGAGATCAAACAAAGTTATGAATGACGGTTCAACATTATCAAATAACTCAATCCATTTTCGTGATGAAGAAAATATTCAGAAACAAGGATAAAACATTAAGGCTTTTTAATGAGTTAATAAAGCATTAAAGTTTTTAATAGTTTCCAAGTTTGGCAAGATATGACCAAATAGTGTATCTATAGGCTTACATGTTTAGAAATCACCTATGTGAGTGTGAAGTGTAAGTTGCTTCAAGGAGAATGACAGTAAAAGCACATTCTCTATGCACTCATAAAACCAAGCGGTGTTCATGGTTGAAACGAACACAATCGTGAGAATCATAGACGGTTAAGGGTTAATTATGTGACTTATGTTGTCTAGGTATACAACAAAGCTCGACGGTTCAACGATATCATATCTACCGATTGACCGAGTATATCCGATATAAGCTCACTACGGAAAGTTCAAAGAAAAACCTACTTATCCAGATGCAATTAATCTTTACTTGTAAATCACACACTTGTCTGTGCATTCCTTTACCTTATAGCCATTCTCCATTCATATGGGGGATTGTTGGTTTTTAAGGTGTTTAGTTGAATGAGAAATTGAGGGGAAATACGGAGGGAAACTGAACTTTTGAATTGTTCCTTGTTGCTTTTTGGATGAAGCATTTCTCCCACATTGGTTGCGGAAAGAAAAGTTCTTATGCTTAAATAAAGAAGCATTCCTTCTTGTTGTTAAAGGGTTGACAAGAAGTAAGCCTCGCGCCGTCGTCGTTGCTTGGCTTCGGATTCAGTCAATTGATTGATTAATCTTTTTGGACCAAGTTTACTTGATTTTAAATTATTTTCTTAACCGTATCCAACCCGAATCCGTTCCTTTCCGAATTAATTTAAATTTCCCGTCGTCCATCTGAAAGGTTGCAACCTTTGAGTTGCACCTTTCTGAACCAACACTTAGTTATATATAACATGTTGATCCTCAGATATTCCTTACGAATTTCTGATCTTCTCCTCTCTTCTTTTTCTTGCACATTAAATTTTTTGTGTGATTTACAGCCTTCGAGTGAGTTCGTTGTCGCCGGAGTTTGCAGTACCGCTACACCGGTGAGCAAATCGTTCTATCCTGGGAGGATATTTTCCACAACCTCGGGTACATTGAGGGAAATAATTTCCTTAAGGACACACTATGTATTCAGTGAGCTCGATTTAATTCTTATATATATATATATATATTCATATACTGTTCTTCTAAAAGCTCCAGATACTGGTTTTGTTGTTTCTGAATTTTCCAGTTTCTGATTTAAGTATATTTTCGGATACAGTTTATTAACATTGTTTTCCTAGACAAAATGCTTTTCAAAATATTTTAACCAATCAAATATGGAAAAAATAGAAAAGTTTTTCAGAAAATGCTTTCCTCCATACCAAACACACCCTAAATGTTAACAACCTGCTCATTTCAGATAGGTTTAACAGAGTGGGTTGAAGAAAATAGGGAAATGCTAGCTGCAAGGGCCGTCCTACTTGAACGTTGATTGTGCAGTTCAAGCGGGACCTTTTCGAGCCTCTGCAACCCCACAGCTTGATGAAATAATCATACAAGCTGCTCAGCAGGTATCTCCTGATTATCCCCCAAAAAACGTGTTACAGTCTACCGGTTAAAACTTTTAGACGAAATGGTCACACACTTCACCGATACCCATGGTATCGGAATAATACTAGACACCTATCTTACTGTTTTCCTTGAATCATGAAAGCATTTTAGTTGCTATGTATAAAATTTAGCACATCAAGTACGGTATTTGATTACTAGTTAACAATCCTGCATAACTAATACATGTATAAGTTACGAGGGAATTTATGTATTATTTTATGCAGGGTAGAAGGTGAATAACTAATACATGCATAACTAAACCATGCATAACTTATCCCTACATTACTAATACACGCATAACTTTAACCAACAACAAAACGACCCCTTAAGTGTTTGGATATCATTTCGAACTTGTATTCTTATATGCGACTAGTTATTGTTACTTCTGGCTCTTTGAAACTAACTTCTTCCTTGTAGGTCCAAGACCCTGATAACTCTTCACAAACTATTTACCAATCCTGGCTCGCCTATGGAAAGGATACAACAGTAAAGGTGAGAGTGGTAAAATGCTTGCCTAAGTTTAGACATCATCTTAGTCGGTACCTTAATGGCCTAATGTTTCGTTCAAGAACTTACAACTTTGACACGGCAGACTTATCCTGATTAATTATCTTTCATGAAGCTCGGGAGATTAGGAGGAGCTGGATCAGATTACGCGGCATTTGTTCAACACATTGGAACTCCAGCACTAGACCTGTCTTTTGGGCAAGGTAACAAGATATTAGTTACCTCACAAAGCTTAAAATATAGACAATGAAGTATAAATAGGAAAAGAGTAGACCACATTAAAACAAAGGAGAAACAAGAATATATCGTGACAAGCTTGAAACTTCGTTCAACTTTCCATATAATATTCTAACATTAAGGACATTCGATATTTGACTGCAGGTTACCCAGTCTACCACTCGATGTATGATGACTTTGTATGGATGAAGAAATTTGGAGACCCGATGTTTCATAGGCTACAGGTTTATTATGCCTTTTTCCAAATAACTATATGCGGAATCTTTCATATCAGCGTGAGAGTGTTTGTTCCCATTATATGCTAAAACTTGTTCTTAAGTAGAAGCAGATGCTGATGACAAATTTAAGATGCCAAAGCCTAGAAACCAAAGATTAATACAGTTATTTATTATCATATATCAAGGAAGTCCCACATGAGATGTAAAGTAATTGTATATGCACAAAAGAGATCACGGTTTATGCCTATTAATTACATGTTCATATTTCTACATGCTTTACTATTCCATTCAATACTCTCCAGTTTATGGTCGCTTCTCTATGTTACTGGTTGTTGCTTCATTGAATTTGCTTCACTAATAGGCTTTGATCGTTATGGACTAGTTCATTGAGAGTCCAATTACGTTTCCAGAATCTATGTTGTATATTTGAAAGAGGTTGACCTCCTAGCTTTCTCTCATGGTACACTTTTTGTGGATATTCCTCAATGTCCCGGCTACTCACGAGCTATATTGTTACTCTTGTTATCACCGGGAGAAATCTGACCCATTCTCCTGTTCCCGCCTACGTATATATGATATGTTAAGATCATTTGATAACCCTCAAAATCCTCCATCTTTGATTTGCGTTGCTGATATTGATCCCGTCGTGAACACCAACCATATTGAATAGGTTCGATCTATAGTCTTTAGGGCCTCCTAAAACAATCTACTAAATTAATCGAGATATTTATGTGGAATTTGAAGTAAAGGAAAATGTTGAAGGTTATATGGACTCTCATCAAGATTATGTGCATGTTTATACATATATGAAACAGAGATTATGTGCACATTTCTACAGGCTATCTTATAACAGTTCATAGCAAATACCTTGTTTTTCATCATGGATCAATCTAAATTTGTCATATTTTTTACAGCTGCAAGCATTTGGGGTTTAATAGCACTTCGACTTGCAGACGATGAAGTTTTGCCTTTATATTACCTTTCCTACGCGTCTGAGCTCCAGATATTGTTAATTATCTGTTTAGCTACGACTAAAATGCAACCTAATATTTCCAATATTCATGAAACAGAAAAGTGCAGAACACTTGGAAGCTGTAATTTCAGACAAGGGGATTTCACTTGTTCCCTTGTATGCTTCAATTGAAAAACTCGGAAAAGCAGCCACAAGAATTAAGAATGACATAAAGGTATAACGTGATTTTTCTATATGAAACGGCTTAAGCTTTTAAATTAGTTGGTCAGATGATTCAACAGTAATACTTAAGATTGTGCACGTGGATTCAACAAAAACATGACTTGTAGGCACTCAAAGCAAAAAGAAGTCGGGCATCAGTGAGAGAGTTGAATGGCAGACTAATAATGACAGAACGGGCATTCACAGACAGAGACGGGCTTTCCTCAAGGACATGGTACAAACATTTGGTAAGAAGTCTTCTTTCAACCTTGCTCTGATATCAAGTGCTATAATGCAACTATCCATTTCATGACAGAGTGGATTTAATTACTGCTATTGCAATTTTTTACTCAGATTTATGCACCAGCAAGGCACGATGATTATGGTTCTAACTCATTCCCCGGTATCTCTGACGCTATTGAGAGAGCCAAGAGCCTGAATTCTGCTGACTCGTGGCGTTCTGTGCAACATGAAGTTTGGCGAGTTGCTCGAGCCATCACACAAGCATCACTAGTCCTCAGCGGTCGACTAACATGAATCTTTGTAGTATCATTTACAATGTTATTATGTTAAAAAAAAAATGAAGCAAGTGGCTGTATATACGGTTTCACAAGCTTTGTTCTAACAATGTTGTGAAATTTTGCTAAAGATCAAACATGGAATCTTAGTGAACAATTTTGCTGATAGCAAATGGAATATGTGCATCATATCCTGTGGTAAATGTTTGCATAAGGCTTGACTGAACAATTATACAATATTTGTCTTATGTAACATGTTGGCATAATTTAGCTACTACGTTCATAGGAGCAATTACCATAAATGGACCCGAACAATTAGACAATATTCTAGTATAAGCATATAGTCAGCGTTCCTTGTGAGTTATGAGTCAAGATCAAATTCTTCTTTTGAGTATGATTGGGTCCTGTAGTGGTAAAACGTGGTGAACCGGGTGTACTAGTTCTCAACCTCTATTAAACATGATCATTAAGTATTGATTCTCATTATTAACTCTTAACTACTAATAAACTGTAATTTGCTAAAAGGGTGCATTAGAAAATCTTTTCTATGGTAAATGTTTTCAGTGTGAAAATGTTTACCTTGAGAAATCATCTTCTTGATCATTTTCTAGTTCTTCATTTGTATAAACTACTCCCTCCGTCTCAAATTATTTGTCGTTTTTTTAGTTTACACTCCCCTTTAAGAAATATTAATTAGGAGGAGTATTTGACCTATTTTATCCTTATTTATGTCTTTGTTATAATCTATCTTCATTAAATGTTTATTTATGTATCATCTTCATTAATTACAAAGAGTAATGAAAAAATAATTAATTATTCCTTGAACTTCTAAAACGACAAATAATTTGAGACAACTATTTTTAGTAACCATGACGAATAATTTGAGACGAAGGGAGTAGGTAGATGGTACAAGTTTCTTATTTTTCTGAAATTTTCTGTGTAATATTCAAACTCATAACACTACAATAAGAGAGTACTAGTTTATGCATTTAAGGGATATCAATTTTTTCTTTAGAGAGAAAAAGATAAAAATAAATACTATACTTTTCCAGTAAAGAATAAAAAAAATCGGACCTTTATGTACTTGGGTTTTACTAAATATTGGTCTCATTTAGCAAATGATCAACTTTTTTTTAGAATGGTAAAGAAACTATAATTGTGTCCATCAAAATTTTGAACCTTTTCCAGTTGAGTATTATCATTCCTTTTTAAAGTGGAGGTAAGTTTTGTGTACACGCTATCCTTCTCAGACCTCATGGTGTAAAATTTCACTGGATATATTATTGTTGTATTATCATTCTCCTGGCAATCACTTGATACATTTTCTAAAACTTCATTATTTGGCGTTTGGACAGATTTTTGAAAATATTTTTAGACCAATTTTATGGATATTATTCTTTTGGAAAATAATATTATTCGTTTGTAAGATGATATTAATCTCCCTTGGGGAGTCTTTCATTAATATCAAGGTATATATAGAGTACAATATTCATCCCTTATACAATAGGAATCCTAAGCCTACATAAAAGAGGAATCCTAGTCTTGTCATAATTATATTTACACAATATATGAAAATATTCTAATTATGGGTAGGGAATATATTATTTCCTATATTTACATGTTTACACACCCCTTCAATGATGAGGCCTGACGACCGATCTCAAGTCAAGAAACAAGCTGCAGGAAGTCCTTTGATAAATATGTCGCAGATACCGTCACGATGATGGAACATGTAACACTCGACATGGCACAGAACAACTTTCTCACGAACAAAGTAGAGTCTATCTCGGTGTTTGATTCACGATCTTTGAAACGGATTATGAGACAAATAGATGGCAGAGATGTTATCACAGTACACAATAGATGTCTGACGCAAAGGACACTGAAGTTCTAACAATAAGTTTCTGAGCCAACAAATCTCAGCTACTACATTTGCAACGCCTCGGCATCAAATTTCTGATCGATCTAGATATGGTAGCTTGTCGCTTGGCAGACCAAGAAATCAGATTATCCCCTAAGAAAACACAAAATCCGGAGGTGGAGCATCGCGTGTCCGGACACCCTGCCCAATCTGCATCCGTATATGAGAGCAACCTGTTTGGTGCAGAGGGGTATAGGTGCAAACCATAATCAAGGATACCCTTAATGTATCGAATGATACGCTTAAGAGCAGTGAAATGAGACTCTCTGGGGGCATGCATGAATAAGCTCACCTGCTGAACAGCATAAGCTATGTCTGGCCTGGTAAATGTGAGATACTGAAGTGCACCTGCAAGGCTCCTATACAGAGTAGGATCAGAGACTGGAGCACCATCCATAACACTTAGCTTAGATTTCAAATCGACTGGAGTAGGCATAACTTTGCAGTTCGCCATCTTAGCCTTGTACACTATCTCTTCTGCATACTTACGCTGACACAAGAACATGTGATTGGCAGACCTGGTCACTGATATCCCCAAAAAATAACTCAGCTTTCCCAAATCAGTCATTGCAAATTCGGACTTAAGCAAGACAATAATCTCATTTTTCAATCTATCTGAGGAGGCAGTTAGAACAATATCATCCACATACAATAATAAGTAAGCAGTGCTACTACCTCGATGAAAAATGAAGAGTGGTGTATCACTCTTGCTGCATACAAACCCAATCTGCAAGATATACCTGGCAAAACGATCATACCACGCACGAGGAGCTGCTTTGTGCCATATAGTGACTTACGAGACGCACATATAGTGAGGATCGCTGGATGGGTGAACTCGACGGTGACGACGTATTAATCGCTTTCTCAGGTCCCCATGTAAGAATGTATTCTTCACATCAAGTTGATGGATCGACCAGTGTTTGTCTATAGCAATGCTCAAAACTGTGTGAATAGTAGCCGGTTTGACAACCAGGCTGAAGGTCTCCCCACAATCAATGCCCTCCTGCTGATTTGTGCAATTAGCCACAAGACGGACCTTATACCTCTCAAGATGTCCATTGTCTCTGAACTTGTGACGGAAAAGCCACATACATCGAATTACATTCACCCCCTCAGGTCTAGGTACTAGATCCCACGTGTGCTGTTTAGTTAAAGCATTGAATTTCTCATACATAGCCGCATTCCAATTAGGGTCTTGTTTGGCCAATTTTGGGTTCATTGGAAGTGGAGAGATGATTTTGGCAGACAAGTTGAAATGGACTTTGGGTTTGAAGATTTCATGCTTTGAACGAGTTTTCATTGGATGAGTATGGACAGTGGGTGGCGGAGTGGTGTCTGAGACGGGGGTAAAGTTGGATAAGGAGAAGGTGGGGGCGAAGCCGTCAGAGGAGCCGCGACTCCTGGATCGAGCACTGTGGCGCTAGAAGGTTGATAGGCTTCTTTGAAGTTTGGGCGGCCAAAGACAGGCCGTGAGATCGGCCGACGTATTCCCAAGATAGCTCATCGAAATCGCGCCGCAGCGCTCTCGGGTCGCGGCTCTGACGACGGAACAAAAGACGTGAGTTGTTCGAGGATGAGAGGAGAGATGACAGGCTCGTCAAGAAATGAGTAGTCCGGTTTTTAGAATTTTGGAAGATTCGAAAACGGAAATGTGGTCTCGTCGAATGTGACGTGACGAGATATGTGGATTTGACGAGTCAACAAGTCATAGCATAGATAGCCCCTATGATTTGGCGAGAATCCTAGGAAGACACAGGGAGTAGACCTAGGAGCAAGTTTGTGAGGGACGGTAGAACTGAGGTTGGGATAGCACAGACAACCGAAAATTCGTAGATGATCATAGGAGGGGACTCTATGGTAGAGGATTTCGGTAGGGGTCATATTGTGAAGAGTGCTAGTAGGGAGAATATTTAGAATGTATTATGACATTTTAGCAACATATACCCAGAATAAAGGATGGAGGCATGAATCAATAGGGTGCGAATCATATTGTTAATGGTACGTATGATTCTTTCAGCTTTACCGTTTTGTGGTGAGGTGTGAGGGCAGGAGAAGCGAAAAACCATGCCATTATTTGTATAAAACCGGTGAAACATAGAGTTATTGAATTCACGACCATTATCGCATTGAAATGATTTTATACTTTTTTCAAATTGTGTGTGGATAAACTTGCGAAACTGAAGAAATTTGACAAACACTTCCGATTTAAATTTAAGAGGATATAACCAAACATAGTGTGAAAAATCATCAAGCAACACAAGATAGTATTTATGATCGAGAGAACTAGAGATAGAAGATGTCCATAAATCGGCATATATAATATCAAAAAGAGCAAGTGTAACACTAGTAGACGATTTAAACGGAAGACGAATATGTTTGCCTAAAGAGCAAGAAACACAATTTTGAGTAAGTTTCTCATTACAAGCAATGAAATTGTTGCCTTTAAGAAAATTAAAAACTGGGACTCCTGGATGGCCAAGCCTATTATGCCAAGTTGAAGAAGAAACAACCGCTAGAGTGACGGGAGAGCAAGATCTGCCAGCGGAGGTGGAAGTGAATGGATAGATATCCCCCGTGTTATTGCATCTCGTAAGAGGTGTCCCCGTATGAAGATCCTTCACATTAAAATTAAAAGGGTCAAAATCCACGGAGACAGAATTATTATGAGTAAATTGGCGGACATATATGAGGTTTTTAATCATGTGGGGGGCATATATGGTGTTTTTAGGGAGAATGGTGGATGGGGAGGTTGTGTGTATGGGGTACCATACCCTTTAACTGGAATGCGTTGTCCACTACCAACTGTAACATATTGAGGATGCTTTAAACTGAACAGTTTAAGGATAGTACCAGCAGATTGGGTGGCGTGAGATGTGGCGCCTGAGTCCATGTATCAAGTATTGTCAGGTTGTTGCATAGAGAGGGTGTTGAATTCATGTCCCAACTCTGTGGGTGTCATGTCGTATGAGGGCTGCAAAATCTGACCTTGCATGAAGCGGACCTGCTGCGAGGCTGGAGCGGGGTCCAACAAACCAGGGTAAGAATACGGATTGTAGGGCTGCTGGTACTGGAATGGACTCGGTGCCGCGGCTCTGAACTGGGGCGTCGCGGCTCTGTCTTGGCGCGTACGTGTGCGAGTGCGTATGAGTCGCGCCCGCTTGTTCTGCGATCTCTGTTGTTCTTCTTCTGGTTACATTACCGCAACCCGCCACGACGCGCCTCACTGCTGCGGCCCATGCCACCATTTCCACCGCGTCTCTGCTGCGGTTGAGAATTTTCTGGCAGCATTGGATCTTGAGGGCGCGTTTCAACCACTAATGCCTTCTGACTGTGTTCATCCTGCTTAGCACTTCGAGTCCCTTCGAGCAACAACTGCGAGCGAGCTTTGTTAAAGCTGGGTAACGGATCTGCCTGTTGAATTGTGGTGGCCAAAATATCATAGTCGCCTTAGGAAGGCCAGCAATCAATTGTAACACCGTTTGGTGTCAGTAACAGGCTCGTCGACAACATCAAGTTGATCCGTCAGTAGCTTTAATCGCTTGCGATTTCGATCACATTGGAAAAGTTTTCAAGACGTGTATTGTTAAATTGCTCCTCTAAATACACAGCACGGATGTGCTTATTGTCCTGAAAATTTTCCTTCAAATGATTTCATAACTCTAGGGATGTGGCGCCAGATTTCATGATAGTAAGAAGAAGGTCCTGAGAAATACTATCATAAATCAACTGTTTGACACTGGCGTCTAGACGACGCCAAGTAGACTCATCAACCTCCGGAGGGCGCGGAATGGTGTCATCGATGTGATCAAGCACGTTATAAAGACATGCATGATTACGAAACAGTTCAACCCAGGGAGAATCTCGATCGCTTTCTTGATCGAAGAATGAGAATAGAGTTCTTGATGTTTGTATGATTAGAAATTTGGATGAAAAGAGGATGACAACGTGGTGGTGGAATTTGTGGAGGTAGAAGATTCAGAAAGTGTGAAAGATTCAGGGATAACCATTTAGAGAAGCGAGGAATGAAGAAGAAAACCTAGAATTTGTAGGGGGGCCGCGGCGAGTTCCGAGGGGGGGTCTCGGCGGCGGTAGGAAGAAAGAGTTCTAGGGTTTTGGGTGTTTGACTCTTGATACCATGCAAGATGATATTAATCTCCCTTGGGGAGTCTTTCATTAATATCAAGGTATATATAGAGTACAATATTCATCCCTTATACAATAGAAATCCTAAGTCTATACAAAAGAGGAATCCTAGTTTTATCATAATTATATTTACACAATATATGAAAATATTTTAATTATGGGCAGAGAATATATTATTTCTTATATTTACAGTTTTTTACATGGATTCTGAAGGGTTCTCTCTAGTCTCTAATACTGCAATGTTACAATCCTATAGTCCACCAGAAATCTATCTTGAATTTAAAATCTCAAAGTGAATTTTAATTTTCTAAATTACTAAGAGGGTATTTAGATTGTTTTTTTAGAAAATAGCTTACAAGCTAAAAGTTATAAGTTAGCTCTATATACTTTCTCCATCTTAATTTAAGTGTCTTAATTTAATTAGACATAAAATTTAAGAAATAAAAAGACCTCTAAATTTTGTTGTCATAAATTAAAAATGTACATAAAAATTAAAAAAAATATTTATATATACAATGTTAAAAAACACATCGGACTCTAGATCTGCCCCTAATTGATGAAAGATTATTTTTTCTTCACATGGATCAACATTAACCCTTGGACTATAGCTATTCTTTAAAAGACAACACGACCCATTGACCATTGTTGATATAGATAGTAAATAGGGAAAAGAGAAGAAATCAAACTAACCAACTCAAAATCTGCCTCCGATCGAGTTATTAGTGAATCTCAGCCCTTTCCTACCGCACCCATTCCAACCGCACCCTCTCCTCCTGCGGTTCGTAAGAATATAGCCCTAGATCCCCCTAGTGGATGAAAGACAATATTATTTTTTCACATGGATCAACGTTAACTCTTGGACTATAGCTATTCTTTAAAAGACAACACGATCCATTGACCATTGTTGATATAGATAGTAAATAGGGAGAAGAGAAGAAATCAAACTAACCAACTCAAAATCTGCCTTCGATCCAGTTATTAGTGAATCTCAGCCCTTTCCTACCGCACCCTCTCCTCCTGCGGTTCGTGAGAATATAGCCCTAGATCCCCTAGTGGATGAAAGACATTATTTTTTCTTCACATGGATCAACGTTAACCCTTGGACTATAGCTATTCTTTAAAAGACAACACGATCCATTGACCATTGTTGATATAGATAGTAAATAGGGAGAAGAGAAGAAATCAAACTAACCAACCCGAAATCTGCCTTCGATCCAGTTATTAGTGAATCTCAGCCCTTTCCTACCGCACCCTCTCCTCCTGCGGTTCGTGAGAATATAGCCCTAGATCCCCTAGTGGATGAAAGACATTATTTTTTCTTCACATGGATCAACGTTAACCCTTGGACTATAGCTATTCTTTAAAAGACAACACGATCCATTGACCATTGTTGATATAGATAGTAAATAGGGAGAAGAGAAGAAATCAAACTAACCAACCCGAAATCTGCCTTCAATCCAGTTATTAGTGAATCTCAGCCCTTTCCTACCGCACCCTCTACTCCTGTGGTTCGTGAGAATATCGCCCTAGATCCCCTAGTGGATGAAAGACATTATTTTTTCTTCACATATTCTATGCCCGAAATTTATTGGCCATACTGATCCAAATCAACACTTGGAGGGTTTAGCCTTAACTTAAACCCGAAATATTAAACCAAAGATCTCAATTTTCATAGCTCAAACCCGAAAGCTCGCCACCTATAACATTCGACAAATTTTTATTTTTATACATAAGAGATTCGCAAATAAGACGTAAAAAATCTAAAAATATATATATATTTTTAGAATTTAGTTAAAATTTACAAGGGATTATAGGAGACCATTTTCCTGAACAAGTACTATGTAAATTAACAACTAACATACTCATTAAAATCTCATAATATGTGAGGTCTTCAGATGATAGATTGTAGTAAGACCGTAGAAAGTACTATGTAAATAAAGAGAGTAAAAAATGCAACTTTATTTATCAAACAAAGGTGGCATACAGATAATAGATCCATTAATTTTCCCTTCATTCTGCATAAATCACCAAACATTACTACATTCTTGAAATATTTACATCTCAAAATAAGAATCTAGATTTCAGTGGTATTCTCTTCAGGTTCATCAAAATTTGCATCAACAACAACTTCTTCCTTGGCCCAATAACTCTCATCACCTTCCGGTCCGGCCCAAGTAAACTTTCCACCGTGACCACCTTTTTTTGGTGATCCATTTATTCCAGTAGCCGATCTCCGGTCTTTTCTTGCATCTTGACCTGATTTGAGGTTAATTTTGGAACTTTTTGATGTGTTCTTCATAGAGGTGATTCTCTGTGTGTGTGTGTGTGTGAGTAACGAACTAACGACTGATAAGTGTGGGTTTTTGAGGAGATAATATATAGAGGAAAATGTGATTGATATTTATTTTTGGTCCCTCGAGTATTGATAATTTTTCTTTAGTCCTTTATAATATTTAATTAAATATGCTTTAACCTTAAATTACTTCAAATGTGTGTTTGATCCTTTTATGTACAAAACATGTTATTTAGATTACGAGTGCGTTTAGCATGAAGGAAAATATTTTTTCATGAACAACAAGTCATTTTCTTACTTATACTCTACTATTTGATAAATAAGCAAGAAAATAATATCTTTTTGCATGGTGATGACACCAGTAGTTGTAGAGCATAATCATTTTTGTTACTATTGAATTCCAACTTAGAGCTCCTTTCAAACGAGTCATACCCCATGAACATTGATAGGTAATATAGCAAAACACTATGAGTGAGATGAGGTGGAGAATGAAGTTCGGGGGTGGCAGGGGAGGATGTTCAAGGGGTGGGTGTACTGGATGGGTGAAGAGATAATGAACTTGAATGTCACTTATGTTATTTGTTATCCCTGCGATCATTATGGAAGTCATTTTTCACATTTTTAAGAAATTTATTTTCCTATATAAAATGTTTTCGAAATATTTTGACCAACCAAACATAAAAAAATTAGAATATACTTTCATCCACACCAAACACACTATACGTTGGAATTATAATTGTCAAGTCTGGAATAATATTATAAGATTAATATATAACACATACGTAATTAAGTGGTAGAATAATTGATAATCATGATAAATATATGAATATTTATATGAGAGTTGGCTTCTAATACGTTGTCCGTTGTTCTTCAGTAGCTCAGTTGTAGAGCGGTCGGTTGTTAACCGATTGGTCGTAGGTTCGAATCCTATTTGGGGAGATTTTTTAGTTATCGCTTTTCTGATCTAACGTTTGCCTCCGGTGATGTCCTTCTCCTTTCTTTCTAAACTAGCAAAATCGTGGGACATCAAAAGCGGCAAATTGATTATTGATTTGTTTTTCATCACTCTCGTATACGTTAACCTGGTTTGTTTCATTCTTAGGGAAGAATCCACTGAAAAGACTAGAGTAGTATCTTCATTAACCGGAAGGAATTAGTCTCCACTAGCGTCATTCGAAGAACAAACAAGAAAATACTGGCTAAAGAGGTCGGAGGAATAAAGTAGTTAGACAACTGTATACACGAGGATACATTAGTATTCTGGGAAACCTGCTTGGCTTTGGTTTGGGTAAGACGAAAATTGAGGCATTACATGTTGTCTTATCCAGTACATTAAATAGCTTTCATGGACCTACAAAAAAAAATATTTGTTCGAGAAATTCGCCTTAACGTAACGGAAAGGACTGCAAGATGGTTACGGATTCTGTCTGAATTCGATATTACGTATGTAACAAAAAAGAAGGGCGATAGCAGAAGACCTTGCACCCTATCAAGGACGAGAAATAGTTGTCACAGAATAGGAGCTGAAAGCCACTTAACTAGTTGAAGAGGAGGGCATGGAAATTTGACTTTGATGTAAAGATCTAAAAGTGCATATTTCAATTAATTGAGAGTTAAATTTAAATAAATTAAATATTATAAGGACTAGAAAATAATAATTAATATTTAAGGGACTAAAAAATTTATTAACTCAAACTGGGATTATTTTAAGGACCGGGGGGGGGGGGGGGGTTTTTATGGTTCTAGCATTTGGACTTTGACATGTGCAAAGGAGAAATGGATAAGAACAAACTGTGGACGATATAAACAAGGGACAGTACATTGAATGACTTAAATAAATACACAACATTAATATCTAACTTAATATAGGGATAATGTATAAAAACCTTCTAAATTTGGCTTCATTTGTAATATACCTGTCTAAATATATATTGTTTTTGTACGGGGTTAGCTTGTGTGTGCAGTGCGCATCTCAACTAATTTATTTTTTTCAATACATGTATCAGATAATTTTATTAATTAAAATTTGGCTAAATGGGCGAGATATTTTTAAATCTCCCATTAATATACGTATCGAATAATTTTGTTGTGTTTGTACGGGGTTAGCTTGTGTGCGCATTGCACATCTCAACTAATTTATTTTCTATTTCTTGTATACATGTATCAGATAATTTTATTAACTAATATTTGGCCAAATGGATGAGATGTTTTCTAAATTCTCTGATCAACATATGTATCGAATAACTATGTTAACTAATGATATGAAAATAAATGATCTGATGGTTTTTTGACACTTTTGGAGTTTGAATTCAATAACTCATGATCGTCAACTCGTTTTATTTACCGCTGAATCACATTCTTAATTTTTAACCGACTTTATTGATCATTAAATATGAAATTATTATATTTGTATTACATCGTTGAACTTATATCTTTAATGTTTATTACACTATTTTATAATACCATATGGCATGAAAGGTTTTCCTTTTTCTTCGCGCACCAAAGTATGTGGTGCAACAGATGAGATACTCATCTCTTAAACAGAGGTTTCGTATTTGAATCCTGGATATGAAAAAAATTATAGGGAGCGCTTCCCCTCGAATGGGATCCTAAGCATCGCGAGTTCGAATATAGTCAAGTATCAATGCGGATATCAGATACCGAACACCGGATTAAAAACGAAAAAAGAAGCAAAAAGAAAAAGAAGCGTACATATTGCTTTTTTCTTTCCAATAATTAATTGACACATTTTTGGTAAACTTTTTCTTGTTGCTTTCTTTATTTATCTTAATTATTTATTTCATTTAAAATGATTGATGTGCAAAAAATCAATTAGAGTTGCATTCAAACTTTTCTGTCTTGGTTAAACGGATACTAATGTATTGTTTTATTACTACTTAATATAAGAGATAATCTGTACTTTTTATCATCCTCACAGGGATTAAATTGTAATATTGTGACTAATTTCAATTCTTTGATAAAGTACACATTATTTTTTATTTTTTGTTGACGAAGGAACCCGCCGCCGCTAGCTACTCTTTCGAGTGCGCACCGGGTAAATCTCGGGCGTTTGATAAAGTACACATGGTTGTTGCTCCAATTGATTTTGCTGCCATCATTGTTTTCTAAAATACCTCTAGCATGGGCCTTTGTAATTGGCCCTTTATTAGAGTTTTTCTACGGTACGTATTTTTAATATTTATATTATCTAAAACAAATAAAATTTTACATAATAAAAGAGAAAATGATTTTTTAAATATTTTTATTTTAATAAGTGAGCTTTTACATAATCAAGAAATCTTATTAAATTGATATTATTTAATTAAGAATAATTTAGTAAAAATATTTCTTGCTTTTTAAGAGTGAGAGTGAATTCTTAAGAGGTTTGTCCAAGCTAAAAACATCATATAATATAAATCAGAGTGAGTAACAACAACAACAATAGTATATCCAGTGAAATTTCACAACGTGGGGTCTGAAGAGGGTAGAGTATACGCAAATCTTACCTCTACATTTGTAGGTAGATCGGCTGTTTCCGAGAGACCCTCGGCTCAAGAGGGAGCATAAACACAAGCAAAGCAAAAACACAAGTAAAACAAGAGCAAAACAAGGGAAACAATCAAATTCGGTAAAAAATAATAAGCATTATGAAAATGCTGATATCAAAAGCGAATAAGCATGATAGAGCATTCTGAAAAAGTAAGCACCAACTAGCGCATGTAAATAAACTAAATGCAGTATACTAAAGAACACATAGCAACATAAATCAAACTTCATGGGACTATAAAATCATATTGCGCCTATTAGTATGATAGACTAAGCGGGCCTACAATAATAAATAGGACTACACTCGATTACCTACTACCCTTCTACCCTAATATGTGTCCACCACAACCCTCTATCTAAGGTCATGTCTTCAGTAAGTTGTAAATGCGGCATATCCCGTCCAATCACCTCTATCCAATACTTAATCGACCTACCTCCACCCCTATTGAACCGTCCATAACCAACCTCTCACACCTCCGCATTGGACCTTTGTTTTCTCCTCTGCATATACCCAAACCATCTCAACCTCGCTTCCCGCATATTATCATCCACCGAAGTCACTCTCACTCTATCCAATATATCATCATTATTATAATTACTATATAAGAAAGGTAACAACACAAAACATGATAGTCCAAATAACCTAGATAATCTTTAAAATAAAACATTCATCCACTCTGTCATTAATCTCCTAATCTATTTTGTGTCAAATGGAGTCACATGATGACATGGTATTCCCTCATTGGCAAATGAAAAAAAAGCCAATTTTTTTACAAAATTAGCCCTATCTCATATCCAAATCCTTCAAAAACCCTAATACACAAATAATAAAAAAGCCAAAACCCAAACAGAACTTAATAAAGATTTATAGGAACATGACCTTGTCTCTCAAAATTCCGCCATTGCTTACACTTTCTCAGCCTCCTTCTACTAAGCTTCTAAAACCCAATTTCTCACATATTTTCTTCAATACCCGTAAGCTTCTAATCTCAATCTCTTTAAGGGTTTATCTCTTTATTTTGTTGATTAAAATGGGATAATGTTATTATTATCGTTGACTATAATAATAATGGTGGGTGGGTTTTTCTTGAGTTGAGTAATTGAAACAATGTATGTATGTGTTTTATTAGGGACCAGACTTGTTGAACTTAGAATTTGAGTTTTTTTTATTATAGTTTTATTGGAAAGTCATCTTGAATTTCTGCATTGACTATGTTCTTTTGAGCCAAGCGTCTATCGGAAACAAACTCTCTACCACACAAAGGTTCCCTAGACCCACTGTGTGGGATTATACTGGGTATGTTGTTGTAGTTTTATTGGAAAGTTAGCGACTTTATGTTTATTTACTCTGCTTAGACAAACTTATTGTGCTTAATTTCATTGAAATTTAGTTGTATGGAAACTGGTCATGGGTTGTCTTTTTTTTTTTTTGCTTTTTGTCGATGAAAATGGGATAATGTTACCTTTATTAATGTTAAAAGTTGATGCTTTTAGCTATTTGGTAGCTGAGTTTATTATCTTGAGTTGAGTAGTTGGTAATTGAAACAAAAGTATGTATGCAATTTACTGTGTTTTTCTTTCTATTGATGCTAAAGGGACCAGACTTGCTGAACTTAGAATTTGAGTTTTTTTTTAAATATAATTTTCTTGAAAAGTTAGCGAGTTTATGTTTATCTACAGCTTAGACAAGCTTGTTGTGCTTTCTTGGGTGTGTTTTTTGTTGCTCTTAATTTGGAGTACAACCCACAGATTGAGCTTAATTTCATTGAAATTTAGTTGTATGGAAACTGGAAATGGGTTGTCTCTGTGTGATGCTAACCCGGACTCGATGGGTCATTTTTATATACCCCTATTTTGTTTAAGGTAATGTGGCTGAAATCTGTAGCTTGTTAAGTGGCTTCTTAATGAATTGTTAATGTAGTTCATGATAAATGGAATATAATGTATTTGTTCAGATACCCTTAATTCGATTTTAATGATTGTGGGGTCTGGGCCAACTTGGGTACAACTCGACTAATCCATTGTACAACCTGTTAGAGTTGACGCACACAAGTCTCGTGTAAAATGTGCTCATTCATTAAGAATGAAGACAACTGAGGAACCTAGCAAGTTTCTGCATCTCAAGTCTTGTGGTCAAGAGAAAAATGATGCAGAGTCCACCGTGAAAGGAGTAGTACAGTCAATTCTCATTTAACAAAAGGAGTAGTACAGTCAATTCACTAGGTAACAACATCGTTTGTTTCAATATTTTTTGGCTGCTATAGTGAAATACTATTATAGAGGACATATAATATGACATAACATGAAAGTTCGATTCATGACTGTTATAGTGAAATGTTGTTATAGAGAGGTCTGACTGTAACCTTTTTGGGACGGACTGAAGACTAAAGTAACACAAACAAAAGAAGTAAGAGGGTTAATATAATTACTTCTTCCAGACGCAAAATTAAAGAAGAAACAGGGAGATGTTTTTTTCTGGATAGTATATTGAACACCTTTTATACAATTTAAATTGTGTCAAATGAGATGCAAACTATTATGATCTTCCATGCTAACCACCACCGTTAAGAAAGCAACATCTGAAGTTGTTGGCACTACCTTGTGTTTTCAAGTATCTAAATTGTCCCCAAGGGTTGAATGTTCCCTTATGGCACCTAAGGGTGCGGCCTAGTGGTCAATGAAGTGGGTGGTGAATCATGAGGTCTCAGGTTCAAATCTCAGCGGAGACAAACATTAGGTGATTTCTTCCCATTTGTCTAAGCCTTGGCGGACAGAGTTACCTGGTACTTGTTGCTTGTTGCTGGTATGAGGTAGCAGATATCCGTGCATTAGTCGAGGTGCGCGAGAGCTAGCCCAGACACCAAGTTATCAAAGAAAAAGGTTTCGTTGTGCTTTGATCTATTTCCTTTAGATGTGTTGTAGTGTGTGACCATCTTATTTTACTTACATCTTCAATACACCCCTTCACGTGTGGGGCTGATTCTTTTTTATTGGGCCAAACACGTATTTTTTTCTTTGACAATTTGTGGCGAGGAGACTTTAATGTAGGACATATTCCTGCTCTTATACCATATTTTGATCATTTTCTCTAAAAGCTTGAGCTTTTAAAGAGGGTGCACTTTTATTAAATTATTTACTATTTCTTCAACAAGATGCAGTATAGAAGTGCTTTAAGTAATTTCTGTTATGGCGTCGTAACACTAGACAGGTATTCTCAGAGCAACATCTAGGAGATTTTTCGGTGCGGTAAAAGTATCTTTAAGGACAATATCAACCATGGAAACTGTAAGTCATGATCTCAATAATATAGCATCTTCGTAACGCGTGCCGTCCCTAAACAGTATTGGTAAGGCTTAAACATGAACTAAGTTGCTTATGCCCGCCTCCTCTCTGAACAGGAAAAAGAAATTCTTGGGAGTCAAAAACAGCAATTAGCAAAGCTATTTGAGGAATCACTTAAAGCAGCATTCCCTGATGTTTCAGATGTGCAGCCTTTGATTGCTATTTGCAATGATGCAAAACATGGTGACTATCAATGGTAGGATTACCCTAAGTTGAATGCTATCCTTTAAAATTTCGAGCTGTTTATTATTGGGCTTTTTTTATTTTTGGCCCGTCGGACGGGCTAAATTAATTATGGGCAGTAGCCAAATATACATAACATATACACTGATTATATATGTTATGTATACAATATGTGTATTATATGTATATTTGTACGTATATACAAAACCAATACATTTGTTTACTATTTTTTTTGAGTGGTCCAAAAATGTAATTATCCCTTTATTATTCTTATGTAACTAAGTAAGTAATAAATCAATTAATTTGTAAGTTCTCACTTTAAAATTTGGGCAGCAATAATGCAATGAGCTTGTGGAATAAACTTAAAGGCAAAGGTACACAGTTAAAGGGTCCTCAACCGGTTGGAAAGGTGATATAGCTATTCTGGTAATCTCCACGTTATTTCTTTCCCAAACATGGTACTAGAAGTGAAAGCTGTCAACTTACTATCAGTTGTTTTTCACATTTTAGGCAATTATAGAGAATCTCCCTGCATCGGAAATGATAGAGAAGTGCTCTATAGCAGGACCCGGTTTTGTTAATATTGTATTAGCAAGGCAATGGATAGCAAAGGTATTTTCTTTAACCAGCTCTGTTTATTGCGGGGTGTTGTTTTTCAATTGCTAAGTTAGAATTATATAATAACACCTTTGTCTTACTGATGCAGAGTCTTCAAAAGATGCTAATAGATGGCATCGAGACATGGGCACCAAAACTTCCTGTTAAAAGGACTGTCGTTGACTTTTCATCACCCAACATAGCAAAAGAGATGCATGTGGGTCATTTAAGATCTACTATAATTGGAGACACTCTGGCCCGTATGCTGGAGTTTTCCAATGTTGAAGTTCTTCGGCGAAACCATGTTGGTGACTGGGGCACACAGGTATATTTTATGCTCAGTAATCTCTTATTCTCTTATTGTCTTCCCATGAATAATACCTTAGGGATATATCTATTGGCTTTGCTTGCAAAATTTTTTGTTCAGCACGTCCTTCAATATAATGATACAAGGGAACCATAAGTGTTTTTCTATCTTCAAACTGATAGTGATTATTTGAGCTGCTTGATCAGCTATTGTTCTTTTCAAGCTTACAAGATATAGTGGATTTCCCCTTGAAAATATATGACAATTTAGGCTCGGTGTCAGTAATTTATAAAGTGTATGTAACTAATGGTTAGATAATGAATGCTTAGAAGCCAAGAGCCATCTTCTTCAATTTGTATTCAAGTGGAAGACTTAATTCTATGTAGTTCATTGGATTTTTACCATGAAGCATGATTTCTGTTCATCTGTGTATGAAGTTTCCTTTCTGGAGAACTGTATCTTCAACTAGAAATGTTTGTTTCCGTACCAATTGTTTTAGGACCTCATACTCGTTATTTCTTTTGCAGTTCGGAATGTTAATTGAGTTCCTTTTTGATCAATTTCCTAATTGGGAAGCTGATAGTACCCCAGCTATTGGAGATTTGGAGGTGAGTCTATTGGTTCTTATTCGCTATGGTCGTTTTCCCTTGTTTATCTGCATTTGGATTCTGATAAAGCATGCAACCTTATTAAGTTTGATACATTAAATTTGCAATTTTTGGTCATGACTAGAAAATTGAAAATGTTGAGGTTTCGACTGTACACAAAAGCTTACACAAGATTACTTGAGATTTTGAGCTGACTCGTTTCTAAAGCATGTATTTTTATCACGTTTCTTGAGATTTTCCTTGGGAGAGCAAGCTCTTTGTACGGCCAGAAAAACAGAAATTTATTTTACTTGACGTGGTAATCATTGTTTTCATTTTTAACTTGACAGTTTTCCAAAAAAATCACTGTTTTCATTTGTTACTAGGGATTCTATAAGGCTTCAAAACAAAGATTTGACAGTGATGCTGATTTCAAGGAAAGAGCGCAAAAGGCGGTCGTTAGTCTTCAGGTGACCTTTCGTTTATTTTCTTATTTTAATTTGGCATGTATGATCATATCTTACATTAAAGGGCAATGTTGTATCTGGTTTGTTTCTCTTACCTGTGCATGTACGTGTGTTACAGGGTGGAGAGGAGAAGTATAGGATGGCATGGGCACAAATATGTGAAATCAGCCGAAAAGAATTTCAGAAGGTTTATGAAAGACTTGGGGTTCACTTAGAGGAAAAGGTACTACACTGAGATTTTTCTTCCACTTAAATTGCTTAGAACTTTGGATGGCTCTATGGAGACATGCTGCAGTAAGGGTTATTATATAAATGACCTTAATGGTCTTAGTTGTGCCGTGACTTCTATCTCTTACATCCTTGTGCTGTGACTTGTATAAAAAAGTTGTTTCTGCTAGTTCAGAATGTCTTGAAATTGATGAAATGGAGCAGAGTATAGTGTTACAGATTCTGGCTGATAGCAATATGTGGTTATGCTAGTTACTGGGCGCTAGAATGGAAAATTGATGTTGATGTTTGTTTTAGTTAATTTTATCTGTTAAAGCTAAAATATGATAATATATGCAGATATTATATTCATTACAACTGCACAAATGCTATTCATTAGAAGTTCACTCGAAATACCAAGGAACAAAATTCAACTTCTGACATGGTTGTGAATTACTTTAGACAAGCCCAGACCCTACGTTGTGGGATTTCACTGGGTATGTTGTTGTAGGCGGATCTAGGATTTCTAGAATCGGGTGCACCACTAAATGAAGGAGAAAAAAGAGTAATTGAACCCTATTCTTCTAGGTAAATAAAATCAACCTAGTGCATCGTTCAACCTTTTTGGAATTTGGGTGCCAACAGATAATATTAGATCAATTCTAAGGAATATATGCATAAAATACCTAATTTTGCAGGGAGATCATGAGTTCACGTGCACCGATCATGAGTTCACGTGCACCCCATAATTCTGGTTTCAGACCCGTTTGGACATTATTCCCCCCCCCCCCCCTGTTTTCCAAATTTATTTTCAAAACACGTTTGGTTATACATTGAATTGATTTTAATTTTTTTTGAAGATGAGTTTCAAGTTTTAAAAAGTGGTTTTGACCATTTTCAAGTGATTTGTTTACTCACAAAATTTCTACCTTTTTTCAAGTTAAATGCATGTCCAAACACAACTTCAGCTTCCAATTTTTTTCAAATACACCTTTTTCAAATATCACATTTTTATGTCCAGGCGCCTACTTATTCTCAAGGAGACTGCTCTAGAGGTCCTTCCTCAGAGAGGAGAAATGATGTGAAACAGGCTCGGGAATCCAAAGAAATTAAAGATGGGTTCTTCAACCCCACATGAACACCAAGAGCAATTATGGAAAGCAATAAAAAGGATATGAAGCTTAAGAGAATTGTTGGGGTAAACACACACCTAAGTAATTAAATACCTAGACATATGTAAATGCAACAAATAATTTTAAATTTAGGATATAAAGAAAGAAAATAGTTAATCTAGAATTGAAATGCAATCAATTAACTCAAAGAAACAATGAAGAGAATCTACCTGATTGGATTAACATTCAAATAAGAGATATAATCCAAAGGGAGGAGAATGAACTCATATATGAATTACTTGTAGTAATTCAAGAGAGGTTCAAGAAGAGGTATGGGAACAACTCCCCAACTCTCAAAAGAGTAATCTAGACTCATAATCGAACACAATCTATCTTCCAAAAGAAAGACATAATAGCCTATTTATACCAGGGTTCATTATCTAAGCAAAATACTAAAATACCATATCAAAAACACGGGTCTTCTTTATTCTTTTGGGCTTCCAATTGTCTTGACCTTGTTCTCCACTCTTTAAGTATCCACATAAGCATATTGTGGATCTTGAAGTTAGGAAAGAAGCCTCCAATTTCATGATGGCCATCTCGTACCATCAAGAAATCTCAAAGAGATAAGGATTGTGTTGTGCTCAAGTATTACTGGAAACTGTCCTATTTATATTGCAGCTGTCTTGTGATTTTAAATAGTGATAGTTGCTGTAAAAGAAAAAGAAGTGAATCAATTTCTAAATAGGAGTTGTCATAATCTAATATGCCGAAAAAATAGAGTTTGTACAGGCTGTTGCCTTGGTTGTCATTCTTAGACTTGTTTGTGTTATAGATTCTTTTTGATGATCTATGTATATACTCTGCTAATTACATCTTGAATTAGGTGTAGGACTTACCTGTCAAAAAGAAAAAAATGGTGTAGAAATCAAAGGAAACGGTTTATGGCTGCTAAAATTGAGTCATATAGTCTCTGGTATTGTTTTGATAAATTAATTATTCGTTTTAGAATGTATGGCTAGTCTTTCATATGTCGTAAAAGAACCCTGGAAGAATTGATTGTTGCTGAGTTGGAGGTTTTCCTGCACATGTTTATGAGTGAACAAAGCCACATGGATTTGATTTGATTTTGCTTCATATAGGGTGAAAGCTTTTACAATCCGTATATTCCCAAGGCTTTAGAGTTGCTTAATGAGAAGGGTTTAATTGAAGAAAGTGAAGGAGCTCGTGTCATCTTTATTGAAGGGAAGAAAATACCTCTTATTGTTGTGAAGAGGGATGGTGGTTTCAACTATGCTTCAACCGATCTTACCGCTCTATGGTTAGTTTTAGTTGTAATTTGTGTTTCTGGATAGACTTTTCAAATATAGCCTATTTTCTCCACAAGAATATAGGGTCAATGTTTGTTGCTTGTTGGTCCCACTTCTCAAGTATGAGACGTGTCCTTTTGGTTATTATTTTATTTCATTGAATGATTTGTTTCTAAATAATCGGTCATCAACAAAAAAAGAAATATTCAATTTGCTGAAAGTTGAATGCATATAGATTCATATATGGTCAGAAAAAATGGAATCCCAACCAAGCTTCTTACATACTTTAAGGGCCCGTTTGACCATGATTACTGGTTGATTTGAAGTTGAAGTTTTGTTTGGACATCAAGAAATATATATTTTTCATTTAGGCCTCCTGTCTACAACTTTGTAGGTATCGACTGAATGAAGAAAAAGCAGACTGGATGATATATGTGACTGACGTCGGCCAGCGAGAGCATTTTGAGATGTTCTTTTCTGTAAGTTTCTAATATTTTATGTTTCTCTCTTTCCTCAGTTAGCCTATGATACAATAAAGCAACTTTGTTGGTATTGACCGTTAGTCTGCTTTTTTTCCCTTTAACCTTCCGAATGAAATTGTCTTCTAGGCTGCAAAACGTGCGGGTTGGCTTCCTTCAAATGAGAAAGATTACCCCAAAGTCAGTCATGTAGGATTTGGTCTAGTTTTAGGAGAAGATGGGAAACGGTTCCGTACTCGAAGTACGGAGGTGGTTAAGCTGGTTGATTTGCTTGATGAGGCCAAGAGCCGGTGTAAATTAGCACTTGAAGAAAGAGGTGTGTTCTACGTTTTTTGGCAACTTTGGGATATGACATTTTGGGCATTTTTCTTTTCTACTTTTTGTCTTTGCTTGTGAATATTACGGGTAATAATGTAGTGAAATTGTGAAAGAGTACGACTGCAAGTTTATATTATGACTGTCTTATCAGGTAAGGCTAAAGAATGGACGGCCGAGGAACTGGAGCAAACTGCTGAAGCAGTAGGATACGGTGCTGTTAAGTAAGTTCTCATCCTTGTGCATGCATTTGCACTCCATACTTTGCAAGAGAACAAAAATGATCTGGAACTTTGATCTCTGTGTGTAGTCAAATTATGCTGTATAGTATCAAAGAGTAATTATTTCATAAAAAAGAGCACTAAAGTGAAACATTTACAATCTTGGCAAAAACATCTTTCCTATCTATAAGGATGTGATGATGTATTGTTGTGTGATGTGATTTCTCAACTTCGTTGTTTCTACAAGAGAAAATACATAAAATCCCCCCTAAACTTGTCTCCAATACTCACTTCAGCAATTTCACTTTACGTGCGCTTAAGTACCCCCTAAACAACTTTCAAGTGAATTTTGTTCAACCTGTCCTTGCCCAAATCAGGTCAAAACTGGGAGTTGTTGAGCCACTCACTTTCTGATTGGGCCACATCATTTAATGAGTTATTTTTTTAATATTATTTTGTCCAAATTAAAAATAATTATAATATAATAAAACCCAACTCGTCTCGTTCCCAAAAATCTGTCACCCCTCTTAACACTATAGCCACCGTCATCTCAAATTTTCGACAAGCTGAAAGCTTCTAAAAATCCAACAACAATTGTAGCCAAGATTGTACAAACTCCTAAAGTATTTTGAGTCATCTTTCTTAAGAACCACAAACTTATGCCAGTGAAAGAGAAAAGAAGAAAAATCATCGCGGGCGGTCCGGCACCAGACACACAACAGAGCACCACCGGAGGAGAAAGATTAAATTTTTTGTTGGCTCAATAGTATCTCAATGAAGATTCACCATTGTTCCATTTTAGCTTTGTCTTGTGATTTCAAATAACAGATCTACTACCACCGGTAAACCACCCTTATCCGTACAAAGAACCCATTTACCCCTTTATTCCTGTTGGGTTGTCATCAATTCTCAAGAAAAAAATGATCTCTGCTCCGGCGAAGATGAGAGATTGGTGCTTTTAATTTGGGGTGATACCTTGTTAGGATTGATTTTGCTGGTTGTTGGGGAATCTTTGGGGAAGAAAAATAATAATTTTATTTTTCTATAAATAGAACAAGAGGCTTGAAAGTGGTGAAAATGGTGAGTGAAAGAGAAGGTGACCAGCTCCATCGAAAATGGAGGAAACATAAGATGATGAGGAACCAGAGAGAAAAAAATGAAGAAAAGAGAAATGAATAAGAAAACAAAAAAGGGGGGAGTTTTAATATTTTTTTAGTTTCTCACGCGCTTCTAGGAGGGTGAAAAGACCATCTTTGCCATGTCACCTCTTAGGGTGCTATTAATTTCACCTCGGATGAGATTAAGGGGGTACTTAAACGCCCGTAAAGTTACATTGCTAAAGTGAGTTTTGAGGACAAGTTTAGGGGGGATTTTATGTATTTTCTCTTTTTACAATAGGTTAATTTGACATAGTAAGAGTTTTGCTATACATATGTTTTGATGCTTTCTTGTAGTCAGCAAGTTTCTGACTTTTTTTGTTTTGTTTTCCCTTTTGTTAAACAAGATATGCTGACCTGAAGAACAACAGGTTGACCAATTACACCTTTAATTTTGATCAGATGCTTAGTGATAAGGTATGTGAATGTATATCCCTTGATGAAATAAGTAGATCTGTTAATCATTTTCAACAAGTCAAGTCTGCATCCTTCAATTCTTTTAGTTTTTACATAAACAACTCCGTGATTCCGTTCACTTCGGTTTATAATTTAAATACAAGAGTCTCTACATGGTTTTTAAATAATTGATTCTGGTTTTGAGGAGTCCATATTTTGCATTTATGGATGTTCTCCATCTGTAGAGATATGTTCCTTTTATTACTTATTTTTGCTGCAGCCATTTATATTCTATTTCTCTGTTCAGAATTGATTCTCTCTTGTATCCTTCTGTGATGGGCAGGGAAATACTGCTGTTTATTTGCTATATGCACACGCTCGCATTTGTTCAATCATCCGGAAGTCCGGTAGAGATATAGAGGAGTTAAAAAAGGTAATCTTGATAAGCTCATCCATTTTATGTGCCCAAACTGAACTCTTCTCTGTCACAATTTTGTCCATGGGTGAGTCGGGTGGTTAAGGCTACTACTAGGACCGGCAAAATGGTTTAAAAAAACAAGTAACTATCCAATCCGGCCCATTAAATATAGATTGGATAACTGACCATATAAAAATAGATCAAATATGGATATTATCCACTAAAAAATGGATATCCAAATGTGCATATTATCAATACCCATTTGTCTGCTTGTTATTCTCATGAGTTCTTGCTTTCCGGGAGTAAGCATATTTTGGCTTTTTGCTTGTGTTCTCACCTGACCATTCCTGAAACTCATATTATCCGTCGATTAACCCACATTCTATTCTTGTTAAATATGGACGGGTCGGATATTATGTCCGTTTTGTTTAACCTATTTTGACCCGCCCATATCCGATCTGACCCGCCCGTTTGTCACTCCAGCTACAACCAATGGTCAGGTGGGCGAATAGTTTTCAACCATTTGCTCTTAGGTCCCTTGTGTCCTTCCAAGAATTCTTGAAGTAGGAAAACACGTGATAACGTTGTAGTTTGTCAATGTTAAACAAATATTTCAATAATGTTAAAGTTACAAAAATGGCTGTAGAAGTATTATTTATGGTTATTTATTCATTTTCATTGGACAGAGCGGGGCAATAGATTTGGATCATCCAGATGAACGTATGTTAGGCCTCCATTTGCTCCAGTTTGCTGAAGTAAGAATTTATTGAATCTTGTTGCTTGTTAGCACTTAATGGTTTCTTATTATTTCTGCAAAGTTCTAATTAAGTAAAAAATTTGCTATCTCTTTTTCAGATTGTTGAAGAAGCTTGTACCAATCTTTTGCCAAACTTGGTGTGTGAATATCTGTACAATGTATCTGAAGACTTCACTAGATTCTATACCAACTGTCAGGTATGAAATTTTCCTAGCGGCAAATAGAGTAAAAAGAAATGATGAAACAAATATTATGCACTCCTATAACCTGTGGCTAAAGTTGTAATA
This sequence comes from Przewalskia tangutica, assembly GCA_029844215.1. Taxonomy (NCBI): domain Eukaryota; kingdom Viridiplantae; phylum Streptophyta; class Magnoliopsida; order Solanales; family Solanaceae; genus Przewalskia; species Przewalskia tangutica. Next base: position 154,006,761 of record CM056720.1, read on the forward strand.
GGCCAGCTTGAAAGCACTTGTAAAATACAGTAATAGACTAATAGTTCATTGCCTAAGGACCGGTTTGGGCCATAAAAATTATTCACTTTTTCTCGGAATAATTTCACTTTATTTGAAAATCAAGAATCCTAAATCCAACTTGAAGTTGTATTTCAAATTTGAAAAAGTACATTCAAGCATGAACATTGTTCCAAATATTCTTTGCAAAAGGTATAACCAAACAACTCCATCTTCAACTGTGAAAAATATTTGGAATCTATGGCCAAACACCTACCAAGGTTCATGAAATTCTTGAAAACTGGTTAAGTATTGTGTAGATACCATCAAGGGTGTGGTGGAATGGTTAGTATCCCTCTTCCCCTAACCGAATGGGTTCTAGTCCTGGGTGATGGAGAGAACTTCTCGGTAGGGAAAACCTTACCACTCTTAGTGTGCCTATGCGACTTGAATCCGATTACTCGGGCCGGGATTCCAATAAGTTAAACCGGTAGAAACATGTATGGTGTATTGAGTTGATAGCACTAGCATTTACATATATATTTTGGAATTTGGCAGGTCGTTGGCTCAGCCGAGGAAACAAGCAGACTCTTGCTATGTGAGGCAACAGCAGTTGTCATGAGAAAGTGTTTCCATCTTTTGGGTATCACTCCTGTTTACAAAATTTAACCTTCATATGAGTTATTTTTGTACTCTTTATTCCTTCATTGAGTTAGTATTCAAAGGAAATGTATTTGAATAGAGCAAAAATGTTACAGAATGTTGTTCTCTGATTTTGACTAATTATAAGTTGGAGTTGTTGATCTATTGATAGATATACTAGCATCAGTTTCATGGTTCCAGTTTTCATTAAGTTAAATAGTCTTGTAGTCAGTTGTGTCCATTAGTTTGTGTGCTTTGTTAATATTTAAACTCCAAATTGAATACTCTGGGGAAAGTAAGAACAGGTAAACTGTTGATTGATCCAGATGGGTTATTAATGTGAAGTGTTTCGTCGTCGGGTTCGTACACGCAACGGAATTGAAAGTATATGTATGTCCTAGAGACAATCTGTATTAGGACAAATGTACTTTATACACATTCGTATTGATATATTATAATGTTGATTATTATTATGGCATTTGCATTTGTTGAATTATTAATTGATTGTTTGTAATATTCTATAAATGCATCCCTAGAGGTTACATGGTTATTAATGGAGAGAATTAATATCATAGCGTGACGCTCTTAAACTGCCTCGACTAATGATCATCAAGATTGAGATATTGATGATATGTTATATGTCGACATGTGGTTTGCATCATATCCTTTGGGGATATAGTATGTCTCACTTGCTACGAGTTATGACAACTCGTGATGGACTCATGGATACTTGTTGAAGTATTGGTATACCTTACTGATATGCTATTTGTTTTATGTCTTTAGTGTATTCAGTGTGTGGGAGATAGAAGTCCTTAGACTTGAGGTCGATATCACCTTATTTACGGAGCAATGTGCTTTGATCCTGTCCTAAGCTCAAATGCCTTATAGGTTGAAACGCGACTTGTTTTGGGTACATTGCGAAGTAGATTAAAGGTAGTAGTTGAGCCAAGAATAAGATTCATTCCTCGAATGCATCTTCGAGAGAGCACTCGGGTTCTCATAAGACATTAGGTTGACTAAGTCGTTGGTCAACGCAATGGACATGTCTTCGATATGGTCTTGTTGGCAACTAATGTAGATGAGATAGATTGATCAAGCCATTTGGATAGACACTTGACGAATCTTAAGCTTGGTTGAGTGTGTCATCGATATGGTCTTGTTGGCAACTAATGTAGTTATGTAGATGAGATAGATTGATCAAGCCATTTGGATAGACACTTGACGAATCTTAAGCTTGGTTGAGTGTGTCGTGAATGAAAGGATTTTATCTTCCCACATAGAGGTTCGGTTCACATATTTTGTGTAGCTAAGCTTTACATATTGAGGTTCGTCTTTCGACGCAGTCTAGGTGTTCCGTGAAGATCCTAATGTAATTGGTGTCAATATGTAGAGGTCTGAAGGGTAAACACAAGTCAAATATTCCGTTGATTGAAAGATGTAATTAAGAAGAGATTATATAATTGTTCGGTTGATAACCGGGACATTAAAAATAGAAGAAGGCTGAAAACTGGGCGAGGGCCGCGGCGCCTGTGCGCGTGGCGCCACTTACCAAGGGCCGCGGCTCTGAGGCGCGTCCAGGGGGTCCGAATGACTATTTTACCCCTGGCTGGTTCTCCCTCTCAACTATAAATAGAGGGGCTTCTCATTCCATTTGAAATACTTGAAACCTAAGAGGGGTTAATCTCTTCTAACACTTTGAAGAAATTTCTAGCATTTTTAAAGTTAGAAAATTACATCAAAGTTCTTGAGAACTTGGAATTCAAGAGATTTTTGAGTGTGCACTCCGGATTACACAAAGCTTGAAGATTTCAATTGCTTGGTTGATTTGCTTCATAATGTAAGTCTTCTTTCGAAGTATTACATTAACTTTGTGTTTTACTTTGCATTACATTATCATACTACAGTATTACCGTTGTTGGGTTTGAAACATAAATTTTCAAATTCCGCTAAGACTTTAATAATAGGATGAATACATCGATAATCCATCAAATTTGTCGTTAAATTTTATTTAGACACTCAAAACTACGATCTATTCCAATTGTGTGCGTAAATACATGATAAAATGTTATTATTAGACATTTTTCGATTTAAATTTTGACAAAGTTTATGTGCGTGTTCCTAAGTGGAGGGGTGCATTAGCGGACAGACTATAAACATGGTGGTGCAACTGCACCACCATTTTTTTTTAATTTTTTTTACTAAGTACTCATCTTATGTTAGCTTTTGGGATCTTTTACACCAGAAATGAATATGAATGTTTGTCTTTGCACTGTTAATGAGCTTCTATAAGTGCAGTAGTTTGCACTGTTATTACAACTTCTTATTATTTAAGACCCCGCACATAGCGGGAGCTTAGTGCACCGGGCTGCCGTTCTTCTTTCTTTCTTTTTTTAAAATTTCTGCATAATTGTAAGCAGTTTTGTCTATGCTACCATTGCAGTTTTCTGTTGCGTGACAGCTCTTGCAATTACAAGGTCTCTACATCATGTTGATCTTTATTTAATTTGCTGTCTATTTTCTCATTAAACTTGATGTCCAGATTTGGGCACTGATTGTTGGTAAGAAAACTGAAATGCGTACATTGCCTCGCAATTTGTTTTTCCTACACAAAAAATTATTACTTCGTATTTTGCACCACCAGATTATTACTCCTGGATTCGCCACCGGAGGGTGTCCACAACACTCCCGACCAATGCATTTTAGTCATCGTCTCTTTTTTTATTTTTATCAAGGTAATATTTTGATTAATACACAGGCTTGACACTGATTCTGCTTTTTGTGATTGCTATAACATGTCAGGTCTGAGTTTTATGTATCAAAAAGAGCTTGTTAGGGTGTGCTTTCTTTTAAATGAACCTTATGATAAATCCGAATTACTCGGATTCCAATGTGAATATCGAACACCGCCTAAGAAATCTTTTACAACGATGCTATTTCCGGAATGGAATAATGTAATTTAACAAAAAAAAATCTTTTACAACATTTCCTTTTATTTTATTCTAATCAGATGTCTATTACTCTTCAGTCTTCCCTATAATCTTGTCCACACCTTTAAAGTGATTCTTCTTGTCATTTCATATATTGTTCATTTCCTTTTTAAAGGATTTATTACACGTTTGGACATGAATTAGTTGATATTTAAAAGAAATAGTTTTTGTAAATTGTTGACAAAATTGTGCATAAAATCCTTAAACTTATAGTGTAAATACTCTCCTCGTCTCAAATTTTGTCATGGTTATTAAATATAGTTATATCAAATGATTTGTCATTTTAGAAGTTTAAGAATAATTAATGTTTTTCTCTTTTATTCTCAGATTTTTTTACCATTAATAGAGATAACACATAAATAAAGTAAATATTTAATGGAGAGAGAATATAATTTAGATATACATAAGAATAAAAGTAGTCAAATATCTATTCTAATAGTATTTATTAAGGAGTGACTAAAACAAAAGAGCAACAAATAATTTGAAATAGGAGTAAATATTTACTTGAAATAATATGTAAATAGTTTCTTAAAAATTATGTATGGACCTAACAGATCCTTAGATTTTATTTCAGACTTCATAAAGAATAGATTTTGGGTCTAATTCAATCCAAAAGCTAGCTTGTAGGGTGAGTATTGTCCAAGTCCATATAAGGAAGTCATGTTTCTATTTCATTTTCGATGTGTGACTCTTACATGAAGTTCAATCGAGTCTCACATTTGGATGTACTCCCTACTCATAACAACACGTAATTTTATAAATTATTAAGGGCAATTCACACGATTGCCCCTATGTTAGGGTGATCTTTAATTTTTGCCCCTCAAATTGGTGATCTTTAATTTTGTCCTTCAGCTTAAAAAATGACCAAAAATATTCTTGAGGTTGTGAGTTCCAAACTCAGCAGTGCCAAAAAAAAAAAACTGCAAGACAAGATTTCATTAGAAAATATGTTTATTCAATCAAAATTATATAGAAATTATGCCTTAGGGGCATAGTTTTTATGTAATTATGCCTCCGAAAATATCCTTGATGTTGTGGGTTCGAATCCCAACAGAGTCAAAAGAAAAAAAAATCACAAATCAAGATTTCATAGAAATTATGTCTATTCGGCCAAAGTTTTATAGAGATTATGCCCCTTAAGGCATAATAATCTCTATATAATTTTGGCCGAATAGACATATTTTGAGATTATGCCTCCAGGGGCACAATTTCTATTTAACTATGTCTGAAGGCAATTTTTTGTTATATACATAATCTCTATACAACTTTGACCGAATAGACATAATTTCTATAAAAAAAATTACCTTGTGAATTTTTTTCCTTTTTTGCCTCCGCTAAGATTCAAACCAAAATCTCTGATTTAGTAGACCCGCAAATAAATAATACTTTGATCCACACATTTTTATTAAATGAAAAGTAGGGACAAAATTAAAGACCAACAAATTTTGAGGTGCAAAAATTAAAGACCAGCCCGTATGAAGGCAATCCACGTAATTTCTTGAATTATTTATACACAAAGTTCAACTAAAAAAGAAGCCTTACTAATTCACTAATTGGGACAACATGACAAGACAAAACAAAACAAAACAAAGAATATTCATGTACTATGAGTTTTTAAGAAATTACAAAGTTAACCCTAAAATGAATTAAATTTACCTCTCTTAAAAGAAATTCTTTCCTTCAATACATTGATATTTTAGTAGTATGGTATTTTTTTTGTATATTCAGGTTCCCGACTTGCGCTAAACTAGTCCTGGAGATAGTGGTATCGTTCCTCAACATTACTGTCAGTAAATCGCGGGATGTGCTCCATTATATTCAGGTTCCCGACTTGCGCTAAACTAGTCCTGGAAGTAGTGGTATCGTTTCTCAACACTACTGCCAGTAAATCGCGGGATGTGCTCTAATAACCAGTGTTTGAGAACGGACAACTGAACAATATGATATTCTTAATTTTAGAAAAAGGGTGATATATATATATTCAGTAATGCAACGGCGGCTAGTCCTACTCCTACCAGGTCTTCATCATCATCCCCTCAAAGTACTTACCGGTGGACTCAACATCTACTTGTGGCTTTTCCTTTGTTCCTTCTGAGATATAACTTGGCTGGAGATGTCTGGAGTAAATGGAACGAAGAGTAATACATAGAGAAAAAAAAAATGTAAAAGCGGATATAATGCAAGGAATGATAACTTCCCTTGAATAAAATATTGCTTCTCCAAGGATGCTTGGGTTATATGGATGCTGATTCCATCTAGGACAAAGACAACCCGATGCACTAAGCTCCCGCGCATTCGGAAAAGGGCCGGACCACAAGAGTATATTGTACGCAGTCTTAACTCACATTTTTGAGATTCCATCTGATGCACAAATTTTGTAATGGTGTAGCCAAGTTAGATCCTTGGTAGATGTAAAATATAGAATCATTCAAACTGGAAACAATTTGCAATCCATTTTGTTGATTCGCGGGCTAGCAAAATTTTGGTACTAATTCATTTTAGTGAATCTTTTGTAATGGAGTTTTTCACAATTTTCTACTTGCATCGTATTTGGAAAGCAAAGTTACAGATTTTGTTCTTCATGAACAAATACAATTATGAAAAGACAAGATCAGGAAAGTTACATTAACTTGTGCATTTTGTTTACAAATGTGTGCTGTTCTATATGCTATGCTGGGGAAAGTTGTCCTTTTAAATGTGTGGCTAACAGTCAAAGGAATATGTACCCACCAGAGAGCACATTCTAGCAAAGATAAAGAAAATGTTTTAGTTTTCCTTTCATATCATTGGTGGGTAGAATTGCTTGATTCTTGTACTGAAGTAACTGAGGGTAAATGTTTTTTTACAAAGACTATCACTAGTTTAGAAATAACTGTCATTCACGTATTATTCCTCCCCACTAAAAAGAGGGTTTGAGAATTTGGAGAACCTAAACAAAATGGAGAAGTGCAGACTGCACGTACCCTAAGACCAACATAGGGTCAAAGCCAAAATACTAATGCATAGAAGGAAAGGAGATCAGAAAGATCGGCTAATACTATAGTATATGATGTTTGATAGGAGTCTAAAACCGTATGCGTGGGATACTGAAGAGGAAAAGATCTATCAGACGCATTATTTGGCGCTACATACATTTGCGAAGAAACAACAAATCTCTCTTTATTTTGAGAAGGCTGGCGGCTGCATGTGAATACTTTCAAGGCAAACGACGACCTTATTCGACATTATTGTTTATTTTGATCTGGTGGAAGTGGTTTTCGTTTACCAACACATAATTTTAGTTGGATACAACTTTGCGGGAACTAAAAAGGGGATTATTGGTTGTGGGTGGGGAGGTGGAAGAACATCCGATTTAAGGGATTTTGAATACAAACACAGAAACAGAAACTAAGCATGTCTGAATTGACAGATAAATCCGGGAGTTGTACATTACACAAGCCAAATTTTGTGCAAAGTAAAATCCATTTTTAGGCACCAACAACCATTCCACTCAAAAAATAATCGAGGGTCTCACTTGAAAATAATTTAAACCAATTCTTGCAAAATCGAAATACAAAGAGAACTGTTGAATGCAGAAAGAAAATCATATCTACCACTTCCCAACTCTTGAGTATCCATCATTCATCATCAAACACCACAATCTTCAATACAAACACATCGAAAGGAAATTCTGCAACGATTTCAACGGAAGGCAGTTAATTAGAAAGTCAATGTTGCGGAAAAAATCGAAGGAGATTAGGTGGACAACAACACTTACCGATAGTTTAATAACCTTGGTCATAGAGATAATCGCCGAGCCTCTCAACAACCAGGTTACACTGACCAGGAGTCATTGGTTCATCATAGATACCAATAAGTAGAGCCTGATTCGTCTTTTTGATAGTAATACCGCCCGATCCCTGAATAAAAAAGAATGGAGTCACAAACAGCCTTTTGAAGTAAAGGCTTTTCTAACACACATTTGATTCAGTTGTACATAGAGGTGTGAAATGGACGGGATGTGCTGAGTTTGGGCGGGTCAAAATGCGCTGAGTTAATATTTATTGACTCACCAAAAAGTAGCTTGGGTTGAAATGGGCCAAAAAGCAGATCATAACCCAATCCGCTCTATTCTTACTAAGTTTTAATTTCTTTGTTTGTTCTTTACAATTTTTTAGTACCTAATAAAACAACTTTTTATTTAATTATGGCTATATCAAATTAAAAAAGTGTTTTTTTTAAAATATTTTGACAAGTTTTCAAATGGGTCAGTATGGGCTACATAGTAACTCAATTTAATGGGATGAGCTAATAAATGAGCTGGTCAAATTTGTGCGAGTTGGGGGGGGGGGGGGGGGGTCATGTTTTTATGGGCTAAATTTGCGACCCCTACTCCATAACACCCTCAAAGGACACTCTTTAAATTGCATTGTAAGAAAATCACATGATTGCGTTCTGCTTGCTCAAACAGACTGTACAATCTATTAATAGTCTGCAATTTCATTTCAACAAGATTCTGAATGACATAAAAGATACCTTCTTTCCTCGAATGACGACCCCTGCTTCCCCTTGAATGACCATGTACTTTGTGCCACCAAGATGCAGACCAGTTGGAGCAAGTGAACCGGGCTCATTAAAATCATTCAGGATGGCGTTAATCTCCGCAGGTTTGAACTACAACATGGACATCAATAAGTTACTAAAGTATTTGACAAAGAGGCAACATTGCAAAATTAGGAGGCAAACATATTATAAACAACTTGCAATTGACTACAAAAAAACAATTGTCCTTGTCCATTCACAGCATTAGTGTATCAAGATCAAGTTTACCACATTTCTCAGTAGTTTGCCTTCATTCAAACCATTTTCAATCAATCATTTCACTTAGTCCAACCTAGTGAAGATCAGCTATATGAACCCTCTATATAGTTCCTACCATCTACTTATCAAGATCAAGTCTACATTTCTTAGTAGTTCTTCAGTGGAACTCAACATTGCTTTTATTCAAAACCATTTTTTCTATCAATCATTTCGCTTAGTCCAAGCTAGTCAAGATCCACTATATGGAGTCCTCTATATCGGATCCAACCATCAAACTTAGCAAGATCAAGTCTTTACCACATTTCTCAGTAGTCCTTCAGTGGAACTCAACATCACATTTATTCAAAACCATTTCACTTAGTCCAAGCTAGTCAAGATCAACTATATGGATCCTCTATTTCAGATCCTAGCATCTACTTATCAAGATCAAGTCTTTACCACATTTCTCAGAAGTTCTTAAGTGGAACTCAACATCGCATTTATTCAAAACCATTTCCAATCAATCATTTTGCTTAGTCCAAAGCTAGTCAAATCAACTATATGAATCTTCTATATTGGATCCTACCATCTACTTATCAAGATCAAGTCTTTACCACAGTAGTTCTTCACTGGAACTCAACATTACCTCTATTCAAAACCATTTTCAATCAAATCATTTCGCTTAGTCCAAGTTAGTCAAGATCAGCTATATATGAATATTCAGAACATTTTCAATCAAATCAACTCACCTAGTCAAAGTTAGTTAAGATCGGCTATATGAATATTCAAAACATTTTCAATCAAATCTTTTCACTTAGTCCGTGTTAGTCAAGATCAGCATTCAGCAATATGAATATTCAAAACATTTTCAATCAAATCATTTCGCTTAGTCCAAGCTAGTCAAGATCCGCTATATGAATCCTCTATATCGGTTCCTACCATCTACTAATATTCTTCCAAAATTCCCATCAAACTCAATTCAATCAAATCATTTCGCTTAGTCCAAGCTAGTCAAGATCCGCTATATGAATCCCTATACCTGTTCCTACCATCTACTAATATTCTTCCAAAATTCCCATCAAACTCAATTCAATCAAATCATTTCGCTTAGTCCAAGCTAGTCAAGATCCGCTATATGAATCCCTATACCTGTTCCTACCATCTACTTATATTCATTCAAAGTTCCCATCTAACTCGACTCACACAAACATAATTATGATAAAACACAACCCACAAAAACCAATAACTACAAGATCTCTTCAATAATCACAAAACCATCTAAATGGTCAAACTATATTCTCCACAAGTCAACTACTTCATCCTTGAAATGACTAAAAAATCGAAAATAAGTTCAAAAACTAGATAAATTCATAACCATCTTCCATCACCCAAAACAAAAAAGCTTTAGATCAGATTTAAATAAACCAATCTATGTTTCATCATCAAATTCAATGGAACAAAAAAAATATTTACTAATAGATCCTTCAAGTCAATCTCAATTCCAAACTAGTTAAGATCCAGTATATAAATCCTTTTGCAACAATTCAACTCTATTTGGACTTAATTTTTCATTCTAATAATTCAAAAATTTATCAATTTCTAAAATTAGTAGTTCTTGTTACATGTACTATACAGCCTCCCTATCCGTCAAAAGGTAGATGTACCCGACCCCACTTGGTAGAATTATACTGGGTATGTTGTTGTTGTTGTTACATGTCACTATAAGTTTGACGATTCACAAAATCATTAAAACCAATCAAATAAACTATAGAATAGTAACAGATCCTTCAATTATCAATCTTAAAATCTTAATTAATCAACTAAATCTCCAAATCCCAAAATAGTCAACTCTATTGGAACTTAATTTTTCATTCTATTACTTAAAGATTTATCAATTTCTAAAAGTTATCACTAAGTTCGATTTGATGATTCACAAAAAAAAAAACATTTTTTTTACTAATAGATCCCTCAATTATCAATCACTAACATCCAAATCCCAAACTAGTCAAAGATCTATTATATGAATCCTTAACTCTAATGAGACTTAATTTTTCAGTCTAATACATTACAAAGTTATTGATTTATAAAATTACACGTCACTAAGATTGATTTGATTATTTACAAAATCATTAAAAAGGGCAAAATGAAAAAAAAAATTAGAGACCTGAGGGAAAGTGGAGCTAGTAGCCCAAACGGAGCCGTCAAGGCCGGTGATAGCGGCGGCGCTAAGGTGGTTACCTTCGATGTCACACATTAGGTGTTCATCAACATATGTTTGCCACGACATAATTATTTTCCGACTTAGATTTTTTCTTTTGTGTGTGTTCTTATTTGGGATAGAACAATGTGTGAATGTGTCCTAATTGTGAAATCATCATGGGAATTTATTTAGATGTGTGTATACTTTCATGTGGTTGAAAAGTCGTTAATACCCCTGAATTATTATGAGTGTTATTTTATCAATTTTAAGTTGTATAAGCTCTTCTATTTTTTTTTTGATATTCACGTTCTCAACTTGCGCCAGACTAGTCCTGGAGGTAGTAGTATCGGTCCCTCAACACTATTACCAGTAAATCACAGGATGTGCTCCAATAACCAGAGTTTGAGAACGGACAACTGATATCACCTACAAGGATCAAACCCAGAAGAGAGGAGAATGATCCTACTGAGAATCGATCTCACGCTGCAAGTGTCTAGAGCGCCTTAAATTCCCCCTTCTTTGCCACCGGTTCATGCCCCGGAGGAGAAATTGAGCTTCAAAAATATTAAACGGTCTTATCAATACACAAATGTATAACTTTCAAGGAATTTTAATTGTGCTCATATACATTAACGTAGGAATTGAGTTCAAGCTTTCTCCGGCTCCTTCTCATAATCTTTATTTTTCTTTTAATAATAATTTGTTCAAACAAGTATGGTCATTTTTTATATTTAAAAATAATTTAATTTTAAATATTTTATTTAAATGTAATCTATAAAAATACTACTACAAGTTTTAAAATAAATTTTTGATATTTGTAATTTGATACTCATAATATATACTCACTTAAAATGAAACGGATGAGATATTATAAAATATCTCACAAGTTCAATATTTAAAGGATTACACTTGTCATCAATCGCCATTCTGTGTGTGATTTTGAAAATCGTATATTATCATAATTTTATTTACTGTAAAATTCAATGAATTTGAAGGTGGAATATTACTTAAAATAGCTACCCACCACTACTCTCCATGATTGATTCTCCAGCTATGAGATCTTCTATCATTCTCACAAGGTCCCTCACTATTATCATATTCATATTAGACCCTTGAAGTTTCTAATAATTGCAATAGCAATTGTTATATTCTCTAGGTTTAACCAATGTTTTGAAACTCGGACCGGGTTAACCGGGAACCGGTCTCGAGGCCGGTCCGAGTTTATTGTAGGAACGGGTGGTATCAAACTCGACGCAATCCGATAAAATCGGTACGAACCGGTGACTCGGTAACTCGTACAAATCCGGTTTTTATATATTCATATAATTTTCTGACCATTAAAGTAGCAATAGTATAGGTGTTGCTGACGGCATAGAGGACATCTTTGGACTTAATTGAGATTTTTATTATTCAAATTATTTTGACTATTTGAGTTTATGGACATGTGGTTTGAAGTTATTTATTTTGTGAGGACATGGATAATCAAGTTTCTAGTTTCTACTTCTTGGATTTAGATATGCATGACATCTTGATTATTTAGCTTAATGGACATCGGTAATTTAGTTTATGGACATATGTTTTGAAATTAGTTGATGGACATGGATCTTCGTTATTTCATATGTTTGGATATAGATATGTATTCAACATTCAATATATATATATATATATATATATATATATATATATATATATATGTGCGTGTGCACACAGATATGGATAATTTTTTGAGCGGTTGAACGGTGACCCAATGGTCGTCCGATTCGAGTTTCATAACATTGAGTTTAACAATATTATCATAAGATTATTCCTCATTCGAGGTTTGTAATTTGGCAATGAGCAAAACAAATTTCTCTACGTGTTGCAAAATATAATTATGGGAGATGTGAGTAAGTTCACACATATGAAATTATTTTAGAATTTGTCAATGAGGGTAGGACAACTTAATAAAGTGCCACTTTTAGTATTTTTCTTATTATATTTTTTATTTTGTAGAATAAATTATTTGAGATGAATTTAAATGAAGAAACATGATCATTAGTGATTCATACGACTTATTTCAATTTATTTGGAATTGAGATAATATTATTGCTATTGTGTGTTGCAAAGTAATGATAAATCGCGTGTGATTGTACATTTTCCTAGCAGAAAGATGTTCAAAGTTCAACTATATCATACTTTTTATATTTATATATTTATCAATATTCACTGTCTCAATTAATTTAGATTTGTGTCACGTGAGATTCAATGAATCATAAGTATCGATATTCCCTATCAAGAGTTTCTCATTCTTAAGGCTCGAGCACGAAATCTCAAAGTAATAGTGAAAGAATCCTACTCCTCTCGACGATATTATTTTTAAACGTATCATCCTCGACTCATTTCCATATTTAAATTATCATTATTTCAACTTCAACTTTTGAGAAAGCTAAAGTCGACTATGACTTGGAAAGAAAAAGTCGATAACGACCATTACAATGCCATTTGCTGGCCACTAGAGGTACCAACTCAATATTCTATTTCAACTTTAGGTATATTGATTGCATTTTACAAAGATCTTATAATCTAGTATTTAATTAAAATAATCACGTCTAGGTGTAGGAAATGGGGCTGACAATAAATAATTTTTTGTAAGTATGATAATACATTAGCTCAACATAATTCTATGGATCCATGGTATGCATAAACAATTTTAAAAAATAAAAACAAATATGAAGAACTTGAAATAAGTGAATTCATCTTGGAGAAATGCTAAAATTTACTCCTGAAATATTTCATATGTTTTATTAAGGGTCGTCTTTGGACCCGTGCGAGATGTGCTACCGCACAGGGCTCCTCAAAAAACGAAAAATTTAAAGGCTCTTTTTTCATTTTCTATTAAATAGTATTAGTCTAAATTTACTGTAACGGATCATAATTCGCAGGTCTTAGCCCAATTTGAGACGATCCACTTTTATATTTGCAGTAAGTTTAGCCATTTATTTGTGAGAACACCACAACAGCCAATTTCCTCTCGTATTTTTTCTTTTTATAATGGTTATCCAGATTGGTCATGAGCGGGTACATCAGGGGTAGAGGTAGGCCGATGAAGTATTGGGGAGAGTTGATTAGAAGGGACATGACGAAAGTGCAACTCACTGATGACATGACATTAGATAGGAGTTATGTAGGACACATATTAGGGTATAAACGTAGTAGATAGTCCAGTGTAGTCATGTCTACGCTTACAAACTGATAGTTGTAATATTATTATTGTAGACTCGCTTAGCCTATCATACTAGTAGACACAATATTGTCTTATAATCCCTTGTAATTTGATTTATGAGGCTATGTTTATTTTGTTTGTCTTATTTACTTGCATTATTTATTACTTCTTTTTCTCTTTCAAAATTAGCAATCATGACTTACTCACTTTGTCTGTCCTACTTTGCTTAGGCTTGTGCTTTGTCTTGAGCCGAAGGTCTCTAAAAAACAGTCGCTCTACCTACTAAGTGTCACGACCCGAATTCCGGGCCCGCGACTGGTGCCCTACCTGAGCACCCCCATCCTGTACCCTCACATCTCATATAACACATAAGCCAGATAACATATGAAAAGCGTATATGGCAAGGCAAGCTGCGAGGCTGCCATATATATAAACGGAACATCCGACAATCTGATGTACAACTGGCAACAATAATACAACTCATGCAAGTCCAAAGCGTATGAATACGGACCTACAAGAGTTTGGGCGATGAACTATGACGGACAAGGCCCCGTACCACGAATATACATAGCCATAATGGAAGACACGTGCCAAAATGACAAGCTCAAACATTGAGCTATCCCAAACATGACGAGGATCCTAAGCTCACGGATCACCCATTGAGTACCTAATACTGCGGCGTAACGCAACCCCGAGAGGTCGGTGTCACGACGACCACTGGCGCGACTAGTGCCTGCCGGCACCTGTCAGGTATACATCAGAGAATAGCAGCGGAACATACATGACACATAAACCTGTAAATAGTAAACATCACCGGCTAGCCGACAAGACCGCCTTCCATAGAATGTACCTAGTCAAAAGTAAAGCAGTACAACTTGTTTTTACAGCCCAAACCACAAATGTGACTACAGACCTCTAGGAATAACAACTGTGACAGGACAGGGCCCCGCCATACCCCCTGAATGTACAAAAGTCTATAACCTCAGGAAACCGTACCAAAAGACAAAGCCTCCGGAGAAATGAGTTTTCGATCGAGCGGTGATCCTAAGAGTGCGGATCGGCAGTTCTGAACCTCGACTGCGGCGTGAGCGTAGCCCGAAGGAGGTCGATCTACAGTACAGTATGCGGCGGAAAATACCTCATAAGTCTAAAATAACTTGAGACATGTATGATAATCAATTTACTGATCTGATGTGCCTACTAACAATGAGAATATCAAGTATATACCATCTCGCATGAAAATAGGAAGCTCGTGATCAAAGCGGGTCACCGCTGCGCGATATCATTAAGCACTCCTACTCGCAGGACTATTTCACCCGCGTGGGTCGTGTGGACCGCGTGAGGTATTCCTCGCGTAGGTGTACTCACGCGTGGGACTATTTCACCCGCATAAGCCTCAACGGACTCGCATGAGGTATTCCTCGCATCGTGGGTAACAAATCCACGGAATATGTGGTATAACGTCTTGGGGGTTTACCTCTCATTTATACTCTTACCCTGAAGCAGGTGGTATAACGTCTTGAGGGTTTACCCCTCATTTATACTCTTACCCTGAAGAAGGTGGTATAACGTCTTGGGGACTTACCCCTCATTTATACTCTTACCCTCATATCGCATGCCTAATCCTCATCGTAAGCATGTCCAAGGTGCATACCCGTGGAATCCCACATCACTGACGGTACGTCCAAGTAAACTCATACTAAGACAATGGAAGCATACCCGTGAAATCTTCCATCACTGACGGTACGTCCAAGTAAACTCAAAACTTCTTTAGACTTTCATTAATCTACAAAATAAATCTCATTCTTGACCTTAAGGCACCTTCTTATTACTTAATCAAATCCGAAGAAATTTAACCCGAAGTACTATGTACTTCTACTCTTTCAAAAGATCTTTTTTTCACATAAAAATTCCCATTTTACACTCTAAGCAATTGATGCCTTTTAAATCAAATTGCCCTACTTAATTTCGATTCTTTCATCTTTGTTTACCTTATTCAAGAAAACCAACTCTTTAACCTTCCATAAAGTTATTATAACAAACTCCCCATAAAGCCGTTATACTAACTTTATGCTTTAGAAATTAAGACATTCTTATCCTTTCATAAGACCGTTATAACTAACTTCCCATAAAGCCGTTATAACTCCTTATAAACAATTTCGTCCTTTTATTAACCAAGAGACTTATACTTCAAATCAGTTTACACCATTTTCAAAATACTTCAAGTATACCAAAGGATTTACTTTATTCAAAACACGTACGTCTACCGTACTATATAGTATAACTACTCATGCTCAAGAGATAAGAAAGTTACACATACCTCTCCGGTTAATCCACTTGCTAAGTCCAATACCCCACACGTAGTACGTCAACCTATAATGACCATAATACGTTTAATAACCTCAAGCTACAACATAGAATACTCCAAGTTCAAAGTCACTAAATTCTATGGAAAATTGGGCAGCATTTCCTTCGTTTCTACATACTTTGCCACCTTTTTCAAGGCCGAATTCATCATCCAAACGCCACATTTAAGGCCCAACAATCCAAACATTTCAAAGGGGATTACACACCTAAACTTGATATGTGAAATTCTGCCCCACAATGTACAACAACTAACTTAACAAGTTTTAGGTAGTATTTTGGCTACAACATGCTTACATATCATTCTTATCCAACCCTTTCATATCCAAACCATATTTCTTGCATGCAATGTATCTAAGAGAAATATTTACCACTACAAAATCTTTCTTTTTCACATGCAACACTAAAAACTAGCTACAATAAATGAATTGTTACCTTAGAGCTTTAGCCAAATTATTCCAACAAGGTTTGCTAGCCTCCTTTCCGAAAACACCACCACAATACTCCTACAAGCTAGCCAACAAGCTTCCTTCTTGCCACACTTTTTCAGATTTCCTCAAGCTTTGATTTCCTCTTGAAATTCTAGAGAGAAGGGAGAGCTTCTAATTTAGAGAGAGAGAAGAGCTTTGAAAGATGACCAAGTCTTCAAGACTTGGTCAATATATAGGACATGCAAAAATCAGATGGGGGGACACTTGTAACCCTCCCATGACCTTTTTAAAAGAAGAAATATGATTTTCCTCAGTTTTTCCGCCAGAAATTCCGCCTCGGCGCCTAGGCCTGCGGCCCGGCGCCGCTAAACTCGCCACGCTCGCGAACTTCCGCGCGGCCTCGCTTCGGCGTCGCGGCTGCAACTTGCGCTCCTCGAATATCGTGCGCCCTGCCCGTGATCCGGCGCGCGGCTGCCTGGCCCGAGATACCTTCCGTCCGATCCAAGACCGAACTTGTAACTTTCATAACTTTCTAGTCTGATACCTTATCGATGAACGGTTGGTTGTGTTGGGAACTAGAATCAACGAACTACGTGCTAGGCCTTTAAAACACCTAGGAACTCATAATGCAACTGGACATAAACCGCCTCAAAGTTGACTAAAAACCCGTCCGAAACAATCCGTCAACCTATCTTTCGAAAATTTTAAGTCTTAACCCCTTTCGTACGCTCTCATACGCATGGCCAGAACTATGGGGTATAACAGTCAGTACAACAATGTACCAAGTATGTAAACATGAAGTATAGTAAACAAGATCATAAATGTACAAAAGAATGACAGAGACAAGTATGAAAATCAAATACCAGATCCTATCGTGCCATATAAAATAAGAGCCAACTGTACCTTGTATCACTGTACCTTATAAAAATGAAAGTCATCATATCTGTTTTCATATAACGCATCCCGACCCTTTAGTAGAGATTCAGTGAAATCATCAGTGTAACATGTCCCGGCCCTTTAGTGAGGGACACGGTAAGGACTATTCTATATACTGTCCGGCCTTTAGTAAAGGACTCGGTGTATCGCATAACGTACCCGACCCATTTATGGGACTCGGTGTAATGAGAGTAAACTGTACATTTTCAAAATAGAAAATCAACCGTACCTTTTTCAAAATATGAAAGTCATGTCAAAATCAGGGACACATGCCCTCAGAATCATTATGCATATCCTATTCATGGGACTCGAATTCGCATCATGGAAAGCTAGTCCATGGAATAATATAATATTATGTGATTCGAACCCGCATCATGGAAAGCTAGTCAATGGAATAATATAATAATATGTGACTCGAACCCGCATCATGGAAAGCTAGTCCATGGAATAATATAATATCATGAGACTCGAACTCGCATCATGAAAAGCTAGTCCATGGAATAATATAATATCATGGGACTCGAACCCGCATCATGGAAAACTAATGCATGAAATAATATAATATCATGGGACTCGAACCCGCATCATGGAAAACTACTCCATGGAATAATATAATATCATGGGACTCGAACCCGCATCATGGAAAGCTAGTCCATGGAATAATATAATATCATGGTCATGGGACTCGAACCCGCATCATGGAAAGCTATTCCATGGAATAATATAATATCATGAGACTCGAATCCGCATCATGAAAAATTAGTCCATGGAATAATATAATATCATGAGACTCGAACCCGCATCATGGAAAACAAGTCCATGGAATAATATAATATCATGGGACTCGAACCCGCATCATGGAAAGCTAGTCCATGAAATAATATAATATCATGGAACTCGAACCCAATAGCAACATGTACGTCCACCATACATCCTTTCATTTATAAAACCTCAAGACATTAGCACATGTAGCATCAAGGCACTTCCACATTTTAAAATCAAGTTACTTACACTTATAAAATCAAGTCACTTATACTTCATTTAGAATCACCCAAGATACTATCATATCTTTCATTTTTAAATCCTCATTTGGAAAATCGAAACAATTATACTTTTCAAATCAAGTCACTTATACTTTTCAAATCAAGTCACTTATTCTTTTCAAATCAAGTAACTTATTCTGTCAAGTATCATTTTAAAACCTCATTTGGTAAATCAAGACACTTATCATATCAAGTATCATTTTGAGATTAAGATCCAATAAAACTCGTACGTCCACCGTACACTTACTTCAAATAAACAACTTTCAAAAGAAGAAAGGATAGTTCACACACCGCTTGTCGTCTGTACCAACTCGATAATCTAAATTCATCTCGCTCCTCTGGCTAACATTATGGAAACATTTACATAGTGATAACCGATCCGAATTGCCAAATTAATCCATTTTTTGAGCCTTTAGCAGGTTATATATTAATAATGATCTTATCTAATCAGTTGTGAACCTAGAAAGTGTAAAACGAACTGGTTATATCTTAGCTTCTATGCAGATGAAAATTCTACTCATTTCAATATAATTGATTGTCAATTCCTTCTTCATTTAACGCTGCAATGGCTTGTTCGATACCTTTTCTCATTAGTTTCGTAACCTAGCAACATCAACTCGACTCCTATACTTCCTAAAAACTCTTACCAACATCTCCCATAAGACTTGGTAAGGACTTAGGAATAATTTAGACATGCCTTTAGCATAGATGATCGGTGTACTTTATATACACCTTTTGAGTCAGTTTTAGTTAATCTTTTGTCCCATTTTGCACATATAAGTGTCGTATTAGGATAGTTTTTCTTTCTTTTGAGTCAAAGTGGTTAAAATGGCCAAATGACGGAAAAAGAGCAAAAAGAGGGCAAAAGAGGAGATGCCAGAGCTGGAAACAGAGAAAGTGGCGAACGAGGGTAAAATCGGACAGTAGCCGCGACGCCTGCGATCAGCGAGCGGCGCCACTATTCGAAGAGGCTACAGATGCGGCGCATGGCTCCGAACGGAATGACGAGGCGCGGCGCTAAACATCAGAAGTTACAGAGTTCCAGCGCGGCTACCGAGCAGCGAATATCGGGCGGCGCCAAAACACTCGACGGATTGCGAAACTTATGGCGCGCCGCTGATCTGCGTGGCCGAAGCAGAATAATTAGGTCTTTTGACGAAATGCAGGCGAGCTGAAGAAAAAGTGGGAGCGGTTTCGACTATAAAAGGAGAACCAAGCGGTTTTTAAGGGTTCCCTTCGCACAACACAAGACTTTGCTTGGAGATTGGATACCATTAGTTTAGTAATTTCTTTTCCTTTCTTGTTCTTTATTTCTATTTTGTATGATGAGCATGGAATTAGTTCTTGTCATGTCTACATGGCTAGGAACTAATTTTCTTATGTGACTTTCCATGTTGAATTGCTAGAAACTTATGTTATAAATTAATGACGCTTATGGTTATTTTTCTTATTGTGAGATCTATCCAATAATTGAGTTGAATTCTTGGTAATTAATTGACAACTAATTATCACTATATGATTTCTAATCGATTAGAAAGGGGATTGTGAATATCTTTGTAAGTTGGGTAGACATTCTTGGATTGGGGATGAAAATACCTCAATTATTTATGTAGCGTTGATGAGAGGCTTAACAACCCTAATTTTGCGCATTGTGCGTGACGGTCAACTAGGTTTTTGTTCTTAATCCTCCTATAGAGTTATCCTTATCACCGAAAGGTAGGTAAGGTGCGATACTGGGGTTGAGTGTTTATATAACCCTAACGGGAGTATAAAACGATTTCGTAAACCTGCTTTCTCCAAAAGAAGAATACCATAAGTTAATGCATTAGTAAGTAGCATAAGCGGATAGTAAGGATACATGGAAGCCCTATTCTCATCACCACTGAAGTAAATCCTTATAGTTAAATAGCTTTTATAATTCTTAGTTATAAACAACAAATCCAATTATCAATTCACCAAATAGATACTAGAAATTAGATAGTTGGTAATTGAACCCTAATCCTTGTGGACGATATTCGGTCTTACTAAGACTATATTACTTGTCACGATAACGTGCACTTGCGTTTAAAGTGTGTGCATCTTAACGCGCATCAAGTTTTTGGCGCCGTTGCCGGGGATTAGGCATAGTTCAATATCAAAATTGTCTATTTTTAATTTCTAATTTAGTTTTTATTTTAATTTTTAATTTTTAATTTTTACGTTTTTCTTTTGAAAATTCGAGGTGCCGTGATTTGTTGTCTGTTTTTGATCTATTTCAGGAAGTCAGTTTATGCGAAGGAGAAGAGGAGCAGACACTCTTGTTCTCTTCAATCCAGAAATTGAGAAAACCTGCAAACAGAACAGAAAGAATCAGCGGATTGCAACCTTGTTAGAGATGAACGGCGTTCAGAACAACAACGGGATGGGAGAAGGGTTAGGAGAGAACCAACCCCATCCAGGAATACCTAGGCAAGCGCGATAGGCGTGGAAGAGAGAGTCCAGTCGGCGAGAAGAAGTGCAGGAGACTATGTGCGCCAAGAGTAAATGGAGCAGACGTGCATTAGGCTCTGCAATAGAGCAACAACCGAGATAAAGCCGTGATTCGAGCATGGTACAACACACGGTGCAATTCGGAGGCGCCGTGGAGGATCCACGTATACGCATAGCTAATTTCTTGGAGCTATGTGCAGCGTTGAATATAACGGCGTTCGATGATCTTGCGTCAGTTGAGGCTTTTCCCTTCTCGGCAGGGATAGAGCAAAAGTATGGTTGAATTCCTGTAGGATTCGATTTTTACATGGCAGAAATGCGACGAAATTCCTAGCCAAGTTCTTTCCCGTGTAAGCAAAGCGAGAGGAATTGAACAACTTTACAGCGGATGGAGAGTCCTTATATGAAGCTTGGGAAGGTTCAAAGATCTAGAGAAAGTGCCCACGTTGCGTTGAGTTGTGGAACTTGGCCACATCTTCTACAGGTGGCGATCTGACAGAACCATCATAGATCTGGCGGTGGAGCATTCGCGGGAAAATAGCCCGCGGCGCTCATGAGTTATTAGAAGATATGGCCACTAACAACCATGTCACGGAAGAGGTCGATAAATGGGAGAAGAAACGTTGGGAGTCCACGAAATAGATGCTATTCTGCCTTGAATGCCCAGTGACCGCTTTAACGAAGCAGTGCGGCAACGCGATGTCGATGAATACGATGCAGATGCCTAAAAGGCTGTGAGATATGTGGTGGCCATACATTTGATAGGTGTCGCCGGATCCCAACAATATACCATGGAGCGGCGAGTGTCGGGCCATAGGTAATTATCGAGAAGCAAGAACAATCCTACTCGACACTTATAATCCGGTGGAGGAACCACCCAAATTTCTCATGGAGAGAGACCGAGCGTGAACGGCACGAACAGCGAGAACCAATACGAGGGCAACATAATCAATACGAGCGTGAGAGAACCAATACGAGGCGATGCAGAACAGCGAGAATCAGTGACCGCTTCATTCAAGCCCGCGGCATCAGCGATTCAATACCGGTTCGTGAAAAGCGAGCAGCTAAGCAGTGTGGCAACGCACGATGCAGACCAGATTCGTAGTGAAGCTAGATCCTCATTCAGGAACTTGAGACACAGTGGGTCGGTAGCAAAATAGGCAAACAAAGAGCCACGAGGACATTGCAGCAATCTGAGTTAAATCAGGAAGCGGTGTTAGCGATGCGGTTGAGAAGTGGAAGGCGGTTGAGCGGCGATACCTCGGCGGTAGTTGAGAAAGCGAGTTAGAAAAGAGAAGGTGATTGAGCCTAGCCCAACGGTAGAAAACTCGGAGAAAGAGTATCTGAGAGAAGATCCCTTTCCCGGAGACTACAAAAGGCGGTTGATAAACAATTCTCCAAATTTTGGAGACATTGAAAAACTGCGTATCAACATACCTTTCATGAAGCATTAGAGCGGATGCCTCCTATTTCAAGTTTATGAAGGAGGTTTTGGGGAAAAAGAAGAAGGCGGCGAGAATCTGAAATAGTAGCACCGTGAAGAGTGTAGTGCTATCTTGCAGAAAAAGTTGCCACCAAAGCTAAAAGATCCAGGGAGCTTTACACTACCTTGCACAGTGGGCAGGGTAACTTGCAACAGAGCTCTATGTGATTTAGGGGCAAGTATAAATCTAATGCCCCTATCAGTATTTAAAAGATTGGAGTTGGGTGAAGCCAACCAACGCGATAAGCTGCTGACTAGCGAGCGGGCGGTGGTTCATCCAAGAGGCAAGATCGAGGACGTGATTGTGAAAGTGGAAAAATTCTTCTTTCCTGCAGACTTCCTCATTCTTGATATGGAAGAAGACGCGGAAATCCCTATCATATTGGGGAGGTCATTCCTAGCAACGGGGCGAGCTTTGATTGATGTTGAAAGAGGAGAACTAACACTAAGGGTGGAGTCTGAAGAAATGGTGTTTAAAGTTTTTAAACACGTCATTGAGCCACCAACAGTGAGTGGGTGCTTTGCAATCAGCACCATCAAACCCCCATGCGAGCCAATAAAAGTCAATTAGAGCGATGAGCCCAGCGAGCATGGTTTCTTTGAAATGCCACTAAAGGAGGTGAGTATTCTGAACTCCCCATCGATAATGCTAAGAAGAAAAGAAGAAAAAGAAAACGCCAAATGTGGAGGAAATGGATAGGCTGGGGGCTTAATCCACCACAGGGTTATTAAGGATAAGGAACTTGCGTCCGGCTAAAAGATGTTAAAGACAGCGCTACTTGGAAGGCAACCCAACGTTTTCAATTATGTTATTTTAATTTCTGTCTTTAGTTTATTTTATTTTGTCTAAGAATAGTCTCACGGTCTTGAGTTCTTGTGTTTGTGCTGTGATTGATAGGTACTGGGAAATAAACTGAAGGCGAAAAAGCGAGAAAAGCGAATTTCGGAAAAGCGGGTAGCATGCGGCTGAAAAGAATCGAGCAGTAGCAGTTTAGCGCATGGCTAAAAATTCGAAAATTTGCCAAATTTAGGCGCATGGCGCAGAAAATCCCAGAAGAGCACGAAGTTTAGCCGCGGCTAAAAAGCATGGCAAGAAGCGGGAATCGAAACTTAAAACGCCAAAATCAGTTTTCCCAATTTCAAATTCAAAAACCTAACCTTCCTCTCCAAAACCCACGAAATTCAGGACATTTGCCTGATTCCTCCACAAATCCAACCCAACCACAACCTAAACTCTTAAATTCCCAAAAACCCTTAGCCATCTCAACCAACAAAGCTCCATTCCATAGCCTCAAACCACCAATTGAAACAAGAACAAGCTTGAAGCTTCTCATAAAAAGATAATCTTTTTCTGTTCTTGAATCCTTTACTGAAGTCACAAGAGGTAGTAGTTCGAATGAGTATTGTAGTTGAAGTAATTGGGTACTGAAAAGTTGATTGTGAAGTTTAGAGAAAATAGTAGAAAAGGAGTGTGGGTATTGGGTAGAAAAGTTAAAGTTTGGGGGTGTTGTGTTCGCTGCTAGTTGTCAATTGTGTAGGAAACAATTGTGCCACTAAATTGTAAGCTCCAGAAACTGTTTTAACCATGGCCACCAGGAAAAAAAGAGGCTCCACATCCACCCCAACCCCACAATACGATGAAAATAGGTTTGTGAGCTACCAAGCCTACCAAAGATACAAAAAGCTTGATACCAGACCCTTAATACCAGAAAGGGGAATGGACTACCAGAGAAAAGCCCAACCGCTCGATAGGGACGCCGAGTAATGAGGCGAGAGATAGACATTGGGAGTTGAGAGAAATGTAAGTGAAATTCTGTGTGATGCGCGTTCAGGTCGCGCATGTTTGAAGCGGTCACGTACCCGGCGCGCGGAGGGTCCGGGGTCCACAGCGGAAGGGGGCGCGCAGGGAAGTGGCGGCGGCGCCGAGGGGGGATTTTTGGGAAAAACTTAGAAAACTCTCTCTCTCTAAAAAAATCCTTCCTTTCTTCTCTCTAAAAAGAAAAGAAAAAGAAATTAAAAAGGAAAAATAGCTCGCTAGCTTCTGGTAAGATGTTCTTGGCAAGAAAGCTAGCAATACTAATTGTTGTAAACTTATCAGAAGTTGGTATTTGGGTGTGTAATCCCTTTAAAATATGATAAATTACCAGAAAAGAAAGGTGGCAGAGTAGAAACAAAGGAAAATGTCTGCCAATTTTCATAGAATTTTAGTGGCTTTGAGTTAGATTGAGCATCTTCATCCATTGAGTAGTATTTGTATCTGTAATGCGGTAGACGTGCAAGATTTATTCAATTCATTCTGATTATTAATGTACTTGTTGTCTTGAAATCTTGTTAGCTGCGTTCGTAATATGCCGAGATCATTAGTCGGCGTCATCCGAAGACTCTGTGATCACTGCTCATTATGTTCATATTCTCCGACTCGGCGTATACCGGTAGGTACCCAAGAAGTACTAATACGCACGGGGCCGGTCGGAGTCATATGAGGAAGAAGATGTTTATGAGCCCATTCGCGATGATTGAAAGGGGATTGGAGGAAATTTGTGAATCGGAGAAGATAGCACCAAGAAACACAACAACGATGCGTGAATTTTATGCCAATTTTCGGAGAAGGTGGAAAGGGATGCTTGTAGTGGACGTTATGTACTCGCGATACAGAGGATATAAATATACAATTGAAAACAGTTGATGTTGAAGAAAGAAGTGATTGGAATCACTTTAGAACACGGTTCGTAAGCATTGACCACATCGACGGGATGTCGTTGCATAACCGTGAGCTACCGTGGGCTGTTTTGATATTGGAAGAAATGGGTCAAGAGCACCGAACAAATGCCAATTCAACAAAGTAGCCAAAGGTTGGCTATATTTCATCAGCCGCGTGATTCCATCCACGACTTCACCAGAGTGCGGCAGGATAGGATTAAACCGATATATGGAATTATGAGGGGGCGATTGATGTGGGGAAAGAAATAGTGCAGAGCATTGAGAAATCAGCAGTTGGTAACAACAAAGTGATTAGACATGGCTCGATTATCACCAAGCTATGTCACATGATGCGGTCCCAAAACTACCCACGACACTCATGAGAGAAACCAACCGCCGTGTCCCATGGGATAGTGCACTCTTTCCTGCACTCCAATCCCAGCTGACGGAGAGTACAACCAGCGAAGCAGCAGAGGCCGCCATGGGCGAAGATGAGCTGAAATAGGGCTCACATGAGGCAGACTCAGCCACCGGCCAACCACGAGCGAGAACCTCCAACGCCCACGATGGAGCAATTGTATCAAAATCGGATGAGGATGATGCAGACTGACATAAGTACAAGGACAGCAAGAAATAAGGCAACAAATCAACGAGTTGAGTTCCTTGTTCAACCAATGGTCGATGCATTATCCACCGCCACCACCACCATTTTAGCCAAAGTTTGTAAGTGTCTTATTTCTTTTACTGTCTTTGAGTCTACACACATTGGGGACAATGTGTTATTTAAGTTTGGGGGTGTTTTATTTGTGTTTTATTTTCTTTGTGTCATGTTATGTGTTACTTAAGTCTTTTTGATTGTTTTTATGTTTATTTGGAGTCACCAATTTTCTTTTTGAATTTTGAGTCATAATTGTCTGTCAAAGATCATGTATGCTGTAGTTGCTAGAAACACCTAGTGAAGTAAGAGGGAATAATGTAACGGAATTGAAGCAACTATCTAAACACCTAAGTTAGATATGCCAAAAACTCACTGAATCTGACTATTTGGAGTTTCTTGCTTAAATTATGCATGCTAAATGATAAATGTTTATGTGTTATGATTGCTTGCTATTTGAGGCGAAATAGTTAGGATATGCATGTTAGGGAGATGACTCAGGCATTTCTTTGATAGCCAATTCTTACCATTTTTTTCTATCTCGTACTTTAAAAATATCCCTAGTCAGCCCCATTGAGCCTAAATTTGAAACTTCTTCTTTGACACCCTATATTCCCACAAATTGTACCATAAGTGAAAATATGAAATAGTGGAATACATTGTGTTAAAAAAAGAGACAAAAAGAGTGAATAAGTCTGTTGCACCCCAATACAAAAGTAATAAGAAATAGGCAAAAGCCTAAGTTTGAGGGTGCTTGTCATTATATACTTCACTCTCCCAAAACAAAAGAGGGGAAAGATAGAATCGAAATGAAGAAGAGAACAAAAAGGAAAAAGGGAATACTGAAAAGCTGAAGAGCTTATGGTACACGAAATTAGCCTAAATTGCCTATTTTTACCTACCTATACCTAAGCCTACATTACAACCCTTAAAGTCCTGAAGATCTCTTTTATGCATATCCAGAATTAGTAGAGAATAGCAAGTAAACATGCCATAGGAATTCTTGAATTTATATGCAGGATTTAGTAAATTGACTTTCATTAAGCATGATGAATATGAGTTTGCGAAATATTTAGCTTCATGTATTTAGTGTGCCGAAATTTCATGCTATATGTTCCTGCATATTATTTTGCTAACCTTCATGTTTTTCCAGTTAACACTAATGCAGCAAAAGTGATCAATGGCAGTGAGTCTTTTATTTTTCGTTCCTTTGAGTCTTTTATTTTATTTCTTTCTATCTTTGCTCGAGGGCGAGCAAAGGTTAAGTTTGGGGGTATTTGATCGGTGTATTTTATATACACCTTTTGAGTCAGTTTTAGTTAATCTTTTGTCCCATTTTGCACATATAAGTGTCGTATTAGGATAGTTTTTCTTTCTTTTGAGTCAAAGTGGTTAAAATGGCCAAATGGCGGAAAAGGAGCAAAAAGAGGGCAAAAGAGGAGATGCCAGAGCTGGAAACAGAGAAAGTGGCGAACGAGGGTAAAATCCAGACCAGCGCCGCGGCGCCGCCTGTGCAGCCGCGCGCCACTATTCAGAGAGGCAGAGATTTAGTACGCTGGGCGCCCTCAGACAGCAGATGCAGGGCCGCGACGCCTAAACATCCGAGAAGCTACAGGAGTTCCAGCGCCGCGGCGCCCTCAGACAGCAGATATCAGGGCCGCGGCGCCAAAACACCCGACGGATTGCAGAACTTACGGCCAGGCGCTGGTCATATGCGAGGCGGCGCCGACGGAAAAATTAGGTCTTTGACGAAATTTCGGCCAGCTCAAGAAAAGAGGAGGCGGTTTCGACTATAAAAGGAGAACCCTAGGCGCTTTTTAAGGGTTCCCTTCTTGCACAACACAAGACTTTGCTTGAGATTGGATACCATTAGTTTAGTAATTTCTTTTTCCTTTCTTGTTCTTTATTTATATTTTGTATGATGAATACGTGAATTAGTTCTCACATGTCTACATGGCTAGAACTAATTCTCTTATAGGCTTTCCATGTTGAATTGCTAGAAACTTATGTTATAAATTAATGCATGATTATGGTTATTTTTTTATTGTGAGATCTATCCAATAATTGAGTTGAATTCTTGGTAATTAATTGACAACTAATTATCACTATATGATTTCTAATCGATTCCGAAAGGGGATTGTGAATATCTTTGTAAGTTGGGTAGACATTCTTGGATTGGGGATGAAAATACCTCAATTATTTATGTAGCGTTGATGAGAGACTTAACAACCCTAATTTTGCGCATTGTGCGTGACGGTCAACTAGGTTTTTGTTCTTAATCCTCCTATAGAGTTATCCTTATCACCGAAAGGTAGGTAAGGTGCGATACTGGGGTTGAGTGTTTATATAACCCTAACGGGAGTATAAAACGATTTCGTAAACCTGCTTTCTCCAAAAGAAGAATACCATAAGTTAATGCATTAGTAAGTAGCATAAGCGGATAGTAAGGATACATGGAAGCCCTATTCTCATCACCACTGAAGTAAATTCTTATAGTTAAATAGCTTTTATAATTCTTAGTTATAAACAACAAATCCAATTATCAATTCACCAAATAGATACTAGAAAATAGATAGTTGGTAATTGAACCCTAATCCTTGTGGACGATATTCGATCTTACTAAGACTATATTACTTGTCACGATAACGTGCACTTGCGTTTAAAGTGTGTGCATCTTACCGCGCATCAATAGAATCAATAACATAAATACCCATTGACTTCTAAGAGTAGAATGAATCATGTAACAATACCTCATGTATATTTCATGCGTAGAACATGCCAAAGAAAGAAGGAAGAGGTTCACATACCTTATTGACGACTAACCAACACGACAATGAGAATATGTCCCAAATAGGTACTTCAACCTATAATGACAACAACACGTCTATCAATTCCACGATACTAGTGTAATACATATACCAAGTAATGGCTCTATTTTCTTATAAAATTTGGATAGCACTTCCCTTATTTACCCGTACTTTTCCACCTTTCAATAAGGCTAATTTCCTCAACAACCAAGCACCAATTAAGGGCACAACCAACCAGTTAACCAATGTGACTCACACACATATTTCTCACGTAAAAACAGCCCCTTAATCACGTAAAATAGTCCACTAAAATCAGTCCATAAAACAATCCCTAACAGTTTTATACAAGTCTCGGCCAAACAACCACAACTAAGGCCCTTTCCAATATTCCTTATAATCCAATTCACATTTCAACACGTTTATAAATATCATAACAACTCTTAACAACCATATTTCCTTCATTTTAACATGCGACTAGTGATTATAACAACAATAATCAACGTGCCCAACAACATCAAAATTGTCCACAATAGGCTAACATGCCAAAACTGTCTCATGCACTTCTTATTCTCCTTTTCACTTAATACAAGTTAATATCTTAACTATAACAAACTTCCATTAATCTTAAAGAGGAAGAAGAAATCTTTACCTTCACTTTAGCCAAAACTGCCCACAAGTTCTCGGCCAAACTGCTTCCTTTTACAACACCTCTTCACGTTACAATCACGCACACGTATCCTCTACAAGCTTGTATCCATCTTCCTTTCTTGTTTTCCTTCCAAAAAGTTCATTTTCAAGTCTAGGGTTTCACCACCATTTTCGGCAAAACCATGACTTATGGTTTTTGGAGAGTTAACTTGGCTTAGAACTAGATTAGGGTGCTTAATCTTGGAAAATAAGTTGTCTTGTTCTTCACTTTGGCTAGGGAATTTCGAAATTTCAAGAACAATGGAAGGGATGAGAGGGTTTGAATGAAGATCTTCTTTGTGTAGCACAACTCTTCCAAGACTTGTGCCAAATATGAACTTGTAGGACAAGTGGAGGGGGATCCATGAACCCCACTAGTTCACTTGTCACAAAATATCTTCGGATTGAAAAATTTCGCATAGGCACCGCAGATCGCTCTTTCGACATGCCGAAAGTCCTGCAACCTCCCAGGAGTTGTGGGCACCGCGCAGATCGCTCAGCATCGCGTGTCGCAGCCTTTTCGACCGACCGCCAATTTTTGTCCTTTATGTTTCGGGAGCTCCTTTTCTGCCACTCTATTGGGAAGAACTCAATTTCTAGTACTACTTCTCGTCGTCACCTTTATTGTATCCAAAAAAATTCCTTATCAAAAATGTAAATATACTTTCCTTCCAACCTTCACATCTTATTTTCTTACTTACGTTCTCACTTATATGCCCTGAAACTACGCGGTGTAACACTAAGGTAGAGGTAAGGTCTACGTACACTTTTTCCTCCCCCAGACCACGCATTGTGAGATTTCACTGGGTATGTTATTGTGATAGATATAAAAATCCACAAATTGTGAAAATCATCAAAAATTTCTCAATTCTTATACAATCTTACCAAATGAGCAATTCATAGTTTATAACAAAATCAATACGCTACTAGAAGATCTTTCTAAAAAATATAATATCAATTGATCAAACTTGAGTTCAATAAAATGAAAAATTGAACATGAGTTGTAGTGCAACTACTTTTTAATATAATCCTCTCACATGATTGGAAAAAGTAAATTTGTTATAAATATACTACCAACTTTTAGATCTTTTAATATTTGATATAAATGGTTGGTAAACATTTTTTTGTTGATGGCGAACCCGCACCGCTTCTTTCGAGTGCATTGGTAAACCCTGACCGACGCAATAGCGCAAAACCACGCCACCGCTTAAACCACACTTGGCAAGCCAGTGTGTGACAGCTCCCAAGAGGTGAAAAGACAGCCGACGTTATTCAGGGTTTCAACTTGTGACCAAGCTCTCCACACAACCCAATGAGGATACCCTCTGCCTTCAAGACCAACTGATCTAGGGCTTCGGATAATGATTGGTAAACATGATTTGTAAATATATCTACCAACTTATGAATATATTTTTATAAAATATAAACTCAAGGGTTAATTTTTATATTAAAAAAAAAAAGTCTAATGATTTCATTTTATGAAAATAAAATTGCATGTCCAAACGCTAATTTCATCTAATGATTTCATAACACCTACTAAAAAAGTCTAAATATACCTTTACATGATTTCCACCATCAACCATATAAATTTTTTCACAGTGAAAAATTGTTAATGGGAAAAACATATTTGAGATGAAAGACAATGAAAGAGCTCTTAACCAGAAGGTATATAAATGGAGACATATATTGCAAGACAAATCGCAAACGTTTGGGAAAGAATGTAGATGTCCCTGAAAAAGACAATAAATCCATTCCCTTTTATTTTCATTGTCCCTAAATTTATTTATCTAAAATATCCCAAAATTATAATAGCAACATGATATATAAATATACTGAAATTGTATCATGAAAGACTGTTTTAGTCTTTTTCTTAGTTCTCCATGCTACCATCATGGTATATATAAATATATTATGATATATATAAATATATCATGGTATATATAAATATATCGAGATGGTATTATGAAGGATTATGTTCATTTATTAAAAAAGACACACCTTCTCTACAAAAAACTTTATGATATCATCACCTTATATACATATATTGTGGTGACATAATAGGGAATTACTTCAGTCCTTCATTGAGACACTTCTCAGTCCTTTATGGTACTATGGTGATATATAAATCTACTGAAATGATATTATGAAGGAAGGGTTTTGGGCGAGGGAGAGGGGATATTCGATAAAATAATTCAGCCGATTGGATAAGAAGCGAATTAAATTTAGGAGAGACATGGGACAAATAACTATTTTACATTTTAGGGGTATTTGGTGTTGTTTCCCCAATAATTTTTGGACCTACTCAAATTCGTTAACATGGAGGTCTTCAATACCAAATAGCCCATTTCAAACTCATAAAGCCCAACTAGACATGGACTTGGATTACCCATTACTTCGGCCCATTATCTGATCGGCGATCTCTCTCTTTCTCTCTTCCGATCTCCACCGTAGCTCCGCCGAGCACCACCGCAACCGCAACCGTCGACGGCGTCGCCGAGCAACGTTCATCTCCGATCACATCCGAAACAAGTTTTGCTTGTGTGTTAAACAATTATGTTATCATATTAATCAAACAGATTGAATTTCACCCTTGCAGAGCTACAAATAAAAATTGAAACTTTTTCATACTATCCAAATGGTACAATACATAAACATGCCCTCAAACTTGGCATTAGCTGACAAGTAGGCACCTCAACATATATAAAGTTGAACACGTAAACAATGCTGATGTGACACATAATTTTTTGAGGTATCTAGATGATTATTTTGTAAGTTAAAGAGTGTTCAACTGACAAAGTGGAAATAAGTTAAGGTGACTATTTGTGCACACCCAATGTTGGAGGGCGTATTTGCCGTTTGAGGGCTATTATGCCTATCCAAATTGGTGTAATTAGAAGTTTGTACTGGTCTTGTCTTTTGGTCGAGGATTAAGATAGAAAGTTAGTAGGTAGTCGAGCGTTGTCTAGTTCCTTTATATTATTACTCTCCTGCTATCTTATTCTTCGATTTTAGTATTTTACTTGTTGTTTCCTTTGCTTCAGTTATCGTATTATTTTGTTGTTGCTACTGTTCCCTTCTTTATTGTTTTCAACATGGTTTCTTTGCTGCTGTATTTGCTTTACATACTTGATTTTTGATATGCTTTACTTGAGCCGAGAATTTATCAGAAACAATCTCTCTACCTTCACAAGGTAGGGTAAGGCTGTTTGTACACACCCATACTCCCCAGACCCCACTTGTGGATTACACTGGGTATGTTGTTGTTGTTGTAAAAAGACCTTCGTGAATTGGTTCTGATGTAGGGAGTTGGCTATTGAACACAATGGTCAGAATTAAGCCTGTTGGCACATCTGATGCTGATCTGTCACCACCAGGGCAAAGGCAAACGCATGGAAAAAGCCCTCCAGACATGCTTGATATTTCTCCTCCTCGACGAGGTCGTCCTGATCAAGGTGATCAGCGAGCCTTTCCAACCACAGATCATCAAAATGCACTGGATGATCTATTTTAGCGTCTATCAAGCCACTTTTCAGCTGATGGTAGTGCATTTGACCCAGACCTTTATTCATCAAGGAAGGCACGAGAGAAATCACCAACTATGAAGTACTGGCAAAGATATCAAAGAAGAGATTGCTAAGACAAAGAAAGAAGACTTGCTGAGGTAACGTTGCCACTGCTTTTCACCCTTACCCGCCTTTCAAAAATTTCCTTTATTTATTGGTTGATTTTGGAAGTTCTGAGTCTAGTTAAATATTTTGTCTAGAGCGTGGACCTCATATGATTGGAAAAAGGAAATGTTGGATGCCTAATATGGAAATCACCAAGTCCCAGTAATGTGTTATACTTGCTTGACCTAATTCTAATTAGTTAATTGATCTACATTAGCTATATCTGCTATTTCAGGTGTGAAGACATGGACCCTTTGCTCAGTGGCAGAGGGGCTGAACCGGTATATCGGGATAAACGAACAGGTGAGCTAGAACTAGTATATATGATTTTCTTACTTATTAACTATATGCATCTTTGCATTCTAGAAAACTATGTGCATCTTTAATTTGGTCTAACAGTGTGTTAGCATAGGGCAACGAATGTCCAATGAAGTGTTTTTGAAGTCTCGGAAGAAAGGAAGAGAAGGAGAAGCCAAAGGTACATTCATTCAAATACTTTTGCATGACTAAAACAGTCAACCTTGTAAACTTTTTATCTGGAGCTCTATTTGTTTAGAGCTGGGATTTCTAAGAATTAAGGTATCTCTTTCTGTGTCTGCATATTATCAGGCTCCCAATAATGATTAAACAATCAGCTGTTATCTCTTGTACAATACGGAAATTCCAGGGTGCCTAGTGTATCTCACTAACAAAATCTGGGGATTGAAAAATTAAAAGTTTGCAATTGTAGGATATCTTATGGGTTAATAACAATAATGGTCCTTAATTATGTATTCTCACTCTAACCTGTAATAGTGTGAATAGAAAGGGTCTGCTTCTTTTTCCAGCTAAATTATTTTATTACTTCTTATCCTTCGTGAAATATTCTCATTGTATCTGTCCATCAGGAAATAAAATTGGAATGGCGGAAGGGTTTGGCTCAAAAGTGAGAGCTTGAAGCTAGGTTTCATGAATTAGAAAGTGATAAGGACAAGCCATTTGCAAGGAACATGTATGTTAGTTGTTATTGTTGTTGTTGTTAGGATTATGTGTTTCAAAGATTTGAACTAGGGATAATGTACTTTTTTCTGTTTATGGATTCTTTAACAGCAATCCTTCTTCTTCCTTGGCATAATTACCTAAATCTTCTTTACTACGTATCAACATGAGTTATATGAAGGTTATATAAACATGAGCTATAATTTGGAGGTCATATCGACATGAGTTATTCGAAACTCTTGAATTTCGTCATTGACGTTTATCTTACATGTAGCTCTAGGAGAAGCAAGATGCATTGTTGAATCAGTAAAACCTCTTTCAGATATGTTTTTCATATGTGTTTTAGTCATTCAAAACCTTTCCTATGTTCTTTCTCAAGTATGTTCTGGAATGCTACTTGTTGGTAGCCCCAACCCGTTTTATTTGATTACTTTCGATGATTCTCATGTATAATCTAATGAACTGTGTCCTGGCTCCTGAAATACTGATTCATTAGTACTCTTCTGGCTTTTGGATGTTTCTTGTTTTTTTACCATCGAGAAATCCCCAAGGGTCAGTAGCGTGAGGTTCGGAACTCGTTGGATAAGTTTTTTTTTACTTTTTAGTCTTTTGATTTGTTCTTCATTTTGCTTTCCAGAGATGATCCTGAACTTGAAAGAACGCTGAAGGAAAGGCTTTGATGGGGTGACCCAATGGCTCATTTGGTTAAGGTGATTTTCTTATTTCATGCATCTTATTTCCTCCATGTGTCTATCGAGTTGCTAGTAACTGGAGTTGTACTTTTTTTTCATGATGTGGAATCAAGTGTCTCAACTTCATGAGTTCTTTTCTGAATACTTAGTACTTTCGTTTTATTGATAAAAATGATAAGATCTTGTATGTTGCAGAAAAAGCAAGGGGAGACGGTTCTTCCGGACCTAGGGGCTAATGAGAAAATGAAGGAATCAGGTTTTATGATTTCCACTAAGAAATCCCTTGTCACAGCTGGATCAAAAGAGGATTAGATGTGCCAGCCAATTGTTATAGTATCAGACCAGGGAGACACTGGGATGGGGTTGACCGTAGTACAGGTAAAACTATCCCTTATCCCTTGTGTAGTATGATTGTTCCACTTGATAATTGTGACCGTAAATAAAATGATGTCTGTGCTACTTTTCCTTCCCTTTTTCCCCCAACAAATAATGGTGATTTCTATGTTGTTTATGTTCTGATAGGATATGAGAAGGAAGAGGGTGAATGAGAAACGAGCAACCGAAAGGGAAACATATCTGTGGTCAGTGTCCGATATGTGATTTGTGTTGGAACTTGTATAAGATGAAGGGAAAAAAGTGATCGAAATCTGGAGAAAATAGGCGAAGCGCCGCGGCGCCCAGGAACAGGGCCGCGGCGCTGGACAGGGAAAAATTCCCGTCGACAGCGCCACGGCGCTGGGAAGCAGCGCGGCCGCGCTGAAACTTCAGTCTGCTGAATTTCAGGGCCGCGGCGCCTAGAGGCAGAGCAGCGGCGCTGTCCAACGGTAAAATTTTCAGAATGTCCAAAAGTTGCATCTTTTCACAAGAGACACAACCTTTGGAGTGGAAGGCTGCCATAGACGAAATTAATGCTATAAATAGCATGTTGATCACTTGGTTGAGAAGACAATTCAATACATATTACAATCAATCATTAAACACAATTAATGATCTAAGATTGTGGCTTCATCTTCTTCTTCATAAAACACATTCCTAGAATACATATAGTAAATTCGCCAGAGGTAAGTTCTTGTGCTAGAACTCTCACTTAGATAGTTGTATCCTCTAGACAGACGTCCGTAAAACTACAGCACAAGTGGGTGCGAATTTTTGTCTTAGGACACTGCATTGCAAGTCTCTATCGACATCAAGTTAGTATGTGTTTTTCGATTTGTTGAATTCATTGTTGTTGATTTAAAGTTATATTGAATTACTATTATATTATTGTATTTATTCATTGATGATACTAGATTGACAATAACAATCTAAGACAAAAATTCTCAGAAAAATTCATCTTTTTCTGATTTGTTAAGTTTGCAAAAAAATTCAGAGAATTCAATTTTCTGATTTGCTGGGCGAAAATTCAATTTTTTTCAGAGAATTCAATACCATAATAATCGCAAATTTCATGAATATTTTATGCAATAAAATTTTCAGTGTGTCTATCATTAATATAACTATATGCTAAAATACATTTTTTCGTAGACCAATTATGATCTATCCAATGACATGTTACACTTAAATAATCATTGTCGTTAGTACTACGGCCTATATCGGATGTGATAGATAATTTTTCAGAAAAATGATATAATGCATAACGTAAATATTGTTGATATTCATGTGCAAATTTTAAAACGTCTCTCCTAACAGTTGATCTAGAAAAATAGTGAAAAACATGATTATACATTTCTCTAATGTAATGAATAAATCAGGAGATGAAGGAAATGCAAAAGGCAAACCCTCCACCGCAACTAATTTTGCTATCGCTTCCCTATCTTTGTGTTTATCGTATTTAAGACCTACAATTCCCCCATCGTCGGGTTAATTTGATCATGTACTTGGTCCGGAACACTATGTGAACCTTGTCCTGATTGAGAGCACATTGACACACTCGATTGTGTAGCCTCGTATTCATCCCACCTACCTTTGTGAAAGTCTTGTACATGTCTCAATAAACCTCCCGTCCAACCCTAACCTTTTTCAATTTTAAATTTATAAACATTTTAATTTTTTTTACATCTAACTACATGATTCTCTTGGTCCCTATAAAAAAAGCTCATGCAACCGATTTTAATTTTCATTGTGTGGGGCCTCGACTCATACTAGGGATGATATGAGGCGTTCCAGTTTCAGTTTAAGGCTGAGACTCAGTCTGAGGTTGTTGAGGTGCACTAGTGGGTGTGTCATCTAGATTAAAGTCTGGTTCAATTACAGAATATATCTCATCATCTAATGATATATAATTAAAAAATCAGTTTTATCTATATGAATGTAACCAATCAAATCATCCTGACTAGGAATATGATGACTAGAAGAAGTACCCCTGCCCTTGTTACCCATACTAGAAGAAGCACATTTACCCTTACCCTTAACCTTAATCATATGTCTTATTCCTTCCATTTTAATTATGTAAATAAATAATTAAAGATAATGGAATTAATTACGATAATTAAAATAAAGTAACAATAATAATTTAAAGAAGGAACAAATTTGTCGAAGTGTAATCGATGTTGAAAATTGAAACTTTGCTCGATGGATGATCCTCAAGCTAACTGCCAACTACAATCTCAATTTTTGAACTTTGATACTTATACAAATGAGCAAATAAAATAAAATATTTAGTAGGCAATGTAGACTTGTAGAGAGATTGTAGGAAGATTTGTGAGATAAAAATAAAGAGAAAATGAAGTATTTATAGTTGAGAAATTGGGTTAAAGTATAAATATACTAACTTAGGGGTTAAAAATAAATATTAAGAAGTACCCCTGCCCTAACAGTTTCTAACATCAAGAGTGTTCTTCCTATTGTTCTTGACGTAGAAAAAGTAGAATATGGGACGTGAGCGGAGTTGTTTAAGATTCATGCGATGACACATCAAGTACTTCACCACATAATCCCTCCGACTCATAATACGAATGGTGTGCCCAACAAGAACGACGATCCAAAATCATGGGTCACTCTTGATGCAAAAATTCTCCAGTGAATTTATGTCACTATCTTGACTACCTCTTCTGATATATTACACCAGTCTATTATGACAATGCTCAGTTTTGAGTTTGCCATGAAAGACTTGAGGCCATTGAGTTATTTTTTGGGAATTGTTGTCACTCGTCATGCAGGTGGACTACTTTTATCACAGAGAAAGTATGTAGCTGAGATCATTGAGAGGGCTGGGATGTCATCTTGTAAGTCCATTTTCATTCCCGTTGATACTAAACCCAGGTTGGGTGCTTCAGCTGGCTCCCCATATGAGGATCCGATCCGCTATCGTATTCTTGCAGGGGCCCTTCAGTATATTACGTTCACGCGACCTGATATTACATATGTCGTACAACAGGTGTGTTTTGTTTATGCATGACCCCAGAATTGAACATAT
This sequence comes from Przewalskia tangutica, assembly GCA_029844215.1. Classification (NCBI taxonomy): domain Eukaryota; kingdom Viridiplantae; phylum Streptophyta; class Magnoliopsida; order Solanales; family Solanaceae; genus Przewalskia; species Przewalskia tangutica. The sequence continues at coordinate 154,044,896 of CM056720.1, forward strand.
GAATGTGCTCAAACGCATTCTTAGGTACGTTCAGGGAACACTTGATTATGGCTTGCATTTGTATCCTTCATCGACGTCTATGCTTGTCTCATATACAGATGATGATTGCGGTGTTTGTCCGGATACCAGGCGGTCTATGTCTGGCTATTGTATGTTTCTTGGTAATAACTTGGTCTCATGGTCTGCCAAACGTCAATCCACGCTTTCAAGTTCGAGTGCAGAGGCCGAGTATCGAGGGGTAGCCAATGTGGTCTCTGAGTCATGTTGGTTACGTAATCTTCTTTTAGAGCTCCATTGTCCTATTCCGAAAGCTACCTTGGTGTATTGTGATAATGTTAGTGTCATCTACCTTTCTGGTAATCCAGTTTAGCATCAGCGCACTAAACATATAGAGATGAACATTCATTTTGTTCGAGAAAAGGTAGCTCAAGGACAAGTACGCGTCTGCCATGTCCCTTTCAGATATCAAATTGCAGACATCTTTACAAAGGGTCTTCTCTCGGTCCTTTTTGAAGATTTTAGAGACAGTCTCAGCGTACGAAGACCGCCCGCTATGACTGCGGGGTGTGTTAAATATACTCCAGCCCATCTGCCTTGGGCAGTCCGTGTTAGTACAATTACCGTGTATAGTTCAATTATGATATATTATATATATATCACTTGTCTATTAATTAGTCTTGTAGTCTTGCCATAATTGTATAATTAGTCTCCATATAGAATAGAGATTTAGATATAGAATAGAAAAATAATTTTTCTATTGTAACTTATATATATACACATTTCATCAATAAGAATAATTAAGAGATTATTTATTTCACTTATAAAAAAGACCATGCGAGTTTTACCCAAACTGAACGTATATGCATATAGCTAGTTTGGTATCGTATCAACACAACATCTATAATTGACTAGGATATATAGCATGACATTAGAGGTGGTTTGCCTACTCAAATCTGAAGTCGAAAAGCCTAAAATGATTCCAAATTATATGGACTGTCAAACACCCCTACCCCGTTGTCATGTCTCAAATGTGGGGTTGGAGTGGGGGTGGGGGTGCCTACACGTTATATTATGGTGTAAAATGCTAGGTCATCTTTCAAACACAACTGGTGAAAGTATATGTATGTCCTAGAAATAATTTGTATTAGGACACAATGTACTTTATACACATTCGTATTTATATTAATGATGATTAATAATATGACATTTGCATTCGTTGAATTATTAGTTGATTGTTTATAATATTATATAGATGCATCCCTAGAGGTTACGTGTTTATTAATGATGTGAGAATTAATGTTATAACGTAACTCTTAAATTACCTCGACTAATGATCATCAAAATTGAAATATCGATGACATGTGATACGTCGACATGTGGTCTGCATCATATCCTTAGGGGATATAGTATGTCTCACTTGCTACGAGTTATAGCAACTCGTGATGGACACGTGAATACTTGTTGAAGTATTGGTATGCCCTGCTGATGTATTATTTTGTTATATGTCTATAATGTCATCGGCGTGTGGGAGATAAAAGTCCTTAGACTTGAGGTCAATATCATCTTGTTTACGGAGTAATGTACTTTGATCCTGTCCTAAGCTCAAATGCCTTATAGGTTGAGACGCGGCTTGTTTTGGGTGCATTACGAAGTAGAAAGGTGGTATGTGAGCCAAGATTCGGATTAAAAATACATATTCGAGTGAACACTCATGTACTCATATGGTATTAGGTTGACTAAGTCATTGGCCAATGCAATGGACATGTCTTTGATATGGTCCTGTTGTCAACTAATATAGATGGGTTATAATAATCAAGTCATTTGGATAACCACCTGACAAATCTTAAGCTTGATTAAGTGTGTCATGAATGAAGGAATTTTATCTTTCCACATATAGGTTCAGTTCACATATTTTGTGTAGCTAAACTTTACATATTGGGTTCGTCTTCCAGCGCAGTCTAGGAGTTCCGTGAAGATCCTAATGTAATTAGTGACGATATGTAAAGGTTTGAAGGGTAACACTAAATCAAATGTTCCGTCGATTTAAAGATGTAATTAGAAGGAGATACATATATGTTCGGTTGATGACCGGGACACTAAAATGGGAAAATGGACAGAAAATAGGACTGGACCGCGGTGCCATGATTCAGGACCGCGGTGTCAGGAACGCGTGCCAGCAGCGCAGTGCCTCTTACTGAGAACCGCGGTGCCAGGGCGTGGCCTGGCAGTCCGAATTTTTGCCTGTTTCGGTTGGGCCTGGTCCAACTAAAATCCTAAAGCTCCTATTCTCAATTATAAATAGGAGGCTTTCCTTCCCATTTCATATACACAAAACCTAAGAGGTCAATCTCTTCTAAAGCTCTGTCAGAATCTCTAGCATTCCTGACATATCACTTTACATCATAGTTCTATAACTTACAAATCGAGGGACGTTTGCGTGTGCACCCTCGGACTACACAAAGCGACGAGAATCAACTGCTTGGCTGATTAATCGAAAATGTAAGTCTTCTGTCGAAGTTTTACATTTATTATGTGCTTTGTATTTTACATTACTTATCACACTGCAGTCACTGGTGGATACACAAGCAACATGGTGGTGCAACTGCACCACCAGATTTTTTAAAAAAATTTGCCTTCTAGGCATAAAAAAAAAAAAATTCCTTCTAGGCATAAAAAATAAAAAAAAAAAAATTGCACCACCAAATATAGTCTCCTGGATCCGCCACTGACTGCAGTTCGACTGTCGTCGGGTTTGAAATATAAATTTTCAAATTTCGCTGTGTGTACGAACCCGACGTAAATACCTACAACTGAATGAGTTGAAAGGGATAAAGGATTGGATAAAAAAGAGAAAAGGTTGATACGAGAAAATAGAAAAGAAAAAAGTGCATAAAGATTCTATCAATGAAGCTAGCGATTGAAGATTATGAGAGCTCGATCACTATCAAAGGATTGTGGTGTAGCGATGAGACTACTTTTTACTTAATCAAAGTTTTTGATTTTGAATTTTGGGTATGAATTTTTTTTGATAGGGAACACTTTTCTCGAATAGGTTCTACGCGACACACGAATATGAATTAATCGAGCTCCAATATGAGTATCTGCCACCAGATGGAAAACCAAACAAAAAATATTATGAGAGCTCAAGATTTAAATTTTAGCAAAAACAAGTAATAGGCTATCATTTCGCTTATTTAAGTTTTGATGGATATATAATTACCTTATATTTAGAGATGGATTTTAGATTCTAAATTTATGAATTCGGCATACCATTAAACTCACTGATCTTTTGAGTTAGTGAGTCCAAAATTTAATATTTTTATATATTTAATAATTTTCTCTAACACATAAGAAATTCAAGTTAAAAGCAATTGAGTTTTCTTGAACACAAAATTTTAAGTATGCATTATCCCTTGCTTATATTTACATTGATAGAAGGTTATAAATGCATGCAAAATGACCCAGATACTATAATTATATCAAAGAAGCTATATTAATTAAGAATGTATATAGTAAGGTAGCAAAGGGACAATCTTGTCGTAATAGTTGCAAATAGAACAAATGGGAGTAAATAACAACTATGAATGTGAATGAACAGCATAAAGCTAGAACAATAGGTAGTAAAGTAAAGGGCATTCATTAATTAGCAAGATTTGGTAATGGATTGGACATTAAAAGAAAAAGTCTCTATAGTTCCATTATGACAAGGCAAATCTTGTTGAAAAATACATGCGCCCTGAATCACTAGAAATAGACTAAAGTGCTTAGGTTACTACTAGACATAGACATAGACATAGACATAGATAACGAGAGGCGAAATTAAAAATTAATATTATGAATTTGAGTATGAAATTTTTGCAAAATTAATTTAATTTATTAAAAAATCTAATTTTATATTTATTTAATAAAATATTAAAAAGATCGAATCAAAACTTTTGAATTCAAATGAACTCACAAGTGTTAAAACTGCTATATACACGGACGACTGTATATCAGAGTATACAATATGTATACTAGTCGAGCTGATGTGAAATGTAATTAGCTATAAGTTAGTTGTGGTTTGTTAGAAGTCTGTTATGCAGTTAATGAGCACATGTAAATGAGTGACATGATCTGTCCAAATACATCTATAAATATCTTGTAATCACAACTACTCATTTTAAGATGGAATAATATCTTATTTTCTCCCTACTTCGACTTGCTCACCGTCAATACCAGTTTCATGTTAGCTAAATTCACATGGTATCAGAGCAACATCAGGTTCATCAAACCAAATTTGTAGAGAATGTGGATATAGAAATCATAAGACCGAAGAATATTATAGAATAGTTGGATATCCTCCAAACTTCAAGGGTAAGGAGAATAATAGACAAAATGGGGAGTTCAAGCCTTATGCAAACAACCACTACAGAAGTGTTACACCCCGTAATTCCAGGACATGTGTTTAAAGAGAATGTACGTGAGAAGATACGACTTTATGTTTGACACGAAAGAAGGATTGCTTTTTCCCTACGGAAAATGATTTCGAACCTCGGGAAAGAATAATGTTTGTAAATTGAGACTAGTAAAAATTTATCGAAATTATGGAAATGTCGGGAAACGAAATATTGCGACGAATGGGAGGGTGACACGTGTCACCCCCCTGGATGGTCTTGGTCGAATGGACCAAGGGCAAAAGGGTCAATGGACCAAGGCAAAGATGATCAAGTCTTGCAAAGCCCAAGCTTGACATTATTGACTAAGTCAAAGAGCCCACTTGGCTTGATATTTAAATCTCATTCATCCAAGCCACACATTTGTTCTAATCTATACCCTCAAATGTTTTATATAATCATCCTTGTAGCAAGACTTGTCTAAACACTTAGAAAAATTTAGAGAAACTTGAGCTAGGCATAGGAATGCTCTCGGGTTTGGCACTAAGAAAGAAGAAAAAAAAATTCGTTTGTGGTTCAATAATCCCAATACTTTAAACCAAGGTTCCTAGAGGTATTGTAAGGATATCTCAATAGAAAGATCCCGGAAAAACGACGTTTTTACGTTAGTCGCAAGACGAAAACCTAAGGTGTTCTTCAACTTTGAAGTTGGAAAGGGAAGATGAGTTTTTCACAAGCTTCTAAGGGTTGCAAATAGCGGATTGGAACGTCAAGAAAAGGAGTTGAAGTTGCTAAGGATCGACTTTAGGTTTTGGATAAGATTTGGGCTTAAAGAGGTAATAATCTTCGTTTTACTATCAGAATCAAGATTCCATGTTATGATAAGTTAGAAATGATCATGTGATATATATTGTGAAGACTTATAAGTGTTATGGATATTGGAACCACTAATCCGAAACTAGCAAGTTTAGTCTTTGAGATTGTAATTCAATTTGGCTATTAGTTTTAGTCGTCGCATGTTGTATAAGAAGGGATTATAATTGTTATAATTGATTGCGACTATATAACATGTTAGAATAACAACTTGGATTGAAAAGGAATTGAAAGAGAATTAATGTTGTTGTAGCCGAGAATGGCATGGAATTATTGGAGTGTTTTGTATTATTGTGGGGCAGAATTTTACACGTCCTGTTAAGGCGTGTAATCCCCTTTGGATAGTTGAATTGTTGGCCTTAAATGTGGCATGTTTGGTTGTTAATTCGGGCCTTGAAAAAGATGGAAAAGTACGTAGAAACAAAGGAAGTGCTGTCCGATTTTCCGTAGAATTTGGTGACTTTACACTTAGTATGATTCTACGTTAAAGTGAGGAGTTGATAGACATGTTATGATTAATATAGGTTGACGTACTACGAGTAGCGTATTCTACTTAAAGGATGGAATAACTATCAAAGTTGAAGTACTTTGGAGCATTTTGCTACTTGTCGATAATCGTCGCGAGGTATGTGAACCTCTTTCTCCTTTTGGCATGGTTCTATGTATGAAATATACATGTGGTGTTATTTCATGATTCCTTATACTCTTAGAAGTTAAGAGGTATGTATGTTGATTTACTCTATGAAAAAGGTAGGTCTAAGTTATCCTAAGTTCTTACCAAGTCTTATGGGGGATGTTGGTAAGAGTCGTTATGAGGTATTTGGAGTCGAGTTGACTTTGCTAAGTTACTGCACGAATGAGAATAAATATCGAATAAGCCATTGCAGCGTTAATAAAAGAAAATGTACCGACAATCAATTAAACTAAAATGAGTAGAATTCTCCATCTGCATAGAAGCTAAGATAAGACAAAATTGTATTACATTTTCTAGATCATGGTTGCTTTAATAAGATCGTTATAAACAAGTATAACCTATTCACAACGCACACAAGTATATGTTACTTAATTTAAAGAGTTTACGTTATGAAGTTTTAAGACTATGAACCTTAAATTCTTAAAAGGTTAAGAGACTTTATTTTCAAGTTATGGGACTTGATTCTTAAAGGAAGGAATGACTTGATTTAAAAGTATAGAATACTTGATTTGGAAAGTATTGATTTCTTGATATTCTAAAGATAAGAGACTTGATTTCTAAAGTTAAGAAACTTGATTTCTAAAGTTAAGAAACTTGATTTCTAAAGATAAGAGACTTGAAGTATTTTGAAAACTATGTAACTTGATTTGAAAGTATAAGTCTCTTGGTTATAAAAATAATGAATTTGTCTAAGACATAAAGAGTTATAACGGCTTTATGAGAAGTTGGTTATAACAACTTTATGCAAGGTTAAAAGAATGATTTTCTCTAGTAATGTAAACCAAGAAATAACTTGAAATAAAGAAGAGCAATTTGATTTAACGGTATCAATTGCTTAAAGTTCTAAAGTAAGGGTCACTTGATTTTAGAAGCCTAGAAATGTATTTCTAAAAATGTAGTGACTTGTTTGAAATGTAGACATGCTTTGATACTACAGGTATTAATATCTTGGGGTTTTATATGAAAATTAGTCTTTTGAAAAGAAAGGAAGTACATAGTACCTTGGGTTAAATTTCCGAATTTTTATAATGACATGTTAGTGCCTTAAGTTTGAATAAAATGAGAATGCTTAATAATTAAGGCTAATAAGAAGTTAAGGGATTTCTTAACTTGCAATGATATTTATGATAAGCCGGTGGTGCTTATGTTATGTATGATAAGCCGGTGGTGCTTATGTTATGTATGATAGGCCGGTGGTGCTTATGTTATGTATGATAGCCAGTTGTGCTAGTGATGTATTGTTTCATTACGGGGTCATTCTCCGGGCTTGTTGTATTTGCATATTCCGTGGATTTGCTCCATACGATGCGAGGAATACCTCATGCGAGTCCATAGGGCTTATGCGGATGAAATAGTCCTAAGCGGGGCGGACCAGTCCTATGCGAAGAAATTACCTCATGCGGGTTCATACGACCTATGCGGGCGGATACAGTCTATGCGAGGAAATTACCTCATGCGGGTCCATACGGCCTATGTGGGTGAAATAGTCCCAGGAGTAGGATTGCCAAATGATACTATGGGCAGGTGGCCCTAAGTTGATCATAAGCTTCCTATTTTTATGCAGTATACCTTTATGAGCAGACTTATGTGACTTTATCGCGTTCCAGATTGGGCCGGGCAGTATACCTTTATGGGCAGACTTATGTGACTTTATCGCGTCCCAGATTGGGCCGGCCAGTATACCTTTATGGGCAGATTTATGTGACTTTATCGCGTCCCAGATTCGGTCGGGCAATATACCTTTATGGGCAGACTTATGTGGCTTTACCGCATCCCAGAATGGGCCGGACAGTATACCTTCGTGGGAAGGCTTTTGTATGACTTCGTCGTGTCCCGCAAATGGGCCGGGTTACGTTATTACGTATGGATAATCAAAGTGAACTCCAAGATAAGGCGTCCCTCCATAAAGGGTCGGATTATGTTATGCAAGATAAGTAAGTTATATGGTAATGAACTTGATGATTTTTCCTAAGTATGTGCGTAAGAATTTGACTATAACTCTTATTGAAAAATGGGCAAAGATAATGATGTGCGATTAAGTTCATGAGTTGTAATGGCATGGTAGGAATCGGTATTTACTTTTTATACTTGCCCCTGTCATTCTTTTGTACAGTTATGATATGTTTATCAGACTTATTTCCGCTCCATATTCTGCACTGTAATCGACCCGCCGGGGCTGCGTTCATGTCCGCAGGTTTAGGTACACAGTTGTGGATCCGCGGGCTTAGGATCCTGGTTCAGCATTTTGAGATGACTTCAATGTTCCGGAGCTTGTCATAATGACTATGTATATTCAGGGGTACGACGGGGCCTTGTCCCGTCATAATATTTGTCCAAAATCTTAGAGGTATGTATTCATATGTGGGCTGGACTGGCTAGAGTTGTAATTACATTATTGAATAGTGTAGGCCATTTTGGGTGATTTATATTATGGCAGCCTTATTCGGCTTTGCCTTTATTTAAAAAAAAATGTGTTACTTATCTTCCGCGGTTATTTTTGTATTGTATAATTAGAAGGGTGCCCAGGTAGGACATCAGTCGCGGGTCCGAGGTCGGATCGTGACAAGAAAGAGGATCAGGAGAGCTAAATAATTCACAACAAAAAACTAGTGGATTGTTTACACCACAACAGTATCAAAAAGTGTTAAACAAGATAGATAAAGGAGGAACTATAAAATGTGTGTCAAACATGGCAGGTATAACTTCATTACTATTCAACGTTGTTACATATGAATGAATAGTAAATCCAGGATCCTCATATCATACAACACCTTGTAAAGAACTGTTATTAGCACTTAGGAGTTTGACTATGCAACAAGGAAATAAAGTGCAGACACCAATAAGTGATAAGTCAAGTATAGAAAATGCAGGAGATGCAGTAATTTTAGGAGGAAGTAGAATAACAAGTGTTTTACATATGCCAGAATTCAAGTTCAATCTACTCTCAGTATCTAAGCTCACCAAGAAACTATGTTGTGCAACCATTTCTTGCCTGATTTTTGTGTCTTTCAGGGACTCTTTAGTTCCAAGATAATGGGGATTGTTATAGAAAGGGAAAGCTTGTACACACTGCAAGATTCAGCACAAATAGCAGCACACACAGTTAGGAGCACAATAGCATGCAAGAACAATAAAGAGACAGTTTAGCATATAAGATTGGGACATCCCTCAGCAAGTGTAATGCATCATATTACATCTCTGAAAATGATAGTAGATTTAGATCTTCATGATAATTGTGAAGTATGTCCACTGGCTAAGCATCATAGATTGAAATTTCCTACTAGTTAGAATAATACAGTAGCTTGTTTTCAACTTATTCATGTTAATCTGTGGGGACCCTATAAGAAGGTTATTTATGATAATAAACAATATTTTATGACAATAGTGAATGATTATAGTAGATACACTGGGGTATGTAGAATTAATTACAAAGTTGAAGTGTATGCAATATTAAATGACTATCTACATTTGATTAAAATCAATTTAGGTGTATAGTACATATATTAAAAACGAATAATGGGACATAACTCTTTAACTCTAGATGTATAGAGTTACTGGCTAGTCATGTCATTATTCATCAAAGCAGATGTCCATATACTCCTCAACAAAATGGTACTATATAAAGGAAGCATAGACACATATTAGAAGTGGCAAGAGCTTTGAGGTTTCAAAGTGTTGTGCCAATAAAATTTTGGGGTGATTGTGTTAGGAATGAGTATAATTAATAAATTAGCTACACAAGTTCTAGATGATCAAAGTCCTTACGAGAAATTGTTTGGCAAACCACTTAATGTAGATCATGTTAGGGTGTTTGATTATTTGTGCTATGCTAGTGTACTTCTAAGAGGAGATAAGTTTGACAGTAGAGCTAGAAGAGTTGTGATGGTTGGATATTCAGAGACTCAAAAGGGATATAGGTTGTATGATCTTGATACACATGTTTTATTTGTGAGTAGAGATGTGTCTTTTAGAGATTTCAGTTTTCCTTTCAATCAAGATGAACTTTCCAACACTGAGGATATATTTTCTATGCCCATTGATGAAGAGAATGAGAGTGATGGTCCATCTACTTCATCAATTTCTGTTTATGAGGATATCACACCAGCTAATTGCCCTACTGATGTTGATATGCATGCTCCATCTGAGAATGAACTTGGTGAATAAATTGATCCTGAGAATAATGTGGACACTGATACTGTAGGACATGTGGAGGATGTAGTACAAGAAGAAATTGCTGAAGAAGTTGATCAGAATATAATGCAGGCAGTGGAAACACTTCAAGGGGTTGAGCATGCTGATAATATTGGTTCAATGTTGCAGCAACATGAGCATGTTAATGAACAAGTGCCAATTATGCAATAAGTACAAACACAATGTAGATCAAGTAGGAATATCAATCCTCCTATATGTCATAAGGGTTATGTGATGCCACAAAAGCATACTAGCTATTGTGTATATCCTATGTTTAATTACCTCTCTTACTCACACATGTCACCAACTTATCAGGCATATTTGAGTTGTTTTTTTTGTTGTAGTGGAGTCCAGAAGTTTTCAAGAAGCTTAACAGAACAAGGTGTGGATAGAGGCAATGTAGAAGAAAATAGAGGCACTTGAAGACAACAGTACATGAGAGCTAGTAAATTTGCCTCATGGAAAATAAATCATTGGATCCAAATGGGTGAACAATGTAAAATTGAAGGCTAATGTAGAGGTTGACAAGTACAAAACAAGATTAGTAGCTAAAGGCTATATACAAAAGGAAGATTTGGACTATCATGAAACCTTCTCACTAGTTTCAAAGATGATCATTGTTAGAGAAATTATCAACATAACAACATCAAATGATTGAGAGTTATTTCAATGGATGCTAATAATGCATTCTTTCAAGGAGACTTAGATGAAGAAGTATACATGGATATTTCACAGACAAGGGAAGACTAGAGTATGTAGATTTTGAAATCATTATATGGACTGAAGCAAATATCAAGATAGTGAAATATTAAATTGATCATTGCCTAGAAGAATGAAGAATATTCACAGAGCCCTCATGATCATTCAATGTTTATTAAGAGGCAATGAGATGAGTTTGTCATCATCCTAATATATGTTGATGATTTGCTTATTACAGAAAATAGTTCCAACTTTATTGAAGTGCTAAAACATTACTTGCATAGCCAGTTTAAGGTAAAGGACTTGAGCATACTGAAATAATTTTTGGGAGTAGATGTGCTGAGGTCTAACAAGGGATATTAATCAATCAAAGAAAGTATGCATTGTAGTTGATCTCTGATATAAGACTTAGTGGAGCCAAACCATCTTCCACCCCTCTAGGCAAATGTAAAGTTGACTATTGTTGAATATGACACAACCTGTGAAAAGAAAGACAAAGTAGATGATCCAATACTTGAAGATACAAAACGTTATCAAAGGCTAGTAGGGAAGCTGATATATTTGACAATTACAAGACCTGGCATTTGTTTTTCCAGTTCAACTCTTGAGTCAGTTCATGCAACATCCAAAAATGTCACATTGGGATGCAACTTTGAGGGTAGTTAGATATGTGAAGAAGTCACTAGGCTTAGGGGTCTTGTTGAAGAGAAATTCCATTAAAGATATGGCAGTCTTCTATGATTCGGATTGGGTTCATGTCCAAATACAAGAAGATCAGTCACAAATTTTGTTGTGCAGCTAGGGCGGTCTTTGATTTCGTGAAAGTCTAAGAAACAACATACAATCAGCATAAGCTCAGCTGAAGCAGAGTATAAGAGCATGGCTTCAACAATCTCAGATATAGTTTGGCTGACAGGTCTGTTGAAGGAAATGCAGGTGGAGATCAAGATGTCTATTAAGGTGTATTGTGATAGCAAATCAGTTATACAGATAGCAGGTAATCCCGTATTTTATGAGAGAACAAAACACATTGATATTTATTAAAACTTTGTGAGAGAAAAATTCAAAGATGACACTATTGTTATGATGCGCGGTAAGATGCACACACTTAAACGCAAGTGCACGTTATCGTAACAAGTAATATAGTCTTAGTAAGACCGAATATCGTCCACAAGGATTAGTGTTCAAGTACCAACTATCTATCTTTTGGTATCTATTTGGTAAATTGATATGTGGATTTGTTGTTTATAACTAAGAATTATAAAAGCTATTTAACTATAAGTTTACTTCAGTTGTGATGGGAATAGGGCTTCCACGTCTCCTCACTATCCGCTTATGTTACTTATTAATACAATAACTTATGGTCTTCTTCTTTTGGAGAAAGCAGGTTCACTAAATCGTTTTATACTCCCGTTAGGGTTATATAAACACTCAACCCCAGTATTGCACCTTACCTACCTTTCGGTGATAAGGATAACTCTATAGGAGGATTAAGACTAAGAACCTAGTTAACCGTCACGCACCATGCGCAAAATTAGGGTTTTTAAGCCTCTCATTAACGCTACATAAATAATTGAGGTATTTTCATCCCCAATCCAAGAATGTCTACCCAACTTACAGCATATTCACAATCCCCTCCTTTCGGAGTCTGATTAGAAATCATATAGTGATAATTAGTTGTCAATTAATTACCAAGCATTCAATTCAATTATTGGATAGATCTCAACAAGAAGAAGAATAACCATAAGCATGCATTAAATCATAACATAAGTTTCTAGAGATTCAACATAGAAAGCCCTATAGAGGAATTAGTTCCTAGTCATTGACATGACAAGAACTAATTCCATGTTCTTCATAAAACTGAAATAAAAACAAGAAAAGGAAAGAAAATACTTAAGAATGAGTCTCCAAGCCAAGCATCCAAGGGTTGTGTTGTGGAATATTTACAAGATGGATTGGTGGAAGGATGGATGTAGAATGGTGAATGGTGAAGTGGAGAATCAATAATTCTTCTAATGATGTAGAGTATTTATAGCCAAAGAATCCTTTTGGTGAAGGGTTAGAGATTTTGTAGGTAGGAAAAGTTATTAGAATCCTTTTAGGTAAGAGTTTTAAGGTAGGAAAAGTTATCCCTTTAGGAAGAAAAAGTTATCCCTTTAGGATTCTGAAAACATGTCAAATTCGGCCCAAAGATTTCATAATTCCGCGTCGGCGCGCGGCCTGTGATCAGCGCGGCATACCAAGATCAGCAACTTTCGGACTTTCAGCATATTGGGCGCCGCTGTCACTGGCCATGGCCGGTGACGTTTTTACGGCATATTCCGCTTTCGCCCTTTTTCGTCCGGACTTCGTCGATCTCTCTCTAATTTCGAACTTAGACTTTATTTCTTGGCCCTTTTAGTGTGCAATTTCATCTCTTTTATGCTCATTTCATCTCCTTTTCGTCATTTCTCCATTTTTGACCGCTGTGACACAAAAGAAAGGAAAACGACCCTAATACTATACTAAACATAAATAAAATGAGTAAAATACTAACTAAAAATGACTCAAAAAGTGTATATAAAATACACCGATCATGTTCCTACATATATCAACACAAAGCAACAACCTGCAGACTTGCTTACTAACGGGCTAGGTGTGGCTCGACATCATTCTATGTTATCCAAGATGGGGTTGATAGATGTTTTTCACCCACCAGCTTGAAGGGGAGTGTTAAAATTGCTATATACATGACTGTACATCAGAGTATACAACATGTATACTAGTCAAGCTGATGTGGAATGTAGTTAGTTATAAGTTAGTTATGGTTTGTTAGAAGTTTGTTATGCAATTAATGAGTACATGTAGATGAGAGACAATTGTTATGATCTGTCCAAATACATCTATAAATATCTTATAATCACAACTACTCATTTTAAGATGGAATAATATCTTATTTTCACCCTACTTCGACTGCTCACTGTCAGTGGAGCATGCGACTGGTTTTCTCCAGTTCCATGCATATATATTAGCTAAATTCACAATAAGCCCTTAACTATATTTGTTCCTATATATATAGCAAGCCAACTTTGCACGTATGAGTGGTGTAGCCACACACAATGAAACATAGTTAGTTGAATATCTTTCGTCAAAAAATTATATATATATTAAATCTTGAATATCGTATAACAAATTTTTTGGCTTTACCGTCGATACGTATTTGTTGGGACGGCATTCCAAATTCGAGTGAGGAATGAACACTCCAAAATTACGTAAATAAAGTACGCAATGTTTTTGTCCAAACTAAAGATGAGCCTTTTCATTTATAACACACACCTATTTATATACATAATCAAGAGTTTCCCACTACTACCACTACTCTCTAAATGGAAGACTACCATTTCATGATCTCCTAATCTGTCCACTACTTAGCAACTACTACACCCACTAATACACTTAATGAAAATGCTGAAATAATAATAAAATGATGAACTAAAATATTGCAACTACTATTAAAAATTGCCTAATTGAAAGGGGTCCATTAAAGTTGAAGGTCCTTGACCCAACTTGGGGCTTGTATCTTGTGTTTGAGCCTGCTGCTGATATTTCCTGTCGGCCTTGTCCGTGGAGCTGGCCACTAGCCCATAACAATTCCCTCCCCTTCACAATGGGCCTTGTACTCAAGGCCCATAGAGTTGCCATCCAATGTTTTGCTTGAACTGGTATTCGATGTAGCTCCCTCGATGCAATCGAATAATTGAGGGTGGTTGGCTTCCAGAAGCTCCTTCGATTCCCATGTCCGATTGGCTACTGTAGAGTGTTCCCAATGAACCAAGACTTGAGTGAGGACTGAATATGATAAGTTTTTAATAGAAAGAGCTGTCTCCCTTCCAATTCGAAATTCAAGTCTGGCAGAAATTCTAATTGCACGAAGGATTCGAGCGCAATCCTCTATGAATGAGAAACTAGAAGGACCAATTGTTTGTACTTTAGCTTTCCTGATATCATCCACTCCTCCCATATAATTATAGACGAGTTTTGATTAAGGGTCAAACATCATCAACCAGTTTATTGTAAAATCTCTACACAAACAATTTCTCCATCGAACGCCTTCTCATCACAGTCAATTGGCTTCTCAAAAGATAAACCCAAGTCCCTCACAGGCCTTATTCCCGAGGTCTGAAAGCTTGAAACCTCCACAACTTCATCATCAACATGCACATGGCAGATTGGGAACCGCCTTCCAACTATCTCACAATGTGAAAATGTTATCCTCACCTCTGCAAGTTCAGTTGTAGTAAAAATGTCAAAATCTTTGGGTGTTCGCTTTAAAATAAGATCCCGAACACAGCCCCCCACAAGGTAAACTTCAAATCCTTTACTTTTGAGACCATTAAGAACAACTTGTGTAGGCTTTGCGATCATTGAACTGCTAATCCTAGTTCCTTTGAATTGAAACTCTTAATTTCAAACATGTTTGAAATTAAGCCACACAGTTCGCGACTTGGTGAGTGATTTCAACGATCTCTCTTTGTAATTCAACGCCTTTCGTGTTGATTTCGATTGGTCGAGCTCGGACGCTTTTAATTTTCGAGCAGCACTCGACTTTACGCTTTCACAACGGCGTACCGAGGAGGATACCGGTTTGGATTTCGAGGTGGTGAATAATTTCAGTGAAGCAGAAGTAGAAGTGAAGGTTGTTTTTTGTGAATGCTTTGGTAATTTGGGTGTCTTTCTGGTAGGGTATTGGTTCTGATAGTTACGGACATTGGGGTTAATGGCGTCAATCCGAGCTCACAGGTCGTGAACGACCTCGGTGAGGGCTGCCACCGACTCTTTTAGTGCGTTGATTTCTTCCGTGGTAGGATTTTGTTTTGTTTGGGAGGCATGGTACTCTGGATTAAAGCACCAAATTGTTGGGACAACATTCCAAATTCGAGTGAGGAATGAACACTCCAAAATTACGTAAATAAAGCCCTTATAAAAAGAAAACGGATTCTTGAACCCCTTTCACGCTCATGTCACGTCATCCTTGCGTTGACCCTTTCCTGAACCAGAACCGGGCAATGTTTATGACCAAACTAAAGATGAGCCTTTTCATTTATAACATACACCTATTTATATACATAATTAAGAGCTTCCCACTACTACCACTACTCTCTAAATAGAAGACTACCATTCCATGATCTCCTAATCTGTCCACTACTTAGCAACTACTACACACACTAATACACTTACTGAAAATGCTGAAATAATAATAAAATGATGAACTAAAATATTGCAACTACTATTAAAAACTGTCTAAATAAAAGGAGTCCATTAAAGTTGAAGATCCTTGACCCAACTTGGGGCTTGTATCTTGCGTTTGAGCCTGCTGCTGATGATATTTCCTGTCGGCCTTGTCCGTGGAGCTGGCCACTGACCCATAACAGTATTGCCAGTGGATTCAAAAATGTCTGAAAAGATAAAAGAGTTATTTACAAAGGTTGAAAAAGTATCAAGTGAGCAAATGTATAAAATTGTAAAAACCGGCCAAAATCACTAATTCAGATAATGTGGGATTAAAGTAGCATATATTTTTATCAACTTTTGTTATTCTTATGCATGATTTTCAATTCTATTGGAAGTGAAGTGGGCCAAATTCTTTTTTCTTTTTGGGAGCATAAAATCCTCCACAAAAGATTGATAAACAAGCAAGGCTCTTAACTAAAATCAAATAAAAAATTGTTATTATTAAATATAAGCCCATTACGGGCAAAAAGCACAAGAGCCCATCACAGATATACATTGTAATATTAGTATATATTAGGAAAATATATTATAGTATAATTAGACTTGTACTATTATCATAATTGTATAGTTAGTTTTCAAATAGAATATGATTTTAAATGTATAATAAGAAAATCACGTAACTGGTATATATACTCATTCATTAAGAAGAATAATCAAATGATTATTTCTTTCAGTTATCACTAATTATTCTGTCCATATTGTAATTAATTGAGTAGAAGTTAGTTAATAGAGACGCCGTTTGGCAGCCGTCAAAAAGATCGGAAAATCTGAGGTTGCAAACAAATGCACGAAATAAAATTTTCTGTTAAATAAATAAATATATAAGCACATAACGACCAAACTGATTTAACAAAAAAATAATAATACATCAAAATAAATGGTCATATATACCCTAAAACTTTGATAAAAAGATCATATATACCCTTTGTCAAAATATGGGATCATATATACCCTAAAACTTTGGTAAAAAGATCATATATACCCTTTTTAACTGATTGGCCACGTGGCTTCCATGTCACCGGCGACCAGACAGCGTTGCCGATACAGTAACGCCGCCGCGGTTTCAAGCCCTTTCCGGCCACCACAGAGCTCCATTGGATACGAGACTTACACCATTAGACTCGTCTCATCAAGCCCGTCATTTCCATAGAGGAAAAGGAAATCCTACGGGTTGGATTGCTCGTGTGTCCAGGGTAACCACTCCCGTCAATTTCAATATTTTCACTGTCAATTTCGCGATCGAAGTTATGGACGGAAATACCTCTGTCGTTTTTTCTCAATTTACGGCATACTCCTGTAGAATCGACGGGATTGGATTACACCGTTGTGACCACCATCATCTCCCCTTTATTTTCATACAAACTCCATAGCTCGATTCGTTCTCTTCAGCAACTTAGCCCAAATCGAACTTCGGCGAACCCTATCGCCGTCGATCGTTTTTCGGCCCAATGGGGTTCAGTCGACAGTCGAGGCTTACACCATTAGACTCGTCGTCATCAGTACTACAATAATCACTAAACCCCGTGCTTCAATTCGTTCTCAAACTTCAGGTCGACCAATTCAAAATTTCGACTTTGGAAAATTCCGGCCAGCTCAAGTAACGTCGACGTCTGTGGGTGGTGTCACTGTGTTCGCCTTGGTCTTGGATACATTTTGCAACCAACCTCGTGTCTCAATTCATCTTAATTCGAATTTCACCATTGGAGCTGCTTGAAGCTTTAGTCGTCCATTCGATCGCGAAATTGACAGTGAAAACGTTGAAATTGACGGAAGTGGTTAGTATAGAAATGACGGGCTTGATGAGACGAGTCTAATGGTGTAAGTCTCGTATCCAATGGAGCTCTGTGGTGTCCGGAAAAGGCTTGGAACCGCGGCGTTCTTTATGGCGGCACATGCTCGTCTCGATGGCGTGGCGCCATGTGGCGTACATGTTAATCCGTTAAAAGAGTATATATGATCCTTTTACTAAAGTTTTAGGATATATATGACTCCATACTTTGATAAAGGGTATATATAATCATTTTATCAATGTTTTAGGGTATATATGACCCTTTTCTCTAAAATAAATTTAAAAAGTTGGTGACAGCCTTTGCCAAGCTGTTGTGGGACCCATTATCTAAAGATCCTGGGAGACTTCAAATTATGTGATTTTGTAATTTTCCTATGGAAATTATGGTCGTTTAAAAATCTTGAAACAATTTCTGAAAAACAAAGATTATGTCACATAATAATTGAAATGATCTTTCATGTGATTTGTCGACGAAAATTTAAGAATGTCGGTTGTAGTTATGCGGATAGATGTCTTTTGACATCAAATAGAGCAATTATAGGTAAAATTTACAAATATGTTTTATGTCTACTTTAAGTTATACTAATTTTACCAAATTTATGATATAAATTAAGATGCAAAATTGTATTGTTAACTACTATTTAGTAATGGATTGGTGAATAATTAATTTTTACCTTTCATGCATGTCTTAACAAGAGTCACCACTACAACATGCAACAACAACATATCAAACAGAGGAAGCAAATTTGTATTCTGTTTCGCTTACGACTTCATTCCCGGTGTAAGAAGAAGGAAGATACAAACGCCAAAGAATAACTCATGTGTTTTTAATAAATAGTCGCTATTCTTTGATATATGTCGCTTTCTCCGAAGATAGGACGATACCCTTTTTCTAAAGTTATAGGGTCATTTTATCAAATAATTCTTTTGACATGATTTTTAATGTAATCCCACAAATGAAGATCGGAGAAGAATATGATGTACTCATGCCTATCTTCTGGAATCATCACTAGAAGGTGTTAATTATGTTGTTACTACTAGTCTATAAAAGAACAAAAAGTATTCAATTGGTGGTTAATTATATACTCCCCCATTTTATTTTAAATAATGTTATCTCCTTATTCGTTCATTTAAAAAATAACAACATTTTATAATATTGGTTAATAATTTAATTTTAATTTTTTTATTTTATTTTTAATGACATTCTTTATATATAACTAGGGGTGACTTTTGGGTAAAGCCTCTAAAGCTTAGGCTTTAGGCTTCTCAAGTTTTGGAGCCTCATTTTTCATCAATTTTTTTTTTAGACAGTTATAAAGTACTTTGAACTTTCTATCATTAAAAAGAAATAATTAACTAATTGATAGAAAAGAATGTCTCTAAATCAGTAAGTAACGTATATATAGTACAAATATTGAATTTATTTTTAGTATATTGACAAAAAAGAAGGCTCGTGATCAATTTTTCTACGATACTTAATATATTTTTAATTTTTCTCTCTAAACTTTAGTATATTTCTACGCTATTATATTTCTTCATTATCTTTTCAATGAGAGTCTTTGATTAAATTGCTCTAAAAGACAAGAGGTATAATATATGAATTTGCTATTTTTATTTTTTCTCGGACATCAAATATTGTAAGAAGTATATTGAAGCACCTAACAAGTATTCTCAAATCAAGTTCTATTATTTCAACTTTTTAGTATTATTTCATCTAAAGCTTAGGTCCGTTTAACCTACCATACTAATAAGCGCATTATTGCTTTATAGTCTCCGATAGTTTGATTTCTGTTGATATGTGTTCTTTAGTGTACTTTGTTTAGCTTATTTACTCGTGCTAGTTATTTCTCACTTTTTCAGTATGCGCTATCATGACTTATTCACTTCGATACCAACATTTTCATACTGTTTTTTTTATCGGATCTGACCGTTTCTCTTGCTTTTGCTTTGTTTGTGCTTATGCTTTGTCTTGAGCCGATAGTCTCTCGAAAATAGTTGTTCTACCTATCAAGGTAGATGTAAGGTCTGCATACACTCTACCATCCACAGACCCACGTTATGAGATTTCACTGGGTATGTTATTGTTGTATTTCATCTAAAGTTTGCTTATTTTAATATTTTATTGCGTAATATATATTGTCATTTAACTATTTATTAGAATATAAATATGCCAATTAGAAACTATGACTTCATGTTGATCTGGTGGCCGATGGCTGGTCGGCCGCCCACCGAGATCGGGATAAAGTGGGTCGGGACAGAGGAGGCGGGCTGGTCAAGTGGGGCGGGTCAGTGGGACCGTCTGGCGAACGATAGTGTTCCGTCCCGATCTGCCGCTGGTCAGCGATTAGTCGGGCCTTTTTTTTAAAAAAAAAATTCCACTAAATTACTAACAAAGTAACATATAGTCATATTATAGTCATAGTCATATACTCATATTATACTATTATAGTATTATACTATTATAGTATTATACTCATATATATATTTATAAACTAAATAATTAAACAAAGACAAGAAGAGTGTAAAAAAAAACATCCCAATGCTGTTTTTGTGCCTCTTATATTATTAATTATTTCATTGAAATATACAAGATTCAGAATTACAACATTGTAGAAGACATAGAACAAATTACTAAAATTGCAATGAAATATATTACCAATTTGAAAATACTTTTTCTAGTTTCTTTATAATTTCGTGTGGTTCTTCGGTTGGAATTGGTATATCTTGGTCAAATTGAAACTTTGCTCGATATATTAATCCTCAAGCTAGTTGCCAACTTCACTCCCAATTCTCAAATTAATAAATAGAGTGAATATGTAGTAGACAATGTTGTATATAAATTAGAGAAAATGTAGAACCTTTGTGAGAAATAAGAAGAAAAAATGAGGTATTTATAGTTGGAAAATTGGGTTAAAGTGTAAATATAATAACTTAGGGGTTAAAAATAAATATAAAGGGTGTTGGGGGAGTGGGGGAAGCCAAAAATGACCGTTTTCTAACGGCCAAAATGTAAAATGGTCGTTAGACAACGACTATTTTTGGCAAATGGCGGGACTGGGGCGGAACCGGGACGGGACCGGGTCATAGCGGGATCGGGTCGGGAGGGACCATACCATGTTCCGTCCCGGTTCGAGCCCCGAACCCGCTAATTTTTTTTAATTTAATCGGGATCGGGGCCGAATCGGAGGGCGAGGGACCTGCCCGGCCGCGCCATCGCCACTAGTGTTCAGAACTCAAAAAAAAGTTAGATCTTTGATACAATCTAAAAAATGAGCTCTTGAGGAATGAGCTATATATCTGACATAGATCCTCCCCAGACCTCACGATGTGGGATCGCTTTGGGCATGTTGTTTCTCGTTGTAATTGTGACAACAAAACAAAAGTTAATGCCCCTCGTTGAATTTTGGATTTAGGCCTCAATAGTATTGAGCCGCCCCTTTATATAATCGTAGAAGTCCTTTGACATATTTAGAATTATAATTCTTTTAAAAACTATTTTTTCCTTTTTGGAATTTTGTGCCATAGAATAATGAAGTTAATTATATGCGTATAAAAAACTAAAATTACCTTACAATTTACACTACGAGTGTGTTTCTCTTCAAATGTATTATTTATTTAATGCCGCCACAATTATATATGGTAATTTGGTATTCATGGACACTCAACAATGAATAATTCGAATGCAATTACGCCTTTAAGCTTAAGGTATAAGAAATTAAGGATTACTAGTACTTAATACGTACTTGATAACAAACGTCTTGTCATATACTAGTTCTTGTGCTACTAATGATATTTTTTCCACATATTTTGGGATCTTGTTCTAATTCATAAAAGTGGGTCCTTAATTGAGCTAAGACCTGCGAATTATGAGGTTTTACAGTAAATTATGGCTAATACTACTTAATAAAAAATGAAAAAAAGTTCCCTAAAATTTTTCATTTTTCGAAGGCCCTGTGCGGTAGCACACTTTGTACGGGTCCAAAGACGGCCCTTCCAATTAGTAATTAAAAATCATATTCCAAAAAGAAAATGATTGCACTGCGGTGCATGTTATAAGAAATACTGTCCATATTCTAGAATTTCTACGTTTACTAATTGTTTTTAGTAGATAATGGTTGAGACTTTAGAGAAAATTTAATCATTAGCCATTATTTGAAGGGATAAATTATTAGTTAGGAATATAAACAAAATGCTATGAAGATATTCGATATCTTCAGTAGATACTTCTGAGTTGCCATTTCATTAATTGCTAGAATATCTGCATAAATTGTGCTCCGTTAATAATTGCTAGATACTTTCTCACACCTTTATCATTCTTCTATGTATCGTGTTACCTCTATCGTAATGACCGACCGTGAGTTACACCATAAATGTATGATGAAACACACGAATTGAACGATATCTGCTACATCACTATTGAGTCAATGATGGAGCAGTTATGATTTTGCAATGAAGAGACGAAGTCGGTGAGGAAGAAAAGAAATGGGAGGAAATAAAATTATTATTGATCCTCTTCTGAAAGTTTTCTTATATATAAAAAGTAAGAGTTGTAAAATGACTGAAATGCCCTAATCATTAATCTAACTAACTAACCACCTTCTTCCAACAAATATCTTCTTTCACTAATATCTACTTCACTATTAATTACAATGAATGCTAATCAATGTGTGTCAATTATCTCAACACCCTCCCTCAAGCTAGGAGTTATGAAGACGGTCTTCAATCATAGCTTGGATATTATTCGACCATGTTGTGTACTCCCAAGTGCCTTAGTTAGAACATCAGCCGACTGCTCATTCGAAGGCATGTAAACTGTTTTGATCAGCCCCTTATGTATCCATTCTCTCACAAAGTGACAATCTATATCGACGTGCTTTGTCCGCTCATGGAATACTGGA
This sequence comes from Przewalskia tangutica, assembly GCA_029844215.1. Lineage (NCBI taxonomy): Eukaryota > Viridiplantae > Streptophyta > Magnoliopsida > Solanales > Solanaceae > Przewalskia > Przewalskia tangutica. The sequence goes on from CM056720.1 coordinate 154,067,684, forward strand.
TTCGCAGCTATTTGAAGTGCCGACTTGCTGTCTGTAAACACATCTATGAGTTGTTGTACCTGTATTCCCAATTCTGCATATAAACCAGTGATCCAACCACTTCGGCGCAAGTCGCCATGGTCCTACTGCGCCTCAGTAACTTACGGACACGATGGCTTGTTTCTTCGACCTCCATAAAATAGGGGACTTTCCACACAACACTAAGAATCCAGTGACAGACCTCCTAGTATTAATACACGCTCCTCATTCTGCATCACAATACACTTGAAGTGTGAGATTGCTACTGCTGGATAGTAAAATTCATGCTCTAGGTGTCTGCTTCAGATATCTTACTAATCTTATTCCTGCTTCCAAGTGTGAATCCTTGTGTGATTGCATAAATTGACTAAGGCATTGCACATCAAAGGATATATCAGGTCTTGTATTGGTGAGATACAACAACCTCCCAATCAATCTCCTATAGATTTCAGGATCCTTCAACAGGTGATCTTCCAGTTCCCTTTCTTCCTTCTGATCAGTACTCTGCTCAGTATCTTTTTCAACATGTGTTGATCATAGGTCACTGTAGTAAGCTTTTGGTTGACCTCCATTGGTGAAGAAGTGCTCTTTGATCCAGACAGTCCCATATCTGATATCAACTCCAGAGCATACTTCCTCTGGTACATGACAATTCCTTCAGTGCTCCTAGCAAACTCAATCCAAGGAAATACCTGAGCTCTCCCAAATCTTTGATCTTGAATGATGTTTGCAATGTTTTCTTAGTGTGTTGGATCATCTCTGAGTCATTACCTGTAATTAACAAGTCATCAACATACACAAGTATGACCACTATTTCCCCCTCCATTTGTTTAACAAACAAGGAATAATCCCCGTGGCTCTGATTAAAACCAGTTGGTATCAGTAAGCTTGATATTACACTGTCTAGAAGCTTGTTTTAAACCATACAAAGACTTCAGCAGTCTACACACTTGTCGTTGATCCTTAGGTTGAAAACCTTCTGGAGGTAACATGTATACTTCTTCATATAAATCCCCTTGTAGGAATGCATTGTACACATTCATTTGGAAAATTCTCCACTGTTTAGCAGATGCTATAGCCACCACAACTCTCACAGTGGTCATTTTGACCACAGGGGAGAAAGTTTCAGCCCCTCCTTCTGATTATACCCTTTTGCCACTAACCTGACTTTAAACCTCTCAATTTTACCTGAAGTTGTGTATTTCACTTTATACACCCACCTACATCCTATTGCTTTCTTCCCTTTTGGAAACTCCACCAATTTCCATGTCTTGTTGCCATGCAAAGCTTGAATTTCATCCTTCATTGCCTCTATCCACCTTTTATCAGTCACTGCCTCTCTATAACTTAGTGGTTCAACTTCCTTAGAAACTTGTCCCACAAAGTTTTGATATGGAAGTGACAATCCTGTATAATCCACAATATTAGAGAAAGAATGCAAGCATTTAGAAGATCCCTTATCAGTGACATAGTCCTTATGCCAAATATGTGGTTTGGATTTCCTGATAGATCTTCTGACTACATGATCTCCAGGAATTTCTGCTTCATATTCCTCAGGCCTAAGGACAGACTATACAACTGATTATGTTCTGGATTATTTAGAATCATTCTCCATATCATGACCAGCATTTGATTTCTGTATTATTGGTCTTTCTTCCATACCTCTCTGATTTGAATATATTAGCAGATCCTAAAAGCAAAAATGTTATTGTGATGTCTTAAATTCAGTGTTATCTGCTTCCTCATTTTTAAAAGGGAATGTTGACTCTATAAACATCACATCTCTACTCATGAAAATTATCCTATTCTTCATATCATACAACTTATAACCCTTCTGTGAAGTCCCATATCCCAACAACACGGCTCTCACTGCCCTGGGCCCAAACTTATCCATCTTAGGCAGCCTAGTTGCAAAGCACAAACATCCTATCACCCTCAAATGTGTGAGTGAAGGTGTCTTCTTATACAACACTTCAAATGAAAACTTATTCTTCAAAGTAGTAGATGGTATTCTGTTGATAATTTAGGCTGCATTCTCAATACAAAATCCTCAAAATCTGTCTAGTAGATTAGCCTGGATTTTTATAGCTCTGGTTGTTTCAAGCAAATGTTTCATTTCCACTACACCATTTTGTTGGGTGTGTATGGACAAGAACTTTCATGCACTACACCATAAGCTTGAAATAGCTGCTTACAACTGGAATTGAAGAACTCTGAGCCATTGTCTGATCTCATAGTTTTTATGGACATGCCAAACTGGTTCTTCACTTCTATAAAGAAATTCTTTAATACAGTTATAACATCTGATTTTAGTCTTAATAAGAACACTCAAGTTCATCTTGAACAATCATCCACAATGGTCAAAAAATATTTCATTTCATTGTAAGTATCAACCTTATAAGGATCTCATACATCCATATGTAATAGGTGAAATGATTTATATCTTCTATTATTGCTAACAGGAAAAGATAGTCTAATCTGCCTAGCCATTGGACATACCTCACAATCAGTCATAGTAAAAGAATCATTATTACTAAACTGTGGCATCTTCTTCAATTTACTCATAGGCACATGACACAGTCTGAGATGCCAAGTGGTGGCATCAACTTGCTGTGAAGCTGCCAGGGCCTTGATCACCCCTCCTTTATTACTTTCTGAATCAATACTCAGGATGTACAATCCATCTTCTTCATTATCAATCGCTCTCACCTTCCCAGATAAGAGATCCCGAAACACACAACTTGTGGAAAAAAATGTAACACTGCAGTGCAACTCCTTGGTTACTTTCGAAACAGACATGAGATTGAACTTGAATGTAGGTATGCACAAGACATTCTTAAGTACACCATCTCCTTCTAGATGGCAATCTCCAACATGTGAAATATTTTCTGAATCCCCTGTGGGCATCTGAACCTTCCCTGTTAAGTGCTTAGCCTTCAACAACTTTTCATTATTCACCATGTGGTTTGTAGTACCTGTGTCTACAATCCATTTAATGAATCTATCTGATTCTGTGACCGACATACCTGCCATATTGGCAACAATATCAGAAATATTCCCCGTTGTATCATCACCATCCAGTATCCTCAGCAACTTTTGTTGCTGTTTGAGAGTAAGATTTCCCAATAGTGTAGCAGTCTTCTGATAATCCCTTCTCTGTCCACTGTCTTCATTGTATGAACCCTCTCCCATTACTGCATTTACTTTCTTTGACTTCCTTTTAAAATCCTCAGGATATCCATTTAATTGGTAGCAATCATCCTGAATATGCCTAATCTTGTGACAATAGTCACACTTCATTAGCTTAAAACAATCCACTTTCAAATGTCCTTTGACATGGAAAAAATCACACACTGCATTGGGATTGTATGGCTTCATTTGTTTATGAAAATTATTCTTATTCTTTGCTGTGAACATAGCTACGGGTTCCATTGAGTCTTGCATCAATCTCTGACTCTCCTCTTGGTTAATCATAACATAAACTTGATTTAAACTACGTACTTGTTGCATCATAAGTACTTGACTCTTAGCTTGACTAAAGCTATCACTCAATCCCATTAAGAACTGTAACATTCTTTGATATTGTAGATGATCCACAAATTCTCTCGACTTGTCGCAGCATGATGGCAGTGGTATTATTAAGTCATATTCATCCCATAAATCCTTCAATCTCGAGTAATACATCGAGACTGACAGAGTGCCTTGTCGTAGTGAAACTACATCCTTGTGTAAATGGAAGGCCCTCGAATTATTAATCTTGTCGAACCTTTCTTTCAAGTCCTTCTAAATGACATATGAATCCGCGTTATATAGCATTTCTGTGAGTAAATTCTTACTCACATTGCCCATTAACCACGATACTACTATGGCGTTGCATCTCTCCCACAAACCAGATAAGGATCCCTGATATGATTCCTTCTTCACACTTCCATCTATGAAACCTATTTTGTTCTTTCCTAACAAAGCAAGTTTCATAGCTCTACTCCATAAGGTATAGTTGTCCATACCTGTTAGAATTACCCCAATAGACAGCGATCCTGATGCATCCGAAGGGAAAAGGTACATTGGATGGTTGTGATCGATCACCGTAGATGTTGTCGACTCCTCAATTGTCCCATATTGTCCCTTGCTTCAATCTCTTCAAATATAATCAAAAGAGAAAAAAACTTCGATCTCCTCAAATCAATCAACTACTTCAATAAAAAATTAATCCTCGAACATTCTCGATCTCAATTGATAAGAGCGAGAGTTTCGATCTCCGCATAAGTCATTGCATGTGATTAATTGTCACTCTTCTAGCCTCCACAAAGCTCGATCTACAATTATATGTAATTATTGCTTCCCGATCGAAAACTTTTCAATTTTTCGAATCGAAAATCGTAATCAATTAGCAATTTTTCTCCTTTCCTGGATCCTAGAATTGTAATGTGTAATCTGTAGGCTCTGATACCATGAAACACACGAATTGAATGAGATCTTCTACATCACCATTGAGTCGATGATGGAGCAATTATGGTTTTGCAATGAAGAGACAAAGTCGGTGAGGAAGAAAAGAAATGAGAGGAAATGAAATTATTATTGATCCTCTTCTGAAAGTTTTCTTATATACAAAAGTAAGACTTGTAAAATGACTAAAATGCCCTAATCATTAATCTAACTAACTAACCACATTATTCCAACAAATATTTTCTTTCACTAATATCTACTTCACTATTAATTACAATGAATGCTAATCAATGTGTGTCAATTATCTCAATAATGTACGGGAATAGTTAACAACTATTACTACTGCTTTGAAAGGATAAACTTTAATGCTTTACAATACAACAAGCTTGAAGTCTAACAAGAGCTGTGACAACAACAACAAGTCTTGTGATCTTGATCTTCTGTCTTGAATCCGGCTTGAATCTTCTGTCGTTGGATCTTCGTTTCAATTGCAACAAACTCATTGATCTTGATACCTGAAACCAAGAGACATTAAATCTCTACTTGTTACAACTGTGTTGAGTCGAGTGTTAGCACTATGTCCTTAAGACATTATTGCTCCATATATATCATCGACCCTCAAACTCTATAATCCTACCATAATCGCCACAGTGTTACTACAAATTATTTCATACGATAAATACTGATTAATGTGTACCTAGGCTTTGTTTTAGAATGAGGAGGTTGATGTAGAGCTTCAACATCGCTATTAATTATCTCAGAAGGATTAGTGATAAAATTATGTCAACGAAGGTGAAAATTAATTTTGTGTTGCAATTGTTCATTATTTGCGTTCCATTTAGGATTATTTAAGGATTAAGGTTGGTTAATTTAAGGATTAAAGTTGGTTAATTTAAGTTTGGGGATAGAGACGTTATTGTTGTCAATGGTTTCGAGTGTTGAGAAAGATGATGTTAGTGCTACCAGAATAATGACGCCCTTCTTCAAAGTTTAAGAGCAAATCTGGATCATTTCTCATTTTGGGTCTAACTCAACCTCAAAGCTAGCTTGCAAAGTGAGGATTGTTTAAGTCCATATAAGGAGTCCATGTTCCTATTCCATTTCCGATGTGAGACTCTTAACACTTTCCCGTACGCCCAGACCTCGTTAACTAGATCGTGGACAATATAATTTGGGCGACCAACATCGGTGAAAAAATAATTGAAATTAGTCTAGCTCTGATACCATGTAAAAAATAAATTTGGGTCTAGCTCAACCGCAAAAATTAGCTTGTAGGATGAGAATTGTTCAAGTCCATATAAGGAGTCCATGTTTCTATTCCATTTCCAATGTGAGACTCTTAACTTTAAGAACAAAACATTTGACCATTTTTTTTGTAAAAAATTGTCTATGTATTGAAAGTTTCTTCAATTAGTGAATAAATACATATTTAGACAAATCTTACATTACAAGAAAATATAGAATTGACAACAAAATTTTAGCAATAATAAATATATGTTGCTAAAAACGTAAATTGCTACAAAAATTAAACACTTTGTTGCTAAAAACGTAAATGACAACAAAAAATACTTGAACTTTTAACAACAACATCCAGCATATGACAACAAAAATGCAATTGACAAATGTATTTTTTCGTAAAACGTTATAACATTACAAATATATTTGACCCAAACTATTAACCGAATAAATTTGAACCATTTCTTCAAGTTTGGTGACAAAATTAGTTTTTTTTCTTTTTACAAAAATGAGCCTAAAAAGAACAGAATTAACTTAAAAGTTAAAAATAAAATAAAAAGAAATTAGATAACATAGGAAGACAAGCTGGCAGGGGGGGGGGGGGGGGTTGCAAATACTATAAGCACACATTAAAATGTAGATGTTCTCCAAGCTCATTTTTCATCATCTTCTATTTCTCTCCTGAACCTTTCACGAAGAAACCAAAGAAAAAATAATTAGCACACATTTGGAGAAGAATTAATAAGCTGTTAACAATGGATCCATGTCCATTTGTTCGCTTAATAATTGAATCATTAGCTCTTAAATTACCATTAACAGCAACTAAATCAGCGGCTCATGGAATTCATCCTTCTTCAACACCTTGTTATGCAAAGCTTAAACTAAAAAAATTCAATTCACAAACTACAATTCTCCCACTTTCTCCCACTTCATCTCCGCCGGAATCCACCGCATCAGTCACCGGATTCCACCTTGATGCCGCCGCACTCCGGCGACTTTCAGGAAAACCGATAACCCTAACTGTGTCGGTTTTTACTGGACGTATGGGCCGCGCGTGTGGAGTTACGTCCGGGAAATTGATGGGTTCCGTTCAGGTGAGTAGCGATGTTCAATGAATGGATTGGGCTAAAATTATGCATGTCAAATTGAATTGAGATTGACTCGCCCAAAAGTTATTTGAACCGAAACGAATTGAGCTGGAATGGACTAAAATTGGTTTATTACTCAATCAATCCCATTTTTACTAAGTTTTAAGTTTTTCTTTTTATTTTCTTATACTTTTTCTTTATATGTTTTTAAATATTTTAAGTTGTTTATCATTGTGAGTTATAATATATTTTACGTAGTTTTTAAATATTTAAATTTTATTTCATAATTCTTAAAGCTTTTATATCTGAATAAACTATAAAAAAATGAATCCTGAAATTTTAATTGTATCACATAAATTGAGATATGAGTACTTTCTTTGAGTGTAATGAATTAATTTTTTATATTATTACTGTATAATATACTCCATCTGTTTTAATTTATGTTAACTTTTTACTATTTGAAGAGTCTACGAGGTGTTTCTTTGACCATATTTTTTTTATATATTTTTTAAATTATTTAAATTATAAATTATCATGACTTATAGTAATTTTAATGTAGTTTCTAAATATATAAATTTTATTTTTATAAACTTAGAAAATATATATCAAATTTAAGGTAAAAGTTATAACGTTTAACCTCCGTACTCAGAAAAGTTCACGTAAATTAAAACGGGGAGAGTATTAAATAAAATAATATTTTTTAAAAAAATATTTAGACAAAATTTATTATGGGTCAATCTAGGCTACATTTTTAAATATGTTTAATTTAAACATGTTAAAATGAAACGAAGTGAGTCAATAAAATAAGTGGTTCATTAACCCATTAAAAAATAAACGGTTTGAGCCTGAGCTAATTTTGCACTCTTACAGGTGAGTGTTGACTTCAGTGGGACACATTCGAAGGCGCGTGTGTTTCAGAATGGGTGGATGAAATTGGGGGATGCTACGACGGAGAAACCGGTGGCGATGTTGCATATAGCGGTTCGAGCTGAACCGGACCCGCGGTTTGTTTTTCAGTTTGGTGGTGAACCGGAGTGTAGCCCGGTGGTTTTTCAGATTCAAGGGAATATAAGACAGCCGGTTTTTAGCTGCAAGTTTAGTGCTGATCGGAATAATCGTTCACGGTTAGTCTCCATATCTTCACATGCATTTATTTTTTAATTTTAACTTATAGTGTTAAAGAATTTTAATATTACTAATACTTTACTATAAGTCTATAACTACATTCTTTGTTTTTAAGGGAGTATGGATTTTTATTGCTTAGTTAAGAGTCCCACATCGGAAATGAAATGTTTTCATTCCATGGGAACATGAACTTCTCATATGGATTTGGACAATCCTTATCCTATACGCTAGCTTGAATCGTGAGTCTAATTCAATCCCAAAAACTAACTTGTAGGATGAGGATTGTTCAAGTCCATATAAGGAGTTCTGTTCTCGTTTCATTTCCGATGTGAGATTTTTTACACTTTGATCACTTGAAAATAAGTGGAAAGTAACCTAAAAAATAAAGCAATATGCTGGTTACATTAGGTTAAAGTACATTAATATAAAAATACCTTCTATTATCAATAGTTCAATACATATAAGTTATTATTATACGAATTATTAATTTATTACAGAAGTTTTCAAGTTATTAATTTTATTTATTATGAATTATTATCTATAGTTTATCTTTTAGTTGATGTGATAAGGTAAGAACGTTTTTGCCCAGTCAGTGTCTAGTACTGTAGTTAAACTCCTTACTTACAAAGTAATTATAAATAACTTATCACAATAACTATTACTAATGATAGTAGTAAAAATAATACTTAGGAATTAACGTATTATAATATATTAAATTTGCACTAATAGCAAATTTCAGTATAATTATGATGTATGGGTCAGTTTGTGTGTCCTTAAATTAATTTCATCTACTCTGGGTTAGACCGGAAAGAAATCACCTATTGTTTTACCTCATGATTTTTAACTACTTCATTAGTCACTAAGCTACAACATAGGGCCGTCTCAAACATTTTGGGGTCCGGTTCTAATTCGTAAAAGTGAGTCCTTAATTGGGTTAAGACCTGCGAATTATGAGTTTTTACAGTAAATTCTAGTTAATACTACTTAATAAAAAATGAAAAAGGGGCCTTAAAATTTTTCGTTTTTCGGGCCCCTGCCTCGCACGGGTACAAAGACGGCACTGCTACAACAACAACATACCTAGTGAAATCCCACACCGTGGGGTCTGGAGAAGGTAGAGTGTACAGAGACCTTATTCATTGATAGTGAATTTTTAAGTGAACGATCTCAACATTACATGTGTATAAAAATTATATTCTTTTTTTTTTTACCTTGAAATATTTTAAAATAATTATCTTTTTGTTTCTTTAGGGATTGGCTTCGTTTTTACGTAGAGATATAATTTTGTCGCTTTTTTTTAGTTAACATCGTTATGCTTGCGATCTAGACAAGAACCTTTCTTGTTGAAATATGTCGTGGTGATTGGAAAATCTGGGACCATATCATTGACTGCCTTTGGACAAAAAAATATATTACTACTATTATCACTTTATCAATCTCAGAATTTTCACCAAGGGAATTTAAAATAAAATAAAAAATACATGAGACGGTCAACGGAATTCAACATATGTATGCATAAAAAATATTTACCTATCTAAACAGTATAATTTTCTTCACTGAAGGATATCAAACATGGGTGTCTCTGCAACTGACTATTATCCAGTAATACTTTTGTAAATTCCAATTTCACATAGTAGTATTTTTCACTTGGTCAATTTTTGCAAGAAAATAATTTTGAGAAAAGTTTATTTTAATGATTTTGTCATTGGATACTCTTGACAAAAATTTACTTGTTTTTGTCTTATACTATTAGAAAAGTTGACTGTTCAGGTTATGTCAATTGTATAATGTTGACACAGTCCGTAATTGCTGCAATTAGGGAGACAATGATTCAAATTGGTTGATAAGATGAAGTAACAAACAAGTAATAATGTTGTGTTTATGTTGTGTCTTGAGCCGAGGGTCTTTCGTAAATAGTCGCTCTACCCACCAAGGTAGAGGTAAGGTCTGCGTACACTCTACCTACCCTCTCCAGACCCATTAGGATTTGTCTTTACTCTTAGTGTTAAACAGTGGGTCCATCCGTGTGGCCCATGCCCATGTACCGTGTGGGGCCCTTCCCCTTTCCTTCTGTATTTGGTAAATATTAGATTTAGGTTTGTACCTTAATTAGTAGTGTAATATTACCATAATTGTAAAGTTAGTCTTCAAATAGAATAGGGATTTCTAGGTAGAATAGGAAGAGGATCTTCCTTGTAACTTGTATATATATGTCTTTCATTAATATGAATAATCAATGGATTATTTCTTTCATGGTATCAAGAGTCTAGGTTCTCTTTACCTTGCTTCCGCTCCTCAATTTTATTTTTTTTGAAATTTTGCCCTAATTCTCGAGTTTTGTGGGTTCTTCTCTTCCAAAAACCTTTCTCACAAATTCCCTTCTCTGAATCTTGTTATTTCCTATGGCTGATAAGAACACTTTTCATCCTGCCCTCTCGGTTTCTAACATCAAGAGTGTCATCCTATTGTTCTTGATCTTGAAAACGTCCAATATGAGACGTGGACGGAATTATTCAAGATTCATGCTAAAGCACATAAAGTTCTTCACTACATCATCCCTCCTCCTCTTTCAAAGGAGGGTGATAAGGCGTCTACATCTAATGTGCCCACTCAAGAAGCAGACCCAAAATCATGGGACATGCTTGATTCCAAGGTTCTTCAGTGGATTTATGCCACTATCTCCTTGGATCTCTTACGGGCGATTATGGAACCCAACTCTACAGCTATGACAGTGTGGAACCGTTTGTGTGACATATTTCAAGATAACAGTCATTCTAGAATTGTTATTCTTGAGCAGGAATTTTCGCAAGTGGCTATGACAAATTTTCCCAACGTCTCTTCTTATTGCCAACGCCTCAAGGACTTGGCGGATCAACTTCGCAACGTGGGTTCTCCTGTTTCTATGATCGTGCAGTTCTTCAGATGGTTGCGGGCACTGTCGAGGCCTATAATGGTGTTGCTTGATTATTCGACAGTAGCACTTGCGAGTTCTATCGGGCGTTCGTGCTACGTTGGAAGAAGGCGACTTGGCTAAAAAGCGGCGATTGGGAGTAGTCGTACGGTATGGTGGCGCTTCCAATTTTTCTCCTTCCACTCGACCACCGTGACCCAAAGTCACAACATCGGAGTGGTAAGAAAGGCGAATAAGAAGAATAATGACAAGAATCGTGGCGGCGACAAGCAAGCGACAGCGATGAGTCGTGGAGCCCACGGGGCCCTCGGAAAGTGGCGGTGGGTCGGCACCTCACGCGCCGCCACGGCTCGACCTTACGGCCGCGGCTCACTTCTGACGGCGGCGCCTCGATATCCGCGGGATACTCGCGCCGGCCTTTCTCCCACCCAAACTCGCGGGTTTAGACGGCGTATGGGCGATCTCGTGATCTAATATACTTGGGTCTCGCCCATCGTGCTCACCACGTGGTGACATACTCGAGCCGACATTGAAGCGATGCACACATTTGGCTTGACTCAACGGACCACTAATTGAGTACATGGACACCGCCACGCTCGCGTGACATTCGATCAAGGTACTCTCTCGTCTTATTCCAATTTGAGCACTAATCGTGGTATAACTGTTGGTAATGACAATTCTATTCCAATTAAGGGTTATGGTCATAAAACCTTGTCCCCTCCTCATCTACCACTTGTCCTGAAAAATACCCTTCATGTCCCATAATTAATTAAAAATTTAGTATATGCCCGTAAATTCACAACTGATAACTGGGTTTCTATTAATTCTGATCCATTTGGATTTTCTGTGAAGGATTTCAAGACGGGGAGTCATCCCATGAGGTGTAATAGTGGGGGGACCTATATCCAATCACACCAAGTCCAAGCGTCTCGCGTCAAGCTATGCCATCCACATTTGCAGCTCTTGCTCCTTCCTTGTGGCATACCCGTCTAGGTCATCCGGGGTCATCTATTTTATCTTTTTAGATAGACATAAGTTTATTTCTTGTAAGGGTACGCGTAGTCCTCCAATTTGTCAATCCTGTGCTTTGAGAAAGATTATTAAATTACCATTTGTAGCTTCAAATTCGAATACTTCTATGTCATTTGAAATTATTCATAGTAATTTATGGACATCTCCGGTTCTCAGTTCTATGAGTCATCGTTATTATGGTTCTATTCTTAGATGACTATACTAAATATTTATGGACGTTTCCAATTGCGAAAAAATCTCAAGTTTTTTCCATCTTCATAAAATTTAGAGCCTTCATAAGAACGCAATTCGAACGGAAAATAAAAAATAATGTGATAATGGCAAAGAATATGATAATGGAGAATTTAGGGAGTTTTGTGCTCAAAATAGGATAAATTTTCGTTTTTCTTGTCCTCATACGTCTTCACAAAATGGGAAAGTTGAGCGGAAAATTCGTACCATTAATAATATTGTCCGCACTTTATTGGTTCATTCTTCCGTTCCTCCATTCTTTTGGCGTCATGCACTACAAATGGCTACCGATCTCCTAAATATTCTTTCCTCTAAAGGATTGACATATTCATCCCCTCTAAAAGTGTTATACAATAAGACTCCGTCATACACTCATCTTAGAGTCTTCGGATGCTTATGTTATACACTGTTTTCATCCACTACAATCAACAAACTTCAGGCACGTTCTACTCCTTGTGTATTTTTGGATTTTTCGTCAAATCACTGTGGTTATAAATGTTTTGATTTGTCCTCTAAACGAATCATCATTAGTCGTCATGTTCTTTTTGATGAATCCCAATTTCCCTTCTCTAAAGTAGAAAAACACGTGTCTAGTTCCTATGATTTTTTGGATGATGCTATCTCCCCCTATGTTTTCCGACATTTTTCAGGTTTGCCAGAAAATACGCAGGTTCCCCAAAACCCGCCCTCAGCACCGCGGCCTTGCATAGAGGCGCCACGACGCCAAAACTCCTACGAGCCTGCAAGATTTCTAGCGCCACGCGCTGTCCCAGCGGCGCGCCCGGATTCTTCGGATATTTCCGAAAATTCCCAAAATTCACCCAATCCAGCCCAGAGTCATGGTCCAGTCACTCGTAGTCAAATGAGTGTTTTTAAACCAAAAAGACATTTCAATTTAAATTCATATGTTCTTAAATCTCCATTACCCCGTAATCCTGTGTCTGCTTTAAATGATCCTAATTGGAAAATTGTCATGACCGAGGAATATAATGCTCTTATTGATAATAAGACGTGAGAATTGGTACCCCGTCCATCTGATGTTAATATTATTCGGTCTATGTGGATTTTTGTTCATAAGGAAAATTCTGATGGTTCGTTTACAAGGCATAAGGCTATACTTGTAGGTGATGGTAAGACTCAGCAGGTTGGTGTAGATTGTGGTGAGACATTTAGCCCAGTGGTCAAGTCGGCTACCATTCAAATCGTGCTCGGCAGCTCTTTCGAAATCATGGCCCATTCATCAGCTAGATGTGAAAAATGTTTTCCTACATGGTGATCTTCAGAAGACAGTGTATATGCATCAGCCTTTGGGATTTAGGAATACTAGATATCCTAATCATGTCTGTCTATGACTCTATTGAAGAAGTCCTTGTATGGGCTTAAGCAGTCTCCACGAGCTTGGTATAAGAGGTTTGTTGATTTTATTTCGACTATGGGTTTTTCTCACAGCAGGTCTGATAATTCATTATTCGTATATCGTCGAGGATCTTCCATGACTTATATTCTGTTATATGTTGATGATATTATCTTGATTGCCTCTTCTGATACTTTGCGCAAGTCTATTATGACAATGTTCAGTTCTGAGTTTTCCATGAAGGACTTGGGCCATTTGAGTTACTTTTTGGGGATTGTTGTAACTCGTCATGCAGGTGGATTGTTCTTATCACAGAGAAAGTATGCAGCAGAGATCATTGAGAGGGCTGAGATGTCATCCTGTAAGTCCACTTCTACTCCAGTTGATACTAAACCCAAGTTAAGTGCTCCAGCTGGCTCTCCGTATGAGGATCCGACCAGCTATCGTAGTCTTGCAGGCGCCCTTCAATATCTGACGTTCACGCGACCAGACATTACATATGCCGTACAACAGGTGTGTTTGTTTATGCATGATCCCAGAGTTGAACATATGAATGCACTCAAACGCATTCTTAGGTACATTCAGGGAACACTTGAGTATGGTTTGCATTTGTATCCTTCGTCGACGTCTACATTGGTCTCCTATACAAATGTTGCTGATTGGGGTGGTTGTCCTGACACCACCAGACGGTCTACGTCAGGATATTGTATGTTTTTGGGTAACAACTTGGTCTCGTAGTGCATCGGCGTCAATCTACGCTTTCACGTTCAAGTGCAGAGGCCGAGTATCGAGAGGTAGCTAATGTGGTCTCCGAATCATATTGGTTACGAAATCTTCTTTTAGAGCTTCATTGTCCCATTGAGAAAGCTATCTTGATGTATTGTGATAATATAAGTGTCATCTACCTTTCTGGTATCCAGTTCAACACCAGCGTACTAAACACATAGAGATGGATATTCACTTTGTTCGAGAAAAGGTAGCAAAAGGACAAGTACGCGTCTGTCATATAAGCTAACACAAAGAACTTGAACATTGACAATAGAAAGTTGAATACTACCATTCTTTCGCGTTGACTCTTCCGCGGAGTAGCCTAAAGAATCCCCTTTCGCTTTTCCGATCTGGAGTCTGCTAACCCGACCTAAGACCAGATTGCTTTGCTTGGCGAGAATCCGTAGTTGTTCTGTTAAAGTTTCGGTAGGTGTAGAAGTTGTTGTTCCTTCGAGATATCAAATTGCAGACATCTTTACAAAGGGTCTTCCCTCAGTCCTTTTTGAAGATTTTAGAGACAGTCTCAGCGTACGAAGACCGTCCTATGACTGCGGGGGTGTGTTAAACAGTGGGTCCATCCGTGTGGCCCATGCCCATGTACCGTGTGGGGCCCTTCCCCTTTCCTTGTGTATTTGGTAAATATTAGACTTAGGTTCGTACCTTAATTAGTAGTGTAATATTATCATAATTGTAAAGTTAGTCTTCAAATAGAATAGGGATTTCTAGGTAGAATATGAAGAGGATCTTCCTTGTAACTTGTATATATATGTCTTTTATTAATAAGAATAATCAGGGATTATCACTTAGCATGTGGAGATATTAATTAGTTGATCAAAGATTATCTCTTGATTTTATTCTCTTATGGTTTAGCAAATTGTCGGTCCAACAAGTTAACTTCTCATCAAGTTCAGGATTTAGCTTTAATGACAGAGATTAGAGAATTGTCAGTCAACATATTTAGTTTGATAAACGACAAAAAATAACTTGTGTGGCAACTGTTATTAGCAACCACCATTGATTCCCTCCCCATGTGCAAAGATATAGTTCCAAATTCTTCATAAAGTTGTTAATATTCTTCTTTGATTGTTTGTTTAGTTGGATCCACCATCTGTTTTAGCATTAATTTTGTGGATTTTAATAAATAAACCACCTACCTACCTTACTGTCTGGTTTACCAAATTATGCTTACTATTATAGTTACCTCTTGCTGCATGTCATCTTTAATCTAATGGTATAAAAAGCAAATTACAAAATCGCTTTGTCAGATGATAGAAATTAAATACCCAGGGTGTGTTTGGTAAGGAGGAAACCAGAAATGATTTCCAATTTTTCCATGTTTGGTTAATAAAATGTTTTGAAAAATATTTTTCTCTAGGAAAACAAATTCTATAAGTGGCATTCCAAACTCGTTGTCTCCCCACCTTCCACCCCCGACCAGGGAGGGCTAGAGGGGTGGAAGATTTGATCCGAACCTCCTTCGCCGAAAAATCACGTTGTATATGTAAGGTCAAAATATTTTTATGTAACAACAACAAACCCAGTGTAAAGTGTAATCCCACGAGTGGGGTCTAGGTAGGGTAAGATGTACGCAACCTTACCCCTACCCATAGAGAGGTTGTTTTCGATTGAGCCTCGGCAACTCCCCTCCTTTATTCTTCACTGCCCCGACCCCCAACTCCCCACCCCACCCCACCCCCTGATGTTTCCTTGATTACACATAAATGTTGTTTAGATAATACTCCATTTTTCTTTTACTTGCTTACCAAGCACCCGAAAACAAGTAAAAGAATTACTTATTTTCCAGGAAAACAAAACATTTTCCTTTATGCCAAACAAACCCTTAATTTATTATTCTAGGTACTGATTTTGTTAATAAGTGGTCCCTAAGCTGATATTTGCCTCTCATTTATGTGTGTTAAACAGATCTCTCCCATCTGATTTCAACTTAAACAGAGGATGGATGAGAACATTTTCTGGAGAAAGGGACAGACAAGGAAGGGAAAGAAAAGGGTGGATGATAATAATCTATGACCTTTCAGGCTCAGCTGTTGCAGCTGCCTCAATGATCACACCATTTGTACCCTCCCCCGGTTCCGACCGCGTTTCCCGATCAAACGCGGGTGCGTGGCTCATCCTCCGACCTAACGGCCCCTCCATTAGCAGCTGGAAGCCGTGGGGCTGGCTCCAGGCGTGGAGAGAAAGGGGCCCGGTTGACGGACTAGGTTACAAATTCGAGCTTGTGACTGACACTGGCCTTACTAGTACGATACCAATAGCCGAAGGCACGATGAGCATGAAAAAAGGCGGTCGATTTTGCATAGACAATACAGTGAAAGACTCTGCATTAAGCGCAAATTCTCCAATTCGAGGATTCGTGATGGTGTCCAATGTGGAAGGTGAAGGCAAGATTAGTGCACCGATGGTTCAAGTCGGAGTGCAACATGTTACTTGTATGGCTGATGCTGCCCTTTTTATCGCACTTTCGGCTGCCATTGATCTTAGTATGGATGCTTGTAGGCTTTTCTCTCAAAAACTCAGGAAGGAACTTTACCATGATGATCAAGAATCATACTTCTAAATCCTATATTACTCTATCTCTTCAGAAATGCCGACGGGTCCTTGTGAGATTCTTCAGAAAATATGGGTGCGGCAACATTTTTGGAGAGCTCGAGCAACATAATCTAAAACTTGGTTAACAAAAGCTCTAGCCCTTCTATTTTTTCATTCATATGCAGTGATGACCAAAATGTGAACTCTGGTTTGAGCATGTAAGATATATACCCTTTGTCTCCGTATGATATTCTTTTCTTCATCTGATTTTCAACACATATATTCTTTTAGAGTTTAAGTTATATACATCGTCAATGGATGAAATTTTTACACTATTTGGTCATGTTTTATTTATAAATCTCACATTTTGAGAAGGCTTACCTATAGATATCTTTTGGCTGACCTGATAGTGTACAATATTTTTTTACACTAATGGTGTATATAAACGTAAGTCCATTTATTTTTCAGGAAGTAAACACTGTTGACATTTTGTAATCCAGATAAACATTCATGGTCATTTTTCCTTCTTTTTGGAGTCCCTTTTCGATATAACATAAGATGTACAGACAAAGAAGTGATTTGTTTGTTAAGATTCTTTTCATTTGTTCATTCATTTTATATATTCATTTCCGAGCAGGTTTTGCCCCTTATCTCCTAATGCTAATTTTCATTTTTACCGAATTACTGATTAATGCTTATCATAGAGATTAACTTATGCAGTAGTTATTACTTTAGAGATGGTATAATTGTGTAATATCTTCTTTTGTACTTAAAAAAAAACTTTTCGACTTTAACTCATACGCACAAATTTCAAGGTTAATCTTGTTAATATTACTATAATCATATTTTCATTGGAATATATGGTCACATTTTCAATAGACTATATATAGCTAAGTTTCATGATGGCATTCCAATCAAATCTAACGTGTAAATTATGTGAATGTTTAGGTATATATATCTCACTAATTAATACCTAAAAGTGTTCGACACAGCAATAATAATACTCTCTCCGTCCCAAAATATTTGTCTTTTTAAAAAAAAAGTCAATTTAACTAAATTTCAAAGCTAAATTAGATTAGATTAATTTAATATTCTAAAATTAAAATTTAAATATTAAAAAACTATAGAAATATTACTATAAGTTGCAATTTTTCTCATATTAATATGATGAAAAAATATAGCTTAAATTATTGATCAAAGTTCATATTAGTTTGATTCTTGAAAAGCGTAATGCGACAAAATTTTGGGACAGATGGAGTAATAATTATTAGTAGAAATCTAGTAGTTCAATTGATTAGCTACATGAAATTTCACCTTGTTGGTGGGGGTTCAAATCCGTAATATCTTTCCCATTTCCTCTTCTCCAACCCCTTATGTAATAAAATAAATAAAAATAAAACAATAATAATTACGCTTTAGTAAATTTAACTATGTTAGTCACCTAGTCACCTACTATATAAATCTTCGTTGTTTGCTCAATTAAATTCATCTCCGGCCAATACCAATGTACTAAAATTGTCGTAAATAAATGAACATTTGCGCGACAATGTGTATTCTTTTTAACTAAGTTGATAGAATAGTTCCTGAATATTCTCGTATCTTTATATATTTTTATATTAGGTAAATTTATATTTTTATTGTAATTAGGAAGATTAGTTATCTAGTTTGTAGTTATGTAAATAATTATGTAACACTATATATATTGTACACAATGATCAATGAAAGGCAGGAAACATATTCCTTTATGATATCAGAAGCCAAACCCTAACTCTCTCTACCTGAGCCGAGCCGAGCCGACCCCCCCACCCTCTCGGCAAACAATCACCCTCGGTCGTCGCCCTCCCCCTATTTTCTCTCCTCCCTCTCGGCAGTTTCCTCTCTCCTCTTCTCCAAATTTTTAATGGCTAAGAAACCAAAATTTCATCTTGCTCTTGTAGTTACAACATCAAGAAGTTCATTACCAAAACTTTTGAGATGGAAAAGGGTCAATATTCCTCTTGGGCGGAACTATTTATGATTCACTGTCGTATGTACAAAGTCTTCGACCATATCATCCCTCCTAAATCGAAGCCAGTGGAACAACTCCATGCTTCTGATGATGAACTTTGGTCTCGCTTAGATGCGGTTGTCCTACAATGGATCTACGACACGATCTCGAATGATCTATTGCATACAATCATTGAAACCGACGATACTGCACAACAAACGTGGAGCGCTTAGAAAGTATTTTTCAGGATAACAAGACACAACGTGCCTTGTACTTGAAAAATTAATTTAAGGACATTTAGCAGGATGATTTTCCTACTGCATCGGCCTATTGTCAAGAACTTAAGATGCTTGTCGATCAACTCTCCAACGTCGGTGCACTAGTCACTAATCAACGATTGGTGATGCAACTTATTGCGGGTTTGAATGAACTTTATGACGGTGTCGCTACCATCCTCCAACAAAGCATGTCATTACCTCCATTCTACGAGGTCCGTTCAAGACTTATCCTCGAAGAAACCCGGAAAACCAAGCGGGTCGCGGCTCATGCGAGCACCGCCGACTTATCAATTCACTGAATTCTGAATAAATTATTTCTACATATTAAGTGAAATTTTAAATATAAATATAAAATTTAGGCCAAAGCTATGCCGAACCTTAGACACCTCCGCATATACCTCCGCCCTATATGTTCTCACCTCAACTATTCCACCAGACATCTACAACGTATAGTATATATATTCATCATCCCCTCTCTACCTCATCACCCATCTCTCTCCAATATCTCCTTCATTCTCCCCAAAACTTCATCCTAATAATTCCCTCTTCAAAGTGCCTAAATTTGTTCTCCAATATTACTAAGATTGTATTTCTAAGAATTAGACAAAGTATATTATGAGAATTGGAGGTTCTTAGCAGAAACAAATGGTATTGACAATTGGGATATTGTTCCAAAGAGGTGTGGATTTTGTTGAAAAGTACATGACTTGTGGCCAGAAGATCAGAGATCCAGCAGGACTTTTGGCGTCGAGGTGCCATTCAGACAGAATCGCGGTGCCATATCTACTTCCAGGCTGCATGACTTTTGGAACCGCGGTGTCACTCTGCAGGACCGAGGTGCCGAGGCGCGAATTTTCAGATACGAGTTAGAATTGGCCAAGGGCAGAAGGGTTCAAAGGGCACGAAATTTGCAACATACTTAAGCCCTAAGGATTAGTTAGTGAGAGGGAGGACAATCTATCATAGAACACAACTCAGGGCAGATTTGGGGCCACAATTGGAGACTTTAGTTCACAATATTTCTTTTCTTTTCCCTTAGTTTATTTAAGTTATGTTGAATTCTAATTTAGTTCTTGACATGACAATGTTTAGGAGCTAATTACTTTAGTAGGGTTTCCGTCGAATCTTCTTGAAACTCTTTCATATAGTTAATGCATTAGTTAATTGATTTCTTCTTCAACTTTATTAAGATCTATTCAATACTGCTTTGATTGCTTGATAAATAATTAGCTACTAATTATCATTACTTATATGATTTCGAATCAAGAACCGATATGAGAGATTTGAATATGCTGTAATTGTTTAGACATAAGTTAAAATCGTGGACGAAAGTACCCCGATACTTGTGTAGTGTTTGAGGTTACTATTCTTAATCCTCTTGTGTGATAAAATCTATCATAGAAATATAGAAGGTTTCTGCACAAGATTGAGCTCTCGTATATCCTAACCGGAATATGATGACAGACTAGTAAATCTGCTATCTTAATAAGAAGAAGACCCATTAACATTGCATTAACAAGTGAAAGAGTGGATAGTTGAGGAGATTGGAAGCCTTATTCCCTTCATAACTGTTATAAGCCCATAGTATTATCAACCTCGGTTTAAATTCTTGCACTTTGCTTTAATTATAGTTCTTAGTTATAAAACCAAACAATTTTACCGATTGCCAAATAGAAACTAAAGTTTAGAAGTTCGGTACTTGATAACCAGTCTCTGTGGACGATATTCGGTCTTACAGACTATATTACTTGTGAACGATACGTGCACTTGCGTGAGCATTGTAAAATTGAACCAACAGGGGAGCCTATTTATATTTAAACATAATTAAAATATATTATGAAAGAAATTAATATGTATTAAAAATCATGAAAATCACAGATTCAACAACGACCTCGGTGAGTTTACATTTTCTGAAACGTATCTATGATATCTTCATTATCAACTTCAGCAAATACGTCTTTCTCAATATAGGTAACCATGATGTCATTCAACCATTGATCTCCCATTCTGTTTCGTAATTTATTCTTCACAATCTTCATTGTAGAAAAAGCCCTCTCTACCGTCGCAGTAACAATAGGTAGTGTCAATGCTAATTTCAAAAGCAAATAAACTAGAGAAAACATCTTATCTCTTCTTGTTTCAACCATTTTCTCTACAAGCTGACTAATCCCTTTTAAATTAGAAAAAATTATGTTGTAGTACGCATATCGACAATATAAGTCTCAAGTTGATCATCAAGTACCACCAAATCCATCTTAGAAAAATTATTTGGATCAAAAGTAGCTAAGTGAATAAGCCAATTCTTGTCAAAAGCTGAAAATGAGTCACTTGGATGTAAACATGTCATGGAAAGAAGCAACTCAGTGCTAGTCTTGTTAAAATGACTCTCCAATTCCATAAGTTGTAAATCTATGACGGCACAAAATATCTCAACACGATAGTGATGTAAATTTGTTATCTTCGGATCTTTTCGTCGCGACCGTCCAGCACGAACGAACATTTCATCCATGTTACATACATCAATATCATGCTTCTTACAGAATGAAGAAACTTGATCAATTAAAGAATCTCACCCATTAACCCTCATATCTTGTAGTCGTAGCTTGCAAACTCTAACCAAGTTCATTGCATTAACAATATCTTGATCTTTCCTTTGTAGTGCCTATGCTAATTCGTTTGTGATTCCTAATAGTGTTCTCATTAGGTGTAGACTGAACACAAAATCAAACTTCTGCGAGGCTTCAGATAAAATCTTAGCTTCATATTTTTGGTCTTGGGTTGCTCCATCTTCCTCTATCCTCTCAAGTACATCTATCACAGGCGAAAACAAGGTAATCATACTGACTAAAGTACCATAATGTGATCCCCAGCATGTATCTCCGGCTTTGACGAGGGTACTTTCTTGATTGAGGCCTTGTCCACTCGATATTTTACCTAAATCAAGTGCTTCAATTATTTTGACACCTTATTGTTCTCGAAGAATATCACAGCGCTTGCATGAACCTCCAGCAAGATTGACAACATTGTTTACTAGGAATAATAAGCCAGTGATTTCCAAATATTTTCCCGCCATGGCTACAAGAACTAGTTGAAGTTGATGAGCAAAACAATGAACATAATAAGCACTATTATTTTCATTCAAAATAAGTGTCTTGAGGTCACCAATTCCACCTTGCATATTACTAGCCCCGTCATAACCTTGCCCACACAATCTAGAGATGCTTAATCGTACCTTGAAAACATGTCATCAAATGTTACCTTAAGTGAGAGATATGTAGTAATTTGGACATGCTCAATACCTAAAAACCTCTCAGTTATATATTCTTTCATGTTCACATAACGTATCACAACACTCATTTGCTCTTTACTTGAAACATCACGAGACTCATCAATAAGAACCGCAAAAATGCATCACCAAGATCACTAATGATGATTTTCACTGTTTCAGTTGCAACAACATTAACAATATCCTTTTGGATATCAGGTGAAGTTAACTTCAAATTCTCAGGAGCATTTTTCAATGTAACAGCTTTGATGCTTTCATTGTGATCGGCAAGAAACTGCAACAACTCGCGGAAGTTTCCTTTATTCATTGAAGCTTCACCTTCAACATGGCCACGTAATGCAAGGCCTTGTCTCAAGAAAAATCTAATACAATCAATTGTTGCAACCAGCGTATCTTATAACTTATCTTAGTTTGGTCTGAATGTTTGAAGAGGACAGCCTCAAGATGTTGTTTTTTATCCAACAAAACTTGATGCTTACTCCAAGCTTGTCTGTGAGCACTATTAACTCCTCCTACATGAATTGTCAATTTTTTTGTTTCCGCCCAATTTGTGAATTCAGTGCCAACAAACGAGTCACCACCTGATTGATCTCCTACATTAGGTTTAAAAAGATAGCAAGACAAACAATATGTTGCATCTTTGTTTATATTGTACTCCAACCAATTAGAAAATTCATCAAACCAGTCAGGATTGAATCTTCGTGGCTTTTTCCCAAAATTAGTCTGAGGAAATTTATGGTTCCAAGGTTGACAAGGCCCTTTTATAGCATATGCTCTTCGAACTTCATCTCGAATGTTAGGATCGTAATCTAGGATCTGAATTCGTAATCCAGGGTCTGAAGAAAGAACGGGTAACTCGATTTCAATGCGATTTTGTTTAGAGCTATCAACATTGTTCTTCTCCAAAGTTGGTTTTCTCTTAGTTAGATATTTATTCATATCTGTTAAAATTAAATAAATCAATAAAGAGACTTAAATAAAATCAATTTTACAATTACACAAATATAAACCCTAAAACCCAAAATACATCCTATAAAATCATATATGTATACATCATATATAAAATATACATATATAATATTAAATATGATAAAAATGAACACATAATCAATAAACAAACAAAGCTAAAAGACCTTCTAAAATCTCCAAATCTAATGTTCAATATAAATAAAATTTACCTTGATGATGACTGATGAGTGGTCGATTTTAAATGGAATAATGAGATACGCAAAGTACGTTTGTGAATCTCTTGAAATTTTTGTAAGTACTGCTGAGCTTAGTTGAGATTACTGTAGAATAAATTATTTAGTTGTGAAGAAGGTTGAGACTTGAGAGAGAAGAGACAAAAGAAAGAAGAAAAAAAAAAGTGAAAGTCGTGTGGTGTGAGTTTAAAAAAAATCGTGAGATTTATTTGGGTCGTTTTGTTTTGGTTTTCGTAGGATTTATGAATATGTGTGAGAAAAATGAAGAGATAATGAGTCAATTCGTGGACCCCACAAATTTTCTTTTATTGTTGGAGACTTTCAGTTGTCCACGCTTTAAAAGAAGAAGTGTAAAGAATTAAAGACTCTATTGTAATATCATGAATATTACTAGTAATATACTAGGAAAAACTTAAATTTGAAGGGGAGACCGAACCCACCCTGGTTACAAGGTGGCTCCGCCCCTGTTAAATGCTCTCTATGGCACCTTTCATTGCTACAAAAGGTTTGGGGCAAGGCCATATATAGCTTTAATCGCTTTAATAGTATATGTTCTTATCAGTTTAATATCTAATTCGTGGGACATCATTCCACACATAATATTAACTTTTTTTTTGTGGCTGAGGTGCACAAATTTTCGTTTTTAAGGTTGTTATTTAAAGAATAGTCAAAATATATAACGTTTTTAAACTTTAGCCACTTAAAAATCAAACTTAAAGTCTGAAATTTGAACTGCCAAAACCAGCTTCAGGCCGCCGGATCTAAAGATTGAATACAGTTTTGACTCGAAGCTCTGAAGTTTTAATTTTGACAGTTCAAATTTCAAACCTTTAATATGAAGTTAGGCTCTGGCTGTTCAAATATTTGAATCAGAATGTTTGAAGAAGAAGCATCAGAGGGATGAACGATCTGATGTTATCTAAAACTGGTTAACTTTTAAAAAGTTCTTAAAAATTGAATAGGTAATAAACATTTGTAAGTGGAGAATCCAATAAGGTACCTTGCTATGCGGCCTCTTGCACGTCGCCCATGAATTGGTAAAAGATTCACGGGAATTTAGGATGGTGCATATTAATGGTTAAACCAATAATTTGAATTGATTATTAAATTATTGGGTTAATGATTTGGGTCAATGGGTTATTGATTCAGGTATCAGATGGTGTTTTGTGGTTATTGGGGTATCGGTTCCGGTCTCGATTTGACCACTTTTATTAACAGGTGAACCGATAACTCGATAATCATTTATTTAATTATAATTATATCCTTTCATATATAAAGTCACTTGACTAGACTTCCATATTTAATTTATAATTATACCAACCATTCTTTTTATGAATAAATCTCTAATAAAGTACAACATGAGTTTCATCAGAGTGTCTCGTATGAAAGATGCAGCGGTAATATTATTTATTTGAGTCATTTGAAGTTTTTTCAATGTTTACTCTTCTTTCATTCCTCTTGTATCCATTAAAATTGGTTAGGTTATGTAGGAAATTTATTAACGTGAAATAAAGTTTAACCTATTATTTATGACTCGAACAATTGGGACCCCGCATGTCAAAAACGTCGTTTCCACACACGTTGTACCAAAGATCGTAAATTTTCTTAGTGAAAGAGATATTGGTACGTAAACAAAATATTTGAGACATAAAATGATAGACGGTTGTTGGCCAAATGACGAGTGTTTCACGTTGGTAAATGAAGGAAGAAGTGTACGATGTGTAAAAGATTAAACGAGTTGGAAATCACCGCGGAGCCGCGACGCTAATTGTTGGTTTGACTACTGGAATTCAGGCGTCGCGGCGCTTCGGAGGCAGAATAGTCGATGGGAAGCTGAAAAGTTTCTGACTTTTGGACAGGTTTGGGGTATTAATCATCCATTACTTAGCACATGAATTCAACCATTATTTCCATTTGCTAAAGTGAGTAGTCTTGTGCCTAGTTCATATAATTTTTTAGATGACGGTGTTGTTGACACCCAATTTTGACCCTCCCGTCCAGTCATTAACTATAAAATTACACTAATTTTCCACAATAATTCTAATAATTTTAAAATAATAAAATGCAGCAATAAAACATTAATACAGAAATAAATAAACAAAATAATAATCTAACACACGCGTTTTAATAATAGCATTCATAAAAGAATTAAGAAGTCCTAATTTTCATTTAATAAGTCTTAATAATGACATCACATTATAAACATTAAACACTAATTAAATAGCATACCCGCATTTATTATTATAATAATTTAAATTTAAACTTAGACTAATAAAACACCTAAATAATTTAATCACAATTTAAATAATTTAATTTATCACTAATTAATACACCTAAAACTAATTCCTAAACTAATAACACTAATAACCCAACAAATTAATACCATCAGCCCATTTTTTTTAAATTCCCAGCGACCCATAAACCCGCAGCCCAACGAATTCCTGGCCCAAACCCGCGACCCGCTACCCGCACAAGCCCATCTGCCCTTTATTTCCTTCATCCTCGTCCCTTAGCCCTAAAAAAAAAACAGAACAAAAACGCAGACCCTAAAACTCCTTCCTCCCTAGCCGACACCCCCCGCTGTTGTCGCCGGATTTCCAGACGGAAAATCCGGCAATCCTTCACCTCCGCCATCTCATCTCCCTTCTGTCGTACCATGCACCCCAAATAAATCTACCCAAATCAAAACTTACCATAATAAAACCTTACCATAACCAACCCTTAATTGATTTTACGCCAAAGAATCTGGGAGAATTTTACACCAAATCGTGTCCTAATCAGTACTCAAAATCGTCCCTTTAATCACTGAGATTAATACCAAGATTTCGTCCAAAATTAATAAAGAAAATCAGCCCTAAATGGTCCTAAACTTTACCTAATTTAGAGCCTAAACCGAGGCTATATAAACCAACAATCCGCACATGCAAAGGTATCGACGAGGGTGGAGAACCTAGTCCCTTTTGGAACCCAGAAAGATGCATTTCGGAAAAACAGCAGTCTAGGGAAAACCAATAAACAGGAAGCATTCAGAAAATTTTAGCAGCCTAGGAACAACAATCAGCATCAACATCCAAGACCAGTCCAGAGCTTTTTTTTACTGTCAATACACCTTCGAACAACAGTCAAGTAAGCCTAGGAATCAATTCTCAAAAATAAAAATAAAAGTCACAAACATCAGTCCCTCAAATCGCATCGCAACTCCGAGTGGATCGGCGACTTGATACGCTGCCTCGGTTCGCTGTCCGGAGAAGGTAAACCCAAACGCATTTTCAATTAAGTTCTCATTTTTACATGCGCTATAGATTCAATGAATTAATCGCATTTGTTACGAATGTTTGAATTAGTTTGAGTGGTTTCGAGTAAGCTTAGATGTGTTAGTAAGCTTAGATCTGTTTAAATCCTGTTTTGGACTGTCTAATGTCCTCCTAAGTCTCTGCTTATCTGGTTTTCACTGTTCTGGTGTGTATTATGTGATTATCAGTGCGATTAGTCAAATAGAGGGATTAATATGTCAGTTTAAGATTAATATTAATTACGTATAAATTATGTAAGACCAAAACCATGTCTGAATGTGTTAGAATCTATATTAGCTAATATGTAGACTGTTAGTGCTTGAGATGGAGTTAATCTTTCTGAGACACATTCGATTGAAAAGAATTTATTCATATGGACGATGAGTAAACGTGAAAGCAGGTTTGAAGCTTGACCTCCCCGCAACACATAGTTGGATCTATTATATGCTTGTAATTGAGTTTGCCTTTTTTTAAAAAAAAACCAATGATCTGTGTGTCCCATTCGATTAGTGCGAATGTTGAACCCTGAAAATACCATGAGAAAGCTATTGTTTTATGCTATATGTCCAGATCTGTAGTCCATGTTGTATGACCAAACCAAGCCTTTAAATGCAAGAATTGGTCTCCTCGTTTGAATCAGTTCAGTTCCAATTCAGACAGTGTGTGAATAAGGAAGCTTGGAGGCCATCTGTGATGTATACTGTATATCATATCTATTTATCCACATCCATTTGCCATTGGGCTATCTTGAACTGTATGGGTGATACATTGGGATATACGAATTGTGTACTAAATATATTTCGATACGCGAGGTATATAACCAAAGTATATCACTAATGTATATCACTTTGACCTCCCACTATAAATGCATCTGACCCAATCCTTTATCAGTGTATCACTTTGGTCATGTTGAATTTTGTTTTGAGATGTTAATCTTCACTCTGCCTGATAAAGTGATATGAGATGATCTTTATGTGTTTAGTTTAGTCTAATATAAGTGACCCTGCACATTTGGATGCTCCCTTAGATACTTACTTGCTCATTTCTGTATGGATTAGCCCTCATAACTGTTTTGTTAAGCGGCCCCTGCATAGTTGGATACTCCCAGGAACTGACCTGTTTAGTTGTCCTGAAATATCCCATGAACTGCATCTAGTCTATTGTCCATCATAATATGCATGTATATTTGATATATAGGCCGTATATACAGTGCACCAGTCCATATTATTGAATGTCTCCAGATGGATTATGTTTGTTATTACATAAATTAGGAGTCCTTTTAAGTGTGTTCAGATCCCACATATTTTTGAAATATTGGTTGAAGAGTAAGAATGCACTTCTTTCCAAAGGATAATTATCAAAGCTTGATAATAACATTAACAAAACCAAATGCTGTTTTTGATAGTTTTGTCTTGGGTATTGAATTTGCTCGATGGATTTAGGTTGTTTGTTTGTCCATTGTCGGAATGGAATGATTTATCTACATTCTTAAATCTTATGACAATGTCATTTATTATTTAAAGGGGTTTGAGTATATACTAATCCTTATTTTCTTCTATTTTTTTACATGAAACGCATCGGAGCCAAATGAGGAGTTTCATTGCGAGACTCATCGCGACTTCAAATGAAGGCCCGCATTTATGTGCATCCATCCCGCATAGGAAATTCCAAACCGCGGCGAAAGGACATCGTCATTCTTCGAGTCATCCTTATTAATTCATATCCATTCCCATTCATTTGTTGTAATTATTTGTCTAACATTCTCTCTAACATTAATATATTTAGAATAGTTTGAGCTCGGGTCGTCCTTAGTAAGGAGTCTAAAATTAGAAACTTACTTGCCCCTTTAAGTAAACCATCTTAACTTAAGTTATAATTAAACCATTTAGTCACATAATTACTCATGTAGTCTAGACATTATTTTTCGTCATTAAATCTTAACATGCATAATTAATCATATGTAGCTATGATATTATTTTCAAGATTCCTAACCCATTTGCTATAACATCCATATAGAAATCTTATTTTTATATACTAAGAAATCCCTTTAAGCATGTGGTACACTAATCAAGGCAGGCAAATGTATACATTTAGTCAATTAATCTATTTTGCATCACATATTTTTTTTTATATAAATAATATAAGGCGTGCTTTAAACTTTACATGTGTTTTATAGCACTAATCTTATTAATCTTTTGCCAAAATATTTTCTATTAAAATATCTTTCAAACATGCGTTTTTTTTTAGCATAAATAATTAACCCTAGGTTTGAACGGACAACCGCAAGTTAGTGGATCCTTTAGGGTGCCTGACCCCTTCCCTTTAGGATAATAAAGAACCCTTACCCAGAATCTCATTAAAGTTTAGCAGACCATTAAAATGGAGTTAGTGTTTACTTTAAACTAGTTAACATTTAGGTGTCCTAATTCACCCAAATTAATTAGGTGGCGACTCCCGCGAACCCTTTAGCATTTTAAGCACCTTTTAATATTTAAGCAACCTTTTTAACATTTAACTCTTTTAGCATTTTTATTATTTATTTTCTAACCTCTTTCTAAGCAGGGTTCGCTAGAATAATGTCGCGGTCGAAAAAGGGCGCGACAGAATGGCGACTCCGCTGGGGATTTAAGGCTCTTGACCATAACAGACCTAGGGTTATTATTTGGCATTATTTTTGCATTTAATTTTGTGTGCTATATTTTGTTTATTTTAATTGCTACCTGCTTTACTGTTTTCCTTAAACTGACATTCCGCTCATATTTCTTCCACTCTAGAAAATTCACACCATCACACACTACATGCGAGGTGCGCTGGGTGCATCAGCAAAATTCTTTCTCCAAAACCCAAATTTAGGAGAGTTGGTAACATACGTGGAGTGTCCGGTCTAACCGGTGGCCGCGTAGCCTTCTCACTCGAGTTGTCCGCTCGGGAACCTTGCGTCCAGAAAAGCCAAATCTTAGAAACTTAAGTTAGAGCTATACCACACTTTATTTTAGGGCATGCATGCATTTACCTTAGGTGGGTCGGTCCTTGGCATCGACATCACAATTAGGAGGACACCAAACTTGTCGACGGGTTTCTCAACCCAACGACCAACCAGCATATTATGTGTAGCGTGACAATGATAGACAAATCCAAACTTAATCATGTCATGCTGAAATTGGAAAAAGTGCACCGTCATTTGGTCGCCATTTCCAACAAAAGCATCACAGTTGGACGGCTTGGACAAATCCATCATGACCTCGCATATGTGACGTTTAGGCCTACCTCTGGCATAAAAGGGTCCCCATGCATGTTAGGACTCGCTTGCAATGCGATAATTTATGTGCAACATGTACTTGCTAAATGATATTTACACTTTAGCAAAATCACGTGTTTTACACTAACACAGTTTGCTACATGTTGTCTAAAGGATTTATCATCTCCCCCCAAAGGTCGATTTATATTTGACTAAGCAATGGCAGAACATCGATATCTCACAAGATCAAAGGCACGGTCCAGCGACATGACTGATTCAAGGGCATCTGAGCGGAACGAGTCGGAACCTGTCTTGGTTCCTATAGGCAAAGCAGGGGTCTCAGAAGAGAAAAGCAGCATAGATCTGATAGAACACCTCGCCCAAATACCGCAACGAATGGCAAACCTGCAGGCCGAAATCAGAAGGCTCAGAAACATCACTGAAGTACTCGTCACTGCAAATAACCAAAACAGTCAAAATCCTCCAAATTACTACCAGTACCCTCTTACTACATATCTCATTCAGCCAATATACAATGCACTCATACATCCCACACAAAACCAAATTATGTTTCAGCCAAACACAAACCAAAGGCCACCACAACCCTACTTTTGCAATGCATACGACAACCCCTTACGATACTCATCCGTGCATACGCCACAGCCAAATACCCGTTCACTAAACACCTTCAAACCCCGCATAGGTGCTAAGAGAAAACCAACCAGAACCTATACGCCTTTAGCCGAACCCATAACCCAAGTGTATGAGAGTGAAAGCGCGAGAATACTCGGCCAATTCGAAATATCCCGGGCCTACTTCCGAGCACGATAAAACCAAACATTGTGCATACCACTCCGGTGTCGAGGGGCACGATATCGAAAATTGCTACTCCCTCAGAGACAGAATCGAGGCGTTGATCAAAGAAGGGGTAATTCAGCTGAAGGAGTCTGCCCCAAACCCCTTGCCAAACCACGGCCACGTCAATGTGCACCTGACAACCTTAGAGGAGGAATACACTCTCTTGCCTATGCCCATTCCGCCTGAATCAATCATTTATCCGAGCATGCACCACGCAGAAGCCAAAAGAAGAAGATATTGATAGCATAGCATGAAGACCCGGCCGGACGCACGAGCAAGAAGGCGTATTGGTTGGATTTGCACCCTTGTTCTGGTCCGCCTAGAGCCCGGATAAGAAAGAACAATTTAGTTTAGCAGAATAATTCAAGACTCATATTTAAGCTTTAATAATGTTTTCTCTTTTGTTTGTAATTGGAACTACGTGTGACCTGATTCCCTTGGCGGATACGTAGGCGGCCACATAGGCTTCGGTCCCACCTTTTAGAAAATCCCAATTGTTCTTTTGCTTGTAATTGAAACTACGTTCGACCTGATTCCCTTGGCGGATACGTAGGCGGCCACATCGGCCTCGGTCCCACCTTTAGAATTTTACCCAATATTCGCTTGTAATGAACTACGTCATGACCTGATTCCCTCATGGGGATACGTACGCGGCCTAAATCGGCTTCGGTCACACCATTAGGAAACTTTCCGCCGTTACGAAAATAACAAGAATACACATAACATACAAGCAACTCCATTGAGAACCCCTTAGGCCAAACACCCTTTTCAAAACTGGGACAATGTAGGAAACCAGACAGGGGTTGCAAGTCCAAACAGGCCAGGCACGCAGATGTCAAGGAACAAGGCGGCGAAGTCAAATACGAATCGACCACCCCCCAAAACTCACAAATTTTTCTTTGAGTGCAGGTCCTTCATATTAGCAGAAGATACAACAAAAGTTCTTCATATTAGCAAAAGCAGAAAGAAACAACATAAGCAGAGAGAGGCACCGACAATCAACAGTCAGAATTCAAAAGTCCGCAACAAAGTCTAGCGCATCAGCTCGGGCATAAAGCACACAACAAAAGCATCATGGCAATTCGTCAGTTGCAAGGAAACATCTCAGGGACGACATCTCTACCCACATAATTGTCTTTCTCAAATATTTATCATTCTGTTTTAACAGTTATACACTAACTTTTTCTCAAGCTTAGCTTGCAGGAGCATTTATTCTACAGGAGCAGCAGCAACACGTCCAGGCAACGACGTTATCAGCATTATGTCCAGGCGACGACATATATCCGACTCAGTTTCGTCAGTCAAAACTGGGACAATTTTAAGGACTTCGCCACGAAAGGACACCGACAAATATGATTCCATATGCTCGAAAGATCGACATAAACTGGGACAAATTTTAAAAGAGAGCCTGACGGCAGCAGAGCACCAAGAGTATGGGAGAATATACCGCCGATTTCGGATAAGGGTGTTCGCTTTGTTTCATAACATATCACTATTCAAAAATAGACATAATTTCCTACTAGTACATTTTCTCAAGGTCAACAGGAACAAGGAGGACAAATAACATTCCAATACAACATCTGCATTTCGTCCATAAAACGACGAACATCTGCATCTCGTCCATACAACGACGAACATCTGCATTTCGTCCATACAACGACGAACATCTGCATCTCGTCCATACAACGACGAACATCTGCATCTCGTCCATACAACGACGAACATCTGCGTCTCGTCCATACAACGACGAACATCTGCGTCTCGTCCATGCAACGACGGACATCTGCATTTCGTCCATACAACGGTAACATCTGCATCTCGCCCATCTGACGCATTTAACATCTGCATCTCGTCCATACAACGACGGACATCTGCATCGTCCATACAACGACGTACATCTGCATCTCGTCCATACAACGACGGACATCTGCATCTCGTCCATACAACGACGCACATCTGCATCTCGTACATCTGGCAGCGGACATCTGCATTTCGTCCATACAACGACGGACATCTGCGTCGTCCATACAACGTCGATCATCTGCATCTCGTCCATACAACGACGTACATCTGCATCTCGTCCATACAACGGCGAACATCTCGCATCTCGTCCCTACAACGACGAACATCTGGATTTCGTCCAGTCAACGACGAACATCTGCATTTCGTCCCTACAACGACGAACATCTGCATTTAGTCCAGACAACGACGAACATCTGCAGTTCGTCCATACAACGATTTAACATCTGCATTCGTCCATACAACGACGAACATCCGCTCGTCCATACAACGGCGAACATCTACATCTCGTCCATACAACGGCGAACATCTGCGTTCGTCCATACAACGATTTAACATCTGCATTCGTCCATCTGGCAACGAACATCTGCGTCTCGCCCATCTGACGGCGAACATCTGCATTCTCGTCCATACAACGGCGAACATCTGCATCTGCTCATACAACGATGAACATCTGCGTCTGACGGCGAACATCTGCATCTCGTCCATACAACGTCGCATTTAACATCTCGTCTGCGTCTCGTCCATACAACGGCGAACATCTGCGTCGTCCATACAACCACAACATCTGCATTTCGTCCATACAACGGCGAACATCTGCATCTCGTCCATCTGACGTAACATCTGCGTCTCGTCCATAACGCATTTAACATCTGCATTCGTCCATACAACGGCGAACATCTCGTCCATACAACGGCGAACATCTGCGTCTCGTCCATACAACGAAGAACATCTGCGTCTCCGTCCATAGCGAAGAACATCTGCGTCGCCCATCAACGACGGACATCTGCGTCGCCCATACAACGACGGACATCTGCGTCTCGTCCATACAACGACATCTGCATCTCGTCCATACAACGACGGACATCTGCATCTCGTCCATACAACGGCGTAACATCTGCGTCTCGTCCATACAACGTTAACATCTGCATCTAAATCATCGCCCATACATCTGCATTTCGTCCATCTGACGTAACATCGCATTTCGTCCATCTGACGTAACATCGTATTTCGTCCATACAACGGCATTTAACATCTGCATTTCGTCCATACAACGATTTAACATCTGCATTTCGTCCCATACAACGACGTCATCTGCGTCATCTCGCCTATACAAGACGGCGATTATCACACACCGTTTTATTATATAGTATATACGATTTGACTACAACTACAACACAAAATTTACATTCTTACATTATTTTGTTTTGTGATTTATGCACTAATGCTTCTATCTTAGCTTCATCTGAGGCGCAAAGATGGAGCACAATGTGGATTTTCTCTTACAGCGAACCGGGGCAATTTGTTGGAGGGCCAACCTTCCCAATGAATGACAGAAGCGGCCTCAAGCGTCGGTCCACTCGTTCCACATCACCATAAAACCCAGTACCATAAGCCATAGCGGTACACCCCAGGTTCAAGCCCGTTTATTTTATTTTTATTCTTTACGCCACAGCCCAGTGTCGTCATAACTCGACACTGGGACAAATTTTGAGTCCGCATTAGCCCACTTTGGTGTTTTGATCATGGTAGCCCAGTGTCTTCATAACTCGACACTGGGACAATTTTTGAGTCCGCGTCAGCCTTGCCTAAATTGCCCAACATTCTAGTTCTGAGGGTCGAGACAAAATTGGCTATGAGTCAACGTCTTTGTCCGAAGATTCTTCCATCATCTCCATACAAAGAGGGACAACTGTTGACACCCAATTTTGACCCTCCCGTCCAGTCATTAACTATAAAATTACACTAATTTTCCACAATAATTCTAATAATTTTAAAATAATAAAATGCAGCAATAAAACATTAATACAGGAATAAATAAACAAAATAATAATCTAACACACGCGTTTTAATAATAGCATTCATAAAAGAATTAAGAAGTCTTAATTTTCATTTAATAAGTCTTAATAATGACATCACATTATAAACATTAAACACTAATTAAATAGCATACCCGCATTTATTATTATAATAATTTAAATTTAAACTTAGACTAATAAAACACCTAAATAATTTAATCACAATTTAAATAATTTAATTTATCACTAATTAATACACCTAAAACTAATTCCTAAACTAATAACACTAATAACCCAACAAATTAATACCATCAGCCCATTTTTTTTAAATTCCCGACATAAACCCGCATTCAACGAATTCTCAGCCCAAACTCCGCGACCACTACGCGCAAGCCCATCCGCTTTATTTTCTTCATCCTCGTCCCTTAGCCCTAAAAAAGCAGAACAAAAATACGCACTTAAAACTCCTTCCTCCCTACCGACACGCGTTGTTGTCGCCGGATTTCCAGACGGAAAATCCGGCAATCCTTCACCTCCGCCATCTCATCTCCCTTCTGTCGTACCATGCACCCCAAATAAATCTACCCAAATCAAAACTTACCACAATAAAACCTTACCATAACCAACCCTTAATTGATTTTACGCCAAAGAATCTGGGAGAATTTTACACCAAATCGTGTCCTAATCAGTACTCAAAATCGTCCCTTTAATCACTGAGATTAATACCAAGATTTCGTCCAACATTAATAAAGAAAATCAACCCTAAATGGTCCTAAACTTTACCTAATTTAGAGCCTAAACCGAGGCTATATAAACCAACAATCCGCACATGCAAAGGTATCGACGAGGGTGGAGAACCTAGTCCCTTTTGGAACCCAGAAAGATGCATTTCGGAAAAACAGCAGTCTAGGGAAAACCAATAAAAAGGAAGCATTCAGAAAATTTTAGCAGCCTAGGAACAACAATCAGCATCAA
This sequence comes from Przewalskia tangutica, assembly GCA_029844215.1. Taxonomy (NCBI): domain Eukaryota; kingdom Viridiplantae; phylum Streptophyta; class Magnoliopsida; order Solanales; family Solanaceae; genus Przewalskia; species Przewalskia tangutica. The sequence continues at coordinate 154,103,378 of CM056720.1, forward strand.
CATCCAAGCGATCCGAGCTTTTTTCACAATACACCTTGAACAGCGATCAAGTAAGCCTAGGAATCAATTCTCAAAAATAAAAAAAAAAGTCACAAACATCAGTCCCTCAAATAGCATCGCAACTCCGAGTGGATCGGCGACTTGATACGCTGCCTCGGTTCGCTGTCCGGAGAAGGTAAACCCAAACGCATTTTCAATTAAGTTCTCATTTTTACATGCGCTATAGATTCAGTGAATTAATCGCATTTGTTACGAATGTTTGAATCAGTTTGAGTGGTTTCGAGTAAGCTTAGATGTGTTAGTAAGCTTAGATCTGTTTAAATCCTGTTTTGGACTGTCTAATGTCCTCCTAAGTCTCTGCTTATCTGGTTTTCACTGTTCTGGTGTGTATTATGTGATTATCAGTGCGATTAGTCAAATAGAGGGATTAATATGTCAGTTTAAGATTAATATTAATTACGTATAAATTATGTAAGACCAAAACCATGTCTGAATGTGTTAGAATCTATATTAGCTAATATGTAGACTGTTAGTGCTTGAGATGGAGTTAATGCTACAACCGAGACACATTCTGATTGAAAAGAATTGATTCATATGGACCAGTAGGTAAACGTGAAACAGGTTTAGGCTTGACCTCCCTGCAACACATAGTTGGATCCTATTATATGCTTGTAATTGAGTTTGCCTTTTTTTTTAAAAAAAAAACCAATGATCTGTGTGTCCCATTCGATGGTGCGAATGTTGAACCACGAAAATACCATGAGAAAGCTATTGTTTTATGCTATATGTCCAGATCGTAGTCCATGTTGTATGACCAAACCAAGCCTTTAAATGCAAGAATTAGTCTCTCGTTTGAATCGATTCGGTTCAATTCGGGCATGTGTGAATAAGGAAGCTTGGAGGCAATCTGTGTTGTATTATGTATATCATATCTATTTATCCAAATCCATTTGCGATTGGGCTATCTTGAACTGTATGGGTGATATATTGGGATATACGAAGTGTGTACTTAATATCTTTCGATACGCGTGGTATATAACCAAAGTATATCACTAATGTATATCACTTTGACCTCACTATAAATGCATCGACCCGATCCTTTATCGATGTATCACCGTCATGTTGAATTTTGTTTTGAGATGTTAATCTTCACTCTGCCTGATAAAGTGATATGAGATGATCTTTATGTGTTTAGTTTAGTCTAATATAAGTGACCCTGCACATTTGGATGCTCCCTTAGATACTTACTTGCTCATTTCTGTATGGATTAGCCCTCATAACTGTTTTGTTAAGCGGCCCCTGCATAGTTGGATACTCCCAGGAACTGACCTGTTTAGTTGTCCTGAAATATCCCATGAACTGCATCTAGTCTATTGTCCATCATAATATGCATGTATATTTGATATATAGGCCGTATATCTGATGCACGATCCATATTATTGAATGTCTCCAGATGGATTATGTTTGTTATTACATAAATTAGGAGTCCTTTTAAGTGTGTTCAGATCCCACATATTTTTGAAATATTGGTTGAAGAGTAAGAATGCACTTCTTTCCAAAGGATAATTATCAAAGCTTGATAATAACATTAACAAAACCAAATGCTGTTTTTGATAGTTTTGTCTTGGGTATTGAATTTGCTCGATGGATTTAGGTTGTTTGTTTGTCCATTGTCGGAATGGAATGATTTATCTACATTCTTAAATCTTATGACAATGTCATTTATTATTTAAAGGGGTTTGAGTATATACTAATCCTTATTTTCTTCTATTTTTTTACATGAAACGCATCGGAGCCAAATGAGGAGTTTCATTGCGAGACTCATCGCGACTTCAAATGAAGGCCCGCATTTATGTGCATCCATCCCGCATAGGAAATTCCAAACCGCGGCGAAAGGACATCGTCATTCTTCGAGTCATCCTTATTAATTCATATCCATTCCCATTCATTTGTTGTAATTATTTGTCTAACATTCTCTCTAACATTAATATATTTAGAATAGTTTGAGCTCGGGTCGTCCTTAGTAAGGAGTCTAAAATTAGAAACTTACTTGCCCCTTTAAGTAAACCATCTTAACTTAAGTTATAATTAAACCATTTAGTCACATAATTACTCATGTAGTCTAGACATTATTTTTCGTCATTAAATCTTAACTTGCATAATTAATCATATGTAGCTATGATATTATTTTCAAGATTCCTAACCCATTTGCTATAACATCCATATAGAAATCTTATTTTTATATACTAAGAAATCCCTTTAAGCATGTGGTACACTAATCAAGGCAGGCAAATGTATACATTTAGTCAATTAATCTATTTTGCATCACATATTTTTTTTTATATAAATAATATAAGGCATGCTTTAAACTTTACATGTGTTTTATAGCACTAATCTTATTAATCTTTTGCCAAAATATTTTCTATTAAAATATCTTTCAAACATGCGTTTTTTTTAGCATAAATAATTAACCCTAGGTTTGAACGGACAACCGCAAGTTAGCGGATCCTTTAGGGTGTCTGACCCCTTCCCTTTAGGATAATAAAGAACTCTTACCCAGAATCTCATTAAAGTTTAGCAGACCATTAAAATGGAGTTAGTGTTTACTTTAAACTAGTTAACATTTAGGTGTCCTAATTCACCCAAATTAATTAGGTGGCGACTCCCGCGAACCCTTTAGCATTTTAAGCACCTTTTAATATTTAAGCAACCTTTTTAACATTTAACTCTTTTAGCATTTTTATTATTTATTTTCTAACCTCTTTCTAAGCAGGGTTCGCTAGAATAATGTCGCGGTCGAAAAAGGGCGCGACAGGTGTCTCCCCGTATATTATCCACCATTTATCGAACATGTCCCGCACCCAAAATCCGCCAACGAGCCCACTGCCCGCTGGCACCATTGCAACGTCGATACCCATTATTTCCAGTGACATCACTGGGCCAGTTTCCGCCCCAGTTTCGATTATTGAGCTAGTTGCCCAGCCCAATCTGGCGGTCGATCCTGCGTCGTTTTCCGATTCTGCGTGTTGGGCAGCGCCAAGCCCACTACTGTGCCGATCCGTTACATGTCCCAAAATTTATCAAAATTCACTCAATTCTCTCCTGAGTCACAGATTGGTCACTCATAGTCAACAGAATATTTTTAAACTAAAAAGACATTTTAATTTAAATTTAATGTTCTTAAATCTCCTCTATCCCATAACCCAGTGTCCGCCTTAAATGACCCAAATTAGAAATTAGCTATGACCGACGAATATAATGCTCTTATTGATAATAAGACATGGGAGTTGGTTTTCGTCCCTCTGGTGTTAATATTATTCAGTCTATGTGGATTTTTGTTCATAAGGACAATTCTGACGGTTCTTTTGCGAGGCATAAGACTCGTCTTGTAGGTGATGGTAAGACTCAGCAGGTTGGCGTGGATTGTGGTGAGACATTTAGTCTGGTGGTCAAGCCGGCTACCATTCGCACTATGCTCGGCTTGGCTTTTTCGAAAGCATGACTCATTCATCAGTTAGACGTGAAAATGCTTTCTTACATGGTGATCTTAAGGAGACAGTCTATATGCATCAGCCCTTGGAATTTAGGGATCCCCAATATCCTCATCATGTCTATTTGTTGAAGAAGTCCTTGTATGGGCTTCAGCAGTCTCCACGAAATTGGTATAAGAGGTTTGCAGACTATGTTTTGACTATTGGGTTTTCTCACAGCAAGTTTGATAATTCATTATTTATATATCGTTGTGGGCCTTTATTGGCTTATATTCTATTATATGTGGATGATACTATCTTGACTGGGAGGGGAGGAAACCACTCAGCACCGCTCCGTGGGGTGGGGTTCAATGTCTACCTCTTCTGATGCATTACGACAGTCTATCATGAATGCGCTCAAACACATTATCTGATACATCCAGGGGACACTTGAATATGGCCTACATCTATATCCGTCTTCGACATCTACATTTGTCTCGTATACATATGCTGTTTGAGGTGGTTGTCCGGATACCAGACGTTCCATGTCCAGCTATTGTATGTTTCTTGGAAATAACTTGGTCTCCTGGTCTGCAAAGCGTCAGTCGACATTGTCCCTTTCTAGTGCAGAGGCCGAGTATCGAGGGGTAGTCAATGTGGTCTCTGAATCTTGTTGGTTACATAATCTTCTTTTAGAGCTTCATTATCCTATTTAGAAAGCTAATTTGGTTTATTGTGATAATGTTAGTGTCATCTACCTTTCTGGTAATCCAGTTCAACACCAGCGCAGGAAACATATCGAGATGACATTCACTTTGTTCGCGAAAAGGTAGCTCGTGGACAAGTACGCGTCTGCCATGTCCCTTTCAGGTATCAAATTGCACACATCTTTATAAAGGGTCTTCCCTCGGTCCTTTTTAAAGATTTTAGGGACAGTCTCAGTGTACAAAGACCGTTTGCTATGACTGCGGGTGTGTGTTAAAGATACATACGATATACACGATATACACGTGTAAATCGTATGAATATGGTTTCGGTTGGTCTTGGTTTTTGTACATATTTTTGGTAATGTTTGTTGTATTATTTTAGGGTAAATATTACATTAATTAGTATTGTATACTATCATAATTGTAGGATTCTTGTACTACTAGAATAAAGTTTTGGGATTAGAATAGAAATAGGTTTTCTAAGAAAAATTGTAAATTATATATACTCTTTCATTAATGAAAATAATCAAGGGATTATTTCTTTCACAAAGTTATCCTATTTTTTTACCGATTCCTATGTTATATTTCACCTTCTCCTATAGAAAAGGGTCATATAACTAATGTACATGGATTGTAATTTGTAACAGGGCTCCATCTGAAGTAGACACACCAGCTATAATTTTCAAATCCCAAAAGAGGAAGGAGTTAGAATATAAAGGATACAAAATTTGGGGAAACTCTTGAGTCAGTGGAGTGATTTAATTGGATTTTCACTGGCAAAACGATCATTTAAACTACCAAATCCAATGTATTATTTTGCATAGTTTACTTAATATTCGTCTGGATATGTTTTTAGGTTAATTTGATTTCAGTATCTTCAGAGCAATCTGCCACCCTGAAACCAACTGAGCTACACCAATGTGTAATAATTTGACTTTTCTTGAAAATCTTAGGGGTCGTTTGCCAGCTACCAAACTACCCCCTAGTGTTATCACTATCAAGTATCAACGATATTGTATATGTACTACCTACTATGTATGTTATGTCCTAGTATCTAAATAAGATCTCCTTTTCAACCAAAAAAAAAAAGGCAGAATCCATCGGGAATCCCCTGAGGTGAACAGCTTTTTCCACATAGATACTTTAACTCGCGTTGTCCAGGGTCCGACTTTTAAGACATTTTTCGCTGACTTGACAAGTTACGATGTTTATGTTTGGCCTCATAATTTATTTATTATTATTTCTAAACACAAGCATACTAGTCAATTTCTTGGAATAAGCACATTACTCCATCATATTTCTGCATATATGTCAAAACTTCTGCATTATATACCATCCTTATATCACAAATATAGTCAAAGCACGCAAGGTAAGTTGATCAAATTCGATATGGCTCCTACGCGTATGTCGTGTCGACACGAGTCAAGAATTTTGAAGAGTCGAGCAACATAACCTTTATTCACTCCTCTACTATTTTTTTTGGTGATTAGCAATATTATTACCAAAGCAACAAGGTTTAGTCCAAAAAACAGATTCGACCGACACAGGCTCAGAATCTGCTCCTAAGCTAGATTAACTAGGATAGAAATTCATATATGCCGGCCGGACTCTTTACAATCTTCATCTTCAAGCTGCCTCGACAAAGCACCTCCTGTATAATCAGCCTTGGTAGTGTTGTTTCATCCCTTTGCTTTTGCTGGAAAATGCGCTGGTTTCTTTCCTGCCATAAGCAGTACATTGCACCAGCCAATGACATTCTATATAGCTAATGTTAGCCCTTCATTTCTCTTGCATATGTTGCTTCCAATTCATTCTGCCAGGTGACGATACCCCTGGACACACCACCTTGCCATTGTAATAAACTGCACCACACTTTGGCAGAGAACACACAGTAAAAAAATAAGTGACTATACAGAGGGCAAATACCACTTGTCTACCAAGCCCCACTTTGCCAATCGATCTCGAGTAAACAGCCTCTACATGATAGCCAGCTGCATTATGAAAATCCATTTAGGACACCCCTGGTTATCGCGAGTTAATCTTCTCCACTCCACTTTGATTAAGTCTCCTCTCTTCTCCATGTAAAGCTTCTTGATAGAGAACTTGGAGATCAAGAGTAAAACTGCTTCAGTCCAACCAACAGCCTCTTTAAGTATTTCTTGTCATCAAGAATTTTACTAATGATCCAGGTAAAACCAACAAATGCTACAATAGAAAACATATAATATAACGTAACTTTGAAAGATTTGGTACCACATAAAACATGCCTATTATAGTGAAACATAGTTATAAAAAATGGTTGTTATAGAGAAGTCTTACTGTGTTATATGTTCTTTATAACAACATTTCGCTATAGCAACCAAAAAACATCGGAACAACCGACGTTATAGAGAAGTTTGACTGTAGTCAACATGTTTAGGACAATCATACAATTGACAGCTTCTCTACATATTATTGACACAGTTCAGCTATAATGAGGATAATTGCTGATATTAGACAAATCAGAGAAATTTTTGAGCTTCTTTTGCATCGATTAAAACGCAATCAAAACTAAACCTAGCATTTTTGGATAATTGAAAAGAAAAATTAAACAATCATCTTTTGATGTACCCCAAAACCAAAACTGGTACATATGAAACAACAAAGGAAATACAATTCTACCAATTTCTACAAAAAGAACACAAACTATAATGCATCATAAAACTCCATTTTACTGCAAAATTTTTGTTAAAACATTCGTCTTTTCCTTCTTCTTCTTACAAATCTAACCCATTTCTGCAAATCTTCTTTCAAAAACAACCCAACCAAAGCAGCACAACAACAAAACCCTAATGACCAATCAAAACCCCCCTCTTTTCCACACATTAACTGAAAACCCAAAAAGGATAACCCAAAACCCCTAAAATCACATCAATTTCCCATCTTTTCCACAATCCTACACCAAGAATTACTATAAAAAAAACCAAATCCCCAATTTATTTTCTTTCTTCTTCTTCTTCTTCCATCAAAACCTCCCCATTCATGACCCGGCCATACCCTAAACCCACCACCTCCACCATTTCCACATCCAAATTCTATTAAAATAGTGGCTAAAAGGCAGTCTGGTAATGACGGGAACACAAGGGTCTATTTGGTTAAAAAAGTCGTCTTTTCCTTCTTCTTGTTGCAAATCTAGCCCATTTCTGCAAATCTTCTTTCAAAAACAAGCCAACCAACGCAGCACAACAACAAAACCCTAATGCCCAATCAAAAACCCCTCTGTTCCACACATTAACTGATAACCCAAATAGGGTTAAACCCAATCCCCCCAAAAACACATTAATTTCCAATCTTTTCCACAAAATCAACGAAAACACTACACCAAGAATTGCAAAAAAGACAACCCCAAATCCCCAATTTATTTTCTTTCTTCTTCTAAACCCATCAAAACCTCCCCATTCATGACCCGATCCGAATCCAAACCCACCACCTCCATTACCATTTCCACCTCCAAATTCTCTTAAAATAGTGTCTAATAATGGCTCTGGCAAAATGTTGAGCTTTGATGCAATGAAGTAAGCTGATTGTAACATGATTTTTGTTGATCTACTAGACCCAACTTGCCTTTTCTTTTTTCTCATTGATTCAATCTGCAAATGGGTATGGCAAAACAAACCATTCTTGGGAAATACAACATTTCTTGAAGGTAAATCACTGGCTTTTTTAATTGAATTTGAAATTAAGGAAATATACTTTACTTGAGTGATTTGCATGTTCGCTCTAAGAAAACGTTACGGTAATTGGCAAAGAAAAAAGACCGTTGATAGGTGTTAATTGAAGTAACAACTAACAATGGCTATAAATGAAAGAGAACATTATCTAAAATGGTCCTTAATGTATTGGTTTTGGTTATATTTGGTCCTTAATATATTAATATGATGAAAATTTATCCTTAATTTATTTTAAAAAGTGATTAGCTTGATCTTAAGTTATAAAAATAAGGATAATTGTTATTTTTTGTTATTAAAATAAACGAAAGTCCTCGACATGTGACCTGCATACAAGCTATCAAATTACAAAAATAAAGAGACTTTCTTGTATGGTTCGATCCAAATTTAGAACTCACATTAAAATTTCTAATCTTAACTTGAAAGAGCTTGTTAAGAATAATTAAATAAATAAAGTGTATTCTGTCTAACAGCTTAAGCTTTTAGATGAGATGATAACACATTTCAACAATGTCATGAACAAACTTTTGATGCAGTGGTAGGGCTAGAAGAAAATTGTAATTTTATGGTGAATATATTCAATTGACTAAATAACAAGAAGCTTAGAATGTCTTCGATTAGGCTAAGTATATTATGTAGGGAGGAAGATGTCAAGGGTCTTAGTTTATTTGACAACAAAAGAATTGACTATCTTTATTTATATAGTTTAGGATCAAATTAATCACGTTTTAAAATACATTAAAGACTATTTCCATTATGTTTATACATTAAGGACCAAATGAAACCAAAACTCATTCATGCAGGACCATTTTGATCATTTTCTCATGGAAGTTACAATGTATTAACACTAAAAAATAATTTAAGTGTTTAGCCGAATTCAATGAAAGACGAAATGTTTCAAAGACGAATTTACTCCTAACTCTCGACTATAAGAACATCATCGGCTACTACGGCATCTTAGCCGAGTTGTTAGTTAAATATATGAGTACGATTGAGACTCACTCAGATGCAGACGCCTTCACGATCAAGTCAAAAGGATTTTCGGTCCCCTAGAAACGGTAATGACCAACTCTTATTTTCCCTTCTCTCAAACATGATTAATAGAGAAACAATGAAAATTAAACACACAATGTACAAGTGCAAATGTGGACCTTTTCCCTTCTCTCCGATATTTAATATCAAACATATGTACAAAATTATACCTCTTATTTTCCACACTTTTGACTATCTACTTCTTTATTTTCCTCTCTAAACAGTAAACACTATCAATTGGTCCTCTCAACTCAATCCTAAAAAAAACACCAAGTTACCCCTCAAAACTCTCCATTTCTACACAATCTCCTCTAGATCAATCTAATTTTCACCCAAAATTGTTAACAATTTCTAGTCCCCCAAAAGTTCATTTATCATTTTAGACCCCCAAAGTTTTAATTTTGATCAATTTTAGGGTTAAACTTTTTTAGCTGCAATCAGTTTGGTTGATTAGGGTTTTGGAAATGAAGATTGTGTGTGATTTTTGTAAAATTCAATGTTCATTATAGACCCCTAAGTTTTTTGTTTTGATCAATTTAGGGTTCAATCTTTAGCTGCGATCAATTTGGTTGATTAGGATTCTTGAAATGAAGATCGTGTTTGTCTAACATGCAATAGATTTATGGTTTGATATTTAGCTTTGACCAGTTCTGTTTATTAGGATTTTGGAAATGAAGATCAACAACAACAACAACAACATATCCAGTAAAATTCCACAACGTGTGGGGTCTGGGGAGGGTAGAGTGTACACAGATGTTAACTCTACCTTGGAAATGAAGATCGTGTTCGTTTAATGCGATAGATATGTATGATTTTGTTTTAGTTCAGTGTTCATTGTAGAACTCCCAAGTTTTAGTCTTGATCAATTTAGGGTTCAATCTTTAGTGGAAATGAAGATAGTGGAATTGGATGATTCGTTGATGGAAAGTGATGGAAAGTGTGTGAATACTGAGAGACGTGTGATTGTTCGGGTTGATGCTAAGAGAGCGTTGGTTGGAGCCGGGGCTCGGATCCTCTTTTACCCGACCCTTTTGTATAATGTTTTTCGCAACAAAATTCAATCGGAGTTCAGATGGTGGGATAAAATTGATCAGGTTTACTTCTTGCTTCATATAAATTTACACTCTTTTCGTCCCGAAAAAGAATGACAGTCTGGAGTACCAAGGTCAACACAGTTAATTTTCTGGTGATATCTCAATTTTTTGAACTGTAAAATTGCATGTTAAGAAATTATATAAAAAGTGATATTTTTTATAGTTACAGATAGTCTTTGCTGACTGATGTTTGCTGGATGATGGGTTTAATTTGTTAATTTTGACTGTTTTCATCTATGGAAATGCCGGAGAGATAGTGAATTTTGTTTATATACTGTAGTAATGCTCGATATATCATATACAGACGAGTGTCTTGTGTGTGGTAACTTATTTAACCATGAGAGAGTGTAAAGGAAGAGAGACTACATGATAATTTCAGTTTATGATAAATTACCATGATTGAATTTTTCATAATAAACAAGCAATAATTTGGCAAGTTATGTTGAATTTGTCTGTTCCTATCTTTTTGTTGCTTGCAACTTTGAAGAAGTGCAGGAATTGCCTCCCCCTGTTCCCCCTCCCCCAACTCCAACCCCAAAAGAAAAGTCAAAAGGGAGAAAAGAAACAATTACTCATTATTCGTCCTCCATTAAGTTTAATATGTTTATGATCTATGCCTTTGTGACTCTTGTTTGTCGTTTATACAGTTTCTCCTCCTTGGAGCAGTTCCATTTCCATCAGATGTCCCTCGATTGAAGCAGCTCGGCGTTGGCGGTGTAATAACACTAAATGAACATTATGAAACTTTGGTACCATCGTCATTGTACCATGTGAGTGATGTCTGTGTAGAATGTCATCCATTTTCATGTGATTGATTATTGTAAATTTTGGTAGTCTTTAATTGGCTAGCTTTTATTGTCATTATACGAGTTTATATAGTCAATTAAGCTTTTCCTTAGAAGCTTTCAGACTATGATGTTCATTTCTTACATGGCTCAGCTAAGCTTTGCTTAGTTTGTTAATTGGTGTGTGCATATAGCAAGTTATTAGTTTTTGTTTTTAGACACAAATCTGACATTAGTATTGTGTTACTTGTCAACAAAAAAAAAAGTATTGTTTGTTCCCAATGACATGATAAAATCTTCAAGGTGCTGCTTGGGTATTATCTACCCAGAATGACATGTAGACACATCCGTAGGGTAGTAAAGATTTCTGTTTCTTCACGAATGATTAGGCAGTTTCGTTTCTCTATTTCTGATATCCCATATTTCACTACCTGAGGTGGACACCACCTTCTTTCTGTGTCATATAAAGAGACGAAACAGCTTTCCCCTTCCTCCCATCTCTGCGACAACATGATTTTCCAGTTGAAGCACGTAGAGGATTTGCTTTGTTGTGAAGAAGTCCAGGGAGTTGTCAATGTTCATATTTTTTATGTCTTCAGGTGTATTCAAAAAACCTTTACTCTGATTTCAGGCCCATGGGATAGACCATCTCGTTATCCCAACCAGAGATTATCTTTTTGCTCCATCTTTCGTGGATATAAACCGAGCAGTAGATTTTATTCACAGTGAGTGATTGTCATTCATATTTCTGTGTTGTAGTGTGGCCCTTCCTCACTTATTTGCTTCTCTGTTGCAGGGAATGCATGCAGTGGCCAGACTACGTATGTGCATTGCAAAGCCGGAAGGGGAAGGAGCACAACCGTTGTGCTTTGCTATTTGGTAGCTTCCTTAACCCATTATAAAGCCATTTGTTTTCTGTGTGGATAATGCTTCTTGGCAAGCTAACTTTGTAACTTTCAAAACTTTTAGCCAACTTTAGATTGACTAATTGGTTGACTCTTTCATAAATTTAGGTCGAATATAAGCACATGACTCCTGCTGCCGCACTAGAATTTGTCCGCTCCAGAAGACCTAGAGTTTTGTTGGCTCCTTCTCAATGGAAGGTAAACGAGAATGTTTTGAGTTAATTTGTTGCTCCATTGTACAACATAGGAAGTGTATCTGCTGGTTAACATATCTATGTTAAACAGGCTGTTCAAGAATTCAAGCAGCAGCGGGTGGTATCTTCTCCACTCTCGAGTGATGCTGTGTTGATCACTAAAGCAGATCTTGAAGGGTATCATTGTTCTTCTGATGATAGTCGTGGTAAGGAGCTAGCCATTGTGCTCCGAATGGCAAGAACACAGCCAATGATAGCTCGATTATCCTGCCTCTTTGCGTCACTGAAAGTATCAGGTGGCTGTGGACCTGTTACCAGGCAACTGACCGAGGCACGTGCCTGCTAATTGCGCACTCATCAGCAGATTCCTTGTACTGCACAGTTCTGCTTAAATAAGTTCAGATGAGTTTTATATCTTTGAATCTGTGCTTAAGAGTTAACATCAAGGGATTATGAATAGGGGGAAAAACTGGTTGAAGAGTCCAACATTGTATAAACATGTGCAGTGTGTATGACTTTTGGTTTCATTTGTAAATATTTGCGTAATTGCAACTCCCTCCGTTAATAGCAGTTTGAATTGACACTGAGTTCAAGAAAAAAAAAATAGACTTTTGAGACTTGTGTTCTTAGACATCGTGTTATAGCATTTGAAGCCAAAAACTTTTAAAACTGGAGACCTTTTTTTTTTCATAAGCCATCACCATGGTTGTGATCCCATAGGTGGGGGTGGGGGGTTAGGCTTGACCCCTACCATGTCGATTAATCACAAAAAAGTTACATATGTTAGAGGGGGACATGAACCAAAACCTCTAACCATGAGGCATCTTCACAAAAATAATCTAAAGAGAATGAAGGACTATTCACTATACAAAGTACATACAAAATAACTAACAAAGAAGTTGCATTTTTCATATCTTCTTCTCATAGTAGGAAATTGCCACTTATCAAGTTGAATTAAACCTTTGACCTCTTGCAGAAGCAATTGCACAAAGGAATAGAAGGTTCCAGTTCTACTATTAGTAGCTAATGAGTCAGCGACCATGTTTGCTTCTCTAACTGTGAACAAATTTGACTGAAGCATTCCCAACACAAGTATTAGCATCTTGAATAACTCTTTTCAGATTAAGGTTGTCTGAAGAGTTGTTGAGCATGTTAATGATAATCAAAGAATCCATTTCAACAGTAACATTATCAAAACCTTCTGCCAGGCTCCATTGAAATGCAAATCTTGCTGCAATAGCTTCAGCTTGATTGTTTGTTGTTGCCGCAATGAACTGGTTTAGAGAAAGCTTGAATAAAATTACTATTGTTGTCCCTGATTATCCCTCCAATACCGGCTTGACCTTTCTCCCTCTTAAAACTGCCGTCCACATTTTTTTTGCCAAGTACCATATCTGGTTTTTGCCAAGTAATCTGTTATAACATCTCTCTTTTGTGCTTTTTTTTAACGGATAGCATCATATAAACCGAAATAAATGAAGTATTGCTAATGGAAAAGTGCAAAAATTCCCTTGAAAATTGAACTAAAGTGTCGATTTTCATTTTTATCCAAAAATGTCCTCTTGTTAACAAACTGGCCTAATTATGCCGCCATCCCGTTAATAGACGTTCAAGTCTCATGAACCCTGTTTCAAAATTTATTTCTTTGGTGAGACGAACTTCATCTCTTATGTCCTTGTCCCTTTTTGTTCTATTTTCAATAGTTACGGAACGTCTTTGTTCGACTTCCAATATAATCTCTCAACTAATCATCAAATACGTGTTTTTTTCTGCCAATAATGTTTATGTAGGTATTAGTTTTATGCTCCGATGCCAGACTGGATGTGTATATGTACATTAAGTAAAGGAAGTTCAGTTGAATATCCTTTATCCAGACATATAGCCGACAGGGACTTTCATATCTCATCTTTACCTTGAGGAAAAGGAAGTTTGTACCAAAAAATATGGAGTCCGTAACTTCAATCATTGCAATGATGTAACAATACTACGAAAGATAAGCTTTTAAGAGAGTGCTTTAATAGATATATTTTTCTATTCTCTAATTTATAATTCTAAATTCAAAGGTGAAACAGGTGCAACCATATTGTCGGAACACTTGATGCTTGCTACTTCCTTTATTGCCATTCTCCAGAGAATAGTAAGAGTAAATAAGATCTTCAATAAAAAAATTGTGGCTAATGTTTGGGGGGTTTTAGAAGAGTTTGATGAACAACAAAGGTTGATATTTGCTTATACCAACTTCAAATGCTAATTAATATCATCAACCTTGGTATAAATTTCTTAAGATGAAAGTAATAAAACTTAAGAGTGCAAAAACCTGAATGTAGTATTTCTTCCAATCTTGGGTTAAGAGAATTTCTCAAAATTGCTAACTAGTGAAATCTGATGACTTCCAGCTGCAAATCCTTGTTAAAATTTTCAATCACGCAGCAGTAATGTCTATGACATTATGTCATCAATTATCAAAGAAAGATGATTGAATTACAAACAAAAATCATGTGCCGCCCAGATGCTGCTTATCAAAGCTTTGACAGAGCTGATTTATAACCCCTCTTATTTTCCACAAAATACACCAATACGACGTAAGATTTTCTAAAAGCTAAAAATGACAGCATGAAAGACCGTACTTTACAGTTGAAAATGCTTATTTGGAGCGGAACCTGCTGCTGACTGCATCGTATGATGGGAGGGAAATAACTGCAATTTGAAGTAAAATGAGCAAAAACCCACGGGAGGTCTAGAGAAACAAATAATTATAAAGAATGATTTACCATCTCCATAGGATGCCATGGTTAGAGGAGAAGAAATAAGCTTCTGCACAACGGAAGCAATATCTTTTGCTGAAACTGCATCAATGGCTTTCAAGAAATGCTCCACTGGTTTCCTGAGGACCCAAAAGTAATAGGCAAAGAAAATTTTTAAGTACTAATTCTCGTCAATTTCCACTAACCAATTTGGTCAGAGAGGTGATATGATAATACATGAAGAAGCCAGGGTGGGGGTGGGGACAAAGTGATGACATTTAATAACACTGGTCGGAAAAGCAGAGAAAGAGTCCTTTTTTTGGACGAAGGAAGAACACATTAAATTTTATCTTGGTTGAAGCACAGGTCCCCAATCTTCAACCTTGTAGCAAATAAATTAAAATCTAGTGATCGGTTTGATCTCTTAGGATTGAATACAACACGTCTCCGATTCTAATGATAAATAATCAGGATATCTGAAAACCTCCCAACCCGAGGCAAAATGGGTCTTTGTATGAATATACACAAAGTTTCCTCAGATTTGCTTGAACGGGATACACATGAAAGGAGATTTTTTTATTAGCCTATTCACGGGAAGGTCAATGTAAACCACCTAATCTATTTATTAGGTGACACAAGTTTCTCAGATTCAACAAATGAAATATTGACGATCTGCAGAAGTCAATTGAACAATGTTGATTCGAAGCAGAAAACTTTTTAAATAATTAAATCATCCAGGTAAACATTAGAAACAAACGAATACCTCTCTCCATATGTCAAAAGTTGTCTGCCAATATCTTCTGATGCAACCATCTACAAGTTAGACATCAGCAGTAAGCACATATACTATACAACAATACATCCTCCTGCAAATCCAAGCCAATACAATATAGCAGTTGAGTTAATATTACATACCCGAGATTCCAAGTTCATCAGAATGGCAGATTTTGTTGACTGTTTAGCACGGTCTAGCTGTACCAGGTCAACTGTGTGAAACAAGTAGAGGCAAAGACCACAAAATAATAATCAGTAACAGGATAATGGAGGTGGAAAAATTGCAATGGCATATCGATAGACTTCTTTAACGTGAAAGAAGTACAATCCTTCCTCTAGTGAAGTAGCAAAATTAGATAAAACTCAATATAAATTCAGGGAAAGCAAAGTAACAGTTTAGAATTATATGTCAAACCTTCACCAGGATTTGCTACTGCAATAAGCTCTTTCACTGCTACATCTACAGCTTGAGGCCCAAAATCTGATGTCTGATAACACAAACACACAAAAGAGAGAGAGACTAAGCTTTGCAGTTCAAGAAATCACTATTTCTTGTAGAAGTAACATAACATGAATCCGAAAGTGCTTCACAGATGGAACTCTGCTGGCATATGCAACGGCAAGCTACACACATAAATAACAAAACAATAGAGCGACAAGGTTTCAATCATTTGCCCACAATGGAGGAAACAACTACAACTACAACTACAACAACAACAACAACAACAACAACAACATACCCAGTGAAATCCCACAATGTGGGGTCTGAGGAGGGTAGCGTGTAACACAGACCTTACCTCCACCTTGGTAGGTAGAGCGACTGTTTCCGAGAAACAACTACCTAAAAAATTAAGGCCTCATTTGTTTCACTTAATGAATGTCTGAACTTAATCATTCAAATCTTAATCCTTAAGTGCGTTTTTTTTTTTTACAATGACTTATAGGTCTGAATGATTAAGATCTATAACACAGTTTTAATATTATTAAGATGTTTATTGAAGATCTTTTTTACAAAGATGGCAGTTCACCACTACTCTATCCACTTTCACGGCTAACCGTCGTCGTCCACCATTATCAACTACCACCATCTACAACCACTACCAATATCACAGTTAGCCATCACCACCATTAGTCACCACTTACAATCATCCCCACCAATAACTATCAACGATCATCACCATCGGCCACCATTATATATCGTCAACCATCGTTATCATTCACTGCCACTATTAAATATCACTATCATCCACCACAATTATCAGCCGCCACCATCACCCACTAGCTACTATCCACAACCAACACCATCCGCCAACACCATGCCAATCAATATCCCCAACCACCACCGCTAGGCGCTAGCCATCACCACCACCAACCATCATACAATATTTTAAAATATTTTGTTGATATAGTATCAGAATAATTTAGAATTTCTTGAATGTTATAATTATTACTCCCTCTGTTTCAATTTATGTGAACCTATTACTATTTGGGGAGTCTATGAAATGGTACTTTGACCATGTTTTCCTTGCATTTTTTCTAAATTTTTTGAATTATAAAATATCATGACTTATAGTACTTTTTATGTAGTTTCTATATATAAAAAATGATTTTTACAAACTTGATAAATATATGTCAAAACTTATGGTCAAAGTTATAAAGTTTGACCCTCGTACTCCGAAAAGGTTCACATAAATTGAAACAGAAAGTAATTTTTAAAATAAAAACAAGTTTTACACATTTCGATGTTGAGAAAACAATCCTAATTATGTTGTAGTAGTCAGACCTTAATACAACATCTTAATATTTAGATGTGTATTCAAATCCAAACATCTAAATCTTAATGCACAACTTAATATTCAAATTTAGACGTCTTAATCTTAATTGAAGCTATCCTCAAAACATCTCTTGTTTCTCTCTCTCCAATTGTCCACCATATGCAAGCTGGAATTATTCTCCACCATTTCTTTTGGCTTTTACTCCCCCCCAACCCCCCTCCTAATCCAACAACTTAGAAGATTTGCAGTGTCCTCAGGCATTGACCATTGAATTTGTGAGAGGTTGAAGAAGATGGACCATAACTGAGTTGTGATTCTGCAATGTAAGAAGAGGTGATTGTTTGTCTCCTCTCCTCTACTTCATTGCATAGGAAGCAGTTGGATGCTATTTGCATCCCCTTTCTCTTTAGCCTCTCATGATTCATGCAAGTTTTCCTTGTCACTAGGGCTGTTATCGGTCCGAATACACCCGAGAACCACCCGAGAACAGGACCGAAATATCCGGACCAAATACTCGGACCGAAAAATTAACGGTCCGGATACGAGTACCACACATAAGGATCAGGACCGAAATACCCGGTAACCTTATCGGTCCGGTTCCAGTATGTCAATACCCGGACAGGACCGGACCGATAACAGCCCAACACTATCCTATCCACATCTTTTATCGAACTCAATCGCGGAGCTGATATCAACTACAACAATAAAGATGAGAAAATACATCATGATAATAAAAAAATAAGTGTCCTAAACATTGCACGAGAAGCAGAGCACATGCTCTCATAGATGCTAACTCCCTTTGCAACTGGAAATGGTACAGTTGCATTATCCAGGCACTACAAATTTGATTTAAAAATTTTGTTTCTAAATTAAGCTCATCTACAGATCCTATCACAGTCCAAGAGTTAACTATGCAATTGTTTTAGATAATATGAACTGCCCACTGTTGCTAGTCAAACCATGTCATACAACACGGAGCACCAGATGAATATCGGTCCGGATACACCCGAGAACCGGACCGAAATATCCGGACCGAAAAGTCAACGGCTCAGATACGAGTACCAGACATAAGGATCCAGACTGAAAAGTTAACGGTCCGGATACGAGTACCAAACATAAGGATCCGGACCGAAATACCCGGTAACCTTATCGGTCCGTTCCGTATGTCGATACCCGGACCGGACCGATAACAGCCCTACTTGTCACCAACCAGGAGAAGCACTTGATTTTCTCTAGGGTTTGACTTCTCCAAACCTGTCTCCATGGCCCTATCTTATGACCTGGATGTTCCAATATCTCCCTCTTGTAGAACTTGTTTACAGAGAATTTGCCAACATTGTCATGTTTCCAGATAATAGTATCAGGATTTGCATTAGTATCCTTGAGCCTACTAAGATCTTGAAGCAATCTTGCCACCATATCTATCTCCCAATCATTTAGATTTCTTCAGAAAGTAATATTCCAGCCTTGAGGGGACCAATTGTTAGCCACAGTAGCTTCAGTATTACTACATATAAAAAACATATCTGGACAGTGTTCATCAAAGTCTCCTGACCAATCCAAATATCCCTCCAAAAGGAAACATGGTTGTCATTGCCAATTAAGTAACAGAAATTGTTTGAGAAAGTGGACCAAAGGTTTCTGATAAGACCTCCATACTGAGAAACCATAAGTATTGGTCACTAGATTGGAACACCAGTGACTATCTTGGCCATATTTGAAATGGATGACTTTCTTCCATAGTGCTTGTTCCTCATCAACAAATCTCCATAATCATTTCATCATTAGGCATTTAGTACGAAGAGCAAGGTTTCTGATGCCAAGTCCATCGGAGTCTTTGCTTAGTTGGACAATCTCCCAGATGATGAAAACCGTTACTTTCCTAATCTCCCCGCCACAAAAAGTCTCTTCTTAATTTGTCTAACTTTTCTTTAACACTAGAAGGAATTGGGAATAGGGACATGACATAGGTAGGCAATGAATCCAAAACAGAGTTTATCAATGTCAATTTTCCTCCAAGTGATAAGTATTGTGATTTCCATTTTGATAGCTTATTTTCTGTTTTTTCCACTATCCCATCCCATATTTCCACTTTCTTGTGTTTATAGCCCAAAGACATGCCCAAGTAAGTTGTTGGCAATTGTTCTATCTTGCATCCCAGAATGCTAGCCAGTCCCTCCATATGTGCTACCTCATTGATAGGAATAAACAACTCTTGCTCCAATTTACACTTAGCCCAGAAGTAGCCTCAAATGTTAAGAGGATGATCCTGATATAGCATATTTGTTCAAAATCAGTATCACAGAAGTTGACAGTGTCATCAGCAATAGAGGAAATGACAAATTTCCATGTCTTCACCCAACCTGCTGCCTATCTTGAAGCCCTTCAGCCACCTATTCTGAACTGCAATCCTCATCATGCTATTGAAGCCTTTCATGGCAATAATGAAAAGGAAAGGTGAAAGAAGGTCACCCTGTCTGAGCCCTCTTTCGGAAGGAAAAAAATCCCACAGGTTCTCCATTCGCCAGGATAGAGAACCTGACAGTTTTTATGCAAAAACCAATCCATTTTAACCATCTCGCTCCAAAGCCCATCTGTGTGAGAATGTTCAGTAGAAATCCCAATTGACATGATCAAAAGCCTTTTATATGTCAAGTTTGCACATAACACCTGGATCGTTGCTTCTAAGTCTTGAATCCACTGGCTATAAGAGCAGCATCCATAATTTGCCTCCCTTTGATGAAAGCCATTTGATGGTTGTTAACCAGTTTACTCACTTCCTTTTTCAGTCTTTCAGCTAGAACCTTTGAAAAGATCTTGTACATTCCAGTTATAAGGCTGATGGGTCTGAAATCCTCGAGTTCAGAAGCTCCTATCTTTTTTGGTATGAGGGCAATATAAGTAGCATTGAAGCTCTTTTCAAATACCTGGTGGAAGTGAAAGTGATGCAAGAATTCATGATGTCTACTTTGATCAGGTCCCAGAAAATTTGATAAAAAACTCATAGGAAAACCATCCAGGTCAGGTGCCTTGTCACTAGCACATAGTCTGATGCAGTCAATGACCTCCTCTTCTTCAAAATTCCTTTGTAACCATTCTTGTTCAGAGTCAATACATGTAAAGTCATGTAACTGAAAGTAAGGTCTCCATCTCTCAGTTTCTTTATAAAGCTTCTGATAAAAATCCTGGATGGCTCCTTTGATAGAATCAGGGTCAGTGATACTTGAGCCATCAACCTCAAGGGTGTCAATAGTGTTGAATCTCCTATGAGCTGTAGCAATTCTGTGGAAGAATTTAGTGTTCTTGTCACCGTTTTTCAGCCATTGGATCCTAGACCTGTCTCCAAGCAACTTCCTCATTTTTTACTACCTCCTCAAAGTCCATTTCCAGATGCATTATCTGTAGTAATAGAGTTCTATGGTCCTGAATGCTACATCTTAAAACAAATGATGCCTAAACAGCTCTGAGGGATGACCCTGCTAATATCTCCACTTTTGGGTAATATGAATAGAATTCAGAAAACCCTATACCTGCCCATTCCTGGTGTAAGATCATGACAATAATTTGTTCTTTTTGAAAAGGCAAGGTAAAAACCCCATGACATTTCTATACCAATATCACACGCTTCCATTAGATCACAAGACAATTTAGATCAGAGTCGCAATGAGCGGTCTGAAGACTGATTTTCAGCAATCTAAACTTTATTATTTTCACTGACAGTATCTTATTATTCATGAAGAAGCATTTCTAGCAGAACAGTCTCAATTGATTTATAGGTCATTACGGTAGAGAAAACTGGAACTTAAGAAGATAGTAAAAAGTATCTTTTTGGTACAAACAAACCAAAAACAGATTCTTAACGAGAAAACAAAAACTTTAAAAAAGAAAAAAACATAATTTTTCCACCAAAAACCCTCCAAAACAACGGTGGGGTGGTGGGTGGGGGTGGGGAGGACTAACTTACTCAGACAAAAAATATGTATTAGACATAGAATGTAGTTGGCAAGGTAAAAAGACAGCACCTAGCAACACAGATCTGGATACTAAGACACCAAGCCGCCCATAATGACAAGATAATTAAAATCATAAATACTAACCTATACTGCAAGGTAGGGGCAAAAAAAAGGAAAAGAAAAGGAAAAGGGTCTGAATGAAAAATGATGCATAAGATAGAGAAACATACTCGAATTACAAGATGAAAAATTTAGTATGAAGACGGTGTTAGAATTAATAGGAATTGATAGCATCGTATCTTTGCTTGAAATAAAAACGGGGATACATAAGCCGTAATATTATAGGTGTTTACCGTAGTTGCTTGAATTCCAAATAATCCGGTATTATTATAAATGCTGCTGAATGCACAGAATGCGTGCATCTGCGGGAACTGATTTAAGACACGAAGATCTGCTCATCATTGTGGAAAAATCATGTAAGTATGTGAATAGAAGAACTACGAGAAAATCATATTTCCATAAATAAGCGAGTAAATATACAAATTCCAACTTTGTGCAGACTAATAACCCAGTACACATCTATCTGATTATCTAAATATCACCTCCACACAATTGCATTTAACTTACTGATTTGTGAGTGCCAAATGGATATGTTTCTTTTGTGTTTTAAGTAAATGGTGAAACAGCGCAGACTATGTCGACAAGACACCAGAAGAAGAAAGCACAATGGAGTCCGAATCCATCTTTCTGAAAATTGTCAAGATGCAAACACTAGAGGGTAAAACAAGGGAAATTGATGCCACCAGAAACTGAATTTAGAAGGGAAAAGGGGAACGAAATCAGGAGAACGGGATCATCACTAGATCATGAATGAACCAGGGAGAGGTAACCAGGAATATCTGCGTATTAAAAAAGTTCAATATGAATCTGAATATTGCAGTGGAACTGAAAGGCTCTGAATGATCCCAATAAGAGAGTTATGATGAAATTGGTGGTGTAAAAATGCAAGTCGTCAATCAACATTACCAGTTTCAAAAACAAATGCAAGTTGTCAATTGTCTGCCTACAAATATTAAAGATGACGTGAACATTATGATTGCGCGAAGCTTATGGGGTTGTCTTTGGACGAAGTTTACATTCTTTAGTTCCATAGAAGCCAGCAAGGGAATACAGCAGCATGTTAACTTCAACGGGTTTGTCTTTGGACAAAGTAGAAAAAGATTGGAAGTGAATCTACTGTCTCTTGCTGTCGGATACGGATAGAAATAAATTGATGGGCATTTGAGAGCATCGAGAAATCAATCTGGAGCATTAAAGAGCTCTTCCTTGTCAAAAAAAAGAGCTCCTTTATTTGCGCAGACCAGAACTTTGAAAAACTCAAAGCTGAATAATACATATTTTAAATTCTGAAGAATCTCTTTGGGGCTATCATTTCTGTAATTACCTTGAATTATACAAAAAAGTTAAAAGTATGAGAAAAGCTTACATAATCTTGAGTACATCCCTTTTCCAGGACCGCCAGCTGAGAAAGATCCACCTCCTCCCATAAGCATCTGTTAAGTCCTCAAAGTTAATAATTACATTCCAAAACCACATCCCACAACAGACAGAGAAGGAAAACCAAACTATAAAATCAGATGAATGTTCAAAACTACCAAAGCAACAAAGTTTTTCTAATCTAATTCATGATACATCTTAACTAGTTAAGTACCAAACTTCCTGATTAAATGTGTAATATGAAGTAATCTTCATCCATGTAGAGACTAACATATGTACATACATCTCTCTTTTCAGTTTTTTTTCCTGATTATTAACATCTTTCTTTTTTCAGATTGGTGACGCATATACATATGTTCCCTATAAGTTTGTTGAAATCTTGGTCTAATGGGGTTTACAAATGGGTAATGACTTGACAAGATCTAAGCTTAAAAGAGACGAGAACTCGATGGAAAATTAATTGACGAAAAAGTAAACTGTAGGAACCCTTCTACATCCCTCAGGCATCACACCATATGGTTGGAATAGCATTACACAAGCAAAAAAAGCATTCGAAATGTTGAAGCAGAAATTATGTTGGAAGCATTAGAATATTTTTATAAGCTATAACCCCAATCCTACTCCTAAAGGGTCAATAAACCAACTATTAAACAAAGATCTTGTATCAGAAGGATTATACTGAAAGTCTGAAAGCATTACAATGCTCTTTATAAGCTCTAAGGCCCGGTCCTACTCCTTCAACGGTCTATAAACCAACTGGTAAACAAACACTGCTACTGTAAAAGCTACATTTCTACACAAACTCAACATTACAAGACTCCATTAACAAACAAAATTCATATTTTGCAGCATATTCATAAAATACCAAGATAGCATTAATCCTGAAAGCTGGTAGGAACCTGTATATTTTATAGATTTGAGGAAAAATACAAACAGAAACATATTAGAGTAAAGACTTTTAAAATATATTAGAATGCTCAGCTTTCTGCCGTCAAGTCAATTGTGCAAGCCCACAAAATTTTGATATTTGTGAACTTATTTCATCTCGAGTATATTACAAACTGTATCACTATTTTCTCATGTTAGACTACCTTGCATTTAATGGCATAAATAGATTTATTGTATTTCAAAAGTCTCTTGTTAATGGTTCTTTAGGCAATGTTTTTTTCTTTGATAGGTGATTCTTTAGGCAATATTTTGTGCTTTTCCATTTCCTAAGATTTTTTGAATTTGAGAGTTAAGACTTTGTTGTTTGGTCAACTGGGAGAAGGAAAGGGAAGTGCAAGAAAATTAATTTTCTGCATTTTTTGTACATTTGATAATAGATAAGTTGTTGGACCTATGAGAAAATCCTTCCTGCCAAAGTTGTAGGATTTTGACAGAAAGTGGTTAAACACATGCAATTCATAATTTAAATATTATTTTCCCTATAATAATTTTAAAAAATGGCCAATATGGTTTTCCTTCTCCTTCTTTAATTCATTCATATGATTTGGTTTATTTGACATTTTCCAGGAAGCAGATCACAGCCTGTCCTGTGATTCTAAACATCCAAGTGGACCTGATCGGGAAAACCTTGCACAATCTAAACAGTCGAACACTTAATTGAAACCTAAGTACCTGAAGAACTGTTAAAGTCATTGCTTCCTTTTCAGACATCCAGCCACCAGGAACTTCAAAGGCAAGGGCAAAATGAGTCATCTGGTATAAGAGAGGACATAGAAATATGTTAGAAACAGAACGCAACACATATATAAAGAGAGGGAGGATGGGGGAGAGAGAGAGAGATAAAAGAGACATTTCAGAGACACACCTCTGCATCAGCTTGACGGCGGTAATCTCCTCCCACGTACACAGGTTTCGGCTCCTCAATAATGGCCACCTTAGGTAAATCAGACAGAAGAGGTTCGGCAACTTTTAAGAATTCTTCATGTTCAACACCGGATGCAGCAAGAACCATCCTAGGAGCAGTGTAATTCTCCTGTAAGAAGGAAAACCAGTTTAAAAACAAAAGTTCTTCTCTGCAAAAGTAAGCAGTACGAAGTGGATATAGGATGACCAGCAGAAGGAGATCAGGGTTTTTTCACTCACAGCTACAAAGTCCTCCAGCACTCTGCTGTTCAGCCTGTTTATTGTAGCTTCTGTGGCCATCAGAGAATTCCCATACGGACCAGCATAACCGGCAGAGTGAACTGCCTCCAAAAGCAAGTTTTGAGGGTTTTTGGAGTACTCACTGATCTCAGCTTTAACCTTCTCAAGCTGCAAAGGCAAATATTATTCTCACAAAAACAGTTTGATAGCCGTTTCAAGGAAACATCAAGATGATCGAGAAGAGGGAAACCTGTTCGTTAACTTCCCAATCCAGGAATGCAGGATTTCTAACAGAGTCAACAAGCATCTCCACCATTTGTGGCACGTAAGTTTTCAAAGCATCATAAGTGTAGATCATATGCTCTCGTGAGGCTGAAGCTGCTACATTACCACCAATTGCTTCAACTTCTCGCACAACACGTAAGTGGCTCCGGTTTAATGTGCTTTTGAAGGCCATACGTTCCAAGAGGTGTGTGGCTCCATATGAAGCTGGTGTCTCATAAATAGAGCCACAGTCAACATATAGGCCAATTGAGGCAACAGGGTTCTGGACTCAATAAATTAGAACGATTATTAGAAATTTCAGTAAAGGCAATTCAACATCCATTCAATTATACCAAAAAAAATCTAGAATAAATCATACCGCCGATGCTTCAGAGGCCACTTTGAGACCATTTGCGAGAGTTGTTATCTGGGTCTTTCCAGGTTCAACATAATCAGGTAATGGCGGTGAGAGTTTAACATCATTCAGGGGAAAGTCCAGGGGAGTCACTGCACTCGACGTTTCACCAGTTAGCCAACTAAAAAGGCCCCCAGATGGCTTGGTTGCAACAGCAGTTGCACTTGAAAATCTTGTCAAGACCCTGTTGGCTTGACGTTCCTACAATGCTTTATACATTCAGAATATGTGCAATCTATTGATTATATTTTCATGAAGTTGATAACAAAACAGAAAGTATGACTTCTACTCCAACCTTTTTTCTAATAACAAATATGGTAACCAACATCTACCCTATGCACAACCCCTCTCTAGAAGAGTCAATAGTGATCCTTCTGCACTTTATTCCCATGGTGACTCAAACCCCTAACCTCAAACGTTGGAGGTGGATGGTGATCTCCACTTCAACACCCATCCATTATCCGCTTAACGAATCAATTCTACTCTAGATAAAACCAGAACCATGTTCTAAAAATTAACTTTTCACAGTCTAATTCGACCTACTTGGAGCAGAAATTAGCATAAAAACTTGGTCTTTTCTCAATTTCCCTCTGTTACTTCATGAATACCCACATAATATTCTTTTTACAATTCCAATTCCCCTATAAAAATGATATTCCTTGTCTTATCCCAGAGCAATACAATGAATTCACAGCTGTAATACCAAAGAAACAAAATTGGGATCCGTGATCAATACAGTTATCGAAGAACTGACCAAATCATTACCTTTCTCAGACAACTTTTTTACTAAATTTCAAAACAGAGAAACAAACTCTAACCTGACATACATGATTAAAGTCAATATATACTCCCTCCTTCTCAAAAAGATTGTCTTACTTCCCTTATTAGTTTCTCCCAAAATGATTGGTACATTTCTATATTTAGAAACAATTTAACTTTATGAAATGAGTTACCGCCACACAACTATCCAAGCCTTGTTTTGAAACACACATTTCAAAAGTCTTTCTTTATTTCTTAAACTACCTACCAAGTCAAACTAAGACAATCTTTTTGGGACGGAGGGAGTACCAATTAATAAATGAAATCAAAGAACTGATCAAATCACAACCTTTCTTAGACAATTTTTTTTACTAAATCTGAAAACATAGAAATGAACTCTAACCTAACATACATAATTAAATCCAATACATGCCAATAACTAAATCCATCCAAATACATTACATAGCGATAAAACTGACCTAATATCAGATCTAAATATCAAACAACACAACGAATCAATCTACAATACGCAGAATCGATTACAATACAACAACATACTATGTGGGGTCTGGGGAGGTTAGAGTGTACACAGACGTCACCTCTAACTTGATAGGTAGAGCGGCTGTTTCCGAGAGAAATTCAGCTCGGCTCAATATCGATTACAATATCACAAGAAAAACATTGTTTTACGTAATATTTTATATGACAAGGCTGACCTTAAGAGAGGTGAGGCGAGAAGAAGCGCATCTATACATGATTTTTTCGATGAAGAAGCTGCGGAGAAGAAGAGCAAAGTTTGTTGTTTTGGGTTTCTTTGATGGGTTCTGCAAGAATATGTATAGGGACCCAATGGGCTCTTCACTAATAAGTTGAGGGCAAATTGGGTGGGCTAGTCATTTTTTTGTGACATTGTTCCTCCTCTTTAATTTTTTGCCCTACTATAAAATATCCAAGTTTACTTCGCAAGGTATAATTTTATAATATTTTTTCTTCGAAAACTGAATTTTTGTCTCGTGAGACATAAATTTGTAGCAATTATGTGATGCGGTATAGTTTTATAATAATTTTTTAAATTATGTTGAGTGTTGGGAATTATGCCTCATATGACATAGTTTGTGTGTATGTTATGATACATATGTTGAAATTAAACGCTAACTACGTCTGCCAAAATCTGAAATTATGATTTTTTTCATATTATCTTGAATGTTGACAACTATGTCTTATCCGGCATAATATGTGGGTTGTGTATGATACATATGCCGAATATATAACACTAATTATGCCGAGTGAAATTCTAATTATGTCGCGCCAAAAATAATAAAGGGTAAAAATTAAAAACCACCCCAAAATAGGGCATTTGTGCTAATGACCCGGGAGGTTTTAAACTTTTGAACATCACTTGCTCTATGGGGAAAACTTCGAATTTAATAAGTTTTGACTTTTAACGTTGAAAGTTAACCCTCATTCTCCTTTAGGATGAAATTCTCTCGGATACTTTTTACATAATATTCTCGGCGGCCTCCGGTCCGATAGGTCGGTCGCCCTCTAATCAGTGACTAGCGCAGCAACGGAGCTGGACAAGTAGTGTCAAAAGTTCAAGACCATCTATTTCAAAGGTCATTGGGTGTAATTTCTTGGTCACTCTTTGAACACTTTCTTAACATAGAAACTTTTACCGGATGTTCTTTTTGGGATAGCTATTTAGAAAATATTTTATTTATTTATTTTGTAATTTAAACTATGGATCCTCGACACTTTAATCTGCTACTTTCATTTAATACTTTTAGTGTGATTGTTATAATATATACTTCCCACTTTAAGGCAGATCAATCTTAAGAAGATCATTATTTAGTATTTACTCAATTTGAATAGTCTTTCTTCAAAATTATCTGAAAGGGATCCTCCCATCCGTTTGTTTTAGCAACTCATGAGCTGGATGGTGTTTCATCTTGAGAAAACATACTTCATGTTGGATGAAATGTTCATGTGTGACCTATAGTCACGGGTTCGAGCCGTGGAAGCAGCCACTAATATTTGCATTAGGGTAAGCTGCATCACACCCCTAGGGGTGCGGCCATTTCTCGAACCCTGCTAACGCGGAATGCTTTGTGCACCGGGCTGCCCTTTGTATTGTTGAGACAAGCAAGACAAACATTCCGACTCCAATCCAACTCATCGACAGTGCCTTAATTGTTTCACCGAGTACATGTTGTCTTCCCCAATACAAGTATAAGATTTATTAAAGATTAGGTAAATGAAAAGAAATTAGTGTTTTTCGTCTTTGTTGGACTAAAACTTCTTCTTATAGGAACTCCATAGAGAAAGTAAAAAAAGATGATGTACTTGGGAGCTTTCTTCCAACCCCTCCATCTTCTTGGAGAAGAATTGAAGAAATTGCCCTAATATTTCCTTCCTAGAAAAGGTGAGGAACAATAAGTTTCCTTATAAACTACGCATTTTAGCTAAGGATTTAAGTTTATATCAACAGAAATTCCTAGAGAGGGTAGTTTGTTGATCATGTTGCACACAGAAGACAGCACTTGCGCGAATCGTGAATTCCTCTTTCCTTCTATATTTCACCAGAAATTGTGGCTTTTAGCCAGTTTTCGAACATTATGTACAAACAATAGACCCATTCATATCCATAAATCAAGCAGGATGAGTCCATCATATGGCTGCAGGTCTTCCATCTTTCCTAGGATCACTCACAGCCACAAGCATCCCACGAAAAATCCCGTCTTTATATTCTTTTCCATTCCTTCTGCCCAACTGTAAGGGCGGATTTGGAAGGTTTTGAACGATTAGCTGGCAGATGGCTCCTCCATTTTGCGCCTTGAGTTGGTGACCCCTCTCGTCTAAGAAATGTTTTTTCTCATCCGAGAGTTCAATGTGATCGCCATCAATACATGTCCAGTTCTCATACAGAACTACATTCGGGATTAGCTGCAAAACGAAAAGGAACGTGAATCAACTCCCGGGGTTTTAGAAATAATCGTTCAAAAGTAGTGTACATTGTTAATCATGCAAAGGGCCCCACCTCGTGGTAGACTCTCGGACTCTGTACTGCTGCTAAAGGATCCATCCCCAAGATGAAATGGTTGATGAAAACTTGGACAACTGCGAGGATTATTTTTAGGCCACCACTACCACCAATTACACCAGCCAGCTGATTGTCCTGTAAAATTTCCAGGAAGAAGAAACAAGGGATCTTTACACAAATAACCAGCTGGATTCAACTTTTACTTTTCCTACCGGTATACATACATTATACACTGATTATACACGATTATACACACAGTATACATGGATTATAGATATATTATACATTTGCCGGATATTTTTAGTTTTGCTATATAGTTTAATTCTTCAAGAAACAATCAAGGGGATCATATTATATTACCTTGAGAACGATAATTGGAGTCATGGATGACAACGGTCTCTTTTTTGGTTGAATAAAATTAGCAGGAGCAGGAGGGAGTTTATCAGGTGATACTTCATTAGGTGTTGAGAAATCTCCCATTTCATCGTTCAGTACAATGCCAGTTGACGGAGAGAGCACGCCGCCTCCAAATGGATAGTTTACTGTGGAAGTCATTGATACAGCATTTCGATCTGCGTCTACAATGCAAAAATGACTCGTTCCGTGATCTCTTAGCTGACTCCACCTAAGAATCAAGGACCAAAACCTTTAGAGCCATTGGTAAATGATCAGAAGGCTTGTTAGTTCTGGCTTTATCTGACCTGGGCAAATAGTATTCAGGAGGAAAGGTAGTATTGTCAAAAATCTTTCGTTGAATTTCTTTGGCATAAGACGGCGAAAGCATGTCAGATACAGTACTACTGATATTTACAAAGTCGGGATCGCCCAGGTTCATTCGAACAGCAAGCATGTGTTTCATCGCCTCAATCATTCGATGCAGTCCTAAAGAACCTTCCGCAGGATTTAAGCTTGTATAGCTTTCAAAGATTTTAAGAATCTGTTTTTCCAAGTCACAAAGTTTTAGTTAGAAAGTTGTGTCGTACTAAAGGTGTGTGGTATGGAGGAAAACATTTTCCAGATTCCCATGTCTAGTTGGTCAAAATATTTTGTAAAACATTTTCTCTAGGAAAACAAGTCCCATAAAAATGAGAAAAATGACTTCCCTAATTGGAGTAGGGAAAACAAGTTCCATAATGGCATTCCACGTTGATAGTCTCAGCCCTCCAACATATACCAGCCCCGCCCCCCATAGCCCCTATCCCCACCACCCCACACACTCCCATCCCCCATAGTATTTGCCCAAATTATATACAAATATTTTTGGGATAATATCTTTGCTTATCTACCAAAACCAGAAAATAAGTAAGAAACTCATTATTACGAAAACATTTTCATTCATACCAAACACACCCCAAGTTTAGAAATGTTTGAGGATGGATTAAAACCAACTGTCTATGCGTGTGTTATTAGTTGGAAAATAGCAGTACAAGCTAAGTTGATTTATATACATACCAGAGAAATCCCCAGTGTTCCACTGGATGGAGGTGGCATTCCGACGATGGTGTATCCCATAGCATTAAAAGTAACTGCATCTGGAGTTTCCACTCTGTAATTCCTCAAATCCTCCATTGTCAAAATTCCACCCACTCTCTTCACATCTTCGACAAGCTTTTCACCAACCTGTCCGTTATAAAAAGCTTCCGGACCTTGTTCAGCAATTAGCTCTAAGCTGTGGCTAAGTTCTACGTTATGGCAAATTTCACCTGTCCGTAACAGCTTTCCCTCTGGTGCAAATACTTGCCGCAAGCCATGATCTTTAAGTATCAATTTTTCTTTTTTAACCATTTGTTTTTCGAGATATGGAGCAACCACGAATCCGTCCCTTGCAAGTTTAATGGCTGGTTGAAACAGGCTCTTCCATGGCAACCTCCCATTTTTCGACCAAGCTGCGTGAAGACCAGCTAGTTCACCAGGAACTCCCATAGACAATGCTCCCTCTAACTTGGAGTTCCCATTATTATCATACATGTTCTGTTTGAGGATAATTTCATTGTCAATTTAGTCAGAGAGGACAAACATATTAAATTCAGAACTTGCACGTTTGTGTTTTCTGTATTTAGATACTAAATACATGCTAAATACAACTACTACTACGCCTCAGTCCCAAACAAGTCGGGGTTGGCTATATGAATCTTCGCTGACCATTTATAAACTCATCTCAGGTCAGTTTTGTCCAAAAACTAGAAGTTCATGATATTTTCTACTGACATATAGTCTCTAAAACAACTTCTATTAAATACTAATCCAAGTTCCCAGTAAGAACGGAACTACAGTTCTCATGCAGACAACAACCACTACCACCGCTTCTACGGTTCAATCACAAGCAAGTCAGGATCAGCTATATGAATTCTCATTGTCCGTGTCGCTTCATTTAAGTTACAGGTTTCTCACGTACCTACTACGCCTCAATCACAAACAAGTCAAAATTGGCTATATGAATCCTCACTACTACTACTACATAATAGTACTTCCTCCATTTCAATTTGTTTGACTTACTTTCCCTTTTAATGCACTTTCTATATTTAGTAACTCTTTACATCGAACATCCTACACAAGATTCAAACGGCAATTTGTTAATTACACACATCTTTAATTTAAGACCACAAGATTCAAGAGTCTTCTTTATTTTTTTAAAACTTCGTGTCAAATCAAACTAAGACAAACAAATTGAAACAGAGGGATTACTACTCAATGCTAAAAGAATGAATTATGAACCTGTGAAGCAGCTAAAGGAGCAGTTTCCCTCATATCAATTGCTAAGACTTCTGATGTAGATGAAGACCTAACAACCATAAAACCGCCACCACCAATTCCACTGGCCATTGGATTAACTACTCCAAGACACAGTGCTGTGGCAACTGCAGCATCAACTGCATGTCCACCAATTTTAAGCATGGTTATACCTATTTCTGAGCACCGACCATCATCAGCAGCAACAACTGCTTGCTCTGACTCAACAATATCTGCATTGTGCTGCAGTCTTCCATTATATCTACTATTTACATCTCCAATTAGCCATACACCAACGCCTCCATGGTGTGTAAGGCCTATAACTAAATAAAGATGCAAAAAAAAAGAATAATGTTAGGATTTGAGTCTCTAATCAGAAAACAGTAAATAAACAAATAACAAATTTATAGTGATTCACCTCAATGCGGGAGCTACGTCCACTTTAACGCTGCAGATTTTAATATAATCATGACTATCCACTTTGACACTGCAGATTTTAATATAATCAAATAGGAGGTTTGACTTTTTACAATTTTCTCTTTCTCTCATGTTCGACCTCAAAAAAAAAAAATGGCGTCCCTAGTCTATATATAGCGAAAACTAGGGCGAACGTAATACAAGTCCAAAATTTCCAAAATATCCTCCACTAAATAACATTAGCATTCCACACTCTGCGGAGGGTACTTAGTGAAAGGGTACGGGCAAAGTATAAGGATAAATTTGGCTCTGTTTGAAGTATATGGATAAATTTTCTCTCTTAGATATTTATTTCTTATTTTTCTTTCGTGACATATTTCTTCACGTAAAATCTTTGAGATGACTTACTTTAACTATATTTAAATTAGTTAAGCTTCAACTCTAAATAAGAAAATCCAATATACTAAAAATCAAATGACAGAGAAGTGAATAGTGGAATTCAACCCTCCCCAAAATTATTCAAGAATTTCCTTCACAATTTCAAGATTTACAACATGAGAAAACAGAACAAAAAAAAACTGAATAGTGGAATTCAATCTCATGGGGTACTTTAATCTTCATAGTTTTAAAGCCAATTCAAATAAATTCCTCCCGAACTCAACTGAATACTCTATCAAAGAAGAACAACAACAACATACGTAGAAAATGGTAGAATGAACGCAAACCTTACTCTTACTTTGGGAGACAGAGGTTATTTCCAAAAGACTCTTAGCTCAAGAAAAACCGAAAAAAGAAAAGTTTAAAAAACTCACATGTTATGGCAGTAAGTGCAAATAAAAAGCAAAGAGAAAAACTCCATATTTTTCTATTGAAACCAGTTGAAGGGTCCAAGAGTGAAGCTTCCAAACTTTGCTTTCCCATTTCTCTGTCTCTATAACTAACAGTAACTGAGACAGCAAAGGGGGAAAGTGAGAGCAAAATCAAATACTCATTTTTGCTTATAGTGCTTATAGTCTTATAAATATGATCATAAAAAATGGGTCTTCCGCATCTCAATTGGTTTTAAGGGATATTTGGAGGAATAACCAACGATTGAATTTCACCAGTGTTAGTGTGAGTTTCTTTTTTGAAATAAAGGAGCCTTTTTTTGTTATAGGTATTTAACCGGTTCGGAAGAGAAACTATCATTAGCGACATGTCCGGACACCCGAGATTAGTAGTTGTTAGTCGTCTCATTTCCTTACTTCTTGCCGTCAACGTGATACTGATCTAACCTTTGAAATCAATTGAGTCATATTTATCTCCTACACTTCACACACCTATCGAACTGGGTACCTTTGGAGCAATAAAAAATGGGTCTTTTGTTAGTTGGTGTCTTGATGATAACTTGACGTTACAGGTACACATGTGGTGATGCTTTTTTTTTCTTTTCTGTGTCCAAATCAAATAAAAAAATGTTATATCAAATAGGAAAATAATTCACTTGGTTTGATATTGAGTAAAAAGAATATCGAATCAAATTGAAAAGTTTTTAAAAATTTTATGGTATAGGATAATGAAAAAATGTACCATTTTGTTATTGTATACCAAGTTTATTATCTTGTACCGAGTGTGGTAAGAAAATAAATATTTTAGCTCAGATTAATCACGACAAGTCATGTGATTAAGGTAAAATCAGAAAACTAAGATTAAATAGTTTTCAATAATGAAAATATGTTTGAGAAAAATAAATGAGACAAAAACAGTATTATATGAATTTAATTCTACGTATACACAATATACAATACACAATTTCAATTTTATTTGTGTAATTCAATCTATTATAATATATTTAATTTTTAAAATATATATCTAACTTGTTTTGAATAAGCAATCCTAAATGCCCTGTAACCTCTCATTTATAAATGTGGTGCACAACACATTCATAAATAAGACTCTACTAGACACGATTTTGTAGACTCCCTGCGACACAGACTTTGCTCTGATATCACTTTGTCACACCCCAACCTCACCAAGGTGGATGGACACCAAGTGCCTTACTTATGTGAGCGACCCACTTTATAAAGCAAGTAACTTATTGTATTCAACTATCTGTAAATAGAGCGTCCCATGTATGTGTGTGAACATGGGCCTACGAGGCCTCAATCTGTACAACGCTTTACTCACATAATGCTATTGATCACAAGTGTACATACGTCCATAAAAGCCTGTAAGAGTATCTGACAACATAACTTGATCGGGACAGGACCCCGGCCTACCCGTATAACATGTACAACTATATCACAAGTATGTCTAGACTCGATTACTCTAGAAAGAGGTGGAGCTCACCAAACTTTGGTTGATCGATTGAAGCAACTACTAGAAGACATGTCAACCCGAGAACCTGCAACATGACATGCAGTGCCCCCAGCGAACAAAGGGTGTCAGTACGAAATAATGTATCGATATGTAAGGCAGATAATGTAATAACAAGTACTGAAACGTCAAGTGGAAATAAGTAACAAAGTAACAACAAGTGTAGTGAGATCTGTCATTAAGTTGTATTATGTTAATGTTACTACTAACTCTGCAATGTGAAGTACTACAACAATTCAAGTTATGCATACTTATACAACTAATTTTGTTTCGCAAATATGCTCCACTAGAGCGACAAATAAACATTGGGAGGTCAGCGAATAGGCTTCGGTGGTCGCCAAATAAGCCTTGATGGCTACCAAGTAAGCCTGAAGGCTAGCAAATAGGCTCAAAGGCTAACAAATAAGTTTTAAGGGCCAACGAGATATTTCTCTTAACTCAACTAGTTTCTCTGCGTATTACTTATTTAACTAAAGCTCTCATCTAAGATGATAACATACAATACATACAATTACTTACAAGTAATGTAACTAAGGAATTCACTTACCTTTGGAGTTCGTGATAAATGCATATATAATCAAATAAGAAGGTCGTAACCACAAATAAAGTAGGCTTGGATGACTAACTAACTAGCAAGGATATGACCTGACTCTTGCTGCAAATTATCTCATGAAGACCAAGTAACGATTCCAAATACTATATGAGATCATATCGAGTAGTATAGCCTCTAATGAGGACTCAATAGTTTGGAATGAAACCAACTAGGCAACCCCAATGACCAACAAGTAACTACGTATTACAACTCTCTTACAAATTTTGAGTCTTATTACACGCCAATAACTATTACGCGCAACTGAAATTTTGAGATACAATTGATAAAACCTCTTACAAGCTTATTCTCCTACTAGTTAAGCACACTTGTGTGACGAATAAAATGAATGCTAATAGATTTAAGAATTGTCTTATGAGCCACAGAACTCTCAACTCGACTACACACGTCACAATTTGAAATAGCGAAGACACACAATATAAGAATAGAGTACCTACGACAATTGCTCTTCTTATGCTTTCTCTCATCAAGTATACTTCCTAATGAGTCATGCCAAATGAAGGAAGGGATAGCCATTACATACCTTGGAATTAGCCCCTTGGCTAGCTATTATGAATCAGCCCGTCCAACTTACGTTAATCTTAATTGATGGACCAACAACCACGTTTACTTGGATTTCCAAGAACAACTCTTTCTCCTTTTAGATCTTTGAAAAAGAACTATATGTTCCCCTTAATCTTACACTACACTTTCACATAATATAAATCACACACATAATATTATTTTCAATTCTCATCATTACACTTTTAAGTCAAAAATCATTTCGGGGCTTCATCTTCTTATGCAACAAACTCTTTATTTGCATACTTGAATATGTCAAAATTCTCCGGCTTGCGTTACTTTTTACGATGCATACTAGCACGAAAAACATGAGGTGTAACATAGATATTAACTTATGATAACGAAATCTAATGCAAAAAACTCGAGATGTTACGTCTACACTTCCCGCACTACTACAGATTTCGGCTTGCGTAACGCAGCTTAGATAGCGCTTTTAAGTAACAGCTTGCATAGCGCTTTCTTAAATTTAAAAAAAAAAATCTAACAAAAAATACTTGCATAGCGCTTTTCGGAAATTTTAATCGAAGCGATATGCAAGTTACTTCTTGTGTAGCGCTTATTTAAAGCGTTATTATAATTTGCGTTACCTAAGTAATTTATTAATATAATAATATAAATATTCTCACTTAGATAGCGCTTGTGGAAGCGCTATTGAAGTAAAGAATTACAAAATAATTAATTGGCATAATTTCTATAGTACATAGTACACTATTTTGCACTGATTGAGAGTGGCGATTTCCGTCGGTGAACAATGATTCTGGCGGCGAATCGTCGATTCCGGCCACCACAGGACTCCGTTGGAGACGATACTTATACCACTAGTTTCATCTCTTCAAGCCCGTCATATTCATCCCAACCACTCACGTCGATTCAACCTACATCGTCGGGAATTTTAGATCGAAAAACACACAGTTCTCCGATTTGTTCTTCTCGAATTCCGGCGGACTCAGGCAACCTCAAGGTCCAGAGGTGGTACCAATAGCTTCGCCATCACCTCCCCGTCATTTCTACACCAACCTCACTGCTCGATTCAACCTCTACAGTCAAATCTCCCAAATCGAAACCTACATAAACCCTAGCGCCGCGACTGATTTTCCGGCCACCTGGGCTTCAGTCGACGGTCGAGGGTGGTACCATTAGACTCACCAACATATCGTCGACATTTTGCACCCACTCTCCACCTTCAATTCATCCCCAGTCGACGAGTCAACCAAATACACCACTATTGCTGGCGGAATGACCGCTGCGGTGACTGGCCAACCTCCTCCTGAAAAAATGGTCAATTCTTTTATTTTGCTTTTGTTGTTCGTTGTTATCGTTAATGAGTGTGTCGTTGATTACTATGTGATCTTTCGACACAAGCAACATGGATTGCTTAGTGCATTTCGTCCGACAGGAAATGAATGCTTATAGATTGTACACGGTTAGTTTTCCAATCTTGTCGAATGTCAATTCTAACCTCATGTGCTCAACCATTTCCAGGTAGCTTTCTGAACTTCTATAATTATCTTGAAACTGGATTCCTACAAATGTTTGTGTCGAATCCTAGTTGGTGGTCACTATATGACAAGTGACAACTATCAAGCTATACAACCAATGATAGCAAGTTAGTTTCCATTTTCACGAGGTTACCCTTACTTTTTATTATAGAAATTTACCAGTAATTGCCTTACAACTTAGTGACTTGA
Source organism: Przewalskia tangutica (assembly GCA_029844215.1). Classification (NCBI taxonomy): domain Eukaryota; kingdom Viridiplantae; phylum Streptophyta; class Magnoliopsida; order Solanales; family Solanaceae; genus Przewalskia; species Przewalskia tangutica. Next base: position 154,140,945 of record CM056720.1, read on the forward strand.
TTGTGTAAGTTATCAATTGATGCTTATTAAAGAGATTTACTTATAATTACGTTGTAACTTAGTGACTCGATTGTGTAAGTTACCAATTGATGTTTATTATAGAGAATTTACTTGTAATTTCATTATAATGTAACTTACTTGTGCTTATAATTACCGTGATGCATAGAATTTAAAACTCGTATCATAATGTATGTTCTGCAACATGTCATAGAGAAGTCATAACCCCGAGGATTTATCATAATTAGGCGGCCCTCAAATTAACTACTAGACCTTTCTTTCTACAACATATTTGATTGAAATTTATATGTTCTACTTGATTTGGATATAGTTAAGAACCATGACAATTTCTGCTGGAGTCAAAAAATCAGAACAAATTTCTGCTGAAAATTTACATGGTTTTAAAATTTCTGCTGAAAATTTACATGGTTGTAAATATCTCTGTTACGGACAGATATATATAAATATTTATTAAAACGGACTTACGAGTTGAGAGTTATTGTAGTTTGAAGTTGCTGCCTCGGATTCGTCGGAATCCAGAAGGGCAGGACGTTGAAACGTAAAACTGTACTAATATTTGGGGAATATGAAAATTGTTTCTAAATGAAAGTTCTAAATCTCTTTGTTCTGGACATTTTGAGACTTTACGGGGGTCTATCCGACTTACGGATTGAGAGTTATCGCTGTTTAAAGTTTCTGCCTCGGATCTATCGAGATCCAGGAAGGGCAGCGAATAAAAGTGTAAAATTGTACCAAATGGTACAGAATATAAACGGATGGTTCACATGGAGACGTGTATCTCTCTGTTCTCGTCGTTTTGAGATTTTATGGGGCTTGAACGGGTTTACAGATTAGGAGTTATGACTATTCTAAGATTGGGTGTTGTTTAATAAAAATTCTGCCGAAACAAATTTTATGTGGCTGTTTTGAGGATAAATTTGTGTTAGTTACCCAAAGTAGTTTTAAATGAAATTTGATACAGAGAAAGATCCCCGTCTTACCTTAGTTTCCGCTTGAGAAACACCTTAGTTGGAGTTATGGTTAAAAGTTATAATTGTTACAAGTATGAATGAGAATGTTGGGAAAGAGAATATTATTTATTCGATCTTACGAAAAATATGAAAAGTGAATACGTGTTCACATAAATATATAAATATAAACATAATGGATCGGGTTGCACGCAACAAAACTTAAAGTGAATACGCGTTCACAAATACGTAAATATAAACATAATGGATCGGGTTGCCGCGTAAAACGTAAAGTGAATACGTGTTCACCAATACGTAAATATAAACATAATGGATCGGGTTGCCGCAACAAAGCGTAAAATGAATACGCGTTCACAAATACGTAAATATAAACATAATGGATCGGGTTGCGCGCAACAAAGCGTAAAGTGAATACGTGTTCACAAATACGTAAATATAATGGGTGGGTTGCGCGCATGACAAAGCGTAAAGTGAATACGCGTTCACAAATACGTAAATATAATGGGTGGGTTGCGCGCAACAAAGCGTAAAGTGAATACGGCGTTCACGAATACGTAAACATAATGGATCGGGTTATGCGCGCAACAAAGCGTAAAGTGAATACGTGTTCACAAATACGTAAATATAATGGATCGGGTTGCGCACGCAACAAATATGAAAGATGAATACATGTTCACATATATAAATATGACAAGTGAATACGCGTTCACAAATATATAAATGTAATAAACATGTGGAAATGCGAGGAATGTCTTAACATAATACGAGATAAAATGAAGTGTTAGTTAAGCGAGAATTTCCTATGAGGAGTTGTTGCATACTTAAAAATGTTGTAACGATATGTTTTGCAATATGCTTATTACGTTATAATGTGATTGTGCTTGGAATATTGTGATGTTACTTTGAATTGCGGGGTAAGGTTCTCACTCGACGGATGGTAGGTGACTCTTTATTTAACATGTTTGGAAGCGTGATAGAGGAAAGGCTCGCGCCAAGGCTAGCGATCGTCCTGCGACCTCTTGTCATACCAAGTCCATTGTTTGGGCTTGGTACTCGTCGAGTTCAAAATGTCGGTTCAATGTCTCGAAATGCGGTGTTGGAGCAGTCTCCCTTCCAACTTAGAATAATATTTGTCAGTATGTCTATGTAGAAACAATATTTGCACGAGCATGAGCTCGCGTTATATTTTAAATAAAATCATAAACAAATTTCTTTATTGTTATTTTTATTAATAGCTCCGTATTTGAATATAAGTTTAAAATTCTAAATAAAGAGAATTAAATGGTGCTCCTGGCGGAAAATAATTGTCCAGGTGTCATCACGCCCTAAGTAAAGACTTAGGAAAAGTCGGGGCGTGACAAGTTGGTATTAGAGCTAAACCAGGTTAAGAGATTCTAGGAAGTTTTCTTCGAGTTGGGTGTTTGAACGGTTACTTATTGCGACGGTGTGCGCACCTTAGTAATAAGTAAGCGGAATAACATCCTAAAGTTTCACTTCTTTCATACTCTTCTCGTGCCTATCTTGAGTCTTTTCAAAGACTTGGTTCTCGCACTACCTCCTTCAAAGGATTGTGGAAGGGAGTGTCTAACGATAAAATAACCAGATCCGTTGCGCAGGCCGAAAAGGTATGAGAGGTACCGGATAGACTATGGGGCAAATTTTGTGAGAAGAAGAGGAACATATCTATACGGGGAAGGACTACAAGTCTAACTTGATAGTATTTCTCGATGAGGTAGAAAACCTCATTTACGAGGATGTGTGGAGGCGCGTGGCGTCAATTTGGTAATCACGCGGTTAGTGGGCGACACACGGGTGTGGTGGAGAAATTTTAGAAGAAATCATTTTCCGATGTCACCACCGATGATGTGGGGAGTTGAGCGCGTTCGGTGAAAAGTACATGCCTAACTCCCGAAAGATGCGCTCGGGCGTGAGTTTGAATGTTGAAACAAGGAGACCGCAATGTGATAGAATACAATACATAATTCATCCGATTGTCGATACAACGCATATATTATTCCTACGAAGGAGAAGGTCAAAAGAGTTGTTAAGGGTTTAAACCCAAACTTGGAAGAGAAGGTAGCGGAATTAGCCTTATCGGGCATACCTTCGATCGTCGGTATGACAATGAGGATAGAAAGGTTTTGCTAAAGCAAAAAAAAAGTATTCGCGAGAAAAGGTTACGGACGTCGGGATCATTTAGTCGAGTCAAAATCGAAGCGAGGAGTTTAGTAAGGGATCTTGAGGCCGAACCAATCTATGGGCAGTCTTATTTCAAGCCTAAGGAACAGTTGGTTTAATCACCAAGTGAGCAAGGACAAGGCCACCAATCCTAACACGTGAGGACAAACCGATTTGTAAGATTTGTCAAAGAAAATACGTTGGAGAATGTCGGCTCTTGAAGTCATGTTATAGCGTGGAGAATCAGGCCACTATGTCGGGATTGCAAAAGAGGACTCAAATACAATCTATTCGGGGAGGTCGGAAGCAACCACAACGCTCTGGGAAATCGGAAACCAACCCCGCGAGTCGGGAGGTCAACAACCCAACAATTTAATCGGCTCTACACTTTGCCCGGAGGAATGAGGCGAAGCATCTAATGCGGTGGTCGGTATTTTGCTAGTCTCGAGTATTCTGCGTTTGTATTATACGATTCCGCCCTACATTTTCATATGTGTCAATGGGCTTTGCTAAGAATTTACGTAGAACATTCTTATTTAAGTGAACCTTTTGAGGTTATGACACGATGGGGCCTCAATTTGGGCCTCTCGGGTGGTAAATAATTTCCATTAGAAGTGAATGGCGGGGAACAATGGTGAACCTAGTACTACTTGATATAGTAGACTTGACGTCGGTTTGGGTATGGATTGGTTGTCGGCATGTTATGCGAGTTAGATTGTCGACGAAAGATAGTGAGATTAACTTTTCGGAGAACCGAAGTTGTTATAAGGGTAGGATTGGAATATCCTCGGTCGCTTTATTTCCTATCTTGGGGCTCAAAAGTTATTGAGAAGTCACGAGTGGAGTATGCATATCGGCTAATATAGTGGATACCCAAAAGGAATCCCAGTGATGAATGATGTTCCTATTGTTGAAATTTTAGGAGGTTTTCTGAAGATCTTCCAGGCCTTATAGGATAGAGAAGTGGAGTTGTTATAGAGTTAATTCCGATACAAGACTCATTTCTATTCCTCCATATCGAATGGCCCTTTGAATTGAGGAGTTAAAAGAACAATTGAAGGATCTTCTGGATAAAGGCTTTATAAGGCCTAATGTTTCCCCTTGGGGTGCACCAGTCCTGTTTGTGAAAAAGAAAGACGGATCGCTCCGAATGTGCATCGATTATCGGCAGCTCAATAAGGTCACGATCGAAGCGGTACCCATTACCAAGAATCGATGGTCTTTTGACCAACTTGAGAGCTAGCTATTTTTCCAAGATTGATCTCGTTCGGGATATCACCGGTGAAAATAAATCGGATGATATATCAAACAGCCTTTAGAACCCGATACGGCCATTATGAGTTCTTGGTCATGTCTTTTGGGTTAACCAATGCCCCAGCAGCTTTTATGGATTTAATGAACAGAATCTTCAAACCATTCCTAGATTTGTTCGTGATTGTGTTCATAGATGATATCCTAATCTACAGTAAGAGTGTTGAAGAACATGAAGAGCATCTGAGGGTAGTGCTTCAAGTCTTGAAACAGGAGAAACTATATGCTAAATTTTCAAAGTGTGAATTTTGGTTGGAAAAGGTAGCATTTTTGGGTCATGTTGTGTCGAGGATGGAATTATGGTAGACCCCGGAAGATAGAAGTAGTGAAGAAGCGCCAAACCGACCACTCAAGCGGAGGTTAGAAGTTTCTTGGGTTTGGTGGGTATTATAGAAGATTCGTAAAGGTTTTCTAGTCTTCTGCTCCTTTGACCGGTTGACTCAAAGCGGTTAAGTACCAAATGGTGAAGCATGTGAAGCAAGTTTTGAAACTAAAGGAATTGTTGATTCTGCGCGATCCCTAACCTTACCATCGGGACAAGAAGGGTTCACAGTCTATTGCGATGCCTCTAGAGTTGGGTTAGGATGTGTCTTGATGCAGTTTGGAAAGGTTATTGCGTATGCATCTAGACAATTGAAGATACATGAGAAGAATTACCCAACTCATGACTTGGAATTAGCTGCGATGGTGTTTGCCTTACGAATATGGAGACGTTATTTGTATGGTGTGCATGTGGACATATTTACAGATCATAAGAGTTTGCAGTACATAACCACGCAGAAGGATTTGAATCTCCGACAAAGAAGATGGTTAGAGTTGCTTAAGGATTATGACCTTAGTATTCTTTATCATCTTGGGAAAGCCAACGTGGTGGCTGACGCACTCAGTAGGAGATCAATGGGCAGCTTGGCCCATTTGGCAATACAAAGAGGGTATTGTTCGGAGGTACAAAGATTGGGAAACCTCGGGGTTAGCTTAGCGAGATCGGTGAAGGTAGGGTGGTGGTACATGATACCTCGCGATGCCTTAGCTTCAGAAATAAAAGAAAGTCAGTTTGAGGATACGGAGTTTGTTGGATTTCGGGAGAGGATCCAACAGGGAAAACCTTCACAGTTTACATTGGGAGATAATGACGGAACCTTTCGGTATAAGGGTAGGTTATGTGTTCCTAAGGTAAAGGATCTAAAGAGGAAGATCTTAGATGAGGGTCATAACACAAGATATTTCATTCATCCAGGGTCAACAAAAAATGTATCAAGACCTCAAGGCAAATTACTGGTGGAACGGGATGAAGAAGGACGTTGCGGAGTTTGTCGGAAGGTGTCTTATATGTCGTGGTGAAAGTGAACATCAAAAACACAGCGGTTTACTTGGGACATTGGGGTCCCCATGTGGAAATGAGAGGCGATTCATATGAATTTTATGGCTGGTCTACCGAAAACTCGAGAAGGGTAAGATTCTATTTGGGTGATTGTTGATCGACACAAAGTCAGCCCATTTCTTAAGTCAAGACTATGTATCGCGCACCACAATACGCCTGATTTATTTGAAGGAGATTGTGCGGTTACAGGATTCCTTTACAAATTATTTCAGATAGGGTTCCCGATTCACCTCACACTTTTGGCAAAGTTTCCAGCGAGTTCTCGGGACAAAAGTTAAGTTAAGCCGACTTTCCACCATGAAGCAGATGGGCAAGTGAGCGAACAATTCAAACAACGAGGGCGTATGTTGCGATCTTGTGTGTTAGATTTCGGGGAAGTGGTTGGACCATCTATGTCTAATTGAGTTTGCCTACAACAATAGTTTTCACTCTAGCATACAAATGGCCGTTTGAAGCATTATATGGACGAAAATGTAGGTCTCCACTTGGATGGTTCGAGGTGGGTGAGACGTATCGTTCGGACACGAAGTCATTCAGAAACAAATGATAAGGTACAGATGATTCGTGAGCGGATCAAAACAGCTCATAGTCGTCATAAGTTCTATGCGGATCATCGGAAAAGAGATCTTGAATTCCAAGAGGGGGAAAAAATATTTTTAAAAGTGTCCCCAATGAAGGGAGTGATGCGTTTTGGTAAGAAAGGAAAATTGAGCCCAAGGTTTATTGAGCCATATGAGATCTTGCGAAGAGTGGGGAATGTGGCTTACGAATTAGCACTTCCACAAGAGCTGGAAGCAGTGCATCCGGTATTTCATGTGTCAATGTTACGAAAATACTTGCACGATCCAAGTCACGTCATCATTCCCCAGGAGATAGTTCTTAATAAAGAGCTTCAATATGAAGAGGCTCCGGTAGAAATACTTGATAGAAAGGTCCAACGCCTAAGAAAAAAAGATATTGCTTCCGTGAAAGTCTTATGGAAGAATTACTCCACAGAGGAAGCCACCTAGGAAGCGGAAGAGGAGATGAAAGTCAAATATCCATTCCTATTTGACTAAGGTAATAAAAAAAATGCATTACATAGTACTTCATATGTGTGCCATTTGCGTGTCTATATGCATTGTGTTACAACCTTATTCTCATTCGAGGACCAATGCTTCTTAAGGAAGGGAGAATGTGAAGCCCCAAATTAGTGTTACAATAACACTAAACATTATTGTGTCTATGTGATTATGTTACGACCTTATTCACATTCGAGGACGAATGTTGCTTAAGGAGGAGAGAGTGTGAAATCCGGAAAAAAAAAAATATAGTTGTGGTTGGGTTAATAAAAAAAAATATATATAAGAATACAAAGAATAAATTGCATGAGATAGAGTTAGTGTTAAAGTTGGATAAATAGATGGATGAAATGAAAATAAGAAAACAAAAGAAAAACAAAAGAAAAAAAGGCATGCAAGCATTGCATTGCAAAGTCCATTTCTTCCCCTTTTCATTTTCCTTCAATCTTTTGGTTTTTCCCCTCCCATAAGTTATAGAAAGTTCTCCATTTATACATATTATTTACACACAAACAAAGTAGATAACATAAAGGTTAGAAAATCAGAAAAAAAACAAGTGAAAAGAAGAGGAAAAAATACCAAGAGGGCAAGAAGAACAAGAATCAAAATACTAGAGAGTAAATATAATTTTAGCAAACACACAACAATAATCCTCACACTTACAAGGTGAGTTTTCTCACTCAGAAATTCTTGGTAACATCCTTTATTTTAAGTTCAATACATGTTAGAATAAGAATTGAGTGTTGAAAAGAAATATTGAACTTTTGATTTTTTAGACAACTAGTTGCGTCATGAACTTTACGAACTGTTCTCACTGAGTTATAACTGTTAGAATTTGATGAAATTAGGAGGAGTGGTACACCTCTCTAATATGATCATATAGAACCAAAAATGAGGTAAAATGGACGTACGGTTTGAAAGTTATCATAGTTCAAAGTTCCTGCCTTAGATTTGGTCGAAATTCGGAAAGGCATAATTACATACTGTTTTTATTGAGTTTTACTTATTAGAATTATATGAAAATTTACATGGTTGTAAATATCTATGTTACGGACAGATATATATAAATATTTATTAAAACGGACTTACGAGTTGAGAGTTATTGTAGTTTGAAGTTGCTGCCTCGGATTCGTCGGAATCCAGAAGGGCAGGACGTTGAAACGTAAAACTGTACTAATATTTGGGGAATATGAAAATTGTTTCTAAATGAAAGTTCTAAATCTCTTTGTTGTGGACATTTTGAGACCTTACGGGGGTCTATCCGACTTACGGATTGAGCGTTATCACTGTTTAAAGTTTCTTCCTCGGATCTATCGAGATCCAGGAAGGGCAGCGAATAAAAGTGTAAAATTGTACCAAATGGTACAGAATATAAACGGATGGTTCACATGGAGACGTGTATCTCTCTGTTCTCGTCGTTTTGAGATTTTATGGGGCTTGAACGGGTTTACAGATTAGGAGTTATGACTATTCTAAGATTGGGTGTTGTTTAATAAAAATTCTGCCGAAACAAATTTTATGTGGCTGTTTTGAGGATAAATTTGTGTTAGTTACCCAAAGTAGTTTTAAATGAAATTTGATACAGAGAAAGATCCCCGTCTTACCTTAGTTTCCGCTTGAGAAACACCTTAGTTGGAGTTATGGTTAAAAAGTTATAATTGTTACAAGTATGAATGACAGAATGTTGGGAAAGAGAATATTATTTATTCGATCTTCTGAAAAATATGAAAAGTGAATACGTGTTCACATAAATATATAAATATAAACATAATGGATCGGGTTGCACGCCGCAACAAAACGTAAAGTGAATACGCGTTCACAAATACGTAAATATAAACATAATGGATCGGGTTGCACGCCGCAACAAAACGTAAAGTGAATACGTGTTCACCAATACGTAAATATAAACATAATGGATCGGGTTGCACGCCGCAACAAAACGTAAAATGAATACTGTCGCGCCCTTTTTCGACCGCGACTTTTTTTCTAGCGAACCCTGCTTAAAAGTGCAATGTGTTAGAAAATAAATAATAAAATGCTAAAAGAAAGTTAAGGTGTTAAAGAAGTGTTTAAAATATTAAAAATGCTAAAGGGATGCTAAAATGTGCTAATGTGCTAAGGGTTCGAGGAGTCGCCACCTAATTAATTGGGTGAATTAGGACACCTAAATGTTTAACTAGTTTGAAGTAAAACATTAACTCCATTTTAATGGTCTGCTAAACTTAATGAGATTCTGGGTAAGGGTTCTTTATTAATCTAGAGGGAAGGGGTTAGGCACCCTCTAAGATCCGCTAACTTGCGGTTGTCCTGCCAAACCTAGGGTAATTATTATGCTAAGATGCAATACATCTCTTTGAAAAGTATTTAAGTAAAAATATAAGAAGTCCTCTTGTTAATATAAGATTTAAAATATATAAAGCTAGTTCTAATTAAAACATGTATTATTATATGTGCAAAGATGACCTATACTTTTATTAGCATATCATAGTATGCCAAATGTTTAGGAGGTTTTTAATAAAAGAAATAGGGCTTTTATGTAAGTGTTAATGAGAGTCTATAACAAAATGGGTTGAAATTCTAGTAATAAAATGCTAGCGTAACGATTATGAGGATAAATAAAATTTAATGGTTTAGTATGACTTAAGCAATATGTAGTGAGTTTAACGTAATTAACCTAAAGAGAATGGTTTTCTAATCTAGAGGTTCAGGGTTTAGATATTCTAATTATTCTATTAATTAATGTAGCGTTAGACAAATAATTTACAATAAATGAATGAATGAAATGGTAGAAAATAATGAAAAGGACTCGAGGAATGGCGGTGTTATTTCGCCGGTATTCTTGGAATTTTCTGATGCGGATAGGAGATGCATAGAGGCGGGTGAATGCAAATCTCCGGTTGATCAAGGCGCGATGAGTCTCGCAATGAAACTCTTCATTTGGCTTCGGTGCATGCCATGTAAAAGAGAATGATAAGGATTAGTATATGATTAACAATATGAATGGACATATGCGTATTCGCTAACATTTAATTAAGTTACCCTCTAAAAAATAATAGAAGTTGAACAAGGGCCTAACGTTATTCAATTGGCCGGGCTTTAGTAATCGCGCAACCAACATCAGCAGAATGTTGGATTTCAGGTTTTTAAAGCAGGCATACACAATCATATTTGGGCCACATTGATTATACTAACACTTTGAAGAATAACCCAGATTTGGCCTTGATAACTATCAGGCCCTATTTCCTACTAACTAGTTTTCGATGGTTCCGAAAAAAAAAACAGCAAAACATACAGTTAGCATTTTAGTTGATAAACTCGTTTTGAATTTAAACATAAGCAGATTGTTCAGCGTGTCTCAAATTCACACAGTAGGCGGTATGATTGCAAGTCATTAGGAGTAGTTAAACACATACGGCATGAGTTACGCAAATAGACAGAACTTTTTCATATGCCGAAATAATACAACAATACACATAGAATTCAAATAAGAGGGCTGGATGGAAACTGTTCAGATTTTATTCTTTTAGCTAAGTTTTAATTCCCTGTCATAACGTATATATTTAGACCTATGTAAGGAATTAATATACATAAGATGCTTAAGATGGACTCGCAGATGCTTAAGGGTGTCTGAGAATATGTATGGCTTCGATATATATTCGATGTATATCTAAACCTCCATGTCGCGTATATCTCAGGACATCCCAGTGGAATATCTAGCGACATATGCAGAAAATCAGGGAGAGATGTATCCATCAGACATGTATAGGTTTCAACATCGCAAGACAAACATGCATACAACCGGACTGAACTATTAGCATATATGACCAGATTTAACTCAAATCAGGGATAGAAGAATAATCTGCACAACTAGGGGGTATACATGAATTGAACGAGGAGGAGGCATGCTATCACATACAAATATGTCTTCCTGGTGATACAGAGAACATTAGGACAGGATTTCGGTATACAACTGGTATAGTAGAGTCTGTATTTCCCATATACCATAAGTCGTATTCTCTGAATCTAGCCAACTGCAGAAATGGACTGAGTCTAATGTATACACCTCATCAGACCCTAAAAATAACTACTTCATTTAGTCATACAACAAACTATCAGGCGTATCGACAACCATAATCGCAAACATTAATGACAGTTAATATTGCCAAGAAGACTGTCCAGTAATTGACTTAATAAACATAAGCAGCCATCAACACATGCACAAAAATCACATCGCACACACTGACATCAAACGAATCTTAGACAGAAAGGGAGATAATTTTACCTTCTCCGGACAGCGCCCCGGGGCAGCGTATCAAGTCGTCGGTCCGCTCGACGGGTTATTGCGATGCGATTGAAAGGGAGAGCTTGTTATTGAGAATATTCATTGGTTTCGATCGATTCTTGCGAAGAAGGCGTAAGGTTTCGAATTTATGTTCTTGCTTTAGACTTAATTTTCGGATTGGTGTTGAAGAGGTTTGTTCGTAAGAAGAAGTGGGTGTATCTATTGTTCTTCGATTTGACTACTTACTCATCGCTAAGTTCGGCGCTTTCCTCTATATTTTATGATGTTCCGATGCCTCGATCGGATCATGCAGGTTCTTAATCAGCTCGACCGATGCCCATTGCATGTGTAAAGACGCTCAATTTATAACCTCAATCTCTGGGTTCTAAACTTGGTAAACCTTAAAGGCTGATTTTGGGTATATGGTGAGCTGTGATTTCGGGTATCTCCTACCATAATAGGTGTTGATTTGGTATTGATTTGCGATTTTAACAGGTAAGGTAAGGATTCTGGAGGGATTTCGCTATTCTGTTTATGGCAAGTTCGTATTCGATTTTGAATGAATGCTGGTAGGAGTAAGGAAAGTCGCTGGATTTTCCTCCCTGAAAATCCGACGAGATTCGCAGGTAAGGGGAGAGGAGTATGCGGCGGGTGCTATCATTTCTTTAGGGTTTTTTTAGGGCTGCGTTTGTTCTTGTGGGTTCTTGTATTGTGGACGATGGGGACGATGGGCAAAGTAAAAAGCGGGGGGTCTTGGGCTGGGTAGGTAGTGTGGGCCAGGTTAGTTGGGCTGGGCAATGGGCTGCTTTTTAATTAATTAGGGTATTAGTTAATTAGGGAGTTATTTTTTAATTAGTGGCAAATTATTATTAGGGGTAGAGTTTTAGGAGTTAATTAGTGGTAAATTAAACTGTGATTAAATTATTTAGGTGTTTTATTAGTTTAAGTTTGAATTTAAATTATTATAATAATAAATACGGGTGTGCTATTTAATTAGTGCTTAATACTTTAGAATGCGGCGCTATTATTAAATTGTTTATTTATGTCTGTATTAATGTTTTATTGCTGCATTTTATTATTTTAAAATTATTAAAATTATTGTTGAAAATTAGTGTAATTTTATAGTTAATGACTGGACGGGAGGGTCAAAATTGGGTGTCAACAAACACGCGTTCACAAATACGTAAATATAAACATAATGGATCGGGTTGCACGCCGCAACAAAACGTAAAGTGAATACGTGTTCACAAATACGTAAATATAATGGGTCGGGTTGACGCCGCTACAAAACGTAAAGTGAATACGCTCACAAATACGTAAATATAATGGGCCTGCCGCACGCAACAAAACGTAAAGTGAATACGTTCACGAATACGTAAACATAATGGATCGGGTTGCACGTCGCAACAAAACGTAAAGTGAATACGTGTTCACAAATACGTAAATATAATGGATCGGGTTGCACGCCGCAACAAATATGAAAGATGAATACATGTTCACATATATATAAATATGACAAGTGAATACGCGTTCACAAATATATAAATGTAATAAACATGTGGAAATGCAGGGGAATGTCTTAACGTATAATACGAGATAAAATGAAGTGTTAGTTAAACCGAGAATTTCCTATGAGGAGTTGTTGCATACTTAAAAATGTTGTAACTTTGATATGTTTTGCAATATGCTTATTACGTTATAATGTGATTGTGCTTGGAATATTGTGATGTTACTTTGAATTGCGGTAGGTTCTCACCACCTCGACGGTATGGTGACTCTTTATTTAACATGTTCAGAAAGCGTGATAGAGAAAGGCTCCACGCCAAGGCTAGCGATCGTCTCAGCCTCTTGTCATACCAAGTCCATTGTTTCGCTTGGTACTGTCGAGTTCGAATGTCGGTTCAATGTCTCGAAATGCCCGTGGAATCAGTCTCCCTTCCAACTTAGAATAATATTTGTCAGTATGTCTATGTAGAAACAATATTTGCACGAGCATGGGCTCGCGTTATATTTTCAATAAAATCATAAACAAATTTCTTTATTGTTATTTTTATTAATAGCTCCGTATTTGAATATAAGTTTAAAATTCTAAATAAAGAGAATTAAATGGTGCTCCTGGTGGAAAATAATTGTCCAGGTGTCATCACGCCCTAAGTAAAGACTTAGGAAAAGTCGGGGCGTGACATTTATCATTGTGGAAATTATATATGCAAATAAACTATCTTTATGGAAAATTCAACGTTTGATATGTAATCATGAAACCCTTTTGCTTTTGACTTCATCTTTTGCACTCTTTAATTTATCATTATCTCTGCTTTAGACAGGAGGATCTCAAGTCAATTGGAATGACATACTGACTCAGACATATGAGAAGGCAAATGAGTGTCTTGAAACAAACTATTATGGTGTGAAAAGAATGACTGGAGCATTTATTCCATTCCTCAAATTATCTAAGTCGCCAAGGATATGTGATGCTGTGTGTCAAAAGTATTACCAGTTGTTGACTTGTTGATATTGATAGTTGTTGAGGAGTAGATGATTCCCTAAGGTTCCAGTAGTTGTTAGCTGCTAAGCAGCTGTTAGTTTGCTGAAGTTAAGCTGCTGGGCAGTTGCTGATTTATGAGATTCTAAAATCTGATTTCTGCCTTCAGATATCCCTTGATAAATTCGCTCATTAAAAAACAGATGCTACACCCGATTAGTTTGTTGCACGTGAAGTTGAATCTGATGCTATATTTTGAGCTAAAACAGGTGTAAAACTTGTTTAATGTCAGTCACTACCGTATCTTTTAGCATAGTTGCTTTGTTTTCTTGGTCAAAAACGCCGATTGTTATTCTTTGGTTTTCTTGGCCGAAAATTGTTGTTAAAAATGTTCTAGACAGCTATAATATTCCCGATATTCACTGATTCGAATGTGAGGCTACACTTAGGCCAATGAAATTGAAATAGAGGTCGCGTTCCTTCGATTTCGATATAATACTGATTTGAACATGATACTGCATGACCCTTCCGGAAAGGTTGTTCCTCGATTTGCTTTCCTTCGGAAAAGGCGATGATGATACTTATGGATTTATTACATATATACTGGATACCAACATGCTTGGGGGGCGACTAGATTGACTGACAAGTCACTAGGACACACTCATGACTTGTTTGAGATGTCCTTTTACAAAATATAGATCTGAGCCTTCCATAATTATAACTCCTATTATTTTATTACAGATCCGGAGGTTTTACTCGTATTTATTCATTTTACTAACTCTTTTACTAAGTGTCTTTTGCAGATACCCGGAGACGCATTCTAAAGTTAAAACCCGCTAAGTTCTCTTCACTCCCTCTTTATATGATTTTAACTTTCTTGTTAAATACATACCCTACTGTGTTGTGATTATATTGTTGTTGACTGATTTGGTACTACACTTTATATTTGTTGTTTCATTGAGGATATTTTGAGTTCGGGTGATACAAGTATTCCTCTTTATGTAAGTATATCGATCTTCATTTTATACTTGACAATATGACAATATTTTGGGTTATCAACGGGTTTACTCCTAGATCAATAAAATCATGCACATATCATATAATAGGTATTTCTTAAAAAGTAAATGATCTGGGTCATTGTTCATACCCAACCATATTTGTATGAGGTTATTTGTGTAAGTATGTTTATTTGTTGGACATTTCTATTCTAACTATGTTTTTGTAACATCTATGTTTTGCAGTTTGTTCATAGTTCACCACTCAAAGTTTATCCTACAAGCAAAATGAAGAATTTTCGAATTAATTGGGCAGACTACTTGTACAATCGATTCCTCAAAGAAAAAATGGAAGATTGAAACTATTAGTTAGTATTTTGATGTAATTGTTGAATATGTCGTATTGTTATTAGTTAATGATTGTAAGCTACTAATGATTGAGATACTATTTTAAATATATTATTATATTTTATGCAAATGATTATATTATATTATATTTTGAATGAGTATTCTTTTTGTTATCTTTTTGATATTTTATTTATTAGGTGAAAAAACAAGAGGGGGGGGGGGGGGGAATAGGTACCAAAACAATAAATAAAAAGTAAAAAAAAAACAGATAAAACACTTGGATTGCGCTTTTTTAAGTGCTATGCAAGCTAGTATCTTCAAAATAGAAGTATAACTTGCATAACGTTTTTTTTGCGCTATCTAAGAAAAGCGCTATGATAGTAGTAAGCTTGCATAACGTTTTTTAAGCGCTATCTAAGCTATCATAGTGATAGCTTAGATAGCGCTTAAAAACGCTATGCAAGCCTTAAAAAAAACGCTATGCAAGCGTTTTTCTGTAGTAGTGCCGACACTATCAAATAGGGTTTTAAACATTCATTAGATTAAATAAAGACCTAGTTCTCTAAGTTTTCATCAACTAACTCACAACGCATTTTAACATACAAAAGTACAGGATGTAATATTTGTGGTCAGTGTATAGAAGACATCAATCACATCTTCTTTGGTTGAGACATTGCCAGTTCCTTCTGGCCTAACCTGGAACTTCAAAGTACCACCAGACAGCCACTTCAACCCAATGGAGTGAGCCATACCAACTGGCCTGCAATCTGGCATAATATCCAAAATGAACACTTCAATAAATTCATCAAATGGGATATCCTTATTCCTTTATGTTTCTGGAACATATGGCTCTGCAGGAATAACAACTTGTTTAATGATAAGAAAGAGGAAGTCAATGTCTACGACACCATATCAAGAGCTAATGAATTCCACTTCCTTGTGGGCAAGAATGCAAATGCCAGGAACACTGTCACTATTGAACTCAATGGAATCCACCTGGGCATGGAATTTTTAAACTAAACAATGATGGCTCTGCACGAAACAATCCTGGTATTGGGGGGTGGGGGTGGGGGTGGGAGGGCCTCAAGATTGCAGTCCAACACAATTTGCAACCTCTAGACATTTCATCAAATTCAATGGAGGCCATTAACATGATAAAATATGGACATCTGCCTTATAACAACATTATTTTTTAATGCAGGTTCTTGATGCTGAGACTGGGAACTCCAGGCCTGAACCACACCTTCAGGGAGCAAAATAGGGTGACTGATCATCTGACCAAGGAGGGGGCAAGACATGAGTGTTTTGAAGAAATTAATATTTTGACAGTTTCTCTTGTGTTTGCCACCAATGCTGTGTGGGAAGACTTTTTAGGAATTATGTTTAATAGATTTTTTTTGGTCTGTAAGAGTAATTTACCACTAGACAACTCAGTTCCGGGCACTGTTGCGTCCCCAAACACTTCTTTTGATAACTGTTGTGTCCCCATACATATATATATATATATATATATTATATATATTAATTTCACACAAAAAAAGAAGGAAAGAACAAAAACCGATTTCTTTTTGTTTTTTTTTTGTTTTTTTTTTGTTTTTGATAATCCGCGAATCTCGCCGATGCACTATATACTTATCTTCACAAGACGAATGGAACGTTCTTACGCCACCACTGCCGTAAATCGCGGGATGTGCGCGCATTCGGATTCGTCCGACGGCACCAACGGATCAACGCTATAGGTCCGACTTCGGCGATTGTCCGGCGAGTATCAAACCCACACCGCAACGCCCGCCGATTAAACTATCGATTTTAATACGGCGATACGCCTTGAGAACGAATGCCGAGAATCGAACTTATGACTCTAAGGCCACAAATTTGACTAATGAGCACTATCTTTGGATCCGATTTCTTTTTGTTGAAACGATGTTGAGGATCCAAAAGTGGAACTTCAAATATCTTTTGTTTTTCCATCTCTCTCGTAAATAGTGACGGGTCCAACTACAAATTTGTAGTCTGAAAAAATCAATTTAAATATATATTTCAAAATCAAAACTCAAAATCACTCTCGATCACAAGCTTTCCGGGGGAGGAGACAAAATAAATTGAAAGAAATAATTTGTTGATTATTTTCATTAATTGAAAGACAATATATACAATTTACATATTTTCATAATAGGAGAATCATATTCCTATTCTACTCCTAAAATCTTATTCTATTTTGAGACTAATTATACAATTATGATAAGTGTACAATACAAATATTCACTAAACAACTCCTAAATCGTCCAATATCCCGTGATATACACTATATATGGAAAGTGTATATCACGGGTGAATACTAACCTAAACCAAGAGTAATATACATATGATATACACGTGTATATCGTGTATATCATATGTATATTTAACACACACCCGCAGTCATAGCGAGCGGTCGTCGTACGCTGAGACTGTCTCTAAAATCTTCAAAAAGGACAGAGGGAAGGAAGACTCTTTGTAAAGATGTCTGCAATTTGATACTTGGAAGAGACATGACAGACGCGTACTTGACCACGAATTACCTTTTCGCGAACAAAGTGAATGTCCATCTCGATATGTTTAGTGCGCTGGTGCTGAACCGGATTACCAGAAAGGTAGATGACACTAGCATTATCACAATAAACCAATTTCGCCTTCTGAATAGGACAATGAAGCTCTAACAGCAGATTACATAACCAAGATGATTCAGAGACCACATTAGCTACCCATCGATACTCGGCCTCTGCACTGGAGCAGAACAAAGTCTACTGACGTTTCGCAGACCATGAGACCAAGTTATTACCAAGGAACATACAATAGCCAGACGTAGAGCGTCTGGTGTCCGGATAGTCACCCCAATCAGCATTCGTATACGAGACAAATGTAGACGTCGATGAAAGATATAAATGTAAGTCATAGTCAAGAGTCCCCTGAATATACCAAACAATTCGTTTGAGCGCATTCATATGCTCAACCCTTGGATCATGCATAAACAAACACACATGTTGTACGACATACATAATATCTTGTCTCATGAACGTAAGATACTGAAGGGCCCCTACAAGGTTGCGATAGCGGGTCGGATCCTCATAAGGTGAGCAAGTTGCAGCACCCAACTTAGGTTTAGTATCAACCAGAGTGGAAGTGGACTTATAGGATGACATCCCAGCCCTTTCAATGATCTCAGTTGCATACTTCCTCTGGGATAAGAACAACCCACCTGCATAACGAGTGACAGCAATTCCCAAAAAGTAACTAAGTCTTTCATAGCAAACTCATAACTGAGCATTGTCATTATAGACTGACGTAATGCATCAGAAGAGGCAATCAAGATAATATCATCCACATATAAGAGTATATAAGCCAAGGAAGATCCACGATGATATATGAACAATGAATTATCAGACATGTTGTGAGAGAACCCAATAGTCGAAACATAGTCTGCAAACCGCTTATACCAAGCTCGTGGAGACTGTTTAAGCCCATACAAGGACTTCTTCAACAAACAGACATGATGAGGATATTTTGATCTCTAAACCCCAAGACTGATGCATATAGATTGTCTCCTTGAGATCATGTAAAAAAATATTCTTCACATCTAACTGATGAATGAGTCATGCTTTCAAAATAGCAAGTTGAGCACAATGCGAATGGTAGACGACTTGACCACCAGACTAAATGTCTCGCCACAATCCAGCCCAACATGCTGAGTCTTACCATCACCTACAAGACGAGTCTTATGCCTCGCAAACGAGCCGTCAGAATTATCCTTATGAGCAAAAATCCACATAGACCGAATAATATTAACACCAGATGGACGGGGCACCAACTCCCACATATTATTATCAATAAGATCATTATATTTATCGGTCATAGTAATTTTCCAATTTGGGTCATTTAAAGCATACATAAGATTACGAGGTAAGGGTCATTTAAGAACATTAGAATTTAAATTAAAATATCTTTTTGGTTTAAAAATACCCGTTTACTACGAGTGCCTAGCCTTTGACTCGGCGGAGAATTGTGCGGATTTTGAAAAATATCAAGATACTGGACGGACTGGCCAGCAGGCAGTGGGCCTGCTGGCCCAACACTGGACATTGGCGACGGAATTGGGCTAGATCCCGTCACTGGAACAGTGGCGAGAATGGGCTGGGAATCTGGCCCAATTCTCGTCACTGGTCTAGTTTCGGGATTTGCTACCGTGGCTGTAATTGTTGGGCCAACGAGCAGTGGGCCCGCTGGTGGATTTGGGGTGCGGGACACGTCCGAAAAATAGTGAATAATATAAGGGGATATATCATCGTTCAAAAAATTATTTGAACTAGGCACGAGACTATTTACCATAGCAAACGGAAATTGGGATTCATCAAATATTACATGGTGACTAATGATGATTTTATTAGAGGATAAATCAAAATATTTGTAACCACGATGATTTGACGTATAACCCAAAAACACACAAGGGATAGAACGGGTCTAAAGTTTTGTTAATTGTGGTGGACGAAAACAACGGATAACATAAACACCCAAAGACCTTAAGATGTGAATACAAAGGAGTCTTATTATATAAAATTTGAAGCGGGACGAATACGTCAAGTCTTTTATAAGAAGTATGTTAATGAGATATATAGTCATTTGTAGTGCATGATGCCAAATATTATGCGGTACGGAAGCATGAATCAATAAAGTTCAGACAATGTTATTAATGGTACAAATTTTGCGTTCGGCTTTTGTCACGCCCCGACTTTTCCTAAGTCTTTACTTAGGGCGTGATGACACCTGGACAATTATTTCCCACCAGGAGCACTATTTAATTCTCTTTATTTAGAAATTTGAACTTATATTCAAATACGGAGCGATTAATAAAAATAACAATAAAGAAATCTGTTTATGACTTTATAAAAAAAACATAACGCGAGCTCATGCTCGTGCAAATATTGTTTCTACATAGACATACTGACAAAGATTATTCTAAGTTGGAAGGGAGACCATTCCACACGGGCATTTTCCGAGACACTGGAACTGACATCCTGAACCTGACGAATACCAAGCCCGAAGCAATGGACTTGGTATGACAAGAGGCTGCGGGACGATCGTTAGCCTTGGCGTGGAGCCTTTCCTCTATCACGCTTTCCTGAAACATGTTAAATAAAGAGCCAGCCCTACCATCTGGGGCTGAGTGAGAACCTTACCCTTCAATTCAAAGTAACACCACAATATTCCAAGTGCAATCACATTATATCGTAATAAGCATATTGCAAAAAACATATCAGGTTACAACATTTTTAAATATGCAACAACTCTTCATAGGAAATTCTCGGTTTAACTAACACTTCATTTTATCTCGTATTATACGTTAAGACATTCCCCTGCATTTCCACGTGTTTATTACATTTATATATTTGTGAACGCGTATTCACTTTTCATATTTATATATAGGTGAACATGTATTCATCTTTCATATTTGTTGCGGGGTGCAACCCGATCCATTATATTTACGTATTTGTGAACACGTATTAACTTTACGTTTTGTTGCGGCGTGCAACCCGATCCATTATGTTTACGTATTTGTGAACGCGTATTCACTTTACGTTTTGTTGCGGCGTGCAACCCGATCCATTATATTTACGTATTTGTGAACGCGTATTCACTTTACGTTTTGTTGCGGCGTACAACCCGATCCATTATGTTTATATTTATATATTTATGTGAACACGTATTCACTTTTCATATTTTTCAGAAGATCGAATAAATAGTATTCTCTTTCCCAACATTCTGTCATTCATACTTGTAACGATTATAACTTTTTAACCATAACTCCAACTAAGGTGTTTCTCAAGCGGAAACTAAGGTAAGACGGAGATCTTTCACTGTACCAAATTTCATTTAAAACTACTTTGGGTAACTAACACAAATTTATCCTCAAACAGCCACATGAAATTTGTTTCGGCAGAATTCTTATTAAACAGAACTCAATCTTAGAATAGTCATAACTCCTAATCTGTAAACCTGTTCAAGCCCCATAAAATCTCAAAACGACGAGAACAGAGAGCTACACGTCTCCATGTGAACCATCCTTTCATATTCTGTACCATTTGGTACAGTTTTACCCTTTTATTCGCTGCCCTTCCTGGATCTCGATAGATCCGAGGCAGAAACCGTAAACCGCGATAACTCTCAATCCGTAAGTCTGATAGACCCCCGTAAGGTCTCAAAATGTCCACAACAGAGAGATATAGAACTTTCATGTAGCAACAATTTTCATATTCCCCACATATAAGTACAGTTTTACGTTTCAACGTCCTGTCCTTCTGGATTCCGATGAATCCGAGGTAGCAACTTCAAACTACAATAACTCTCAACTCGTAAGTCCGTTTTAATAACTTTTTATCTATATCTGTCCGTAACAGAGAGATTTACAACCATGTAAATTTCATATAATTCTAATAAGTAAAACTCAATAAAAACAGTCCGTAATTATGCCTTTCCGAATTTCGGCCAAATCTAAGGCAGGAACTTTGAACTATGATAACTTTCAAACCGTATGTCCATTTTACCTCATTTTTTGTTCTATATGATTATATTAGAGAGGTGTACCACTCCTCCGAATTTCATCAAATTATAACATTTATAACTCAGTGAGAACAGTTCGTAAAGTTCATGACGCAACTAGTTGTCTAAACAATCAAAAGTTCAATATTTCTTTTCAACACTCAATTCTTATTCTAACATGTATTGAACTTAAAATGAAGGATGTTACCAAAAATTTCTGAGTGAGAAAACTCACTTTGTAAGTGTGAAAAAGGATTGTGGTTCGGTTGCTACAAGTGGTCCTTACTCCTTAGTGTTCCCTAATTTTCTTGTTCTCATTCCTCCCTTGATATTTTCTTGATTTTTTCCTTCTTGTTCACTTGATTATTTTCCTGATTTATATTCCTTGTACTAGGTACTTTATTTTGTGCTAAATACACTATATAAGTTGAAGTGTTTGTATAACCTATGAGAGGTGGAAGGACAAGAGTTGGAGGGGAAATGAAAAGGGGGGAAGGGAAGGGGTGAACGTGCATGTTAATGTGCAAATTTTTTTTCTTCTTATTTTCATTTTATCTATCTATTTATCCAACTTTAACACTAACTCTATCCCATGCAATTTATTCTTTGTTTTCTTATATATATATATATATATATATATATATATATATATTTATTAACACAACCACAACTATATATTACTATTTTTTTTCCCGGATTTTACAGCTTTTCCATTTTGTGAAGACGTATGAGGACAAGAAAAATGAAAATGGATCCCATTATTAGCACAAAATTCTCGAAATACCCCAAAAAATTATTTGTCATTATCACATTGAATATTTTTTATTTTCCGTTCGAATTAGATTCTAATGAATAATCTAAATTTTAAGAAAACGGAAAACACTTGAGATTTTTTCTCTATCGAAAAAGTCCATAAAAACTTATAATAATCAT
The DNA here is from genome assembly GCA_029844215.1 of Przewalskia tangutica. Taxonomy (NCBI): domain Eukaryota; kingdom Viridiplantae; phylum Streptophyta; class Magnoliopsida; order Solanales; family Solanaceae; genus Przewalskia; species Przewalskia tangutica. Next base: position 154,163,475 of record CM056720.1, read on the forward strand.
CCAAAAATATAACATAATAACGATAACCCAAAGAACTGAGAACAGTAAATGTCCATAAATCGCTATGAATAATATCGAATGACATTAAAATATAAGAATTAGAGTCTACAAATGACAACTTAACATTTTTTCCTAATGAACAATATTGACAATTCAGAGTACTATGCGTACCCTTACAGAAAATAAATTTATTTTTATCTAAGGAGGACAAAATGGATGACCCCGGATGACCTAAACGAGCATGCCACAAGGAAGGAGCAAGGGCGACAAATATGGATGGCAAGACTTGACTTGAAAGACCGAAACGTGGTGTGATCGGATAAAGATCTCTCATACTATCACACCTCATGAGAGGACTCCCCTTCTTGAAATCTTTCACAGAAAACCCAAACGGATCAAATGCAACAGAAACATAATTATCCGTGGTGAATTTATGAACATACACTAAATTTTTAATCAATTTAGGGGTATAAAGGATATTTTCAAGATAAGAGGTGGATGGGGTGGAGACAAAGTTTTATGACCATAACTACGAATCGAAATAGAATTACTATTACCAACAATTATACCACGAGGGTTGCTCAAATTGGAATAAGATGAGAGAGTATCATGATCGGATGCCATGTGGGTAGTGGCGTCGGTGTCCATGTACCAATTCGAGTCCGGTTGAGTTAATACAAGTGTGTGCATTGCGGCTTCAATATCGATTTGTGTGGGGCCCGCTGTATGATGGGCATGCGGAGGCTGAGGCCCAAACACCCCGGCTTGCTGCCCCGGCCCATCACTGCATCGAATAAAGCTGGTCTGTTGTGAGTTGGGCCTGAAGGGTGGCCAACCCATTGCCCGTGATAGGAAGGCCTAGCAAAATAAGGGTTGTTGGGTTTGCTAGGCCACCGCCCACTGGTCCAGGCCCACGGCCGTGGGGCTGATGGATCGGCAGTCGACGCGTAATTTATCCTCGTGAACGAACTTGACCTGCTCCTTTAGTTTAGGGCTATAGAGTTTACTTGCTTCTCACTAACGACAGAATCGCCACTAGAACCCAACCCTTAAGAGGCTAAGGTCCAAGGGGCTACTGGATCGGGCTTTCGCCATTGTCCAAGATTCCCCACTGCTGCCCCCCGTGGGAGTCCCTTATCAGAGAGGGGCCCGCGGGGCTTATTTATTGAAAAAGGGGAGGGGAGGAAGAATGGAAAGCCTAACTTTATTGATGGGACATTTTGATCCCCTTTTCCTCTCATCCGTATTCGATCCCCGCTTTTCCTATTCCTTGAGCTATTCGCAATCAACTGTTGAGACGGAAAAGTCTTGTTACCGCTACGTGGCTCCCTTCTGTTAAAAGGCTACGCTTCTCCCATTCTTTGTCCTTCTTCCTTTTAGGAAGAAATCGAAATGCTTGACCTATACCTAGCTCACTCGTGCCATTTTCTTCTTTCTTCGTAATTCAACGGCAAAAAGTCGACGAATATTCAAAATCTGTTTCAAGAATGACAAGCCTGAATCGCTAGTAATCGCCGGTCAGCCATAGGGCGGTGAATTCGGAGCTTTCTTCTAACAATCCCTTATTTGGTATGTCACGAAATCATGAAGCGAACTCGTATCTGTCATGGGGGGGGGGGGGGTTCCTGAAACATGCCTTAAAAACATCGGAAATTGGGTGCAAAATAAGGGTTGTTGGGGTTGCTGACCGCCCATCGTCCGTGCCCACGGCCGGGCCCAAGGTGGACCAGTTGGGATGTGGCTATCGCCACGAACCGGGCCGTGGTAGTGCCCTACCTGGGCACCCTTCTACCTTAACAATACAATTAAACTGCGGAAATTAAATAACCCCTCATTTTTTTTTTTCTTTAAAAACAACCGTACGTGCAAGGGCAAAGCCAAGGCTGCCATATATACATAACCAAAAGACACTACACCGCATACGAGTCCATCCACATATGAATACGGCACTCTAAGAGTTAAATCGAAATGTGACGGACAAGGCCCCGTACCCAGCCCAAAACTGTACAAAGCACATCTTGAAGGACATATACCAAAAGATAAACTCACGGATAGAGGAGCTATCCAAACACCCTGAGCAGGATCCTACACCAGCCGTTCACCAAACAGCGTACCTAAACCTGCGGCGTGAACGCAGCCCCCCGCAGGAGGTCAGTACGAAGAATGTCCCAAGTATGTGAACAGTAAGTCCTGTACTGAAATCATAACGATCTAAACAAAGCAGGAGACATGTATGATAGCCAACCTACGATACAAAACACATAGCGATCATATCAAGTCGGGGCGCAAGCCTCAAGGTCACTACTCGGATATAACTATGGGTCTCACGCCCATAATATCAATCATGCGTGGAATCCTTCCTCTGCAGTGATCCATGATATAACATAACATCAAGTCCCACCGGTGGTATAGCATCTTGGGGTTTACCCTCACTTATACTCTTACCGGAGAAGGTGGTAAAGCGGTGGTATAGCGTCTTGGGGTTTACCCTCACTTATACTCTCTTACCTGGAGGAGGTGGTATAACGTCTTGGGGCTTGCCTCATTTATACTCTTACCCTATCTCAACGGTCGTCAAACAACACATAAAGCGCGGGTATGCAGCGTCTTGGGGTTTACCCTCACTAATACTCTTACCACGGAGGTGGTATAACGTCTTGGGGCTTGCCCGCCATTTATACTCTTACCCTATCTCGTGACCATCAAACAAGACATAAGCACTACCATGTCTTCTATAAAAATCCGAATTTAATCCAAGTACTACAAGTAACGAGCATACAGTGGAATCCACATCACCGTCGACGTCAAGAACTTTACAAGACGGTAACCCTTCAACCGATAGTCGCGACAACTTAATAAAACATAATACTTGCACTCAAAGGCTATTTCCAGCACATATAGGCAAGTTCTCAATTAACCAAGCCAAAGTACTTATCAAGGCACATATAGGATAATTCTCATTTTATCAAGCCAAAGTACTAATCAAGGCATACATAGAATAATTCTCTTTTAACAAGTCAAAGTACTTATCAAGGCACACTTAGACAAATTCTCAATTTATCAAGCCAAAGTACTAATCAAAGCATACATAGAATAATTCTCTTTTAACAAGTCAAAGTACTTATCAAGGCACACTTTAGACAAATTCTCAATTTATCAAGCCAAAGTACTAATCAAGGCATACATAGAATAATTCTCTTTTAACAAGTCAAAGTACTTATCAAGGCACACTTAGACAAATTCTCAATTTATCAAGCCAAAGTACTAATCAAGGCATACATAGAATAATTCTCTTTTAACAAGTCAAAGTACTTATCAAGGCACACTTTAGACAAATTCTCAATTTATCAAGCCAAAGTACTAATCAAGGCATACATAGAATAATTCTCTTTTAACAAGTCAAAGTACTTATCAAGGCACACTTAGACAAATTCTCAATTTATCAAGCCAAAGTACTAATCAAGGCATACATAGAATAATTCTCTTTTAACAAGTCAAAGTACTTATCAAGGCACACTTTAGACAAATTCTCAATTTATCAAGCAGTACTACATAATGCATTCTTTTATAAAAGACTCCTTTCTATGTAAAGCTCCAAGATACTAACACCCGTAGTATCAAGGCGTGTCTATTTTTCAAAGTAAGTTACTACACTTTTAGAAAACTCATTTCAAAGCTTGAAATCAAGTAACTCCAAATTTTCACAATCTAGGCAACTTATGCCGATTAATCAAAATAGACAACTTTCTAACCTTTCATAAAACCGTTATAACCAACTTCCCATAAAGCCGTTATAACCCTTTATGGTTTTAGACATATCCATTCCTTCAATAACCAAGAGACTTATACTATTAAAACCAAGTATCACATACTTACAAAACAAGTTCTTAACTTTCAAAAATACTTCAAGTCTCTTAATAGTTAGAAAACAAGTTTTCTTCTACTTTTTTTAAACCTCAAGTAACTTCACCCTTAGCACAAGTTACTTCTCTTAAATCATGTCATTTCTCCTCTTTTAAATCAAATAAGTAAATCACTCCTTTGACTCTAAAGTCATTATAATGACCTTTAGGTTTTAGAACTAAGGCACTAGCCAAAGATTTGGAAATCACTTCCTTTTCAAGTCTCTATGCACTTTAAGAAAAATACCTTCACTTTTAAGAATCCAAACTTCCTAAGGAAAGGGATTATACTACTTACAATTTAAACATCAAAGTACACTCAGGAAGTACATAGAACAAATTCTATTTTAGGCAATCCAAATACAAGCAAGGAATGGATCATTGAGGAGTAGAACTTACTTTCTTTATTCTAAGGAATCATGCTAGAAGAGGAGATAGTTCACATACCTTTCGGCTAATATCCACAAGCTAAGCCGAATACGCGTGCGTAGAAGTGTCAACCTATAATGGTCACAACAAGACTATCAACTTCTAGTCTCAACGTAGAATAATACTAAGTATAGGTCTCTAATTCTACGGAAAATCGGGCAAAGACTTCCTTTGTTTCTACTCACTTTGCCACCTTTTTCAAGGTCGAATACAATAACCAACACGCCACATTTAAGGCTCCAAACAACAACCAAACAAAGGGATTACACGCCTTACAATACGTGTAAAATTCGCCCCACAATTCATACGAAATAGTCTAAGGCACACTAGCCAATTCTCTACCAACTTACATAAAGAACACTAAGTCTTTTCCAATCCTTTTCCAATTCCAAGTTCTAAGGTCTAACATGTTATATAGTCTAAACAACTTCAACAACTACACTTTCCTTCTTTATACAACATGACGCTAAACTAATAATCGACTAGAATTGAAATCTTAAAGTTAAACATGCTAGATTTGGATTAGGGTTCCAATAGCCAATAAACATATCAAACTTCATACTATATTACACATGCTTGCTAAAATCCATAGCTACAACAATAAGTAAGCCTTAACTATTAAAGCGACAAAATTTATACCTTTAAAGCCCTTAAAATTTCCAAGATTGAAGTCGCGCCTTAGCAATTCTTAGCTCCTTTCCTTAAGTTCCAATCCGCTCAAGCACTCCTTGAGGCTATGAAGAACCCATCTTCAAGTTCCAACTTCAAAGTTGAAGAACTCCCTTAGTTTCCGCTTGCGACTAACGTGAAAACTCCGTTTTTGAAATCTTTCTATTGAGATAACCTTACAATACCCTTGGGAACATTGGGTTAAAGTCTTGTGAACAAAGGATCAAAACTACAAATTTTTGTGTGGGAACATGGCAAACCCAGGAAGCAACTATAGTGGACAACAAGGTTTCTAATTTTTCTAAGTGTAGAAATGCCAAGTCTTGCTACTAGTAGTATACTTATAACCTGATGGAGGGCTTGGATAACAACACTTGTTAAAATTGGAGGAAGAGATCAAGCCAAATGGCTCTTGACTTGGTCAACAATGTCAGCTATTAATTAGCAAGACTTTCTCATCTACACAATGGTCAAATGACCATTTTACCCCTCACCATTTCGTCCAAGACCACGTGTGGGGTGCCACGTGTCGCCTCTCGTTCGTCCATAAAATTCTCAGAACCTCGTGGGCCCCACAAAACGTAAAATTCCTCGGGTGGGCCACGTGACCAAATCCGTAAAAATAAATTTCCATAAAAATACTAAGTCCATACTCTTCAATAATGCATTTTGAGAATCCAATTCTCAATAACGAACATTTTTCCTTTCCGACGTCAGGAAGATTTTCCGTCGGAAAAACAATTCTTCCTTTCGTACGAATTTCCAAGTCTTGTTTCCTTTCGTACATTCTCTTTTACGAGTTACGGACTTACGGGTGTAACATTCTTCCCCTTAGAAACATTCGTCCCGAATGTTCTTAGTCGATTGTCACGCTTATACAAACTCGCACAATCTCTATACTATGCCTATCGATCAAATGCACAAGACCAGCGATGTCACGCATCACCACATAACATACGTAAACATAATAATGGACCTTCCGTCAGTGGTCCCTTCTCACAAAACTCGAAGGTTCTGGTCTTCCCAAACACGGGATCCTAGAGGTTCCTTTCTTTCCTTACTTGTCATACTTTCTCAGACTTTCAAACTCATCTAGTACACGACAAAATCTCAAATTCTGTTTACGTTCCCCAATCCTTGGAGTTACTAACCAACTTGCCATTATGCTACTTGAATTTCCGCTAAGGCCTTCTCGATCCTTACGACCTAGTTCGGTGGAACGCGTCCCACAAACTCGCACAACGATTAACTAAACTTGGGCTGGCATGCTCAGGACCCTATCACATAACGGGACCATTTCTAACTGACATTCCACCATTCCAAACTATCGGCTGACTCGAAATGAGTCCTTAAACCGACTCATCGTCACTGTAACTTCTCATTCTTAGTCTGAAATAAATCTCTCTCTTATCTCAAGGTACTCCTTACCCTACCCCTATTCACTAGAGGTTCACACATAAGCCAAAGTATTTCTACTGCACTCTTCCTATCGGCCTTACACTTATACGGGTAATTACAAGTTGTGAACTCTATACAACTATAGTCTCGGTTCACCTATCATTCTTGTCAACATTCTTACTTCTCACTTTACTAATCAAAGTATCCCTACCTGCAGGGTACTATCACTTACTATTAGCACGCTATCTTGGTCAATAACATAATCGCTTCCTCATGCGACCCTATAGTCTTCTCTAACAGAAAGCTGGAGGCTCGGTCTTTGGGCCTCAAACCTGGCGCAGAAGACCTCGCCGACTGTGGAACAACATCCGGTATAACCTGGGCATAAGCCCTATCAACTCCATGAGTCTGACTAGTAGCTCCTGCTACTCCTTTGCCCTACAAGGCCGTTGCCCTCGAGGCATAATCAGAACAACAATACGTCGAGAGGAATTATCTTACTAACACGGCTCTGTGGCACGATCTTGAGTGAGAAGAATAGAAACCAACTCCTAAATGTCTGTAGCCTCCTGTTTATGGGTGTGGCGCGCAACACACCGATAATCAAGACTCTACTAGACACGGTCAGAGACATTCGAGGACCGACCGCTCGATACCACTCTGTCACGCCCGAACCGGGCGTGGTGTGCCCTACACAGGCACCTTCTACCTTAACAATACAAGTAAAGCTGCGGAAATTAAATAACACCTCATTTTTTTCTTTTAAAACAACAGATGCGTGCAAGGGCAAAGCGACAAGGCGCCATATATACATAACCAAAAGACACTACACCGCATACGAGTCAAATCCCATACGTATGAATACAGACCTCTGGAGTTAAATCAAATGTGACGGACAAGGCCCACGTACCCAAAACTGCATACAAAGCACATCTTGAAGGACATATACCAAAAGACAAACTCACGGATAGAGGAGCTATCCAAAACCACGAGCGGATCCTACACTGCCGATCACCAAACAGCGTACCTAAACTCGGCGTGAACGCGGCCGAAGGAGGTCGATGCGAAGAATGTACCAAGTATGTGAACAATAAATGCGTAATGAAATCATAACAGTCTAAACAAAGCGGAGACATGTATGATAGCCAACCTACGGTACAAAACACATAGCGGTCATATCAAGTCGGACGCGAAGCCCTCAAGGTCACTACTCGGATATAACTATGGGTCTCACGCCCATAATATCAATCATGCGTGGAATCCTTCACCGCGTGATCCATGATATAACATAACATCAAGTCCCACCGGTGGTATAGCATCTTGGGGTTTACCCTCACTTATACTCTTACCCGGAGAAGGTGGTAAGCGGTGGTATAGCGTCTTGGGGTTTACCCTCACTTATACTCTTACCTGGAGGTGGTATAACGTCTTGGGGCTTGCCCGCCATTTATACTCTTACCCTATCTCAACCCGTCAAACAACACATAAAGCGGGTGGTACATCGTCTTGGGGTTTACCCTCACTAATACTCTTACCTCGGAGGAGGTGGTATAACGTCTTGGGGCTTGCCGCCATTTATACTCTTACCCTATCTCGGCCGACCATCAAACAAGACATAAGCACTACCATGTCTTCTATAAAAATCCGAATTTAATCCAGTACTACAAGTAGCGGAAGCATACCCGTGGAATCCCACATCACCGCTTGCGTCGTCCCAAGAACTTACAATGACAAGACGGAATCAACCGAGAGTCGCGACAACTTAATAAAACATAATACTTGCACTCAAAGGCTATTTCCAAGACATATAGGCAAGTTCTCAATTAACCAAGCCAAAGTACTTATCAAGGCACATATAGGATAATTCTCATTTTATCAAGCCAAAGTACTAATCAAGGCATACATAGAATAATTCTCTTTTAACAAGTCAAAGTACTTATCAAGGCACACTTAGACAAATTCTCAATTTATCAAGCCAAAGTACTAATCATAGCATACATAGAATAATTCTCTTTTAACAAGTCAAAGTACTTATCAAGGCACACTTTAGACAAATTCTCAATTTATCAAGCCAAAGTACTAATCAAGGCATACATAGAATAATTCTCTTTTAACAAGTCAAAGTACTTATCAAGGCACACTTAGACAAATTCTCAATTTATCAAGCCAAAGTACTAATCAAGGCATACATAGAATAATTCTCTTTTAACAAGTCAAAGTACTTATCAAGGCACACTTTAGACAAATTCTCAATTTATCAAGCCAAAGTACTAATCAAGGCATACATAGAATAATTCTCTTTTAACAAGTCAAAGTACTTATCAAGGCACACTTAGACAAATTCTCAATTTATCAAGCCAAAGTACTAATCAAGGCATACATAGAATAATTCTCTTTTAACAAGTCAAAGTACTTATCAAGGCACACTTTAGACAAATTCTCAATTTATCAAGCGAGTACTACATCGACATTCTTTTATAAAAGACTCATTTCTATGTAAAGCTCAAGATACTAACACCGTAGTATCGGCGTGTCTATTTTTCAAAGTAAGTTACTACACTTTTAGAAAACTCATTTCAAAGCTTGAAATCAAGTAACTCCAAATTTTCACAATCTAGGCAACTTATGCGATTAATCAAAATAGACAACTTTCTAACCTTTCATAAAGCCGTTATAACCAACTTCCCATAAAGCGTTATAACCGCTTTATGGTTTTAGACATATCCATTCCTTCAATAACCAAGAGACTTATACTATTAAAACCAAGTATCACATACTTACAAAACAAGTTCTTAACTTTCAAAAATACTTGAGTCTCTTAATAGTTAGAAAATAAGTTTTCTTCTACTTTTTAAACCTCAAGTAACTTCACCCTTAGCACAAGTTACTTCTCTTAAATCATGTCATTTCTCCTCTTTTAAATCAAATAAGTAAATCACTCTTTGACTCCCCTAAAGTCATTATAATGACCTTTAGGTTTTAGAACTAAGGCACTAGCCAAAAGATTTGGAAACCACTTCCTTTTCAAGTCTCTATGCACTTTAAGAAAAATACCTGCACGTTTAAGACTCCAAACTTCCTAAGGAAAGGGATTATACTACTTACAATTTAAACATCAAAGTACACTCAAGGAAGTACATAGAACAAATTCTATTTTAGGCAATCCAAATACAAGCAAGGAATGGATCATTCAAGGAGTAGAACTTACTTTCTTTATTCTAAGGAATCATGCTAGAAGAGGAGATAGTTCACATACCTTTCTAATATCCACAAGCTGCCGAATACGCTGCGATAGAAGTGTCAACCTATAATGGTCACAACAAGACTATCAACTTCTAGTCTCAACGTAGAATAATACTAAGTATGTGTCTCTAATTCTACGGAAAATCGGGCAAAGACTTCCTTTGTTTCTACTCACTTTGCCACCTTTTTCAAGGTCGAATACAATAACCAACACGCCACATTTAAGGCTCCAAACAACAACCAAACAAAGGGGATTACACGCCTTACAATACGTGTAAAATTCCGCCCCACAATTCATACGAAATAGTCTAGGCACACTAGCCAATTCTCGCCAACTTACATAGCAACACTAAGTCTTTTCCAATCCTTTTCCAATTCCAAGTTCTAAGGTCTAACATGTTATATAGTCTAAACAACTTCAACAACTACACTTTCCTTCTTTATACAACATGCGACGCTTAAACTAATAATCGACTAAATTGAAATCTTAAAGTTAAACATGCTAGATTTCGGATTAGGGTTCCAATAGCCAATAAACATATCAAACTTCATACTATATTACACATGCTTGCTAAAATCCATAGCTACAACAATAAGTAAGCCTTAACTATTAAAACGACAAAATTTATACCTTCAAAGCCCTTAAAATTTCCAAGATTCAAGTCGCGCCTTAGCAATTCTTAGCTCCTTTCCTTAAGTTCCAATCCGCTCAAGCACTCAGAGGCCTATGAAGAACCCATCTTCAAGTTCCAACTTCAAAGTTGAAGAACTCCTTAGTTTCGCCTGCGACTAACGTGAAAACTCCGCTTTTTGAAATCTTTCTATTGAGATAACCTTACAATACCCTTGGGAACATTGGGTTAAAGTCTTGTGAACAAAGGATCAAAACTACAAATTTTTTTGTGGGAACATGGCAAACCCGGAAGCAACTATAGTGGACAACAAGGTTTCTAATTTTTCTAAGTGTAGAAATGCCAAGTCTTGCTACTAGTAGTATACTTATAACACTGATGGAGGCTTGGATAACAACACTTGTTAAAATTGGAGGAAGAGATCAAGCCAAATGGCTCTTGACTTGGTCAACAATGTCAGCTATTAATTAGCAAGACTTTCTCATCTACACAATGGTCAAATGACCATTTTACCCCTCACCATTTCGTCCAAGACCACATGTGGGGGTGCCACGTGTCGCCCTCTCATTCGTCCATAAAATTCCGTAACCCTCGTGGGCCCCACAAAACGTAAAATTCCTCGGGTGGGCCCCACGTGACCAAATCCGTAAAAATAAATTTCCATAAAAATACTAAGTCCCATACTCTTCAAATAATGCATTTTGAGAATCCAATTCTCAATAACGAACATTTTTCCTTTCCGACGTCCGGAAGATTTTCCGTCGGAAAAACAATTCTTCCTTTCGTACCAATTTCCAAGTCTTGTTTCCTTTCGTACATTCTCTTTTACAGGTTCTGGACTTACGCAAAATAAGGGTTGTTGGGGTTGCTAGGCCACCGCCCACTGGTCCAGGCCCACGGCCAGGGGGCCCAAGGCTGGGACCAGTTGGGATGTGGTACACTATTGTTACCGCGGGACCCACTGCCATCGTTACCGCCACTGGAACCACCGCATTTGCCCCCTTGAGAGCGTTTTTGGTTCGAATGGTCACAAAAATTTCGATAATTAGAGGAGGACGTCATCATGACCACGGGACTAGCACTCGTAGTCGTCGTTTTAGCCACGCCGACTTCTTCCAAGGTAAGCATGGAGCAGGCTTGATAGAACTTCGGAAGAGGATTACTTTGACGGAGGATAGTTTCCACGCCACTATAGGCCTCGGAGAGGCCGGCAACCATCTGTAAAACAAGACAATCATAACTAACGGGCGCACCAACGTTGCGGAGTTGGTCAGCCAATTCTTTCAACCTTTTGCAATAAGCTGAAACGTTCGGGAAATTTTCCATTTTGACGTGGGAAAATTTCTGCTCAAGTGTAACAACTCTGGAGTTCTGATTATCTTGGTATATGTCACGTAGCCTATTTCAAGCAACCTTTATCGTAGCGTCCGACTCAATAATCGTGTGCAACAGGTCGATAGAGATAGTGTAGTAAATCCACTGAAGGACAGTGTCATCAAGAGTCGTCCATAACTTAGGATCATCCTCGCGTTTTGGCACCTCTGTATCCTCAGGAGTCGCAGAGATTATGTGATGGATGACTTAATGCGAGCGCGCGTGAATTTTGAACAGTTCGGCCCACGTCGCATATTGAACGTTTTCTAATTCAAGAAGAAGAGAGATGCGATTCTTGATATTAGAAACTGTAAGGGCATGATGAAACGTGTTCTTTGATGTAGACATATTGATGGAACAATATGTGATTGAGGGGTTTGGAGAACAAAAAAAAATCTCGAAAATCGAGGCAGAATTCGGCGGAAGCAAGGAGAGAAAAAATAACATAGACTTGTTAAACCATGAAAGAAATATCCCTTGATTATTTTCAATAATTGAAAGACAATATATACAATCTACATATTTCCATAATAGGAGAATCATATTCCTATTCCACTCCTAAAACCTTATTCAATTTGGAGACTAACTATACAATTATGGTAAGTGTACAATACAAATATTTACACTAAACAACTTCTCCTAAATCGTCCAATATCCCGTGATATACACTATATATGGAAAGTGTATATTACGGGTGAATACTAACCTAAACCGAGAGTAATATACATATGATATACGTGTATATCGTGTATATCATAGGTATATTTAACCGAAATCTCAGTTTTATGCTTAAAAGTTTAGTTGAGTGAAGTTATAGTTTATTAGTTTTAGTTGAGAATGACTTGACATTTCATGTACATTTTGGTGAAAACGACAAGGAGGATCTTATAATCCAACAATGAAATTCTAGGACGCAAATATAAGTGATTGGCCAATCTTTGATTTTTTTTTAAAAAAATATCTCCACATATATATGATTCTACTATACTATTGGAATCTTATATGTATAGTACTCTTGTAAATAGTGTCGGATTCAATTATGAGTTCAACAAAAATAGACTTTTCGAATTAAGCTCTATATATATAAACACAAAATATCAATATTATCGATCTAACTTTCTTAATGAGAATGGAGGGGAGGAAAAAAAAACTTATTTACATTATGCTTAAAAGTTTAGTTGAGTAGGTTTTATTAGTTTTGTTAGTTGAGGATGACTTGATGAAGATAATTGTACACGTAAACCTTCTTAAAATGTGAAATTCATTATCTTAAAATTAAGACAGGTTGTCTATTACAAATTGTAAAAGATAAAACTATGATGGGTTGTCAACGCATTCTACTATTTTATTTGCACGAACTCTTCGGAATAGATATACAAAAAAACAATACACGTGCAAATGGTCCAATCTATTCTATTATGGCGGCTGAGCCCGGCCAACTTCACATCAGAGGCTCGAGTTCGAGCGTATATATACACTGCTCACTGACAGCGAGAATCTTAAGCCGGGCTCACTCTTTTCTATTGAGTATGGAAAGCACTTTATAGTTGTCTATTCACAATTGTAAAGAATAACTGTAAACGAAGGCTAATCCCTTATTTGAAAATATATACATAATCCCTTTTCTCATAATTGCTTGTTTACATGACCTAATTAAAATTAGTAAATTACATAGTCCCACCAAATTAAACAGGTTGATTGACAAACACTCAATTATGGATGTTAAACTTGACGATTTGACGTGTGAGAAATATCAACTTCAGATATTATTAAATATTTTTTTCTTAATTTTTCCTTTTTCTCCTCAAGCACATTGTTGAATAACTTGACTTTTTTAGGGAAGATAAAATTATAAAAACAAGAAAAGAAAGTGAGTAGTGGTATTTCGTCATCACATACGTTTAATTAATGGTTTGAAAAAATCACCATCAATGAAGTTACCCAAAACCACAAGAAAAGAATACCAAAATGCAACCACTAGGAATGTCAATAAACGAGTTGAGCTAAATTAATATTCCCACTCGATCAAACTGAGTGTCCACTTAGTTATTTGCACACCTCTTAAAAAATATTAATTTTTAGGCAAAAATAGATAATTTGACTAAAATATCTCTAATTAAATAGGTATTGAGATTTGATCATTTAATAAGGGTAAATCTGAAAAAAAAATACGTAAATCTTTTTGGATCAAAAAATAAAGACTAAGTGGACAGTTTTTTATGTGGAGGAAGTAAGCAATAGGCCAATGACTTGTCCAAAGTTGCTTGGGTCGAGATGGTCGAATCAAGTAAGTCATAACTCAACGCGTCTTTAGAAAGTTTTTTTTATTTTATTTATTTTCCTATAATTTATTTAATTACCAAACAAAAGTAATTAAAAATTCTTTATTGTGGCTGTATATAATATATCGAATAAAAAAGTTTATTTTTTTCTTGACAAGGTTTTTCATAGGTCACTTTAGGCTACATATTTGCACAAATCAACCCACGATTAAATTGTCTTAATTGAGTGGGTGAAAATGAATTGAATTAATAAATGAACAGGTCATTATCCAGTGCAAATTTTAACGAGTTTAAGCGAATCATATTTTATGAACTAATTTTGTCACACTTAGTGATTACAATTGATTTTTTTTTATATAACCGTGTGTTGCAAATAATCATAATCTAAGGGTTCATTATATTTTTTTGATGAAAATTTACTCGCACTCGATGTTTGCACTAAATCAATGAATGCAAGACATGTGTATTTTATACCACATGTTTTACTTTAATCATAGTTAAGTGTTTTATATTCTCACTTTGACTTTTAATTGTTAAAAATAAATATTTTAATTTGATGTAAACAACAAATGTGAATAAGTATTTGATAAAACCCAACCTGTGATATACATGGGTTTGTATACCACGTATATCAAGACTTCACAATGTCCATAAATCGCTATGAATAATATCAAAAGAAATCAATGTGCGAAAAGTAGAAGCTACAAACGACAAACTAACATGCTTTCCTAACGGACATAAATGACAAATTGGAGTACTGTACATACCCTTACAAGAAAATAGAACATATTTGTGGGTTTTATCAGTATTTACCAATTTTTTCCAGGGGAACCCATTATACCAACTGCAAATATTATTTTTCCTCTTCAACATCTGTTACAGTCTCAACTATTTACTTTGTTTTAATTCTTCCAGATTCTCTAAAATCACAAATATGAAAATCTCTAAACAGTTCACCAGTTTGGCGATTAGAGATACTACATCTGACAATTGGGCCTGATTCGGTCGGAACCCACCCGGTAAAGCTGGGTTCAGTTGGGCTTAGTCTGGTTACCATACCGGCTTCCACTCAACTGGACTGATTGCTGAAGGGTGGATTAGGCCTAGAACTACTAATCGGATTGATCCGTTTCTAATAAATCGGTCCTGTCCAGAATTTAATGATTGGCTACAAAATATACAACAAATTCATAAATAATGCTAGTACAATCAAATCTCTATATAACGATATCCTCATATAACAATACATTTCTTTAACAGTCAAATTTTCTCGAAACTAATTTTTTATTATATTTTGTTAAGATTTTTGCCCTGATTTTCTTATCATATTTGAGTTTTATTTTTTATGAAAGAAAGTTAAAGTATTACCATAAATGTTTTTACTTTTCTTGAAAGAAAAAAAAATTCTCTTCCATATTTGGTTATTTCTTTTATTGAAGAAAAAGTTTTGACATCTATAAATTGAAGATAGTGAGGAGTGAAACGCTAGCTCAGTGAGTAATAACACTTAACCACAACCGTTTTAATGAGGACAAGTAAAAAAACATGCTAGTATAATAATCAGAAAATATCATGAAATAAATGTCCTTTCAGAAACGGTCAATAATCAGTCTTGTCTGTTTCATATAAGCAGAAATCAATTAATAATTCGATAACAAACTCTGTAAACATTTTCATACCAAATCTTATGGTTGGGAGGTTTTCAAGAAAAGATCATGTAATCTGTACTGTGGACCCCTTCATAAAAGGAGTCAATATAAATGTAGGTCACTACTCGAGGGAAAGCGATATATGTTTGCTAGTTCTATCTTCCCACTAGTGAGGGCTGTAATTGTAATATGTAATCTATAAATACAAGGTGCACCAGGTCTAATGAACCCGTCGTTAGCTACGGGATCCTTCAAAGTCTCCTTCCATTAATACTTTTCTTTGTAAACAGTAAATACTCGTATGAAAGCATTTTCAAATAATAAAGGGCATCTCATTTCTTATCAAATCATGTAATTTCATTTCGGTAACGGTAATCATGTCTCAAGTAACAGTATAACATGTCTAGTAACAATGAGAACATTTTAAATATCTATAAACATCTCTAAGTAACGGTAAAACATATCTAGTAACGGTGAAAACATTTAGAATAACTGGTAAACATCCCAAGTAAACTATTCAGTACCATATCAAGGAAAGGACTTGTCCCACATGCAATTTCAAAAAATCGATAACACATTTTATTTTCAAAATCATGTATAAACCATGAAGGTTATAAAAATACAAATTGTGGTAAGATTACTACTCACAGTACTCGTGAGTCGTGTCGAAGTACCAAACTCGTCAACTCGACAATCCGTACGACTTCCTTCGATCAATCTATAATCACATCACATCACATCACATCACATCGATCTCGTGTTAATTTTCTCGCTTAAGCTAATTCATAATAAATTAAGAATACCCAACCCACCCTCGGGGTTTCAGGATCGACTCCTTATTTTTCTTAATTAGGTATGCCCATGTTATGGATAACTCTAACCAATCCATAATTCACAAATTACATCAACTCTTTTATTTGATAAATTCATGAACAAATCAAATGACCCTCTCAATATCCTAAATATCAGTTTCCATTTGTTAATCTCATCTCAACTTTTTAACGAAATGCATAAATCTAGCTAGGTTTTCAGAACATGGATCATTCATCAATCTCATCCTAGCAGATAATTCATACTTGTTGTTTACCTATTAATTTATCCCAACTCAAATCTAATAATTTCCATGTATAAGTAAGATATTATCTCAAACATTTTGGGTGTTCTATTCTAATTCGTAAAAGTGGACCCTTAATTGAGCTAAGACCTACGAATTATGAGTCTTTACAGTAAATTCTGGTTAATACTACTTAATAGAAAATGAAAAAAAGGCCCTAAAAATTTTCTTTTTTCGAGAGGTCCTGTGCGATAACACACCTCGCACGAATTCAAAGACGGCCCTGATAATTAAGTATAAATGATGGATATGTTTTCTTATAATATCTTCTTTGCCCTTTTCTTGACTCAAAATTAAAATATCTTGCAACTTGGTATCGAAAAAACATTTCAAAGATTTCATACTCCAATATTCAAATATACCAATATATTAAACTTGCATATTGAAACGGGCTCAAGCAATGGCGGAGGCACATAAATTAAAGAGGGGGGGGGGGGGGGGCAAGTTAAACTGTTTATGTTAATTTGCTTCACTTGTTTTATTTCAATTACTAGTGAATTTGCCCGTGCCTTGCGCGGCCGTAACAAATATCAACAAACTTAAAATAATATTTTTGTAAATTTAGTTGAGATAGAATAGGTAAATTGTAATTTATTATATTGATTAAATCACAAAAATAATATTTTATTGGAATTAGAGTTTAGATGAACTGCATTTCTAAAAAGAAGTACAAGTAAAAGACACATGAAATAAAACCTAACAGAACTAAAACCATAGAGAATCGAAACAACCAACATATTATTGGCATACTCAAGTCATAAGTCTCCAAACTCACCAACTAACTTACATTTACCAAGTGAAGTACATATCACATACAACTAACTTACAATATGTTTACTTCAATATCAAATGAGTTTCATATATATATATATATAATGTTGTATTGGGTAGAAATGTCTCTAGAAGAGTTAGCGTATTTGAGAAGCTTAGTGGTTCCGAAGCTTTCACACAACTGTCTCCCACTCTCCATCTGTATTGAGTGAAAACACTTTCGGGAGAATTAGCGTATTCGAGAAGTTTGATGGTCTCGGAGTCTCAACATATATGTATTTCACTCCCAACAAATCTTATCACATTAGCAGCGCGACGTGTGGGCACTATGACGTCAGTATACTCACGTCGTCATAACTTTAGAGGGCATAATAGTCTAGTTTTGTCTTATATAGACAAGACTTAGAAGAGAAGGAAGACACATTGTATTCTCTCTAAGTTCACACCTCTTATAACTTAGATCTCTCTCTCGAGCTAAATAGAACTCTCAGCTTCAATTCATAATGATTTTTCATATAGAATTTATTAAGTTCTCATTACTTGCTTGTTCTCATTCATATTTATAATATTAGCCTATCCGTTATCTAAATCTCAATTCCGGACTCGATCAAGAGGGTCTCCAGATCAGATACGACTTACTTGTCATTAAACCCTTAAAATATAAATTTTTAACTACGTTTTTTGTAGAAAATATTTTTACCGGAAAATAGTTTTGTGATGTCTATGGGGATAGACAGTTGTAGAGTTATCTCGATCCGTAGCTGATTTTCTTGAAAACCCTAAGACTAACACATCATCGAAAAAGAAACATGTCAGGTGGAAACAACGCTCGCGGCCAGTAGAAAATTGGAAAGGAACATGTTCCTAGTGAGCATCAGGACCTGGACCTGGAGGAATAGTCTGGAACATCAGACTAGATCGGAGGAAATGATAGGAGCATAAGTTTTTTACATAACTTAGATATTATGATGCATAACTTATGTTCCTATAAATATAAGTTCAACTTTGAAGAAAAAAGCTCCTATAAATATAAGTTCAATTTTGCAGGAAAAAAGTTAAAAGATCAACCATTGGAAGGACAAAATTAAAAACTAACACAAAAGAGGGAAAAAAGTGCAAATGGCCCCCTGACATTCACATTATAGTTAGTTCAATCACCTACGTCCTCTCATTGGCCCAAAACAATTCTCATATACTGGGCCAACAGCATAAATTCTAGGCCTTCTAATCTCAAGAAACTTGCCTCTGAATTTTGCTAGGCCTTCCAATCTTAAATTTTGCCCCTTAAATTTATGATTTTTAATTTTTGCTTTTCGGAACTTTTTTTGTGGCATTAGTTTATATTTCGCTCGACGTGAGTATATATTTTCTTATCATAACATTCCACAAATTATGCCGAATACATCAAAAAATTTAAAACTCAATATAAAAATGACCAAAAACAGGCACATTATTCAACTAAAAAAGGATAAAGAACATATGCCCCTAAAAGCATAACTCCATTTCTGAACACTATAAATTTTGAAAATATTACATAACTTATGCCGCATAACTTAATTTATACAAAACTTATGTCGAGCGAAGCAAAAGTTTAGTTTTCGAAAATAAATATTAAATTTATATCAAGCGAAACATGTCTAAATATTTTTTATGAAATGAGAAACAGGCCCAAAATCAATCCGTTGATTGTGCAAAAACTACAATTTTGTTAGGTTCTCAACTGTTGATTTGGCAGAATACCCACTCACTTGATTATCTATGACTAGTTTATGTATCTTGGCTCAAGATATGTTCCATGAAGGGTGGAAGTACTTATGGGTGTAAGAATACTAACATTACAAAACCAGGATCAATTATAATATCAAGACATAAAAATATTTGTTTGAGCCATGCCGTAGGTTGATGAATCATTGAATCTCTCTCTATTGCCGTTTCACGACATGACATTTAGCTATTTTTTCCATCGAGAAAGAGATCGAGGATACGTGGGAAGCTTCTTCGTTCGAAGGACTTTATGCGAATTCTCCTGGGGTAAGGTACTACGAAAGGAAGTTGATCATGGATTACCAATAAGTTTAAAATTGATTCTTTCTGGGTCGATGCCCGAGCGGTTAATGGGGACGGACTGTAAATTCGTTGGGAAGATAAATTGGAAAGCTAACAAACACTAATGTTATGATATAACTCTGATATGGAACGTTTGGTACGCTATATTACGCTGGACTGCACTGGACAAAAAAATAATATAGCGTTTGGTGGGCGTTTTCAGCCGGACTGGACTGTACTATTTCTAAAAATAGTACACTACAACTGCCATTTTTTAGACTCATCTATTAGATGGGTCTCCCCTGAACTGTACTAAAAATTAAAAAAAATTAAAAAATACAGTCTATTATATATTAATACTCTAATACCATCCATTATATATTAATCTGATTCATTCTGATCTGATGCATTCCATGCAAAATTATACGATCAGGTCTGACATGTAAGCGAGCCCAAAGTATATTTATATAAGGGCTAGAAAGGAACCTAGTTGTAATTAACGAAATTTTGATAGACTCTTCTGTTACATTAACATGTTTCATCAGATTGAGCCTATAGTTAACGTCACACTAGACCCACCAAACACATAAAGTGCACTGCTCAATAACCAAATATCATACTTATAATTGAGTCTATGTTTACGAACGGTCGTCAAGCCCAAAATGATTAAAATATAAGTCAATATTTATAATATAAGCTTATATATTTTCTTATAATGGTTTCATTTAAATCTAGTAACTTTGTTAAAGAAAAATCACTAATAAGTATGAATAATATTTAGAATTCAGTAAATTTTGAACCCAATAAATCAAATTAGCTACTATAAAATTTTAAACTCAAATTAATAAGTTCTTAAAGGGGGAAAATCATGTGGGGCATAACTTGTGAGGATGAAAATATAAGACCATCACAAAATTGGGACATAATTGCCAATGACCCACATGGAAATTGATAGCCATGTTTAAGCTTTAGCCCAGTATCACACGGCCCGCTCAGTCCAAGAAGCCCTTGTTAATATTGGGCTTGTTGGACAATAAGGCCCACTCAGCACTATAGCCATTGTGAAAATGTATGGTGTTTCATTGTTAAGATTAGCTAACAAGTTATAATCTCTCTGTTCTAATGTATATGCCATTCTTTCTATTTTTGAATGTTATTAAGATGTTTAATACCATTCTATTTTTATATAACTTTTAAGAATTATAATTACATTAAACTCTTTATACTTTACATTGATATGATGTTTGCTCTTCTTCCGACCACAATTTACGTTGTTCCTTTTTTGGATAATTGTTTTATAAATAGTTTTATTTTTATTTCTCTTATAATTTATGGACTTTTTAGATCATATATTGAATGTTCTTTATTTTGAATAAACTAAAAAAATTATGAGAAAATGTTAGACACCACAATCTATTATTAAAAATAGAAACAATATTTAAATAGTCTAAAAATGGACATTTGCATAAACCAGCCAATGTTTGATGTAATAATAGATTAGGACTGTTTAAGTTGTTGAATATGACATTCAACGGTGGTTATTTTATTTAGACTTAAGTAGTGATATATTGTTGAATGTTTATTAATTCAACGGTTGATATATCATGCAATCTATCTTAATGTATTTCTTGCTTGCTTTAATTTGTCACATCTTAATTCTTATCACTGAATTTCACATCCTCTATCGAACCAAAATAAGCCATAACAAAAGTTAATGACATAGTACGTGTATATCAATTAGGAGGATTTTGTATATAATTTATCATATTTGTAGAATTCTTGTACAAGTATAATTATGGTAGTAGTATTGCATTAGGAAAATGTATTAGTCTTGTATTAGGAAAATATAGATTTATTTTTTATAATTAGATATTGTATATCATGGATATATACCTCTTCATTAATGAAAATAATTAGAGGATTATTCTCTTTCATGGTATTAGAACACATGCATACTCTTAAACGCATTATACGTTACTGTTAAACGTTATCCACGTCCAGTGGGGTCCACACGGCAGGCTATACCCAGGGCCCAATTGAGTGTCCTTAATTGGACACATTATTATTGTATATTTGGTAGACTTAGTCTTGTACCATAATTAGAATTATTCTATTACCTTAATTGTATAAAATAGAGATTTAGATGTAAAGTAGGAATAAGATTCTCCTATTGTAACTTGTATATATATGTCTTCAATCAATAAGAATAATCAAGGGATTATTTCTTTCATGGTATCAAGAGTCTAGATTCTCTTTACCTTGCTTCCGCTCCTCAAAATTTCCTCTATTTTCTTTTCGAAATTTTGCCCTAAAATTCTCAATTTTTTTGTGTTTTTCCCCTTTCACAAAAACTGAGTATCTTCTCTTTCAAAATCATTTCTCACAAATTCCCTTCTTTGAATCTTGTTGTTTTATTTCCTATGACCGATAAGAACACTTTTCACCCTGCCCTCACAGTTTCTAATATCAAGAGCGTTCTTCTTATCGTTCTTGACCTAGAAAACGTTCAATATGAGACGTGAGCGGAATTATTTAATATTCATGTTTTGGCACATAAAGTCTTCCACCATATCATTCCCTCAACTCCTCCGGAGGGGGGGGGGGTGATACGGCGTCTACTTCTACGATGATTGTGCCCACTAAAGAAGCAGATCCAGAATTATGGGTCATGCTTGTTGGCAAGGTTCTTCAGTGGATTTATGTCACTATCTCCTTGGACCTTTTACAAGCGATTATGGAACCAAATTCCACAGCTATGGCGGCGTGGGATCGACTGCGAGACATATTCCAAGATAACAGTCATTCTCGAATTGTTATCCTTGAGCAGGAATTCTCTCAGGTGGCTATGGCGAGTTTTCCCAACGTTTCTTCTTATTGCAAACGCTTCAAGGACTTGACAGACCAACTCAGCAACGTGGGTTCTCCTGTTTCTCAAAGTCGTCTAGTTATTCAGATGGTTGCAGATCTGTCAGAGGCCTATAGCGGTGTTGCTTCGGTGATTCGTCAGAGTAACCCCCTGCCAGGATTTTATCAAGCTCGTTCTATGCTTACTTTGGATGAAGTCGGATTAAGAAAGTGGCGATTGGGGCCAGTCATGATGACTACTTTCAATTTTTCTCCTTCCAATCCAACCAACGTGACTCAAAATCACAACAACGGGGGTGGTAAGAAGGGCCAGAATCGGAGGTATAATGGCAAGAATTATGGCGGCAACAACGGAGGCAACCGTCAACAACAGCAGTCCTGGAGCCCACAGGGCCCCCCCTGGACAGTGGCAGTGGGTCCCAGCGCCACGGTTTCACCTTACAGCGCCGCGGCGCAGCCTTACAGCGCCACGGTGCCTCAGTCGCGGCCCAACTTCTTCCCAGTTCAGACTCCAGGATTCAGACCAGCGTATGGGCAGCCCCATCAGTCCAGTATACTTGGGCCTCGCCCCATCAGGCTCACCATGCAGTGGGGCCCACCCAGATCGACATTGAAGCAGTGATGCATACGCTTGGCTTGACTTAATCGGACCCAAATTGGTACATGGACACCGACGCCACTACCCACATGACATCCGATCAAGGTACTCTCTCATCTTATTCCAATTTGAGCACTAATCATGGTATAACTGTTGGTAATGGCAATTATATTCCAATTAAGGGTTATGTTCATAAAACTTTGTCCTCTCCTCATCCACTCATTGTCCTGAAACATACCCTTCATGCCCCAAAATTTATTAAGAATTTGGTGTATGTTCGTAAATTCACCACTGATAATTGAGTTTCTATTAATTTTGATCCGTTTGGGTTTTCTGTAAAGAATTTTAAAACGGGGAATCATCTCATGAGGTGTAACAGTATGGGTAATCTTTATCCAATCACTCCAAGTCTCAGCATCTTGCGTCAAGCTATGTCATCCACTTTTGCAGCTATTGCTCCTTCCTTGTGGCATGCTCGTCTAGGTAATCCACGGTCGTCTATTTTATCTTCTTTAGATAGACATAAGTTTATTTCTTGTAAGGGTACGCGTAGTACTCCACTTTGTCAATTATGTGCTTTGGGAAAAATTATTAAGTTACCATTTGTAGAGTCAAATTCTACTACTTCAATGCCATTTGATATTATTTCTAGTGATTTGTGGACATCTCCGGTTCTCAGTTCTATGGGTCATCGTTATTATGTTTATTCTTAGATGACTATTCTAAATATTTATGAACGTTTCCAATTGCAAAAAAATCTCAAGTTGTTTCCATTTTCATAAAGTTTAGAACTTTCATAAGAACACAATTTGAACGAAAAATAAAAAATATTCAATGTGATAATGACAAAAAGTATGATAATGGGGAATTTAGGAAGTTTTGTGCTCAAAATGAGATAAATTTTCATTTTTATTATCCTCATACATCTTCATAAAATGGGAATGTTGAGCGAAAAATTCGTACCATTAATAGTATTGTCCGCACTTTATTGGTTCATTCTTCCGTTCCTCCATTATTTTGGCATCATGTGCTACAAATGACTACCGTTCTACTCAATATTCTTCCTTCTAAAGGTTTGACATATTCATCCCCTCTCAAAGTCTTATATAATAAGTCTCCGTCGTATTCCCATCTTAGAGTTTTCGGATGCTTATGTTATCCACTGTTTCCATCCACTACAATCAACAAACTTCAGGCACGTTCTACTCCTTGTGTGTTTTTGGGTTTTCCGTGAAATCACAGTGGTTATAAATGATTTGATTTATCTTCTAAACGAATCATCATTAGTCGTCATGTTTTCTTTGATGAATCTCAATTTCCCTTTTCTAAAGTAGAAAAACTCGTGCCTAGTTCTTATGATTTTTTGGATGAGGATATCTCCCCCTATGTTCTACGTCATTTTTCAGATTTGCCCGAAAATGTCGCATTGCGATGCCAAAACTCTGCGAGGCACATGGGCTTGACACGGTAATTCCAAAAATTCTCGAAATTCCCCCAATTCAGCCCATAGTCATGGTCCAGTCAGTCGCAGTCAACGGGGTATTTTTAAAATAAAGAAACATTTTAATTTGAATTCTAATGTTTTTAAATCTCCCTTACCCCGTAATCCTGTTTCTGCCTTAAATGACCATAATTGGAAAATTATCATGACCGAGGAATATAATACTCTTATTGATAATAATACGTGGGAGTTGGTACCCAGTCCTTCTGGTGTTAATATTATTCGGTCTATGTGAATTTTTGTTCATAAGAAAAATTCTGATGGTTCATTTGCAAGGCATAAGGCTAGACTTGTAGGTGATGGTAAGACTCAGCAGGTTGGTGTGGATTGTGGTAAGACATTTAGCCCGGTGGTCAAGCCGGCTATCATTCACACTGTGCTCAGCTTGACTCTTTTAAAATCGTGGCCCATTTATCAGCTAGATGTGAAGAATGATTTTCTACATGGAGATCTTCAGGAAATAGTGTATGTGCATTAGTTTTTGGGGTTTAGGGATACTAGATATCCTAATCATGTTTGAATCAGAAGTCTTTGTATGCTAAGCAGTGCCAAGTGAGCTTGATATGACTATGTTTCGACTATGGGTTTTACGCAAAGTAGATCTGATAATTCATTATTCATATATGGTCGGGGTTCTTCCATGTCTTATATATTGTTATATGTTGATGATATTATCTTGACTGCCTCTTCTGATGCTTTGTGAAATACTATATGATGATGCTGCTAATGTCTGAGTTTGTCGTGAAAGATTAGGCGTGTTATTATTTTTGGGGGGGATTCGTCATCGTCATGCAGGTGGATTATTTCATAAGAAGAAGAAGTATAGTGAGAGATCATTGAGAGATCGGATGGTCATCATAAAAGTCCCTCATACTCGATCCGGGTGAGTCGGCCGAGTACATCCGTATGAGATCCCCAGGCATTGCTCGCGATCTTTGCGGGCGTCGTTCAATATCGCGTTTCCGCGACACGATATTACATATGTTAACAAGCGGTGTGTTTGTTGTTGAACATATGCACTCGCACGCTTCTTTAGGTACATTCAGGAGGAACACGAGTATGGTTTGCATTTATATCTTCATCTGACAATACACACTCTGTCTCAATCTTTGATTTTTGTCACGATACAGACGGTCGTGCAGCTATTATTGTTTTATTTAAGGTAATAGCGGTCATGGTGCGTCAATCAGCGCTTTGGCGCTCACGTTGCGTTGGCGAAGATAGAAGTGTAGTGCCATGGTTGTGGTTTATGTTAGTTTTGAATCTGAAATCTTGTTGAAACGTTGTCCTATTGAAGAAGACCTTGGTGTATTGTGATAATATAATATAAGTGTAATACCGCTTTGTAAATATCGGTTGGGGCCGTACTAAACACATAGATATGGATATTCACTTTGTTCGAGAGAATGTAGCCAAAGGATAAGTACGCGTCTACCATGTTCCTTTAAGATATCAAATTGCAGACATCTTTACAAAGGGTCTTCCCTCGGTCCTTTTTTAAGATTTTAGAGACAGTCTCAGCATACGAAGACCGCCCGCTATGACTACGGGGGTGTGTTAAACATTACCCACGTCTAGTGGGGTCCACACGGCAGACCATACCCAGGGCCCATTGAGTGTCCTTAATTGGACATATTATTATTGTATATTTGATAGACTTAGTCTTGTACCATAATTAGAATTATTCTATTACCTTAATTGTATAGAATATAGATTTAGATGTAAAGTAGGATAGGATTCTCCTATTGTAACTTGTATATATATGTCTTCAATCAATAAGAATAATCAAGGGATTATTTCTTTCAGTTACATATAGGGCACTCTTGATTATGATTTGCATTTATATCCATCCTCCGTTTCAACTTTTGTGTCTTATACAGATGCTGATTGGCGTGAATGTCCAGATACCAGACGTTCGAAATCTGACTATTGTATGTTTCTTGGTGATAACTTGGTCTCTTGGTCGGCAAAACGACAGGCTACGTTATCGTAATCCAATGCGGAGACCGAGTATAGAGGGGTAGCCAATGTGGTGTCTGAGTCCTGCTAGCTGCGTAATCTTCTATTAAAGCTTCACTTTCCTATTCATAAAGCTACTTTGGTCTACTGTGATAATGTTAGTGCAATCCATCTCTCTGAGAATCCGGTCCAACATCAGCGCACTAAACATATCGAAATGGATATTCAATTTGTTCACGAAAAGGTAGCCCGTGGACAAGTACGTGTCTTGCATGTCCCTTCACAGTACTAAATTGCTGACATCTTTACTAAGAGTCTTTCCTTAGTTCTATTTGAAGATTTTAGGGACAATATCTGCGTAAGACAACCATCCGCTATGACTGCGGGTGTGTGAAAGACATGATATACACGGTGTTGACAGTGTATATCTGTTACACCTCGTAAGTTAAGACACGAATTAAGGTTAATGTTTGGATAATGAATATAAGATATGATTATACAAGTTACGGGCACGTCGATTAGAGTTATTTTGGTACAGATCTTTACATTCCCGATTTATGTATATTTTGGACACGACGGTCTGTCGTCATATCGTCCGTCGTATGTCATGATGTGCATGAAGATTGTGGGTGATAGATGTGTTTTGACTTGTGGAGCGTTTATGCGGTTGAGCTAATTTGTATTGTTGCACTTATTTTTGGGATGTTCCGTATATAGTGGCGATCTTGCCGTTTTGCCTATATTGATTACTCGTTTGCTTATGTGATGTTATTTGGTGGCGGCTTTAGCTTTATTGTTGTGATGTTGGATAGTTGTGTAAGGCGACTTGCTTTCGGCTATTTTGTGTATATGTTATAGATGCAGCGTTGTGCTGCTGAAATTTTCTATTACCCTTAAGGGTCAGTTGATTACGTGACAGGTTAGTGTAATGGCGTCCAATTAGGGCGTCGGGTCGTGACAATATCAATTAGGAGGATTTTGTATATAATTTATCATATTTGTAAAATTATTGTACAAGTGTAATTATGGTAGTAGTATTGCATTAGAAAAAGATATTAATCTTGTATTAAAAAATGTAGATTTATTTTTCATAATTAGATATTATATATCATGTATATATAGCTCTTCATTAATGAAAATTATCAGGAAATTATTTTCTTTCAAAGACAACTTACCTATTTATTATAGGGATAAATTTAGTTCATTAAAACATGATTCATCCAATTAGGACTACTTGTTAATGATTGATCAAATTTAGTTAATTTTAACTCGCTTAATTTAGTTAATCTTTAAATTGAATTAATTTGAGTTAAATATGTAGCTCAAAGTAACTCATGAAACGATCGTAACAATATTGTTTCATTAGTTATTTATGGACACGTATTTGAAACATAGCTACTGCCATCAAGTTTTAAATTCTATTGTTGAAACTCCAAAAAAAATGGTTATTTTTCAATTACAGTAAAAATTGGCTATTAATTTGTGAATATAACCCAACAATTTTTTTTTTAAAATTTGAACACTTATTTATTAACTTAGCTCGTTTTGAGTCGTCTAATTAAACCATTCTAAAAATTTAGACGATTTATGTTATATACGTAGCTTAATATTTGTGAATTTTTTGTCAAAATATTTATTTTATATTTTATTTAATATGTTATATAAGCATAATAAAAAAATATTAGCTTTGTTTGATAATTAAATAAATTATAAAAAAATAAAATAAGAAATTAAAACTTGGTAATAATTTGCTGGGTTTGTTATTAGCCGTTGTTTCACCCATTTTAGTTCAAGTATTTTTGTGTGGCTTAATATTGAATAATCAATCTATTTATCAACTTATCTTATTTTAACCAGTTTAAATTTAGTTAAACTCACTCATTTAACACTTCTGCTGTGCTGCATACTTACAAAACACCATTATAATCATTCAACCAAAGTGACCGCACCTTTAACCAAAGCTGGAACTGGATATTCTACTGCCATTTTACCAAAAATACGCTTATGATTTAATACTCAAATCCTACCTAATCAGAAAACAGTAAATAAACGAAAATAAATAATACACAAATTTATAGTGGTTCACCCTCAATATGAGACCTACGTCCACTTTGTCACTGCAGATTTTACTATAATCGAATAGAGAGTTTCAATACTCAGCCTTGCGAACTCCAAACTATGGCTGATCAACGGGACTGGGTGGGGCGGGGCTGGCGGGGTTGGGGGTAGGGTGGGGTCGGGGTATGGCGGGGCTGGAGGTAGGGCGAGGTCGGGGCCTGGCGGGGCTTGTGGTAGGGCAAGGTAGGGGTCTGTTGTCGCCCTGTCCCGATCCAGAGGGGGTCGGGTGGGGTCATTTTTTTATTTGACTTTAAATTAAATTTTCGACCTCTCAGGAAAAAAAAACGACGCTCTAGTCTATATATAACGAAAATTATGGCAAATATAATACAAGCCCGAAATTATCAAAATACTCTCCACACTTTATGCAGGGTCTTCATAGTATCAACTATCAACGATGAATTAGACTCCACAACTCAACAAATACATCTAACCTTAAGGAATTATAAGAAAAATTACAAAACATAAGTTGCAAAAAGGGTCATAACATTCTGAAGACTTTCTTTGGAGTCACGTAATTGAATCGAGTCTTGTTAGATCTACTATAATTATACAATTTAATAAGGTGAAAATATATGTTAATTAATTATAATTAAATGATAAAAGTACAGTTACAAACATGTATGTTACAATTGTGAAACAATTACTTGATATCTTTATATACATACACATATTAGTAGCCTCACATACATACAAACACAGTTATAATCAGATACTGTTGTTGTGCGATCTTACTTAGGATTAGATTTTGTATACGCACTAATACAGTGTATTCTTCAACGTTTTGAAATTAAAATGCTGCTATTGTTTGAAATTAAATTACCTCTATGTTTGAAATATAGCAAAATCTCGCTATATTGTGCGAAATAAGACGTTAATATCACTACTTCTAAAAAAATTCCTATATTTATTACTCCCTCCGTTCTAAAATACTTTTCACGTTTTTCTTTTTAAATGTCAATTTGACTAAATTGCAAAGTTAAATTAAATTATGTTAATTCCATATTTTAAAATTGAAATTTAGATATTCGGAAACTATAGGAAAACTTTTATAAGTTGCAATTCTTATCGTATTAATATGATAAACAAAGATAGCTCAAAATATTGATCAAAGTTGATATAGTTTGACTATTGAAAAGCGTAATATGATAAGTATTTTGGGACAAATGGTGTAGCTTAATGCAAACACCAAATACGAACTTTTTTCTACGCGGATTGTCCTTCAAAGGCACTGGTCTTTTTAATTTTTGCCCCTCAAATTTAGAATCTTTAATTTTCGTCTTTCGCTAAAAAATACTCAAGATTTCGAATTCGAACTCCTGCTAAATCAAAAATAAAAAAAATCGTAAGATTGAGTTTGAATTCGCAAGACAAAGTTTGCATGCACACTCTGTCTGCCTTAAGGTAGCAATACCTTAAGGCAATACAAATTCAGCCTTGTGAACTCCAAACTATGGCTGACCAACGGGACGGGAGGGATTTGGCGGGGTTGGGGTAGGGCGGGGTCGAGTGCAGCGGTGGGGGTAGGGGTCTGGGGTGGCGGGGCTTATGGTAGGGCAAGGTAGGGGTCTGCCGTAATCCTGTCCCGATCCAGAGGGGGTCGGGTGAGGTCATTTTTTTATTGACTTTAAATTAAATAAATAAATAACACACACACGCAACAAGATAGTTTAATAAAAACATCCCCAGGTTGTTTTTGTGTCTTTTATATTATTCGACTAGAAGTATGATTTTTTTTGTTAATACAATTTCAAAATTGTAACTTCGTGATGTTGAAAATTGCAAATAAATAACATAGTAAAATTACAAAATTAAAAGAATTACATTTTAAGAAACACATTTTGTAGTTTCTTTATAATTTCTTGTAGTTCTTCGGTTGGAATTGGTATATCTTGATCAAATTGATCGACGTCGCCGACATCCGTTTAATAAGATTTACAGTAGTTGTAGTCTTCTTCTTCGTTGATTTCCGATTGGACGCACCTCCTACGCTCCGCACGAATCCAGTCTCTGAATAGAACTACATAAAGTTATTAGAAGAAGTGTTATCTAACATAATAATCGCAAACTGAAAATACGTTTTTGCATACACCATTTATAATCTACTTCTAAGTTCTACCCAGAGCGCATTGACACACTCGAATTCTAGCCTCGTATTCATCTCACCTAGCTTTGTGAATATTTTGTACATGTCTCATTAAACTTTCCGTCCCACCCTGACATTTTTCCATTTTAAATTTATAAATATTTTCACAAATTTGACATCTACCTACTTAATTTTCTACGTCCCTATCAAAAAAAGCTCATACAACTGATTTTACTTTTCGTTGAGGAGGACCTCGTCTCATACTAGGGGGAATAAGAGGCGGTGCAATTTGAGGTGCACTAGTGGGTGTGTCATCTAAATCTAATGGTACTTCAGAAAATAATTCAGTATCAATGAAATCGTCATGTCTATGAGGATCTGGAGAAATAGAATGACTAGAAGAAGTATCATTGCCCTTGTTACCCCTACTAGTAGAAGTACCATTGCCCTTGTTATCTTTCATTATAATTATGCAAATAAATAATTAAAGATAGTGAAATTTAATTAAGTGCGCTAGATAAAATGAAGAAACAATAATAATTTAATGAATGAACGAATGTACCAAACGCCGACGTAACGTCGATGTGTAATCGAGATGTTGAAAATTGAAACTTTGCTCGATGGATGATCATCAAGCTAGTTGTCAACTTCACTCCCAAATGAATAAATAAAATTGAATACTTAGTAGACAATGTAGAGAAAATGAGAGATAGATTAAGAGATTATTAGAGAGATTGTAATTGTAGGAAGATTTGTGAGAAAGAATGAAGAGAAAATGAAGTATTTATAGATGAAAAAGTTATGTTAAAGTGTAAATATAATAACTTAAGAGTTAAAAATAAATATCAGGGAGTGGGGGTAGAGGGAGGGGGGAGGGGGATTTGATCGTTGCACAACGGTCAAATTGGGCAAAGCCGTTGTGCAATGGCTAGAAGGGGTCGGGGCTGGGGCGGGGTGAGTCGGTGTCGGGGTCGATTTTTCTCGCCCGCATCGACATCTGACACCGATACCCACAGTCGGGGTCGGTGGAGTCGATGGGGTCGATATACCCCGCCGCGTTGGCTAGCCTTACTCCAAACTATGCTATGAGAACTTTTTAAAGTTTTTTCCTGATTGAGGGTTTGAACTCAAAACTCAGAGATTTTAGATGAAGGACAAAAATTAAAAATTCTAGTAAAAATTAAATACCATATATAATAAGAGTATTCCTCCTAATCGCCCAAATATGAATTGGATTGGACTGACTATTTTAAAGCCCTTTAATATAATAGGCCAGCCCAGTCCATCAACAGCTTTGTAGATGGAGGTGTATATGAAGTCAATAAAATTAAAGGACCAGGGAGAATATACACGTGTAAGCACATTGTACAATTTCAAAAGAGTGGTACGGCTAACTTAGATTTTAAGTATTGCCCCCTGTTATAGTGGCATCGCCTTAAACATAACTCGTGGCCATCTTATCCCCACCATTTTCTTTTGACTTTGACAATTCCCCCACTACTACTCTTTTTTCCTTGTTTTTTTTGTTGGTTTCTCACTTATAAGTTTACTAAAACTGACCCATCAAAATATGTGGTACGACGGATGAGACTGTTCTCTATTAATTGAAGGTTTTAGGTTTAAATTAGGATATGAATTTGTTTTTATAGGGAGCGTATTTCTTCGAATGAGGTCCTACGCGGCACAAATTTGAATATAATCTGATTTTAATGCAGATACTGAACATTGAGTTAGAAACCAAAAAACATTTATTAAAATTGAGTTTAACTTTTATGTATCGATAATATAATATTATTTTCTTGTTTTGTTTTGTTTTCTCACTTAGAAAATCTTAGAAAATTTAATTTTAATTTTTATACACCGATAATATATTATTTTTATATTTTCAAGACTTTTGAAAGATAATTATTTATTAGTGGTGGTAAAATTAGCCGAGAAAGTATAATTCCTCCAACTTGCTCAAATTGAGTAGAGTTGTCGATTCGTTCATTTAGTAATTCAGCCTACTTTAGTTAATTAGTTCGCTCAACTTTTGCTATAAAAATTAGGCGGATTTGGACCAAGTAAACAACTAAAAGTAACATTGTTAACATATTTAAATAAAAACTTGTTTAGCTATAATATGAAGATTTTTTTTAAGTTTTGTTTGTTATTAAATAAATTATAAGAAATAAAAAGAATTTTAAAATTGGTAAGAATTAGGCAAGTTGGATTATGATTTATTATTGATTTATATTATACATACATATCCAGTGAAATCTCACACCGTGGGTCTGAAAAAAAATTAAAATAAAGATAAATACTTTTATTACATATAAGTTATTTAATCCCATTAGCTTAAGAGAATTCAAGTGTAATGGCCAAGAAATTCAAAAATTACTATTTATTGAATCCCTTTATATAAATTAGTATTAGTACCCGCGCGATGCACAAATAATATTTAAGAAAAAATCTTAAAAAATAGATAATAAATAACTTATATCTACAAATTTACTTTAAAATACTTCTTAAAAAGTAGTACTTATTTTTGTGAAAGAAAAACAATTAAGATAACAATTATATTTTTTTTATATTTTGAATATTGGTCTAACCCCCCCCCCCCCCACCCCACATCTCCCACCCTCCTCTCTGTAATTATCCAAGCACTAAGTAATTGCCAAAAAAAAAACAATAACAATCAGAACAACATTGCCATTTTCTATTATTATCTGCAGAATATTTCAGTCAGATTTTGAATAATTATTAAAGGATATAGTTCCATATAGAAGCATATAACTTTGTAATTGATCAAATGTTTGTTTGTACTTAACTATAGGTAACGAAGTGATGTGGTGGAGGAACCTATAATGTAAGTGAAATAATTAGTACTATTAAATAATAAAAAAGTTAGGAGAATCCAAAACTACAGCTATTAATGTGTATCCGATCCGCTCTTCGGATACGTACGAGGTGTGCTATCGCACAGGGCAAAAAAAAAAACGAATTTTTTTAGGGTTTTTTTTTTTATTAAGTATTATTAGTCAGAATTTAAGGATCTATTTTTACGAATTAGAACATGACCCCCAAGATATTTGAGACGGCCCTACCGATACCACACCATTAAATCCTTACCTCTTTGCTTTTATACAAATAATATTAATTTCCATTATTTTTAGATTGTACCATTGTATAATTATAGTATATAGTTCTGAAAATGTTATCCTTATATATAAATTACAGACTATATATAGTTCATATTTCAGATATATTAGTATAATATAAATTGTATATATTATCATGTTTTTAACAAATTTATGCACAATCTAATTTTATGGTTATGAATAGAGTTTAAACGGTCAAAATTTCAAAATTCATGTATCACTTGTAATTTAGCAGAATATGGACAAACTTAATATGAATTATAACATTCAAAACGATGCATCATACCTTATTTTAGAAAATTATAAATATTGATAATGTGATCACGAACAAAGAATGCTCTGTCAATTTTCTTCAAACATAAAGAATAATTCAATTAATACTCATTGCATCTAACATATACACTACTATAAAATCACTATTGACTGAAAATGTTCAGCGACTATTTTCACTGAATGTTGATGAGAAAAATTTAAATAATAGTATGAACACACGAAAAAATTTAGAAAATATGAGAATCTGTTTCTCACCATGCGTTTTCCCATTGATTTCTCAGTGAGCTAGTTTGGTGTGAATGAGGTGAAAAGTTATATTTTATAGCATAAATTTTCCATCGAATATCGATGAAAAAGTTCTTTATTTCTAGTAGTGATATAACTTCACCTTAAAATAATTGAGAAAGAAAATAGTAGAAAATGGTCAATATCATGAATGGAGCATTAATATCAAAATGTCATTCCAGAAACAAAAAGTAGAGGCCTTTAAAGGCAATGAGAGCTTTTAGCATATAATGTTTATTAAGGGCCTGTTTGGTACAATTTTTTAAAAAAAGCTTTCGGAAGTCGAGCTTTTAGGAGTATAGTTTTTTAAGTAGAGTTTTTTTATCAAAAAGTTGTTAGTTGTCAATAAAAAAAAAATTTGGCTTAAAAGTAGGCAAAATCACTTTTAAGCCAAAATCAAAAAAGATTTTGCCTCTATTTCCAAAAGTATTTTTGATCTTCGAGAATACTTTTGGCCTTACCAAACGGGCACTAAGAATTAAAGTTGAAGAAGCTTTCCCTTTCAAATTTATATATTTTCACACTTTCAAACAAAATTTAATAATTCAAAAATAATGTAGAAAGTAGTGGACTCTTCATTAATTCAAAATTTAAAAATTGTAAATATTTCAATCTTTAAGAAGTATAGTAATAATAATTATTAAACAATCAAAATTAATAAATGAAAAGTTCCTACATACTGAAAGTTTATTAAATATGATAGAATAATAAGCATATCCTACGTGTACAAAATTGTAAGAATATTATCAGTAATAATTGATAACATGGTATACAGTAATTTGTGCATGTTGTTTATTAAGAATTTTGAAAGATATGTACTCTAATATTTTTCTATTGCTAATTTCATTATATCCATTAAAATCAATTTGTGTGTGCCTTCAAATCTGTCACTCATTGGACGAGGTCTTATGTGATAGAGAATGTTAATGTTAGGTTTTGTGTTATAATATTTTTTCTATATTATTTTTAAAGTTAATTTAAAATTAGAAAATGTTTGGATCAAATGTCTTGATATTTGTGACGATATTCTGGTAACTGTTTTGCCTTTCTTCACGGACTGTTTTTCAGGAAACTGTGACTGTTTTATCACATGGCAAATTGACTTGACAATGAGTAGTTGGAGCTGATTGCAAACGAGGAAGACCAAGTCCAAGAGGAGCATAACTTAAGGAGCAAGACGAGGAAGAAATAGTCCAAACAGTTGGAGAGTTTCGTGGCTTACGCTACTGCCTCACGTGCTCCTGTTTTAGCTCAACTTCTACAACCTGTCGAGGAGTCTTTCAAGGGAACTCTCCACTATAAATAGAGAGGTCACTTCAAGGATTCCATATCCAGAATTTCAGAGTGAAAACGATAGAGAGGGCTCTCCAGAAATATCGATAAAAAAGATTGGATCACTGTGTTGACTGAGTTTGTGACGACATTCTGTCCAACATTATAATTGCTCTTTAGATTCTAGATTTGTTATTTTATTGAAGCAATTGTAATGAGGTGCACTTCTATTTAGATAGATTTTTCAGGTATAAGTCATCTGCGACTTAACCATTTTTTTTATTCATTTTGTATCATCTTGTAACATTGTAAATAAGGAATATATCAATTGTATATACAATACCTTTGGTTATTGACCATCATGGGTTATATTAATATATAATCTATGAAAATTAAACTTTTGTGTTCTTTATCTATTTCCGCTGCACTTTAAATTATTTCAAAGGTTTTCTGTTTTTATCTAAATGTCATCACTTATGTCAGACGACATTTTAGTTGACATTTGACACTGTTTCTGCATACGTTCAGTTCTACTTTGTTGTTTAATTTTCTTTATTCCATAGTATTAACTCACGGGACCCAACAAAGAATATATTAATATTCTCCATATATTCTGTAATTACTATTGTAGTGTAATTATGTAAAGTAG
Source organism: Przewalskia tangutica (assembly GCA_029844215.1). Classification (NCBI taxonomy): domain Eukaryota; kingdom Viridiplantae; phylum Streptophyta; class Magnoliopsida; order Solanales; family Solanaceae; genus Przewalskia; species Przewalskia tangutica. Next base: position 154,199,730 of record CM056720.1, read on the forward strand.
AGATCCTTCTCCAATTAGGTTTAGAGATTCTTCTCCGATTAGGTTTGGTAATGGTAAACACCTATATATATTGCATTAATGAGAACCTCTAACCAAGGAGAATTACAATATTCTGCATGGTATCAGAAGCCAAACTCTAGCCTCATCTCAAACCCATTGTACCATACAATAAGCAATTTGTACATAAATCAACGATCTTTGCAATCTCATCGGTTCCCACAGAGAGAATATTGCCAGACTTGATGTCACATTCAATGATTCCACTGTTGTGAATGTGACTGAGCCCTAAAAGAACATTCTTTGTGTGTTTCTTAACTTCAAGCTCCAGCATTCCTTCACATGCATCAGAAACCAATTTCTCTTTCTCAAGATTTTGTAGCCTCTACAACCTCCTCTTTCTCATCACTTTCGGGGACCAAATGGATTCTCCCAACAAGGCTTGGTACATGGATACGGGCGCCACTTCCCACCTCACTCGTAACTCAGGTAATCTTCCGCAACTATTCAACTTGAATAATCCTCAATCTATTCTGATCGGAAATGGAAATCGCATTCCAATTTTCTGAAAATGTTTATCCGCGTTTCTCTTATGTGTATATGTCTTTATTCGAACCTATACTAATCCTTATCTATTTCTTTTCCTTACATGAACTGCATTGGAGAAAACGAAGAGTCTCAATACGAGACTCGTCGCGCCCCTTATCAAAAGGAAGATCCATAACCATTTTCATCGCATCGCAACATCCACTTTCTTCGTGTCCTCATTCTGGGTATCCTAAATAGGACGGGATATTGCCATCCGCCTTAAAGCGTCATCACAATTCTCAAAACTCTCCCCTCTTTTACATATATGTGCTTATTTTTTATGATTTATGTGTTTAACTTTGTATTTAATAGAATACTAACTCCATTAGTTGTAGAATAAATTGGGGAGGGTAATATAAAGTAGAAACTCTTCTTAAAATTATTTCTTATAGATGCGTCATATAAATTCAATATTCAAAGATAATCCATTCATCCTTTATATATGTAACTAATACATTACTCCTTATCTAATTTCTAACAAAAGAAATAATTTTCTCATAAACTCTTCATAAATATCATATGAGTAATTTATCACTCTTCTTATTATCACTAAGCGTTTTTTACATACACTTGCAAAAGTAATTTCATGTCTTACAAATGCATAATTAACTTTACATATATTTTAAGAGTCTTAACCTTACATATACTTATAGGAGTAATTTATCATTTTTCCTTTTGTTAATAAAGTAATCTCATGTCTTACAAATGCATAATTAACTTTACATATTTTTGTGAGTCTTATAAAATCATTTAAGTTATCAAATACATTCTTTTAGACATTTGCAACATCCCTTTTACTTAAATAATTTTTCTAAAACATACATCTCTTAGCCAGATAAATTAACCTAGGTTTGAATGGACAACCGTAAGTTAGCGGATTCTAAAGGATGTCTAATCCATTCCCTTTAGGATAATAAAGAACTCTTACCCAGAATCTTATTTAGTTTCACAGACCATTAAATGGAGTTAATGTTGACTTTAATCGGCTAGCATTTAGGTGTCATAATTCACCCAATTAATTAGGTGGCGACTCCCTTAACATCTACATTTTTATTTTATTTTTGGAGGGATAACTATTCCGTCGCGCATTCAAGCCCGAGAGTTCAAAATCGGGTGCGACATATATATTGCATTAATGAAAAGCCTCCAACTAAGGAGAATTACACTATTCTACATTCTGTTCTTGAACACTCCACCGCCGAATGATTCACTTTCAAGTTCTCGCCTTACATACCAGTTTTCTTGGAAAATAAAGTACTCACTGTTGCTATTAAATTTTTATGCAAATGATTTTCTCTAGAAGGACCAAGAACCTATTTCCATCTTTTTATTCAAGCCAACATGATGAACTTAAAATGGCAAAAGTAGCAAAAGGCAAACATTTCCTCTTATAGAATTCCCTCAATTCCTCTCCTTTTCAAGCTCCTCTCTATTTTACTTATTGATAATAACAGCCCTCTAAGTAATGAAACTATTCTTCAGTACCCCCAGAATCACGAGTGGAGCTAGATTATAAGTTAAAAGTTCAAGTAAACACATGAGGATAGCCAGAAGAAGAGATGGCGCGGGGCCATGGTCGCGAGTTCGATCCTGCATCGCGTTAACGATTGAAACATCGCATGGCTTTGTCAGTGTGGTTAATTGGTAGCGTGGTTTGCGGTATTGCGTCGTAGGGGTTTTCTGCTGTATTCGAAAGAAGAGTAAGCGGTTCTGAGTTTAAAAAAAAATCAAGTAAACATAATAAATATTTTCAACCCCCCCCCCCCACAACACACACACACGAACATATATATATATTTAAAAAATTCACTAAATATTCAAAAATAACTGACTATACATTTTGTTACTCTTATACATTAACCTTAGTTAACCATAAAAGCTCATAAATTTTGCAAAAAACTAACTATTCGTTTTGTTATTACTTATTAGTACATTAACCTGAGTTAACCATAAAACTCATGAACTCTGCATCCGTCTCTCTTTAGAACTCAAGCCACCAATTTTCACGTGAATCAAGTATTTTTTGTTCAGATATTCTTCTCTATATATCAAAAAATTACTAAACATTTATAAATATTTGAATTTACTACATATTAACTTGATATTATCGTAGAAAATTATATATTTTAAATTCTGAATTCGTCTCTATCTAAAATCAAAGCAACAAACTCATCATTTAAATTTAAATATTACTATATATTAACTTGAAATTATCATAAAAAATTATATATTTTAAATTCTGAATTCGTCTCTGTCTAAATCCGAAGCAACAAACTCATCATTTCCACGTGGAGGAATTAGGAAGGGTAGTAATTCTTACAACTTTCTTCTTTATTTGTTTACTTTTTTTCTTTTGTAGATTGGCATGTTATTTTAGGTAGGAGACTTTATATTGTTCACTTTAATCGCGTGGGCTAGAAATTCCTTTCTAACAGGATTTGAACACTGTCGATCTTGTACCAAGTGGCAAGGACAAGTGTCGATCTAGCTAGTTATAAATATAATACATCAAATGTAGTCGACAAAATGTTTTTGTATAGTTATGACAACGTAACTAGTGGGGTAGAAGTAATTTTCCTTTTAAATTAATTAACTTTTTGTAACTCAGAATACCAAATTATTAAATGCAAATAAAAAAAGAGAGAGAGAAGAACAACAAGTGGTATAGATGCATGCATTGTTTTCTTCATTGTATTTATAAATAATGTATAATAAATATAGTAGTACAAAAATATTTAAATTAGGTAATTAATCAACCTAATTATAATATGAAATATAATTTTACTTCAAATAAGAGACCTAATTACAATAACAATACAATATTACCTAAAATAAAAGATATATACAACTAATGAAAAAATATTCAAAAATATTCTATTACACCCCCGCATTCGAAACGGGAGGTTCACGAACACTGAGACTGAATCGAAAATCATCAAATAGTATGCGCGGAAGTCCTTTGGTGAAAATGTCGGCAGTCAGATATTTGGAAAGAACATGAAGGACACGAACTTGACCACGAGCCGCTTTTTCGCGAACGAAATGAATGTCCATCTCAATGTGTTTAGGGAGGCAAAGGAGAATTGAGACTCATCAAATAGGACACGATGTGAAATAATAATTTTATGGCTTGACAAGTCATAGCATGAATAACCACAATGATTGGCGGGGTAACTCAGAAACACACAGGGGGAAGACCGATGTTGGAGTTTGTGAGTGATCGGATGGAGATGATAATAGAGATATCCAAAGATACGCAAATGTTGGTAGGAGGGGTTCCTACGAAATAGGACTTGAGTGGGCGACCATTGAGCTAGAGACTTGTTTGAGATTATATTTAGGAGATAGGTGTCCATGGAGAATGCGTAATACCAAATTGAGGGGGAATTGAGGTGTGAGCAAGTAGGGATCAAATTAGGTTGTTTATGGTCCGGATTTTCCATTCGGCTTTACCATTTTGGGAGGAGGTGTGAGGGAAGGAAAAACGAAAGGTAAGATCATTTTTGGAATAAAACTGTTTGAATTGATTATTATTGAATTATTTGTCATTGTCACATTGAAAATATTTAATGCTCTTTTTAAATTGTGTTTTTTATGAGAGCACTAAATAAGGAAAAAATTGGGTAGACCTGAGATTTATTGCCAATTGAAAAAATCCATAAAAAGTTGGAATAATCATCCAAAAACAACACACAATATCGATGGTCAGTCGTACTTAAAATAGGATATGTCCACAAATCACTATGTATGATATCGAAAGGTAGTAAAATACAATTAGTGGGTGCATAAAATGATAATTTAACATATTTTTCAAAAATGCAAGATTCACATATAGGAGTCCTAAAAATACGATTGCAATTAATAAAATTATTTTTTCTAAGGGAGCGTAAAACAGAATCTTCCAGATGTCCTAATCTAGAGTGTCATAAGGAAGACGAAAGAGCAGCAAAGGTTGATAGAATTAAGGAAGGATTGTTGACAACGTTTGAAATAGGGTAGAGATCTCTGGTGCTAAGTCAAGGAAAACATTATTATCAGTTGTGAAACGTCGCACATAGGTTAAATTCTTAATAAGTTTAGGGGCATGTAGGACTTTTTTTTAAGATTAGTGGTGTATGTGGTGGAGATAAGGATGAATGATCAAAACCGCGAATGAGAATGTCTTGTCCACTACCAATAATAATATTCCAATTTAAATTACTCAAATTAGAATAAGACGAGAGAGTGTCCTGTGATGTCGTCGTGTGAGATGTGGCGTCTGTGTCCATATACCAATTTCGGTCTGGAGCGTTGAGTGACATTGTGTTCATAGCTGCCTTAATGTCAGTCGGTATATAAGTTGAGGGTGGGGGCCCTGTGTTTTATAGGCCTATTGGGGATGTCGGCTGAGTATGCCTGGGTGGGCCTAGGAGGAGAGTCTCATAACGATGGGGCTCACGCAGCCCACGACGGAGGTTGCTGCCATTGTCGCGGTCGTTGCTGATTGTTTTACTGGTGGGCGCCGCTTTACCACCGCATTATTACTGAATTTGCGCCTCGACCGCGCGGTATCGGCTCTGGCAGTTCTTGCGGGTGGATATGGGCTGTTGTGGGTCCTTGGGTAGGCAGTTATGGTTTCCAGAGTTGGAAGCCCTGTCATCGGCGAAGGGTCCGACGGAGGTAGGGAGGGTGGCGTCGGCAATGCTGATCATAGTTGTGTTGCGCTTGATTTTTCAGGTTTCTTTAAGAATAAGCTTCGAACGGGCCTCATAAAATGTAGGTAACAACGTGCATTGCTGAAGGATGGTGGAAACACTGTCATAGGATTCATTCAAGCCTACAATAAGTTGCATGACCAATCACTGATTAGTTATTGGTGCGCCGACGTTGGAGAGTTAGTCGGCAAACATCTCGAGTTCTTGACAATATGCAAACACGTTTGAGAAATCATCCTGATGAACGTCCTTAAACTGATTTTCAAGGTATAACGCATGTTGAGTTTTGTTGTGGAAAATACTTGTCAAACGTTCCCACGTTTGGCGGGCAATAGCATCAGTCTCAATGATGGTGTGCAAAAGATCATTAGAGATTGTGTCGTATATCCACTAGAGGGCGGCTGCGTCCAAACGAGACTACAGTGTAAGTCAGTGGACTTCGGTGTAGGAGGGATAATGTGGTCAATAACTTCGTAAACACGACAATAGATCTTATAAAGATCTGCCAACGAGGAGTATTGACCCTTTTCCATCTCAAGGGTGATATGGACGAAGATTTTGATGTTTTTTAGTGCAAGATGAAATTTAGTTTTGTCAGTAATGAAAAATGAAATTTAGGAGGAGAAGGAAGAGAGAATAGCTGGAAAAAACACTTGGGTTCTGTGTGGGTGGCAACCGAGAGTTATGGTCGACGACGGTGGATATATTTTTAGGCTACTGATACCATAAAAGAATATGTTCCCTTTATTGTATTCATTAATAATGTATAATATATATAGTAGTACAAGAATATTTAAACTAGGTAATTAATCAATCTATTATAATAGAAAATATAATTTTATTTAAGATAAAAAATATATAATTAATGAAAGAATATTTAAAAATATTGTATTAATGTACGTAAAGTTCATTTGCAATCGGCATGTTATTTTTGGTAGTAGACTTTATATTGTTCACTTTAATCGCTTGGGCTAGAATTCCTTTCTAATAGGATTTGAACACTTGTCGATCTTGTGCCTAGTGGCAAGGACAAGTGTCTAGCTAGTTATAATACATCAAATGTAGTCGACAAAATGTTTTTGTATAGTTATGACAACAAAGAACTCTTATAACGACAATGTAAACATGTATATTATAGAAATAATTATATTTCTATCCATAATTAAAGTATTTTTATATATTGTGTAAATATAATTATGATAAGATTAGAATTTCTCTTTTATATAGATTTAGGATTCCTATTGTATAAGAGATAAACATTGTACTCTATATGTACTTTGATATTAATGAAAGACTCTTCAAGAGAGATTAATATCATCTTACATGGTATCAAGAGCCTAAAACAAAAATCCTAGAATTTTCTCTCAAAGCAGCCGTCGAAACCCTCCCCCCATCTCGGGATTCTCGTCGTGGTGCTACCCATCCCCTATCCAAAATTCTTGGTTTTTCTCTCCTTTCCTCTCTTCTCTAAATGGCTATTGAGGATTCTTTCAATACTTCTGATGCTTCAACACCCACCAATCCCATCACCATGTTATCATCCTCTTTTAATCCCGCTATAACTGTTACCAATATCATGAATTCTATTCACATTCTTCTTGATCAAGAAAACAGTCAGTATTCTCATTAGGTTGAACTGTTTCATAATCATGTATGTCTCTATAACGTGCTTGATCATATCGATGACACTATTACGCCCCCTCCGGAGGTTGATGAGTCTACTTGACGTCGTTTAGACGCCGGCGTCAAACAGTGAATTTATGATAGTATTTCTCAGGATCTTCTTTTTATTATCATGAAATATGACGCCACAGCCCTTGAGTTATGGAACCGCTTAGAGAAAATATTTCAAGATAACAAGCACATTCGTGCAGTGTATTTTGAGGAACAATTTAACAATACACGCCTTGAAAATTTCTCCAACATGACTGAGTACTGCGGACAATTGAAACTCCTGACAGATCAACTCTCCAACGTTGACATGCCTGTATCTGACACTAAATTGGTGTTGCAATTGATTGCAGGTCTCCCCAAAGGTGACTATGATACGTTAGCCGCCATAATTCAGCGATGCATCCGCTTTCCGCTTTAACAAAGCTCGCTCGCAGTTGTTGCTCGAAGAAACTCGACGTGCTAAACAGGATGAGCACAATCAGAAGAAGTTAGCTGTCGAAATGCTCCCTTACGGTCCAACGCGCTAGAAAACTCTCAACCGCAGCAGGGAGGCGGTGGCGGTCGCGATCGTGTCGTGGTCGCGACAGAATCAAGCAGAACACCAAAATCCGCAGAATCGATTCGTCGCGCGCGCCGCGATTTGATACCAGAACCCTTCCACAAGTTCTTCCATCACGGTGTGTTGGGCCCCTCGCCCACCGGCAAGTCCAAGACCGCATCGTGCCCACGCTACGCACGATCGGGCCGAAATTTCATCCAGACGATACCCACTGGGTGTTATCGATGCGATCGGTCCGGTATCCGATATCCGGACCGGACTTATAAGCTTATCGATCCGGACCGATAAAGTTTAGGTCCAGAGTCCAGATCCGGGACCGGACCGAAACCTTATCGGTCCAGTTCTCGGTCCGGTTCCGGGACCCAATTTTTTTTTAAAATGAATTTTCAATACTGAAATTGACATTCTCGGACACATTACCATGAAATTTTTATATCGCGAGATATTTAGATTTGAAAAGGGGAAAACGTAACGATTTGAGGGAAAAGTGAAATTGATTGGCAAGATGGACATTTTTTGGAGAAATCGGCTGAATCAAACAGCCTTTAGGAAATTTGGTTCGGTTTCGTCTCGAAAAAATACGCGAAATAAAATAAAAATTAGGTCGAGCGGACATCCGAGCGCAAAGTTATGACCATTGAAAGTTTCACTAATTTATATATCAATGCTACAAATTAAAACATAAAGTCTACATCACATATATTTAAAATATGTAAAATAGTCGAACATTAGAGAATATTGTAATTAAATATAATTAGGGCTTGCTGGGGAGGGGGTCTGGCTGGGGCGTCTGGCGGGGGGGTCTGGCTGGGGGTGGGGTGTTACCGGGTTACCGGTCCGGCTCCTTATCGGTCCGGATAATTTTTTGGTACTCGTATCCGGACCATTAAGGTTTCGGTCCGAGTATCGGTCCGGATTTACCGGTCCGGTTCTCGGGTAATTACCAGGAGTATCCGAACCGCTAACATCCCTAATACCCACTGAGTTAGGTCAGGCCTTCAGCAGTCTCAACATGCAACAGCCTGACAACAACTGGTACATGGACTCCGGAGCCTTCATACGGGGACACCTCTTACGAGATGCAATAGCATGGGGAATCTATATTTATTCACTCCCACCTCCGCTGCCAGATCTACCTCTCCCGTCTCTCTAGTGGCCATTTCTTCTTCAACATGACATAATAGGCTTGGTCATCCAGGAGCTCCAGTTTTTAGTTTTCTTAGAGACAATAATTTCATTACTTGTAATGGGAAGCTTGTCCAAAACAACGTTTCTTGTTCTTTAGGCAAACATACTCGTCTTTCATTTAAATCATCTACTAGTGTTACTTTTACACCTTTTGATATTATACATGCCGATTTATGGACATCACCTGTTGTTAGTTCTCCCGGTCATAAATATTATTTTATCTTACTAGATGATTTTTCTCACTTTGTTTGGTTGTATCCTCTCAAATTTAAATCGGAAGTGTTTGTCAAATTTCTTGAATTTCGAAAATTCATCCAAACACAGTTTGAAAAAGTCACAAAATCTTTTCAGTGCGATAATGATTATGAATTCAATAACTCTATGTTTCACCAGTTTTGTACCAATAATGGCATGATCTTTCGTTTCTCCTGCCCCCACACCTCCTCACAAAATGATAAAGGTGAAAGAATCATCCGCACCATTAACAATATGATTCACTCTTTTGATTCATGCCTCCCTACCTCCATATTTCTGGGTTTATGCTGCTAAAATGTCAGAATACGTTCTAAATATTCTCCCAACTAGCACCCTTCACAATATGACCCCTACCGAAATTCTCTATCATAGAGTCCCCTCTTATGATCATCTCTGAATATTTGGTTGTCTATGCTATCATAACCTTGTCTCTACTGGCCCTCACAAACAAGCCCCCTAGACCACTCCTTGTGTCAACCTAGGCTTCCCGCCGAACCATAGGAGTTATCTATGCTATGACTTATCCACTCGTCAGATCCACATCTCTCGTCACGTCACATTCGACGAGACCACATTCCCGTTTTCGAATCTTAAAAAGTTCAAAAAACTGGATTACTCTTTTCTTGACGAGCCTGTCATCTCTCTCATCATCCTAAGTCAACTACAGTATAGCAGTTCTTCTTCAGCGTCAGCGTCAGCGCCGCGGCCCCAAGGGTCAGCGCCACGACGCCAAAAATATTGCGAACATGTCCCTGATTCACCGTCGACAGTAGCGCGGCCCAGTACTGAGGCGCCACAGCGCCAAAACATCATAGAGGTATGTCAGTCCTCCAGTGTCGCGACACTTGATCACGGCGCCGCCGACGGTTCCCTTCAGCGCCGTATCCAACAAATCCCTTCGCCTTGGAACCTCATACTATCCCCACTCACCAAATGAAAACTCGTGCAAAGCATGAAATCTTCAAACCCAAAGTTCAATTTAACATGTCTGCCCAAACCAATTCCCAAGAACCCTATATTGGTCAAACAAGACCCTAATTGGAATGCGGCTATGACTGAGGAATTCAATTCTTTAACTAAACAACGCACATGAGATCTAGTACCTAGACCTGATAGGGTGAATGTGATTCGTTGTCTGTGGCTATTTCGTCACAAATTCAGAGACAATGGAGATCTTGAGAGGTATAAGACATGACTTGTGGCTAATGGCACAAATCAGCAGAAGGGCATTGATTGTGGTGAGACCTTCAGCCCGGTTGTCAAACCGGCTACCATCCGCACAGTTTTGAGTATTGCCATAGGCAAACACTGACCGATCCATCAGCTTGTGTGAAGAATGTATTCTTACATGGGGATCTGAGAGAGACAGTTTACATGCATCAGCCGTCAGGATTCACTCATCCAGTAGTTCCTCACTATGTGTGCCGTCTGCGTAAGTCACTATATGTCCTGAAACATGCCCCCCGTGCGTGGTACGATCGTTTTTCAGGTATATCTTGCAGATTGGGTTTGTATGCAACAAGAGTGATACATCACTTTTCATTTTTCATCGAGGTAGTAACACTGCTTATTTATTACTTTACGTGGATGATATTGTTCTTACTATCTCCTTCGACGGATTGAAAAATGAGATTATTGCATTGCTTAAGTCTGAATTTGCAATGACTGATTTGGAGAAGCTGAGTTATTTTTTGGGGATATCAGTGACCAGGTCTGCCAATCATATATTCTTGTGTCAGCGTAAGTATGCAGAAGATATTGTGTACAGGGCTAAGATGGCAAACTGCAAAGAGGTGCATACTCCAGTTGATTCTAAATCTAAGCTCAGTGCCATGGATGGTGCTCCAGTCTCTGATCCTACTCTGTATAGGAGCCTTGCAGGTGCACTTCAGTATCTCACCTTCACCAGGCCAGACATAGCTTATGTTGTTCAGCAGGTGTGCTTATTCATGCATGCCTCAGGGAGTCTCATTTCACTGCTCTTAAGCGATACATTAAGGGCACTCTTGATTATGGTTTGCACCTATACCCCTCTGCTCCAAATAGGTTGTTTTTATATACGGATGCAGATTGGGCAGGGTGTCCGGACACGCGACGCTCCACCTCCGACTTTTGTGTTTTTAGGGGATAATCTGATTTCTTAGACTGTCAAGCGACAGGCTACCCTATCTAGCTCCAGTGCTGAGGCTTAGTACAGAAGCGTTGCAAATGTAGTAGCTGAGATTTGTTGGCTCAGAAATTTACTGTTAGAACTTAAGTGTCCTTTGCGTCAGGCACCTATTGTGTATTGTGATAACATCTCTGTCATCTATTTGTCTCATAATCCGATTCAACATCAGCGAACCAAGCATATTGAGATAGACCTACACTTTATTCGTGAGAAAGTTGCACTAGGCCATGTCAGAGTGTTACATGTTCCACCATCCTATCAGTATGCAGATATATTTACCAAAGGACTTTCCAGACAGTTATTTCTTCACTTCAGATCTAGTCTCAGCGTCCGGGCTCCTCCGCTCTGACTGAGGGGATGCGGCTATGACTGAGGAATGAACATTGTACTCTATATATACTTTGATATTAATGAAAGACTCTCCAAGAGAGATTAATATCATCTTACATGTAAGGTAGAAGTAATTTTCTTTTTAAATTAATTAACTTTATGTAACATGAATCTGAATTTGTCAAAGCACGAACTCCGGATACCAAATTATTAAATGCAAATAAAAAAAGGGAGAGAGAAGAAGAACAAGTGGTATAGATGCATGCATTGTTTTCTTAGTTGTATTCATAAATGATGTATAATATATATAGTAGTATAATGATAGATATATGTATTTATAAATGATATATAATATATACAGTAGTACAATGATATAGATGCATGCATTGTTTAGGGGACAAAAAGGAATACGAGTACAGATTCATTCAATTTATGCTTAGAGACAGATTTAGAATTGATATAGATGTATGCATGGTTTATTTTAATAAATTTTCAAAGGGTAACCAGAATTATTCTGCCGAATGTATACAGTCATTTGTGCATGTTGTTTATTAAGAATTTTGAAAGATATGTACTCTAATATTTTTCTATTACTGATTTCATTATATCCATTAAAATCAATTTGTGTGTGCCTTCAAATGTCCCACTCCTTGGACGAGGTCTTATCTGATAGAGAATATATTAATATTCTTCATATATTTTGTAATTATTATTGTAGTGTAATTATGTAAAGTAGAGATCCTTCTCCAATTAAGGTTTGAGATTCTTCATCAATTAGGTTTTGTAATTGTAAACACCTATATATATTGCATGAATGAGAAGCCTCCAACCAAGGAGAATTACAATATTCTACATGGTATCAGAAGTCAAACCCTAGCCTCCTCTCAAACCCCTTGTACTATACAATAAGCAATTTGTGTATAAATCAACGATCTTTGCAATCTCATCGGTTCCCACAGGGAGAATATTGATAGGCTTGATGTCACATTGGATGATTCCTCTGTTGTGAATGTGACTGAGCCCAAAAAGTACATTCTTTGTGTGTTTCTTAACTTCAAGCTCACGCATTCCTTCACCTGCATCAGAAGCCAATTTCTCTTCCTCAAAACTTTGTAGCCTCTACAACGTCCTCTTTCTCTTCACTTCCGGAGACCACATGGCTTCTCCCGACGATGCTTGGTACATGGATACGGGCGTCACTTCCCACCTCACTCGTAACTCAGATAATCTTCCGTAACTATTCAACTTGAATAATCCTCAATCTATTCTGGTCGGAAATGGCAATCACATTCCGATTCAAGGCTATGACACTACTCAAACTCCACCACCTCGCCCTCATTTTCCCTTAAAAAAACGTCCTATATGCTCCTAATATCATTAAAAACTTAATCTCTGTTAGGAAATTTGCTGGTGATAATTCTGTAACTATTGAGTTTGACCCTTTTAATTTTTCTGTAAAAAGGACTTACGTACGGGGACAACTCTTACAAGATGTAATAGTGTGGGGACCTCTAACTTTTCTCATCTACTTCCGCTGCAAGTGTCAATCAACAAACCTCTCTAGCCACAATCTCTCCATCAACTTGGCACAGTAGACTCGGGAACTAGGGGCACCTGTTTTTATTTAAAAAAAAATTTGATTCAATGTAATAAAGAGAACTATACCCTCAACTGATACTCTTGTCCTCTAGCGAATCATGATAGACACCTTTTACTTCCTCATTAAGTGTAACTTTTTCTTCTTTTAATATCATTCATGTGGATTTATGGACATCCCCTATTACTAGCACTCTGGGTCACAAATATTATTTAGTGTTTTTGGATGACTTCTCTCATTTTCTGTGGGTTTATCTTCTAAAATATAAGTTCCAAGTTTACTCCACTTTTCTTGAATTTCAGGCGTATGTTAAAATCCAGTTTGAGAAGAACATCAAAATATTTCAATGTGACAACGGTCGTGAGTTCGATAATTTCCTCTTTCATAAATTTTGTACGGTTAATGACATAGTATTTCGATTCTCGTGCCCCCACCTCACCTCAAAATGATAAAACCGAAAGAATACTCTATACTATTAACCATATGATCCGTACAATGTTCTTTCCGCTAACATCAATGTGAATTTGTCAAAGCACGAACTAAGAATACCAAATTATTAAATGCAATAAAAAAAGGGAGAGAGAAGAAGAACAAGTGGTATAGATGCATGCATTGTTTAGGGGACGAAAAGGAATATATGTATGCATTGTTTATTTTAATAAATTTTCAATAGGGTAACCAGAATTATTCTGCCGAATGTACTTTCATGCTAGCTCCTTCCTTAATTATAATTGCTTAATTTTGTAACCTCTTTCACGAGAAGGGGTATAAAATATATCCTTGTGTTTGTTTCGATTTTTGAAATAGAAGATTTAACTAAGTAGGGTTTTTTTCTAAGTCGAATCTTAGGGGTTTTGGACTCAAATCACACATGAAATGTGTTGGGTCCCGGGGTTATGCTATGAAACAATAAAAAACAAACTGGAAATAAACAATTTCGAATGCTGGAACACAGTTTCAAATGTCGGCAGAAATGTCGTCTAACACAATCGACAACATTTCGATAAAAACATAAAACTTTTGAAAGAGTAAAAATGAAGCAGAAATAAATAAAGAACACATAGGTTATATTGATATAACCCATGATGGTCAATGACCAAAGGTATTATATATATATATATATATATATATATATATATATATATATATATAATTGTATATATTCCTTCTTTTACAATATTACAAGATAATACAAAAGGAATAAAAAAAGGTTAAGTCGCAGATGACTTATGCCTGCAAATTCTATCTAAATAAAAGTGCACAACATCTCATTACAATCGCTCCATACAAAGCTAATCTAGAATCTGAAACAACGAATGTAATGTCGGACAGAATGTCGTCACAAACTCAGGCAACATTTTGTGATCCAGATTTCTTGTTATACCCCGTATTTCCAGAGTATGTACGTGAGGGCGTACGTACAAAAGTTTAGCCTTAGTTAGGCATAGGGGGACGAAAAATTGTGCATACCTATCAAAAAGAATCGTTTTCCGACGAAACGTTTTACAAAACTTGCGTAGGGAAAATTACGGCTATGTCATTTATTATTTTTGCGGATTTTTCCGAGAGATGAAACATTTTGGACCAACGAGAGGGCGACACTTGTCACCCTCAAGTTGGCGGATTTGGGGCGTCCATTTGCACGATTTCAAGCCTTGGAGTAGGTAGGATATTTTGTGATATTTTGTGTGGTATATGGATAAGGTACACTTGCCCAAATCTCCACCCTACACTTGCCTACCACTTGGCTTCATCTTGGCCATTGGTTGGCCTATAAATACCCCCCTAACTTGAAGGTTTTCTTCATCCACAAATTGTCTTCCACGTCTCAAGATTCCATCCCATCTCTTGTAGTGTTTAGTCAACACCCTCTCCCCTCTAGCCTAGTGGCTTTGAGAGCCCCCTTTGTAGAAAGTTGTCTTACAAGTATAGTTATAATTCCTAAATACCATAGCCAATATCCCTTATAGTATTTAAGTAGAAGTTGTGTAGAACTTCTAAGGGCTTCTTGGAGCTATCGGAGCGTGCAAATTAGGAGCTAAACCTTGCTCAGGATCGATATTTAACTTGGATAATTTTGGGCTTATCGAGGTAAATACTCTTGTCCTTCTATTGTAAATTGGATATTACATATAAGAATAGTTAAGACTTGAGTATAAGATATAGAAGGATATTAAAGAATAGAATTGAACTGTAAACACAGTAGAAGGGTATTCAAGAAGAGAATTAAACTGTACTTACATAGAATTTGTATTCTGATGAACTTGGGTAGCTTGACGGGTAGGGAAGTGCTGCCCAATTTTCCGTAGAATAGAGAACCCTCTGCTTAGAACTTTATACAGAGTAGTCTAGACGTTGATAGACGTATCTGACTATTATAGGTTGATTCTCTGCGCGCGACATATTCGACTTGGCAGGTGGATTTCGCCGAGGAGGTATGTGATTCTTCCTATACTCTTGAGCATGATATTTTAAAATATATATATATATAGTACGGTAGACGTACGTGTGTTAACTGAACATGGTTTTACTTGACATCTTTTGACTTGAGTCTAAATAATAAGAATCTTGAAGTATTTCAAATAATTATGAATCATTTTTGAAAGAAGAGTAATACTTGATTTTTAAACAGAAAGCTTAAGAGTTATACTAGTTTTATGGGAAGTTAGGTATAACGACTTAAGAAAGATAAAAGGGACATTTTTACTTATTGCTTATGAAAATCTTGTATTGACTTCTGCAAAGTGTAGTAAGATGGTTGATAGGGAAACATGTTATGATGCTACGTGTGTTAGTGTCTTGTGATGTTGTGTAAGGGGGTCATTCTTGTTGTGCTTACGTTGTTAAACGTTAAGACCGTTGTACTGTTATTATATCACATACCCCCTTGACTTGTTATACCGAGGGCTTGCCACCCTTGATGCGGGTCTTTACGGCCTATGCAGTCTGTGTGACTATGCGGAGCTGCGGGAGTTCGTGATTGATCATTCGGGTGTTTTATCCCGACGGGGATGCGCTATGCGATGCAGTGACTACGCGGTCTATGAGACTATGCGGTGCGGGAGTCGAGGAGAATGCAGGGGTTAGCTACCGTCGCGAGAATACCTCGTGCGAGTGCATGTGACCTATGCGGACTGCGGGAAGTCCAGGATTAGGCAAGCATAATGATACTATGGGCGATTGGCCTTGCTTCGATCATTCGCGGCCTAGAAAAGACCAGTTACGTTATATCTATTTTGCTCTTGTTTATGTTGTGGCACTATGTGCAGTTGAACTGGTTGTATTTGCAAATGGTTTTAAAAACTTTGATTTTACTTGATGCTACAGTTTCACATACTTGGTACTGTATCGACCTCCTTCGAAGCTGCGTTCATGCCGCGGTAAGGCAGCAGTGCTAGATCCACATCCTTAGGATCTTTGCTTTGGTGTCAGGAGCTCCATCTTCTCCGGAGGCTCGACTTTTGGTATGGTTCTCCCTGATGTTGTAGATATATGTACATTCAGGGTATGGCGGGTCCCTGTCCCGCCATAGTTGTTTACATTCCTAAGTGCGTAGTCATGTTATAAAGTTGGGATGTAACTGTTCACTCTTTATATATATATGCCGAAAGGCGACATTTTCTCAGATATAAACTGTGTCTCAATTTACATTTGTTTCATGTCTTGTTTTTATATTCCGCTGATTACTCTGATGTATGACTACTTGGGTTCCCGGGTAAGGCACCAATCACTGGCCCCGGAACGGGTCGTGACATTTCTGAGAAGAAATCCCGAGAGCTCTCTTGATATTTTTACATTTTGATTCTGGATATTGATTCACTCTTCTGCCCTCTCTATTTATAGTAGAGAGTCCTTCTTGAAAAGTTCATCAATTTGTTGTAGAAGTTGAGCTAAAAGTGGGCACGTGAAGCAGTGGCTTGAGGCATGTAAATCTCAACTGCTTGGACTTTTTCTTCACACGTCTTGCTCCTTAAGTTAAGCTACCTCTTGGACTTGGTCTTCCTCGTTTGCAATCTGCTTCAAAGACTCCTTGCCAAGTCAAATGCCATGTGATAAAAAGGTCACACTTTCCTGAAATTTGTCCGTGAAAATAGGCAAAACAGTTACCAGAATGTCGTCCCGAATGTCAAGACATCTGAACCAACATTTTCTGATTTTAACTTAGCTCTGAAAATGATATGTTAGGAAAAATGTCATGACACAAAACCTAACATTAACAAAATGTCTAAATTATTTAAGAAAAACATATGTTTATTTATACTCATCTCGTGAGTTAAATTGTTGGAAAAGTATGTGAGTACAATGATTACAATTACAACAATTACTAGGAACGAAAATAAGTAATTATTACAAAGATTACAATCTGGAAATAAAAATAAAACAAGTTGACGAGTCGAGTGAAATTCACTCCGTCCTTAAGACAATATTGTTCCGTATATATCCTTTCACGGTGATTGACAACTTGTCTCCCAAGATAAAAATAACAACAAACAAATGAGCAAAGGAAACTCAAATGTTTACTAATAGAAGAACATTTGAGTGTATGAAAGAAAGCTTAGAGAGGAAGAAGAATATCAAAAATCTGAATTTTGTGTATCCTTCTAATTGAGCCAAATGCCTCAATTTATAGTGTAATGAAGATGACCTCTCAACTAGCCAAGTAATGGCTTTTAATAGCCATGTAATGACACTTATTGAGGGGTTACAATTTAGCCAAATAATGGTTGAATTCAAGTGTCAAGTAATGGAGGTTTAATGCTCCAAAACCAGTCCAAAAGTCAGGAACTTTTCGTCTCCCGTCGACCTCACTGCCTGTGAAGCGTCACGGCTCTGTATGGGAGGCGCCACGACACCTGAGCTCCAGTAGGTGACGGTCAATTAGAGTTGCGACTCTGGATGGAGGCGCCGCGGCTCCGACGAGGATGTGTCGCGGCCCTTCACGGCTCCGCGGCGATTTCCGACTTGTTTCATCTTACACTTCGCACACTTCTTCCTTCGTTTACCAACGTGGAACACTTGTCATTTGACCAATAATCATCCATCATTCTATGTCTCAAACTCACTTATGTACCAATATCTCTTTCATTAGCGAAATTTACGATATTTGTCATTACGTGTGCACGTATGTGAAAACGACGTTTCCGATGTGCGGAGCCCCAAATTATCCGTATCATAAATAATGGAATAAACTTAATTCCATTAATTTTCAACAAAGTAAACTATAGTACAATCTAAAACCAATTAACAACCTAGAAAGTGGATAGATGGAATCCAACGTACGTAGGGTATTGATTTTGAGCAACCATTTGTACTCTATAAATCAAAAGAAAGTGAAAGTGGATAGTACTATATGACTAGTGGTTAATAAAGCAAGTGCAAGCTAGTTTTTTTAAAAAAAATTAAGGTTATAAGTTTCCATGTACTAATAAGAAGAGTTATTTGATATTTGTGGTTAAGTGTGTCAAAATGACGTGTTGAACTTAATTTATACAGGTTAAAATGGATTAAATTGATAAATTAGCAAGTTATATTACTTGGGTGAGATGAATTGAGTTAAGATGAGTTAAATATTGAGTCATATCTTAGTCCGTCGAACTCATCCCAAATTTTAATTTCTTATAATTAGTTAAATTAACAAATAAAACCAAAAAATATTCTAATGTTCTTATTATAAATATATTTGACATTAAAATAGTTAAAATGCAACCAAGATGATTTAAACATCAATTCTTACAAACGAAAAAACTGAAAGTGGGTGAGGATTTAGTGTTGGATGCCCTGCAAAGTAAGATATAGAACTATGCGAGCTCACCCGCAACGGTAGCCAAGTTGGTGTGAAGAAACAGCGGGCCATGGTCGCGAGTTTGATCCCTGCATAAACCTTTTTGGTTGGCGCATCACATGGCTTGTCAAGTGTAGTTAATCGGTGACGTTGTTTGCGGTATTGCGTCATTTCGGGGTTTCTGCACTTGTATTCGAAAAGAGAGAATGGCTTCGCCGTCAAAAAAAAAAAAAAAACTATGCGAGGTCATGTGCTTCTTCAATGCCAACAAATGGATTCATCTCTACGTGTCCAACCTTATCTATCCAATTTATTCCTCTTCATATCAAATGTCTTGTTTTATTATTAGCATAGCATAGACAAATAATTTGCGACTTTAGGGAGGTATTTATATCTCTAGCTCAATAATATATGTCTTTAGGTTATAAAAAAGTGAAGAGAAAAGGTTTAATTAATTGAAGCACTTTGTTTATTATCACTATTTAGGTTCCACTTGTTAAACTAGGTATAATTTTAGAGGATATATGCAAGTATAACCTTTTATAGTCTCCCAATACCTACATGACATGACTATAGCCTATAATCTTCAACTTCACTTCATTGGGTTTTGTTTACATGGTAATCTTTTTCATCCTACTTTTTAATTTATAGAAGGGGCTGAACAAAGAGTATGCACTAATCTTTAACATCTCTAATGAATAAAATAAAATAATTTATCTCAATATTTAATTAAACACACATTTTAAGAAAATATTTTTAATACAGACTAAGAAATTATAGAAGCATGCCATTAAAAGTAAAATAAGAAATTTAAAACAAGAAGGTCTATATAAAAAATATAGTTCTTCCTCAATTCTATGTAAATTGTTTAAGTTTAATTAGACGAGAAATTTAAGAAGATAAAGAACACTTGAAAATTTTATGTTCTTCAGCTAAAACCATGTTATCATACTGAAATTGACTTTGGATCTTATAATCCTAAATATTTCATTATATTTCTAGAGAGTGTTGGAAATTTATTAAACGTGAAATAAAATTAATCCTATTAATTATGACTCGAATAATTGGGGTCTCGCACGTCGGAAATTTCGTTTTCACACACGTGCACACGTTGTACAAAAGATCATAAATTTCCTAAGGGGAAGAGATATTGGTACGTATACAAAAATGTTTGAGACGTAAGTTAATAGACTGTTATTGGCCAAATGACAATGGTTTCACTGTCACGACCCGACCTCGGGCCCGTGATTGGTGCCTTACCCGGGGCACCCTTGTGATACAACATCAGAGAAAACCAGCGGAAGTAAACTCATAAACAAGAGACAATATAAAATATGAAACAGGCTAGCCCAAAATGGCTACCTTTCCGTAAATATAAATATAACAAAAACTGAACAGTTACATCCTTTACAACCCAATTTATAACAGGACTAAGGCCTCTAAGAGTTTGTAACAACTATGACGGGACAGGGCCCCGTCATACCCCTGAATGTACATAATATCTACAACATCAGGGAGGACCGTACCAAAAGTCAAGCCTCCGGAGAAATAGAGCTTCTGACACCTGATCAAAGATCCTAAGAATGAGGATTCACCACCTGATTACCCTTACCTGCGGCATGAACGCAGCCCAGGGCGAGTCGATACCTGATATGTACCAAGTATGTAAAGCGGAAAATACGTAATAATATCGTAAGTCTAAATAAAGTCAAGTCATGGATGATAATCAAATTACGATTGCTTGTGCCTTACTAACAATGAGAGTAACAAGTATAAACTTTCTGCGTAAAAATAGGAGGCTCGTGATCAAAGCAGGTCACCGCCCGTAGTATCATTAAGCAATCCTACTCCTGGGACTATTTCACCCGCATAGGTCCTGTGGACCCGCATGAGGTCATCCGCCTCGCATGAGACTATTTCACCCGCATGGGACTATTTCACCCGCATGGGCCCGGTGGGCCCGCAATGAGTACAAACGCCGCACTCGCATCATGGGTTGCAAATTCATGGAATAAGTAGTAACTCGGGGTCTACCCCGTAATAATACATAACCTAGCACAACCGGCTATCATACATAACATAAGTGCTACCGGCTTATCATAACATAAGCGCTACCGGCTTATCATAACATAAGCAAGTTAAGAAATCCCCTAACTTCTTAATAATATTATTAATATATCCTCTCATTTTAGTTTACTTAAGGCACTAACATGTCATTTAAGAGAAAATTCGGGAATTCAACCCAAGTACCACGTACCTCTAACCTTTTAAGAATGACTCATTTTTATATAAAACTTCCAAGATACTAATAACCGTAGTATCAAGTCACGACTACTTTCAAAGACAAGTCACATTTCCTTTTATAAATATAATAGACTTCTAAATCAAGTGACTTCTTTTCTTTTAAAACCTTAGACAATTGATGCCTTCAAATCAATTTGCCTTTCATAAATTCAAATCATTGATCCTTCCTTATTTTACTTAGAGTAAATCTTTCTTTGGTTAACCTTCCATAAATCTAATATAACCAACTTCCCATAAAGTCGTTATATTAACTTTATACATTAGTCAAATACATTTCCCTATATCCAAGGGACTTATACTTTTAAAACGAAACAAGTATCATATACTTAAAACACTTCAAGTCCCTTAACTTTGAAAACTTAGGACATCCTTAATACTTTTAAAGAAGTGAGTTAATCCCCTTACTCACCCAACTTGGCAATTCTTAAAACAAGTAAGGGATATCAAATTCGTGTACGTCTACCGTACTATATAAGTGCAATTATTCATGCTCAAGAGATAGGAAAGTTCCACATACCTCTTCGGGTCAATCCACTCGCAAGTCCAATATACCGTGCGTAGTATGTTTAACCTATAATGACCATAATATGTTCATTAGCTTGTAGCTTCAACGTAGAACATTCTAATTGAAAAGCCTCTTTATTTTACGGAAAATTGGACAGCACTTCCTTTGTTTCTACATACTTTTCCACCTTTTCAAGGTCCGATATCAACTACTAAACGCCACATTTAAGGCCCAACAATTCAGCAATACAAGGGGATTACACGCCTAACTTGGACGTGTAAAATTCTGCCCCACAATACAAAATAAACAATCCAATAAGTTTAAGGTATTATCTTGGCTATAACATGTTCACATATCACCCTTATCCAATCCTTTCAAATCCAAATTGTATTTCCTATATGCAATATATCTAAGAGCAATATTGACAACTACAAGTCCTTTCTTCCACACATGCAACACAATTTACTAGCAAAAGAGAAAGGATTGTTACCTTAGAGCTTATCCAAATTAGTCTAACAAATTTCACTTGCCTTCTTTCCACAATCACCTCCACAAACCTCCTACAAGCTTGTCAGCATGTTTCCTTCTTGCCACCTTTTCTGAAATTTTCCTCTAGGCCTTGGTTTCTTCTTGAATTTCTAGAGAGAAGGGAGAGGAATTTTAGAGAGAAGAAGGTTTTTGGAAGAATGACCAAGTCTTCAAGACTTGGTCAAATAAATAACATTCCCACTAACTCAGATGGGAGGGACACTTGTCACCCTCCCATGGTCTTTTAAAAGAAAATTATCTGATTTTCCCCTCAGTTTCCGCAAAATCCCGCCTCGGCGTCGCGGCCCAGCAGCCGGCGCCGCGGCGCTGAAACCTCCGCGAATTTTTCAGTACTTCCGGTGCCGCGGCCCTGCATTCCGGCATCGCGGCCCTGCATTCCGGCGCTGCAACTTCAGAGAATTTCAGCATATCCGGCGTCGCGGCGCTGTGACCCCTGACCGAAAATGTTTTTCTGCTCGACTGCGCACTGAACTTGTAACTTCCATAACTTTCTTCTCTGATGTCCTATCGACGAACGGTTTGTTGCGTTGGGAACCAGACTCAACGAACTACATACTAGGCCTTTGAACCACCTACGAACTACTAATGTAACTGGGCATAACCGCCCCAAAGATGACTAAAAACCTGTCCGAAACATTCCGTCAACCCATCATTCTAAAATTTAAATCTTAACTCCTTTCGTACGTTCTCATAAGCATGACCTGAACTGCGGGGTGTAACATTCACGTTGGTAAATGATGGAAGACGTTTACTTGATGCGCGAAAAGATGCACACACTTTAACGCAAGTGCACGTTGTCGACTCAAGTAATATAGTCTTGGTAAGACCGAATATCGTCCACAAGGATTAGTGTTCAAGTACCAACTATCTATCTTTTGGTATCTATTTGGTAACCGATATTGATTTTGTTGTTTATAACTAATAATTATAAAAGCTAATTAACTATATGTTTACTTCAGTTGTGATGAGAATAGGGCTTCCACGTCTCCTCAACTATCCGCTTATGTTACTTATTAATGCAATGAATTATAGTTCTTCTTCTCTCGGAGCTAGCAGGTTTACGAAATCGTTTTATACTCCCGTTAAGGCTATATAAACACTCAACCCCAGTATTGCTTCTTTCTACCTTTCGGTGATAAGGATGACTCTATAGGAGGATTAAGACCAAAAACTTAGTTAACCGTCACGCACAATGCGTAAAATTAGGGTTGTTAAGTCTCTCATTAACGCTACATAAGTAATTGAGGTATTTTCATCCCCAATCCAAAATATGTCTACCCAACTTACAGCATATTCACAACCTCCTCCTTTCGAAGTTTGATTAGAAATCATATAAGTAATGATAATTAGTGATCAATTAATTACCAAGCATTCAAAGCAATTATTGGATAAATCTCAACAAAAAGAAGAATTACCATAAACATGCATCAATTCATAGCATAAGTTTCTAGTGATTTAACATGGAAAGCCCTATAAAAGAATTAGTTCCTAGCCATTGACATGACAAGAACTAATTCAAGGTTCATCATAAAAACTGAAATAAAGGAAAGAAAAGGAAAGAAAATTACTAAACTATGGTCTCGATCTTGATCCAAGAATCCTTGTGTTGTGCGAAAGGAACCCTTAAAAACTGCCTAGGGTTCTCCTTTTATAGGCTCCAAACCGCCTCAACCTTTTCCCTGCCGGGCTGGCGTAATTTGTCATTAAACTGATTTTCTGCGTCGTAGCGCGCGCAACTCTACTGATCTTGGATGATTTGGCGCGCGCCAGTTCTGGCATGCGAGCCGCGGCGCTGCAACTTCTGCGGTATTTCTGGATATTGGGCGCCGCGGCCCTGCACCTGTTGGCATGAGGCGCCGCGGCGCTGACCTGCGTTTCTGCCTCGTTCGCCACTTTCTCTGCTTTTAAGCTCTGGAACCTCCACTTTTGCCCTCTTTTAGCTCCTTTTCCGCCATTTGGCCATTTTAACCACTTTGACTCAAAAGAAAGAAAATTTATCCTAATACGACACTTATTTGTACAAAAAGGGACAAAAGACTAACTAAAAACGACTCGAAAAGTGTATATAAAATACACCGATCAAATACCCCCAAACTTAACCTTTGCTCGCCCTCGAGCAAAGATAAAAAGAAAGAAATAAAGACTTAAGGAAACGAAAATAAAAGACTCACTGACATTGATCACTTTTGCTGCATTGGTGTTATCTAGAAAAACATGAAGGTTAGCCGAATAATATGCAGGAACATATAGCATGAAATTTTTAGCACACTAAACACATTAAGTTAGATATTTCGCAAACTCATTTTTATCATGCTTAATGAAAGTCAACATACTGAATCATGCTTGTAACATTCAAAAATCCTATGACATGTTTACTTGCTATTCTCCACTAATCCTGGATATGCATAAAAGAGATCTTCAGGACTTTAAGGGTTGTAATGTAGGCTTAGGTATAGGTCGGTAAAGATAGGCTTTTAGGCTCATTTTTGTGTACCATAAGCTCTTCAGCTTTTCATTGTTTCCCTTTTCTTTTGATTCTTTTCTTCACTTCAAATCAATCTTTCCCCTCTTTTGTTTTGGGAGAGTGAAGTGTATAATAATGACAAGCACCCCCAAACTTAGGCTTTTGCCTATTTCTTATTACTTTTTTATTGGGGTGCATCAAAGTTGTTCACTCTTTTTGTCTCTTTTTAACACAATTTATTCCACTATTTCACATTTTTACTTATGGCACAATTTGTGGGAATATAGGGTGTCAAATAAAAAGTTTCAATTTTTTAGGCTCAATGGGGCTGACTAGAGATACTTTTAAAGTTCGGGATAGAAAAGAGTGGTAAGAATTGACTATCAAAGAAACGCCTGAGTCATCTCCCTAACATGCATATCCTAACTATTTCGCTTCAAATAGCAAGCAATCATAACACATAAGTTTTCATCAATTTAGCATGCATAATTCAAGCAAGAACTCCAAATAGACAGATTTTGTGAGTTTTTGACATATCTAATCTATGTGTTTAGATAGTTGCTTCTAATTCCATTACATTATTCCACCTTACTTCACTAGGTGTTTCTAGTAACTACAGCATACATGATCTTTGACAGACAATTATGACTCAAAAGAAAAAAAATTGTGACTCAAAAATACATAAAAACACCAAAAAGACTTAAACATACTTATAACAATAAGACACAAATAAAACGCCCCCCCAAACTTAAATCACACATTGTCCCCAATGTGTGTAGACTCAAAGACAATAAAAGAAATAAGACACTTACAGACTTTGGTTAAAATGGTGGTCGTGGCGGTGGATAGTACTTTGAATTCCGTGAGGGAAGGAGAGCTCTGGATTTTTGATTTGGCGAAAAGGGCCTTCGGATCGGGGCGTCTTAAAAAAAATTCAGATTTTTCCGTCGTAGCGCCGCGGCTCTGCAAATTGGCGCCGCGGCGCCCAAATTACTGCGTTCTTCTGAATCTTCTGCGCCGCGGCCCTGCTCTTGGGCGCCGCGGCGCTCTGGCGATTTTCTGGAAATCTTGGCTTCTCTTCAGTTTTCGCCTTGCTCCTGGCTTTCACCTGTCAACACAACACAGACACTACCTCCGTGAGACTGTTCTAAATAAAGATTAATTGCATTTAAACTAAATAACTGAAATACCTTGGGTTGCCTCCCAATAGAGCTGTCTTTAACGTCTTTTAGTCGGACGAAAGTTCCTTATTATTCTAGGGTGTGAGACTAAGTTCATGTATTCCATTTCATTGATCAGATAGGGTTTTAACCTCTGTCCGTTTACCTTGAAAGAATATCTCTCTCTCCCTTTTATTTCGATTGCACCATATGGGAATACTCTTACCACCGTGTATGGTCCTGTCCAACGTGATTTTAACTTGCCTGGAAATAATTTCAACCTTGAGTTGAATAAAAGCACTTGTTGTCCTTCTTGGAAGTCTTTCGGTATCAACCTCTTGTCGTGCCATAATTTCGTTCGTTCCTTGTAGATCTTTGCATTCTCATAGGCATTGTGCCTGAATTCATCCAACTCGCTTAGCTGTAGTAGTCTCCTCTGTCCTGCTGCCTTGGCATCCATGTTTAACTTCTTCATTGCCCAATACGCTCTGTGTTCCAACTCTACTGGCAAATGACATGCTTTACCAAAAACTAATTTATATGGTGACATACCAATTGGTGTTTTGAATGCTGTCCGGTATGCCCACAATGCGTCATCCAGTTTGATAGACTGTCCTTGGAGCCGTTCACCGTCTTTTCTAATATGCTCTTGATTCCCTATTTGACACTTACATTTGCCCATTCGCGAGGTGGTAGCGGTTGTTGTCTTGATGGTAGACTCATATCGGAAAACAATGAATTCAGCTACTTGTTGCACAAGTGACTTCGCCGTCGATGATGGCTCTGAGTCTGAACGCGTGAAAATATTCTTTTGAAGAAATTTTTGAACAGTCTTACTGTCGTTTTCTTTTGTGGCCACTGCTTCTACCCATTTGGACACATATTCCACTGCCAGAAGGATATATTAATTTCCAAAGGATGGCGGGAACGGTCCCATTAAATCGATTCCCCATACATCAAATAGTTCCACTTCTAATATCCCTTGCGAAGACATTTCGTTTCGTCTTGAGATGTTCCCTGTTCTCTGAAAACTATCACATTTATTCACAAAGGCATGGGCATCCTTAAACAGTGTTGGCCAATAGAATCCGCATTGCGATGCTTTGCTGTTCTTGATGCCCCAAAGTGTCATACGTGATAGGGTGTGGAAATGGGTGAGAACACAGTGCATCTCTTCCTCCGTATACATCGCTTTGATGACACAGTGTGTGATGTTTGTATAGCATAGGTTCCTCCTAATAGTAGTGCCTTACCTCAGAGTAAAACCTCTTCACTTGCTGTCTTGTCAATTCTAGGGGTAGTACCTTAGCTGCAAGAAAGTTAACAAAATCAGCGTACCAAGGTAAATTAGAATTCATACTCACTTGAAACAGTTGTTCGTCTGGAAAGTGATCATTTATTTGCACATCCTTGGTGTTCTGGCTCTCTGTGTTCTCTAGTCTTGACAAGTGGTCTGCAACTGAATTCTCTGTCCCTTTCTTGTCACGAATCTCCACGTCGAACTCTTGTAGTAGCAAGACCCATCGAATGAGGCGAGGTTTTGCGTCCTTCTTTGTCATCAAGTACTTTATGGCAGAGTGGTCAGTGTATACTATCACCTTATTCCCAATCAAGTATGGCCTGAATTTCTCAAATGCATATACTATTGCTAGTAGTTCCTTTTCGGTAGTCGCGTAATTTAACTGTGCGTCATTTAGAGTTTTACTAGCATAGTAAATGGATCTAAATACCTTGTCTATTCTCTGTCCAAGCACTGCTCCTACTGCATAATCGCTTGCATCGCACATTAGTTCAAATGGGAGCTCCCAGTTTGGTGCAATGACTATGAGTGCTGAAATAAGCTTCTCCTTGAGCGTCTGAAACGCGGAAAGGCATTCCTTATTGAAGTCGAAGGTAACCCGCGTCATTAGTAATGTGGAAAGAGGTTTTGAGACCTTTGAAAAATCCTTGATGAATCTTCTATAGAAACCTGCATGCCCAAGGAAACTTCTGACCCATTTTGTCGATACTGGAGGTGGAAGATTTTCAAGCACTGAAATCTTTGCTTTGTCTACCTCAATGCCTTGGTTAGATATTTTGTGTCCTGAACAATCCTTCATTACCATGAAATGACACTTCTCCCAGTTTAGCACAAGGTTAGATTCTTCACACCGGCTTAACACTTCTTCTAAGTGCCTCAAACATTCCTCGAATGATGCTCCAAAGACCGAAAAATCATCCATAAAGATCTTTATGGTCCTCTATACCATGTCTGAGAAAATTGCCATCATACACCTTTGAAAGGTTGCTGGTGCATTGCATAGTCCAAATGACATCCTTCTGAATGCAAATGTACCAAAAGGGCAAGTGAATGTTGTCTTTTCCTGATCTTCTAGCGCCATCGCAATGCGGTGATACCACGAGTACCCGTCAAAAGCGGTAGTAGTTGTGCCCGCAAGTCGTCCAACATTTGATCTAGAAATGGCAACGGAAGTGGTCCTTTACGGTTGCCTTGTTCACTGCGATAGTCAATCTGATTCTCCATCCGATGGTATTTCTAGAAGGAATGAGTTCATTTCTTTCGTTTGTCACCACTGTTATTCCACCCTTTTTAGGCACCACTTGTACTGGACTCACCCATGTGCTGTCAGATATAGGGTAAATTACTCCTGCATCGAGCCATTTCAGGATTTCCTTTCTGACTACCTCTTTCATGTTTGGGTTTAGTCGCCTTTGGGCTTCGATGGATGGTCTGCTCTCCTCATCTAGACGGATCTTATGCATTACTGTTGACGGACTTATCCCTTTTATGTCTGCCAATGTCTATCCAATGGCCCGCTTATGATCCCTCAGTACTCTTAGCAGTTTATCAATCTCTTCGGTGGATAGGTGGCGTGAAATGATCACTGGTAAGGTTTTCTCTTCACTTAGGTATTGGTATTGTAAATGATTGGGTAGGGTTTTTAACTCTAACTCTGGAGCCTTCTCTGTGGATGGTAATGATCTTTCTGGCATCTGTCCAAGCTCTTCATACTTCCTCTTATTCCATTTCTCATAAACATTCATCCAATTTGCATACTCCATCAGATCTGGATTGTTTCTACTATCATCATCCCATTGAGTCAGTAGTTCTTCAAACGTATCATCATGTCCGAACTCCTTGGCTGACACTGCTTCTTCGATAAGATCAATGGCTGAGCAGTTATCCTTGGCATCTGGAAAAGTTGCTGCTCGAAAAACATTAAAAATCACCTCTTCTTCATCTACCCGAAGCTTCACTCCCTTTGTGAACATCAATGAGTCCGTCACGTGGCTAAGAAGGGTCTGCCAAGTATGATGGGGATTTCATCGTTATCTTTTATGTCTAAGATAACGAAGTCAGCGGGAAAGATGAACTTGTCCACCTTCACTAATACATCTTCGATGACTCCTCTAGGATGAACTATGGAGCTGTCAGCTAACTGCAAAGTGATGTTTGTGGGTTTGACTTCTCCCATTTCTAGTTTGCAGAAAACTAGATAAGGCATCAGATTTATGCCTGCTCCCAAGTCGCACAATGCTTTCTGACATTCAAACTTTCCAATGGTGCATGGGATGGTGAAGCTCCCTGGATCTTGTAACTTCTGAGGTAGTTCTCTCTGTAGGATGGCACTACATTCCTCAGTCAACATCACTGTTTCGTAGTCTTCTATCCTCCTCTTTTTGCTAAGCACATCCTTCATGAACTTTACGTAGCTCGGCATCTGCTCTAATGCTTCAGCAAACGGGATATTGAGTTGCAATTGTTTGAGAATCTCCACGAATCTAGAGAATTGCTTGTCAAGAGTACATGTTTTTAACTTTTGGGGATATGGTACCTTCATCCAGTGCGGTTGCTCTGATTCTGCCGAGTTTTCGGCCACGGGTTCAGGCGCGCGGCCTCAAACTCTGCCCTCTGCCGAGAATCTTGGCGCGCGGCCACGCCATCGGCGCGCTGCTGCTGCTGCGAACTTTCTATCTCCCCTGATTCGGCATCCTTCAGGTTAATTGTCTGACATTGTGTTTCCATATTGCCTACCCCAGGTGCAAATTGCTCTTCTTGTATTTCGCTGTTCAATATGATCGCGAGTTCTCCTATTTGCGTTTCCAACTTCTTCATGGCCGTTCTAGTTTCGTCCATGAACTGATTTTGATACCTAGTGAAACTGAGTATGGCTTCTCGTAATTCCTCCCTCTCTTCCTCTATGGTTGGAGCTCTATCACATTGACAGTAGAAATTCATGTCTAAAGGATTCCTGAGATGAATCAAAACCAACAACGAATCACGCCACACTTGTTTTTACAAAAGAAAATAAAATAAAATAAATAATTTAAAGAAACAAAAATAAAAACCAAATTATAAATTAAAAATAGATAACTTGATATTGAAATATGCCTAATCCCCGGCAACGGCGCCAAAAACTTAGCGCGCGAAAAGATGCACAGACTTTAACGCAAGTGCACGTTGTCGACTCAAGTAATATAGTCTTGGTAAGACCGAATATCGTCCACAAGGATTAGTGTTCAAGTACCAACTATCTATCTTTTGATATCTATTTGGTAACCAATATTGATTTTGTTGTTTATAACTAATAATTATAAAAGCTAATTAACTATATGTTTACTTCAGTTGTGATGAGAATAGGGCTTCCACGTCTCCTCAACTATCCGCTTATGTTACTTATTAATGCAATGAATTATAGTTCTTCTTCTCTCGGAGCTAGCAGGTTTACGAAATCGTTTTATACTCCCGTTAAGGCTATATAAACACTCAACCCCAGTATTGCTCCTTTCTACCTTTCGGTGATAAGGATGACTCTATAGGAGGATTAAGACCAAAACCTAGTTAACCGTCACGCACTGCGTAAAATTAGGGTTGTTAAGCCTCATTAACGCTACATAAGTAATTGAGGTATTTTCATCCCCAATCCAAAATATGTCTACCCAACTTACAGCATATTCACAACCTCCTCCTTTCGAAGTTTGATTAGAAATCATATAAGTAATGATAATTAGTGATCAATTAATTACCAAGCATTCAAAACAATTATTGGATAAATCTCAACAAGAAGAAGAATTACCATAAACGTCGTCAATTCATAACATAAGTTTCTAGTGATTTAACATGGAAAGCCTTATAAAAGAATTAGTTCTAGCCATTGACATGAGAACTAATTGAGGCTCATCATAAAAGCGAAATAAAGGAAAGAAAAGGAAAGAAAATTACTAAACTATGGTCTCGATCTTGATCCAAGAATCCTTGTGTTGTGCAGAAAGAGAACCCTTAAAAATTGTCTAGGGTTCTCGCTTTATAAACTCCAAACCGCCTCAACCTTTTCCCTTGGACTGGCCCGAGTCGTTATTAAACTCGATTTTCCGCGTCGGCGCGCGACCTGCTATCGGCGCGCGGCCCGCAACTGCGATGCCGGATGAGTTGGCGCGCGGCCGATTCTGGCATGCGAGCGCGCGCACTGCAACTGCGGTATTTACGGATATTGGCGCGCGACCTGCACTATTGGCATGAGCGCGCGGCGGCGACTGCGTTTACGCCTCGTTCGCCACTTTCTCTGCTTTTAAGCTCTGGAACCTCCACTTTTGCCCTCTTTTAGCTCCTTTTCCGCCATTTGACCATTTTAATCACTTTGACTCAAAAGAAAGAAAATCTATCCTAATACGACAGTTATTTGTACAAAAAAGGGACAAAAGACTAACTAAAAACGACTCGAAAAGTGTATATAAAATACACCGATCAGTACACTGTGTTAAAAGATGAATCGGGTCATGAAATCGACGCGTGACTACTCGAAGTTTTGGCGTGGCTTCTCCTGCGAGGACGCGACGAGCAAAAACTCTATGATGTTTTGGCGTCATGCTACTGACGGGAGACGAAAAGACAATGACTTTTTGGGCTGGTTTTGAGGCATTAAGTCTCCATTACTTTCCAAATGAATTCAGCCATTATTTGGCTGAATTAAACCTTCATAATCAAGGTCATTACTTGGGCAATTGGAGGGTCATCTTCTCAACACTATAAAATGGGGCCTTAGGCTCATTTGCAAGAACACACTCAACAATTCATAAAATTGTCTTCCTCTCTAGCAATCTCACACACTCAAAGATCTTTCTTTCTTAGCGAACACTTGAGTCTCCTTTGCTCACTTGTTTGATTGTTGTTTTATCTTGGTAGATAAGTTATCATTACACATTTAAAGGATAATACGGAACAATATTATCTTAAGGAAAGATTGAATATCAATCGACTCAGCAAACCATCTTATTTGTTAACTTCCAGATTTTTCACTCTCTTTGTTGTTGTTTATAACATTCCCATTTCCTTGTTACCACTCATTATTCCTCACAGAGTCTAAAAACTTACTCCTTCGTCTCGATTTATATAACGGTGGTTG
This sequence comes from Przewalskia tangutica, assembly GCA_029844215.1. Lineage (NCBI taxonomy): Eukaryota > Viridiplantae > Streptophyta > Magnoliopsida > Solanales > Solanaceae > Przewalskia > Przewalskia tangutica. The sequence continues at coordinate 154,231,950 of CM056720.1, forward strand.
ATTGAGCACAAATCTTTAAGCAAAGTAATTTAGGCTAAATTGTTGGGACGAACTTTTTATATGGATTCAAGCTTGCGAAATGCTTTATCATTCTTATTGAAGAGTAAAACTCAAATAATAAGAGGTTACATGCTAATAACTCAATTAATTCTTTGAAAATATATTCTATGACTATTAAAATTTAAAATAAAACTTATCGTTAAAAGAAAGACAATCCATTAGAAAGTTGAATAATTGGATAGTAATTTTTCAAGAAGCCTATCAAAAAAATCATTTGAAAAGGTCAAAATGTCAAAAAAATTCAACACAAAATGTCAAATCCGGCCCATTAATTACTCTCTCCATTTAAATTTAAAACCCTTAGGTCTACAAAAAGTCCTCCGCCGCCTTGGGAACTCTAGAGTAGTCACTGTAAATTCTAAACTCACGATGTTGGTCATTAAAATTCCATCACCATCCAATCAAATCAAAACACACAAATCACAACATCCTTATCCATAACCACGTGTCCTTTTCACATACCCTCAAAATATTTATCTTGTTTTTTTAATCAATTTCAACAAAAAATAAAAATGACAATCCTCTCATTGTAATTTTTCACCTAACATATCTAAGACTATAATGGCTCGTTTGTTACGTCGCACTACTGTAAGACTGTATTAGATTGGTATCTATTAATATATAATAAACGATATTAGATTATTAATATATAATAAACGATATTAGATTATTAATATATAATAAACGATATTAGATTATTAATATATAATGGATTGTTTTTTTGTAGTACAGTCCCAAGGTCATGTTTGCTATGCTGCATTACGCTGGACTGCACTGGATAAAAAAATAATACACCATTTGATGGACGTTTTCAATCGGACTGGACTCTAATATTTCTAAAAATAGTACACTCCAACTGTCATTTTTGAGACCATCTAGTAGATGGATCTCCCCTGAACTATACTAAAAATAAATATAGTAAATTATATATTAATACTCTAATAACATCCATTATATATTAATACAATTCAGTCAATTACAATACATTATAATTCATGAAAAATTATACAGTTCAGTGCGACGTACCAAACGAGTCCTAAGATTAAAAGTCATTTTTATACATTCAACAAATATTTAATTTAAGACTACAATTTTTTTAAAAAAAAAAACTCAATTTTCTTAAATTTTGTGGTAAGTCAAAACACACAATCATTTTAAAACAGAATGAATAATACATTTTCCTTTTCCTTTTTTTCATCAATTTGGTACCTGCTTTGTGTTTGAATTTGAGCATTTTGACCTATGGATAAAATTTAAACTTAAATATTTTAACTTTTAGAATGGAAATATTTTGTGTCATAGATAATTCAAAATTTAAATTTATGGATTTTAACTGTGTACTGAGTTTATTTCACCGTTAAAATTATGAAGTCATATTTTACTCGAGCTTTTACACAACAACATTTTCAGTAAAATCTCACAACGTGAGGTCTGAAATGGTAAATGGTAGAGTGTACGTAGATCTTACTTCTACTTTCGCAGATAGATCGGTTATTTCCGGAAGACCCTCGGCTCTAGACAAAACATAATCACGAGCAAAGATTACTCAAGCTATACATCACCCTCTTCAAACCAAAAGAAAAAAAATATATCTCCCTGTGTCAAGTATTAATAATTGAAATCTAACTTTTCTACACATTTAATAAAATTTTAACATAAATATAAAATCTACAATAAAGTAATTTAAATTAATCATAACCTTTAATTGCCTTTAATTACAACTATTTTGTAGCATACTTTAATCGCCTTGTAACTCTAGCAACTCTCATTATTTTAACCGCAGTGGAACATGGAAATGTCTAGCTCACAGTTTGTATTTGTATAACTAACGACAGTTAGTACAACTTAACCCTGGTTAGACTCCACTTTTTCCACCCCTTTATATACAAACCGATCATCACCGCTTGCAACTTCAAACACCACCTTCCATCCACTAAAATGATCGGACAAAGAAACCGCCGTATTAATCCAACGGTGGATGTTCCACCATGGTCATACACAGATGATCAAACGGCTACTAACATGCACTTGATGTTAAGCCCTAGCACAAATTCCAATTCTACCCCTAACTTCACTGAAGATAATAATTATTCTCTATTTGATGTTGATGTTGATGTTGATGATATTGAACTTCCTGTGGACGTGTACTCATGTGATGAGTTCAGGATGTATGAGTTTAAAGTCAGGAAATGCGCACGTGGGAGATCACACGATTGGACTGAATGTCCGTATGTTCATCCAGGCGAGAAAGCTCGTAGGAGGGACCCACGTAAGTATCACTATTCCGGTACTGCATGTCCTGATTTCCGTAAGGGTAGTTGTAACCGAGGCGACACTTGCGAGTTTGCTCATGGTGTATTCGAGTGTTGGTTACACCCCGGTCGCTACCGTACACAGCCTTGTAAGGACGGGGTTAACTGTAAGCGTAGGGTTTGTTTCTTCGCTCACACACCCGAACAGCTTCGGGTAGTATTGGGATCCGACCCGTTTGATAACTCGCCCCGACCCATTTGGTCTTCTGAGTCGAGTTCCCCACCGACTGATCAGTCGCCACCGATGTCTCCATTAGCGACGACAAACTCGTTGAGTCGATCACTCGGTTCGAACTCAGTGAACGATGTGATGTTTTCATTGCGTCAATTGCAGCTAAACAGGTTGAATTCCATACCTTTATCATGGAATGTGCAAATGGGTTCACCTAGGCTCGGGTCGCCTAAACGACCCATAACCCGACCCGGTTTTATTAGCTTGCCTGCAACGCCTATAGGTGATCCGACCCGACCCAGGAATCGTTGTTTTGATTTGTGGGAAAATGAGGAATGCGAGGAGGAACCTGTGATGGAGCGGGTCGAATCAGGTAGGGATTTAAGGGTGAAAATGTTTGAGAGATTGAGCAAGGAGAATCCTCTAGATGACCCGAATTCAAGTGGGTCAAACCCGGTTGTTGGTTGGGTTTCGGATCTGATCCAGTAAAGTATTAAGTATGATTGATTGCAGCTTTCAGTAATGGTGGGCCTTTTTTGCTTTGCTTAATTAACTTAGATTTTTGGGTACTTATACACTTTTGGAAGCGACTAATCGAAGTATATTACTGTGTGTGTATATATAGTAAGAATTTAGTGTTAGTAGATATGGTAAATTATGTTGGGTTGTAAAAGGGAAAGTGAAGATGAGGATCTTTTTTGGAGGAAGGAATTTAAAGGACTAGTCTTTAGAAGGATTTTTTATAAATGTTTAGCCAAAAATGGCAAAGTGGGATAGATGGGGATAATAATATATAAGTGTTGTTTTGATATTTTTGAAGAATTTTAATCCTTCTAATGTATGTAATGTACATTTATAATATATTTCTATTATTATTACTTTTAAATGTTTTTGTCCTCAAGCTTTCATATTACTATGCTATGCTCTTATGCAATTTATGTGAACATGTACTCTAACTCTCAAGAGCTTTCCACTCTGCCCCAAAAGGGGACAGCCAGCTTTCTCTCCCCAAAATGCCAGTTCCACCATCAGGGCCTAGCAAGTGGGATTTCACTGGATTGTTGTTATTGTTAATGCAAGTGGATTTGCAGTAGTGTGTGATGAAGTAGTAGTAGTAGTAACAATTGTTTTATTGTTCATTATTTCCTTGGAGAATGTCGGTTACTGCTATTTTGTTTTGCTTTTGATGGAATTGGTCACAGCCAGCGCAGCTTCAAGCTTATTATATCTGTTGAGTACTGCAAGAAAGCTTCTGTATTTTCATTCATTGTTCATAAAAAAAAACACTCCATCCTCTCTGATACAATGAATGTAGAGAATGAGCATTGAAAAGAGTAATATGACGCTTGCTCATTAATCATTACACTCTAGTTCTTGAAGAGTATCTTTGATGCAATTTCTTTATATTCGGTTGGTTAAAATTATTTATAAATATTTTTCTTCCCCTCAATATTTGTATATTATTTCAGAAGATACATGACAGTGTCTTTGGATACACTTGTTATCCAATCGTAACAAATTGCTACAGTATGTATTTTAAATCTTAATATATAATTTAATTATTTGAATATTAACATACAATTGAAGTTCAAGTAACAAAATTTACGAACAAACGTCTCTTTAAGAGTGAACTGATGTACGAGCAATAACGTTCATTGGTTTCGGGGGTAGATTGTTCCCAATTAGGCAGGTTCGAACTCTGGCAGACGCAGCGTGAGAGTTTCATTCTTTTTTTGTGGTGATGATTTTTTGTGGGCATCAGGCACTGTGTCTTTCACCTAGTGGGCCGCTTGTCACTATGATTTATCTTTTCTACCAATCTCTGTCGGGCCGGAGGTGGGGTCCTGTGAACGAAAGATTTCGCCTTTTGCCTCAAGCAATAACGTTCAATCGGTATAAGTTCAAAGATTTGGATAAAATTCTATAATCTTTAGACCTAAAAAGATAGAGATAAAGATATGACTGAAACGAAATAAGAAGTTTATTATTTGGATAAAGATCTGGTGTGCATTCTATAATATTCAGACCTATGAGACTACACTGGGGTATATATATATAATGATGTTGTTTGGCGTCAGTTTTAACCCCTTGTTTCTTGTTTGTAACAGTCACATTTGGTATGGGAATTAATTTCCAGGGAAAAACAATTTAGTTTCATGTTTGCTTTATAGAGGCTGAAGTGTAGCACGTATTCACGAGTATATGATGACAAGTGTAACTAGGGCTGCTAAAAAGATTAAAACCGGACCAGACTGAGAACTGAAAAATCGAAACATTAGGACAGAAGATTGGACCGAATTTATCGGTTCGGTCCAGGTCATTTTCGGTCCGGTCCGGTTAGTTGGACCGAATGCATTGGTTCCAGACTTCCAGCCCCTCAGTCAGCCTGGACGTATTGACATATCAAATATAAGTGGTAAATTAGTGAAACTTTAAATGGTCATAGCTTTGCGCTCGGACGTCCGTTTGATCTAAATTTTTTTGATTTCGCGTATTTTTTCGAGACGAAGCCATCCCAAACGGACTAAACTTCAGCCGATTTCTCCAAAAACGTCCTTCTTTGCAATCAATTTCACTTTTCCCCCAAATCGTTATGTTTTTTTCCTTTTCAAAGCTAAATATCTCGCGATATACAATAAATTTCAACGTTCAAATTTCGTGGTAATGTGTCCGAGAATGTCAATTTCAGTATTGGAAATTCAATTTTAAAAATAAATACAAAAAAACCGAGCCCCGGAACCCGACTCGAAATTATATATATTATATATTAAGAATTTATAAAATTAGAAATTATATATATTAGGTATATTAGAAATTATATATATTAGGTATTATATAATTCAATATATATTAGGAATTATATATATTATATCTATTATAATATAATATATATTTAAAATTCGATCTGGACCGGATCGGACCGAAAACCGAAAATAAATTCTAAGGACCGAGGACCGGACCGAAAATAACCGGTCCGGTTCATTTTTTCGGTCCGGATCGACTTATGCAGCCCTAAGTGTAAGATGCCCTTATTACCTGTTCGATCTGATCCATTTTTTCGGTCCGAACCGACTTTTGTGCAGCACTAAGTGTAACATGTCCTTATTACAGAGAGGATAGCACTATTTTGGCCTTTTGGGGACACAATGGGATTGCCAGATTTGGGGGATTTCTTCTGGTGCTGCTGCTTGGCATGTTTGCTAAGGGTGTTTGGACTTTGGACACAAAAGACAAACAAGGAAAAAAAAAAGCAATAACAGGCATTATTGGTGCAGAGATACTGTTGTCTCAGATGGTCCTAGTCCTGGATAAGCTTGCGTCTCTTGCCGTGCTACTCGTACGGTTTTTGTTTTTTGTTAACATTTACTCCATCGTGTTAAAAAAGATTATTCTTGTTTAACTTAACATCAATTTTTAAAAGTAATAAAAGACATTCAAAATATATAATTTAAAATAAATTTTTAATATTTATATGATTATAAAGTTAAATATTTTTTAAATATAAAAATGTGTCAATCTTTTTTGAACAACCCACAACTGTCACCATTTTCATCGACACAAGCTACTAGACATAATCGCCATTGTTGTTATTGCTACAACCAGTCTGCACTCTGCACCCTCAACCGATAGTCCGATACTATTAGTTACTACCAATTATCATATATATTATTCTTTCTTAATTAAGTTATTTATTGAAATTAAGATATATGAATTTAAATATATATTTAGATATTATAGTAATATTAAATTTTATATACTATCGGTATATTTAGATTTAACTTCGCCTGTGTGACCTCGTTCACGTTGCCGGTCTTAAGCCCGGATAAAGGAGGAGGGTTAGCGAGGGCCAATAGGAAACGGCCTCTTTACAAAAATAGGGGTAAAACTGCGTACATCTTACCCTTTTTAGGCTTCATTTATGAAATTATAATGAATTTATTATTATCGTTGTTGGTATAAATTTAATTCCTTGAGCGAATATAAAAAATGAGGATTTTGAGAATGAGAAGAACAAGAAGCCAACACAATCCAAGAAATAAGGTATTTCTGTAGTTGTGATTTTCCGGCACATTGATTAAACTTGCATCTCTGTTTAAATTAAATGATTCCTTTGAAATCCGATGTAAGAATAAAATATAAGAGTAATGGTTTACTTTTGATTAATTTAAGCAAGTTTTTTTTTATGTATAAAGATTACTTCAGTATTAAAATTTTGACTGGCTAGTTGAACAATATGATGTTGACAGCCATGATTTTGACCAATTATTTCTTTAATTAATTGTTTTGGGGAACTTATCTTCTACATTATGATATAAATTATCTGAAGTTTATGTTATGTCGTGTGTTCAAAATCAGAAAATGAAAATCAACTATTAAAAAGGAAAAATCAGAAACTGAAAAAATAATGGTGAGAAAATATCCGAGACCACAGAATTCACTGAGTGTCCTTAAGAAATTTAATCCTCTCACTGTACCCGAGGTTATAGATTACTTCCTCCCTGGATTAAACGGATATACCTGTCGCAGGAGTGGCGGTACGTCAAACACCTACGACTTCGACGAACTCAAATTTGGCAACGAAACACAGTAAGACTCGATACTTTATTTCTGGAAAAAGAATGCAGAATTTGCAATGCAGAAAAAAAATTCAGTGATCGAAAAATGAGGCATTGCCTCAGTTTATATAGCCTCGAAAGTGTATGTTCAGAATAGGCAGGTTGGTGACTGTTCGGAAAGGTCTTTGCCTTTTCGGAAAAAGAAAAAAAAACGTTGGGAGTTTTAATTTATTCCGCAAAAATTTAATTAATTACCAATTAATATTTGTCCGCGAAAATAAACAAAATAAATTTGGTCCAAAAAGATTATCATCTGAATCCGAGGCTGAGTCAAGCGGCGACGATGGCGCGAGGGGAGTCCCTATTCTCAACCCTTTAAGAGCTAAAGGAACTGCTAATATAAGCACGTAACTTTTCTTTGGTACAAAGCTCCTTTTCAAATGAACTTTGGTTTGAACTTTATTTTCCTTCCATTATCTTTTATTTTATTTTTTTCCTCCATTTCTCGTTCTCACCAACTTAGCTAGCTTCAATCATTAACTAGCTTTAACGGTTTAACTTCTATGCATGAAATTGTAAAAGAATTTAAATAATATCGAATAATTAAAGAGATAATTAAATGTAATCGTCTATATTAAAAACAATTAGTAACATTAAAAATAATGCAAGTTACCATTTTTATCATAAATATATATTTATTGTGCAAAAAATATCTTATATTGTCTATCTATTTAAGTTTATTTACATCCAATTAGCAACTCTACTAGTTTAGGTCCATGCCAACCAACTTTAATTAGGTTGTTGAATAATTGATGCAAAAGGAATATATTTCTAATCTCCATTTGCAGTATATCTTCATTATCTTTTTCTGATTTATTATGTATAATGTTAGCGAATTAGCGTTAAGCTGGCGCTTAGTAAAGTTTATGGAATAAATTAAAGTAAATTACACTAATTACTCTTGCCATATAATTCAATGGGCGTTCCTTTTTATAGCATTTTCATTATGCAATGGATTTAAATGTTTTCAGGAAAAGGGATAATATAATTTGTATTTGTGTAAGGTTTCTATTAAGTAAGTTCCTGTATATATAAGAGTGTTTAGAACAATTTACTTTATGTTTTAATTATATATATTCAGCTACGGATATATCTCATATTCATAACTAAACATTTAACACCTAAAATGTAATATAACTCAAAGCTAATATTGTGTGTGATTTTTTGTAGTATAAAGGTACAAGTGTTTGCTTCTAAAATATAGGGGATGTATTTTTTTGCAATAAAGTCATATTACAACAATGTTTAACGTAATTTACTGCAAATATTGTTAATATTTGCGTAAACATGTATATTATAGAAACAATTGTATTTCTACTCATAATTAAAATATTTCCATATATTGTGTAAATATAATTATGGTAAGACTAGGATTCCTGTTTTGTATAGGTTTAGGATTCCTATTGTATAAGGGATGAACATTGTACTCTATATATACTTTGATATTAATGAAAGACTCCCCAAGGGAGATTAATATCATCTTATATGGTATCAAGAGCTTAACACAAAACCCTAGAATTTTTCTTTGTGTGAGCCGTCGCCGACCAGCCCCCCCCCCCTCGGGCAGTGACGTCGCGGTTCCTCCCCCCTCTCCTCCCAAATTTTTTGATTTTTCTTATTCTTTTCTCTCTTCTCTAAATGAATACTCAGGATTATGCTTCTGATTCTGACGCATCTACCTCCACAAATCCCACCACCACGTCGTCGTCCTCTTTTCATCCCGACCTCACTGCATTCTTCTTGATCAAGAAAACAGTCAGTATTTTCTTTGGGTTGAACTGTTCTGTAATCATGCATGTCTCTATAACGTGCTTGACCACATCGACGACAATATTCCGCGCCCTTCGGAGGTTGATGAGTCTACTTGGCGTCGTCTAGACGCCGACGTCAAACAGTGGATTTATGATAGTATTTCTCAGGATCATTTTCTTACTATCAAGAAATCTGGTGCCACATCCCGTGATTAATGGAACCTCTTGGAGGAAATCTTTAAAGATAACAAGCACACTCGTGCGGTGTATTTGGAGGAACAATTTAACAATACACGCCTTGAAAATTTCTCCAAAATTTCTCCAACATGACTGAATATTGCAGACAGTTGAAACTACTGGCGGAACAACTCTCCAACGTCGACACGCCTGTCTCGGACACTAAGATGGTATTGCAATTGATTGCAGGCCTTCACAAAGGCGACTATGATACATTAGCCGCCATAATTCAACGGGCAGATCCGCTTCCCCGTTTTAACAAAGTTCGTTCGCAGTTGTTGCTCGAAGAGACTCGCAGTGCTAAGCAGGATGAGCACACTCAGAAGGCGTTAGCTGTCGAAACACGCCCTCAAGATCCAATGTCGCCAGAAAATTCTCAACCGCAGCAGGAACGCGATGGCGGTCGCGAGCAAGAATCGGCCAGAAGCAACAACGGGGCCACATTTTGATTCGTCGCAGCGCGCGCATTACCAGCACTGGCCCACCGTCGGCATGACACCCATCGAGTTGGGTCGGGCCTTGTATCTCAACATGCAACGACGGCAACAACTGATACATGGACTCCGGAGCCACTTCTCACCTCACCCGGTCTGCAGGTAATATTCTCAAACTGTTTGGTTTAAAACATCCTCAATTTATGACAGTTGGTAGTGGTCATCACATTTCAGTAAAGGGTTATGGTACATCCTACATAGCACCTCCTCATCCATTCCCCCTTTAAAATATCTTATATGCCCCACATATGATTAAGAATCTAATTTCTATCTGTAAATTCACTCGTAATAACTTTGTCTCCGTTAATTTGACCCTTATGGTTTCACTGTGAAGGATCTTCATACGGGGACACCTCTTACGAGATGCAATAGCATGGGGGATCTCTATCATTTCACTCACACCTCCGCTGTCAGATCTAGATCTCCCGTCTCTCTAGCGGCCATTTCTTCTTCCACATGGCATAATAGGCTTGGTCATCCAGGAGCCCCAGTTTTTAATTTTCTTAGAGGCAATAATTTCATTACTTGTATTGGGAAGCTTGCCCAAAACTGTGTTTCTTGTTCTTTAGGCAAACATACTCGTCTTTCGTTTAAGTCATCCACTAGTGTTACTTTTTCACCATTTGATATTATACATGCTTATTTATGGACATCACTTGTTGCTAGTTCTCTCGGTAATAAATACTATCTAATCCTACTAGATGATTTTTCTCACTTTGTTTGGTTGTATCCTCTCAAATTTAAATCGGAAGTGTTTGTCAAATTTCTTGAGTTTCGAACATTCATTCAGACACAATTTGAAAAAGTTATAAAATCTTTTTAGTGTGATAATGGTCGTGAATTCAACAACTCTATGTTTTACCGTTTTTGTACTAATAATGGCATGTTTTTCACTCCTCCTGCCCACACACCTCTTCACAAAACGGTAAAGCTGAAAGAATCATCTGCAACATTAACAATATGATTCGCACTCTTTTGATTCATGTCTCCCTACCTCCATCTTTCTGGGTCTATGCTACTAAAATGTTAGAATACATTCTAAATATTCTCCCAACTAGCACCCTTCACAATATGACCCCTAACAATATTCTCTATCATAGAGTCCTCTCTTTTGATCATCTCCGAATATTTGGTTGTCTATGCTATCCTAACCTTGTCTCTACTGCCCCTCACGAACTAGCCCCCCGATCCACTCCTTGTGTCTACCTAGACTTCCCGCCGAACCATAGGGGCTATCTATGCATAACTTGTCCACTCGTCAAATCCACATCTCTCATCACGTCACATTCGACGAGACCACATTCCCGTTTTCGAATATTAAAAAGTTTCATAAATCGGATTACTCTTTTCTTGACGAGTCTGTCATCTCTACCATCATCCTAAGTCAACTAGAGCATAGCAGTTCTTCTTCAGCATCAGCGCTTGGGTGCCAAAACTCCTGCGAACAGGTCCCTGATTCACCGTCGACAGCGCCGCGGCCCAGTGCTGAGGTGCCACGACGCCAAAACATCAAAGAGGTTTGTCAGTCCTCCAGCGTCGCGGTGCCTACTCCGGCGTCTGTCCCTCCTTCTCTGTATCCAACAAAACTCTTCCGCCTTGGAACCTCCAACATTCAAAGCTACACTCCTTCAACTTCAACATTACATCGTTACAATGGGTTCAGGCAAGTTCGGGCAGATTCATCGTACCTGCCATTACTGTATGGAATTCGCTGGCGACTGACTTCTTGCTTTGTTTCCGTCTCTCCTGCCTTTGTTAGTCTTTAATCGTCTCTAAAGCGAGTGAAGTCAACTGAGGGTTAGAATCCGTGCTTTTCTTAAGGCAATCCATAAGTCAGAAATAGAGACTCTATAAATTCCTTTTCACTGAGAACAACTCCAGGCTCTCTTTCATCGAATATGATCTACTACTCTTATTTCTTACTCGACCATTAACTTCTTCTTTAAAAAAAAGATTCCAACAACAAAACGGCTTGATCTATCTATGAATCGGCCTAGACTATCACCCTTTGTTTGAATGGTACTTGATTCATAAAGAATGATTCTTTTGAAGTTATACGGTCGCTGAGCATAACAGAATGAAGAGGAATTTCGGCGGAGGAGTCACAGGGGTGACACGCTCCTCACTCACCAAATGAAAACTCGCGCATGAAATCTTCAAACCCAATGTCCAATTTAAATTGTCTGTCCAAACCATTTCACCAATTCCCAAGAACCCTATATTGGCCAAACAAGACCCTAATTAAAATGCGGCTATGACTGAGAAATTCAATGCTTTAACTAAACAACACATATGAGATCTAGTACTTAGACCTGAGGGGGTGAATGTGATTCGTTGTCTGTGGCTATTTCGTCACAAATTCAGAGACAGTGAAGATCTTGAGAGGTATAAGGCAAGACTTGTGGCTAATGGCACAAATCAGCAGGAGTGCATTGATTGTGGTGAGACTTTCAGCCCGGTTGTCAAACCGGCTACCATCCGCACAGTTTTGAGTATTGTCATGGGCAAACATTGGCCGATTCATCAGCTTGATGTGAAGAATGCATTCTTACATGATGATCTGAGAGAGACAATCTACATGCATCAGCAGCCAGTATCACTCATCCAGTAGTTACTCACTACGTGTGTCATCTCCGTAAGTCACTATATGGCCGTAAACAGGCCCCCCATGCGTGGTACGATCGCTTTGCCAGGTATATCTTGCAGATTAGGTTTGTATGCACCAAGAGTAATACATCATTTTTCATTTTTCATCGAGGTAGTAGTTGTTACACCCCGTAAGTCCAGGACATGTTTAAGAGAATGTACGTAAGGAACATAAGACTTGAAATTGGTACGAAAGGAAGAATTATTTTTCCGACGGAAAATCTTCCGAACGTCGGAAAGGAAAAATGTTCGTTGAGGAGAATTAGATTCTCAAAATGCATTAATTGAAGAAGTATGGAACTTATTATCATTATGGAAATTTATTTTTACGGATTTGGTCACGTGGGGCCCACCCGAGGATTTTTACGTTTTGTGGGGCGCACGAGGGTTGCGGAATTTTATGGACGAATGGGAGGGCGACACGTGGCACCCCCCCACATGTTCTTGGACGAAATTATGCAAGGGTAGTATGGTCATTGACCATGATAGAAGACTAAATCTTGCAAGTAGAGCTTGACATTGTTGACTAAGTCCAAGGGCCACTTGACTTGATCCCTTTCATCCAAATTTAACATGTGTTGTAATCTAGACCCTCCAATGTGTTATATAGTCATCCATGTAGTAAGACAAGACTATTTTACACTTAGAAAAAATTAGAACACTTAAGGTTCTTGAGAAAGGCTCTCGGGTTTGAGCATTAGTGAGCAAGAAAAATTTGTAATTTTGTTCCATTATTCATGATACTTTAACCCTAGGTCCCTAAGGGTATTGTAAGGTTATCTCAATAGAAAGACTTCGGAAAAACGACGTTTTTACGTTAGTCGCAAGGCGAAACCCTTAGGTGTTCTTCAACTTTGAAGATGGAACTTGAAGAAGAGTTCTTCATGAGCTTCTAAGGAGTGCTTGGAGCGGATTGAAACATAAGGAAAGGAGCTAAGAATTGCTAAGGAGCGACTTTGAATCTTGGAAATTTTAAAGGGCTTGTAAAGGTATAATTCTTGTCGTTTTAGTAATTGAGATTACTTATTGTTGTAGCTTTGGATATTAGCAAGCATGATGTTTATATTATGAAGTTGATAAGTGTTAGGGATATTGGAACCCTAATCCGAAAACTAGCATGTTTAACCCTTAAGATTTCAATTCAAGTTGATTATTAGTTTAGTCGTCATATGTTATATATTGAAGGAAATTGTAGTTGTTGAAGTTGTTTATGACTATATAACATGTTAGACCTAAGAACTTGGATTGGAAAAGAATTGGAAAAGACTTTGAGTTGTTGTTTATGTTAGCCGAGAATGGCTTTAATTATGGAACTAGTTTCGTATTAATTTGTGGGGCAGAATTTTACACGTCATGTTAAGGCGTGTAATCCCCTTTGGTTAGCTGAATTGTTGGGCCTTAAATGTGGCGTGTTTGGTTATTGAATTCGGCCTTGAAATAGGTGGCAAAGTATGTAGAAACAAAGGAAGTGCTGTCCGATTTTCCGTAGAATTTAGTGACTTTGCACTTAGAATATTCTACGTTTGAAGCTAGAGGTTTAATGGACGTATTATGGCCATTATAGGTGGAAGTACTTAGTATAGCGTATTCTACTTGAAGGATGGAATAGCTATCAAGGTTGAAGTACTTTGGAGCATTTTGCTATTTGTCGATAATCGTCGCGAGGTATGTGAACCTCTTCCTTCTTTTGACATGATTCTATGTATGGAATGTACATGTGGTATTATTTCATGTTTCCTTCTACTCTTAGAAGTTAAGAAGTATGTGTGTTGATTTACTCTATGTAAAGGTTATGTCTGAGTTATCCTAAGTTCTTACCAAGTCTTATGGGGGATGTTGGTAAGAGTCGTTAGGAGGTATTTTGGAGCCAAGTTGACTTGGCTAATTTACGGCACGAATGAGAATAAGTATCGAACAAGCCATTGCAGCGTTAATAAAGAAAAATGTAATGACGATAAATTATATTAAAACAAGTAGAATTCTCCATCTGCATAGAAGCTAAGATAAGACAAAATTATATTACATTTTCTAGATCACGGTTTGCTTTAATGAGATCGATATAAACAAGTATAACCTATTCACACATATAAGGCATATGTTGCTTAATTTAAAGAGTTTACGTTATGAAGTGTTAAGACTATGAACTACGAAACTTGATTCTGAAAGATAAGAGACTTGAAGTATTTTGAAAGTATACGATACTTGGTTTTCGAAAGTATAAGTCTCTTGGTTGTAAAAAGAATGTATTTGCCTAAAGTATAAAGTTAGTATAACGACTTTATGGGAAGTGGGTTATAATAGCTTTATGGAAAGTTAAAAGAGTGGTTTACTCTAAGTAATGATAAATGTTTTGGAAATAAAGAAAGGCAAATGGATTTAAAAGCATCAATTGCTTAAGTTTTAAGGAAAGAAGTCACTTGATTTAGAAGCCGAAAAATGTATTTCTAAAAGTGTAGTGACTTAGGTAAAATGTAAACAAGCCTTGATACTACGGGTGTTAGTATCTTGGGGTTTTATATGAAAAGGAGTCTTTGAAAAGGATGTAAGCACGTAGTACTTTGGGTTAAATTCCCGGATTTTTATGTGTGAAACGAAAGTGCCATGAGTTTATAAAAATGGAAGTCTAAAGGTTTAATGAACTTGTCTATGTTTGCTTGTGATAGCTTTGAGTGCAAGTATTATATGTTTACGTTGTCGTGACTCTCAGTTGGAGGGTCGGCTGTCTTGTTGTGAGTTTACTTGGACGTACCGACAGTGATGTGTGATTCCACGGGTATGCTTCCATTATGATTGATCCTTGGACATGCTTATACGATGTGGGATTCCGGGGCATGTGACCAGGATGCGGGTTAGATTCCCGGATTTGTTTTATTACCCATGGTCATGCTTATACGATGAGGGATTAGGCGTGCGACCGTGCTATGCGACTATTACTCCGTGGGCTAGCTCGTGAATACATGTACCCGCGATGAGGATTAGGGGCGTGTTATATTATTACTCCGTGGACTAGCTCTCCGTGAAGACTTGCACTCCACGATGAGGATGCGAGACGCGTTATGGCCATGCTTATACGATGAGGATTAGGGCATGCGACCACGTTATATATATATATATATATATATATATATATATATATATATATGTATATGTTACACCTACGGTGTCGGCGATGATGTGGGATTCCACGAGCGGGAGATATATATGTATTGCGTATGTATGCGCGGCGGTGAGTGGGATGCCACGGGCGCGTCACGTGGTTATATTTTACACTTATGGTATCGGCGATGATGGGGATTCCAGACGCGCTTTGATATTTGTGTGACTTGATCGCGTCCCAGTTGGGCGGGTAGTATATCGTCCCTCCATAAAGGGCGGATTATGTTATGAAAGATAAGTAAGTTATATGGTAATGAACTTGACGATTTTCCTAAGTATATGCGTAAGAAAGTGACTATAACTTTTATTGAAAAATGGGAAAAGATAATAAGTGCGATTAAGTTCACGAGATGGTAATGACACGGTAGGATCGGTATGTACCACTTTTTATACTTGCCTCTGTCATTCTTTTGTCTGATTATGATTTGTTTCTTGTACCTTATTTTTCCGTTCCATATTAAATTTTTGTTATCGACCCCGCCGAATTTGCGTTAAATGTCCGCGAGTTTAGGTACTGTGATTGTGGATCATGAGCTTAGGATCTGATTCGGCATTTGAGATGGCTCGATGTTAGGAGTTGTCATGGCTATGTATATTGAAGTGCGGCGGGGCCTTGTCTGTCATAGTATTTGTTCAAATCTTAAGTGCTGTATTCATCGTAAGGTGGGTGACTAGAGTTGTTTTGTTTACATTATTAAGCAGTGTAGCCCCTTTCGGGTAATTTTTATGATTATGGCAGCCTTATCGGCTTGGCCTTAGTTTTAAAAAAACAATGTGCTATTTATCTTCCGCATTTTACTATGTTGTATGATTAGAAGGGTGCCCAGGTAGGGCACTAGTCGCGGCCCGGGGTCGGGTCGTGACAGTAGCATTGCTTATTTATTATTTTACGTGGATGATATTGTTCTTACTGCCTCCTCCGACGGATTGAAAAATTAGATTATTGTCTTGCTTAAGTCCGAATTTGCAATGACTGATTTGGGGAAGTTAAGTTAATTTTTGGGGATATCAGTGACCAGGTCTGCCAATCATATGTTCTTGTGTCAGCGTAAGTATGTAGAAGAGATTGTGTACAGGACTAAGATGGCAAACTGCAAAGAGGTGCCTAAGCTCAGTGTCATGGATGGTGCTCTAGTCTCTGATCCTACTCTGAATAGGAGCCTTGCATATGCACTTCAGTATCTCACCTTCACCAGGTCAGACATAGATTATGTTGTTCAGCAGGTGTGCTTATTCATGCGTGCCCCCAGGGAGTCTCATTTCACTGCTCTTAAGCGTATCATTCGATACATTAAGGGCACTCTTGATTATGATTTGCACCTATACCCCTCTGCTCCAAACAGGTTGCTTTCATATACGGATGCAGATTGGGCAGGGTGTCCGGACACGCGACGCTCCACCTCCGACTTTTGTGTTTTTTTAGGGGTTAATTTGATTTCTTGTTCTTCCAAGCGACAGACTACCCTATCTCGTTCCAGTGCCGAGATTGAGTACAGAAGCGTTGCAAATGTAGTAGCTGAGATTTGTTGGCTCAGAAATTTACTGTTAGAAATTCAGTATCCTTTGCATCAGACATCTATTGTGTACTGTGATAACATTTCTGCCATCTATTTGTCTCATATTCCGCTTCAACATCAGCGAATCAAACACATTGAGATAGACCTACACTTTGTTCATGAGAAAGTTGCACTAGGTCATGCATGCCAGGGTAGTAAATTGTCCCAAGTAGGTATGTTCGAGCTCTGACAGCCGCAGTGTGGAGTTTCATTTCTCCTTTGTGGAGGATGACTCCTTGTGGGCATCAGGCACTGTGCCTCCACCTAGCGGATCGCTGAGTCACCATGATTTACCTCCTCTATCAATCTTTGTCGGGCCGGGGGTGGGAGGCCCTGTGGGCGAGAGATTTCACCTTTTTTGCCCTCAAGATAAGACGATTTAGAAAATTAGAGTCTTATTCTTTTTTTTTTTTTGTGGGAGGTCAACTTAAGCTATGCATCTTAGACAAGCTCTTTGAGTACCCACTTGCGGCAGAATTTTCAAATCTTGGGGGCAATATGGAAATGTTGACACAAGAAGGCGACCTGTCATTAAATGCTCAATTATCTTGTTTTGATCAGCCCCATTCACAACATCGTGGTTAATTGACAACCAACACAAAGTTAAAGATTGGTTATTTTTTCAATTATAGCTAAAAGTGGTTAACCTGCGTTATTACTACGGGTCAATACGTGCAAGAAGCCAAGAAGTGATAGTATCAGGTCATCTGCACTTTTGTCCCTATTATATGCTCGTCTTTAATCTTTGCCATTTAAGACAAATAATTTTTCCAATGACATAAGTTTATATTTTCATATCTTAATATTCCACGAGTTACGTCGGATTCCTTAAAGAATTTATGCGCCAATAGATATAATTTCAATTTTGAAAGGAAAAAGTTCAAAACAACTCATTTGATTGGCAAACTGTGCAATTTCTTCGATAGTATCGCGCAAAACAAGCCCAACATTCTCTTCAGCTACGTTTCACAGACTGCTGATTTTGGGCCCATAAAAGTAATCAGGCCCACTAAGTCGTATCTCGGGCTTGTAAAGGATGAATATTGAGTAGTCCAAAACTTAGAAATCAATTTATCAGGCTTAGGTAATTAGAAGAGACAAATCCAGTTTTGGGTCATTAACTAAATCGTACTTATTAGCTAATCTGTTTTGTTGTTTATCCTAAGTTTTGTTTCTACATTCACATGTTTAGTATAAAATCTATCTACACTCTATCAATTGCAATGATTGAAATCAGGGTCGTCTCAAACATTTTGGGGGTCATATTTTAATTCGTAAAAATGAGCCCTTAATTGGGTTAATACCTGTGAATTATGAATCTTTACAGTAAATTCTGGCTAATACAACTTAATAAAAAAATAAAAAAAGAAACCCTTAAATTTTTTGTTTTTCGGGGAGCCATGTGCGGTAACACACCTCGCACGGATTCAAAGACAGTCCTGGTTGAAATCATTTCTTGATTGAAAAACATTTCCTCATATTGTCAAAAGTTAGTGGCGACCAATTAAAACAAGAGTAAGACAAATATTATAAAGGAAACAAAGTCAAACTATGGTAAATACTTATCGGTATTTGGTATATATACCAAATTATGCAATTTAATTTTAGCAGTTAAAGATTATTAAAGTGAGAATATGTGGTTTAGTTATAAATATATACATGAACGACACATATTTTGCATTCACTAACTAGGTGTAAATACACATATTTGAGTAAATATTTACCTTAGAAACTACACATTGAACGTTGATACCTTTTACTTATGTAATCGAGGAATGATTTCCAATAGCTACTGCAAATATCACTTTTATTACTTTCACAAGTATCTTAGTATATTATTTTTATCAAATATTTTTGGAAAAGTTATATAATTAAACTAATTTTTATTTTTGGTAAATAATTAAACTAATATTTATAATGCAGTAAGGTCTCCTGAAATCAGCCGCTCTAACTACCAAAATGAATATGAGGTCTGTATACCTTCAATCCTCCACAGACCTCAATATTTTATGTTAATTGTTATAACAAAGTAAACAATCATGCTCGTAAGAATTAAGTTTTGATGAAATGGTAAAGTTTAGTAGGTGTAAAAGAGGTTGACCATTCAACAATGAGCTAAGTAAAGGTTTTGTAGGCTCCACATAGTTGATAGCAAAAATATGAGAGATTATGTTGACAATTATAGAGTACACCCTTAAACTCATGAACCCACATTGACCCAGTTCTTTTTATCCATAAATGTAAATGAAATTTTCAAAGACACAAACTTTAAAGTATAAAGCTGTAAAATGAGCACATTTAGTCCCTCAAATAACGATAAAGTTTGATTTTGCTCCTTCTTCATTTTGGTTAAGCATATGTACCCTTCAATTAAGTAATTGGTATGCACACTTTTAATCCCTCTTGACTGTAAATCCTCATAAATTTAACGAATTATTAAGTGTTAAATCATTTAACTATTGATGTGTTATGTCACTTTTTATTATTAATCCATATTTAAAGGTAATAGCAGGGGTCTCTCGAAAATATCTGATCAATCTATCAAGGTAGAGGTAAGGTTTGCGTACACTCTACCCTCCCTAGATTTCACGTTGTGAAATTTCACCGGGTATGTTATTGTTGTAATTAAATGTAATATGGTTTTAAAAATATTCCAAATATCACACATCTCCTTTATAAACGATAAAGATCGCACATTTTCTAGTTGAATGTTAGATGTGCTTAACAAAATCCAGACTTATCGATAAATGAAGGACCAAAAATGCAATCATCCCTTTAAAAGTTGACCAAGCCAAGTTCACTAAACACCCCCCCCCCCCCACCCCCACCCCAACCACAAGGAAGCTCTTCTCTTTAAAAGGTCAGATTGAGGTCTTATTGGTTTGCTTCTTTTGAAGTAACAAAGAGAACTATAATGTTAAGTGTCTTGCTTATGACATTCTAATATTGTTAAAAAAACAAACAAGAAACAACATTTTAAGCTAGTGTTTTGGAAATGGGAAGAGCTCCTTGTTGTGACAAAACCAAAGTTAAGAGAGGACCTTGGTCTCCTGATGAAGACAACATTCTCAAGAATTATCTTGACAAAAATGGCACTGGTGGCAATTGGATTTCTTTGCCTCAAAAAGCAGGTTTTTAATGCTTATGAATTATGATTAAACATACTAGGCGCTCCTCTTTGTTTTTAATGCTTTTTTATAGGATGTAATTTATATACACAGTGGATAGTATAAAGATTTTTTTATATTGTTGATCAGTATAGTTTTAACTGTTGTAAGTTGTAACAGGATGCCCACCTTATTTTTTTAGACAATTAGTTTCACTTATTATAGGAAATCTCTTGTAGTCAGATAATATTTTCGGTGTATAAAAATTAAACTTTTATTAAATTCTTGATTTTTGTAAATTTTAGGCCTAAGAAGATGTGGGAAGAGTTGCAGACTAAGATGGCTAAATTACCTCAGACCAGACATCAAGCATGGAGGGTTCACTGAGGAAGAAGATAACATTATTTTAACTCTCTACAGTCAAATTGGAAGCAGGTTGGTCAAAGGGTGCTCTTCACTTTCTTGAGTACTCCTATTATTGTGTAATTGTTTTTACATTATCTATATATTTTAACGTGTTATTAATCCTTTTATTACACTGTTTATATATTTTAGCATGTTGTAGCAACTAATTTGTCTTACTTTTCAGGTTATGAATACTTTTACATTGCAGTTCATAGAATTAAACTCATACAATAACAGGCAATTGGAATCTCATATTGAATTGTACAAATCTGAAAATTAACAAATTTCTTGGTGAAAATTAGGTGGTCAGTGATAGCTGCAAATCTACAAGGAAGGACAGACAATGATGTGAAGAACCATTGGAATACCAAGTTGAAGAAAAAACTTTTAGCATCTCAAAACATTAATCTTATAAGCAGCAAATCTTTCACCAACAATACTAATTCTAGTGATTTCAACTGTTCAAGAAATTACTATGGGATATTAGAGCCTACTAACTCTGTTGTGGATTCTAACACGTTCACAAGTCATATGGACCCAAATCTAGCCAATTCAAGTTTTCAATTCCCACTTCCAGCCCTGATGGAAATTCAAGAAAATGATGCAACAATTCTATCAGTTCAAGAAGATGGTTATTTTATGGATTTTAGGTCTGGAATTTCTTCATCTTATTATGATCTTGTAAATGACTTTGATTTTCAAGAGAAATTTATTGGAGCTGATCCATATTACTCTTCAAGCTCTTCCAATTCCACCTTGGTTCAGCTGCAGGCTAACAGTATTTCTGACTTTGTTCAGTCATTCAAAGGATTTGAAAATTAGCTGAAAAGAAGATTTAATTTTAAGAATATAATATGAGGGACAAGTAGGGTTGTTTTACTAATATATAGTTGCACTCTTTAATTTTACTTTTAGGGCCTTAGGCTTTATGTTGGATATTAATGTTCTATGTATATGAACTTAGTCAAGAATATTGAAATTAATTACTTATCTATTTCTATAAAGTGTTTATTTTCTTCTTATCCTCTTTGTAACTTAAATATGCAAGGTGATTAAATAGCTCGACATGTGAAAATGAAGAAGACTTACTAGTAGTCTAGTATATATGAGAACAGATTTAAGACAATCGTCGCAATTTTGTGTACTTGTGCTGATCATTGATCAAGGAAAAACGGGACATGCACTCCACCCTATATAAAAATAACAAAATTATGAATTCATGATTAGAAGTGCAATATTGGTTCAGTTATAAGAACTTTAAATATTGAACTCATCAAATTTTAAATTATGATTCTACCTGTTTTCTTGCCAAGCAAAGGGATTTTGTAAACCTATCGTGAACAACAACAATAACAGTGAAAATTCACAATGTGGAGTCTGGAGAATGTAGAATGTACACAGACCTCACCTCGCTGTTTTTGGGAGATCATCGGCTCAAGACAAAGCCTCCTTTATTTTATTCTATTTCTAAGAAAAGAAGTAAATACAATTAACTTCTGGAGGAAGGTGCCCTGATCAATACAGGGGCAAAACTACCATATATATTAAGAAAGTCACTAATATTCATAAATATTTAACCGTAGACTCAATTATTACAATAATAATATATCCAAGGAGAAGATGGGGTGTAGGAAGACTTTATCCCTATCTTTATATCTTTATGGGGGTAAAGAAGTTGTTTCCGATATATCCCCGGCTCTTATTTTCAAAATAGATTTGAAAAATACACTAGTAAAAGTAAACAGATTTGAAAAATACACTACTAAAAAAGTCTGTATGTGCCTTGCATGTGCATATAAATGTTCATTTTGTCAGCAGAGTGCGAGTTTGTTTACTTCAGCACGTCAGTGATCATGAATATTGCATGAATTGGCCAATTCAGAGATATCATGAAGATCATAATCGTTGAAGAGAGGGGAAATGATTTAGTTCTTGAAAAAAAATGATAGCGTGTTGACGTGATTCTAACAACTTTCACGAGTGTTTGGTCATTGATAGAGATAACGATGGTTGTCCTTTGATTACCAACGTTTAATAAACAACTAGAATTAGTGGATATAATTAAGCATTTTGTCTTTACCAAAGAAATGCTTGCGTCTGCATGCACATGTACATATTCATGGTGGTACTTAATTAAGTTCTCCAGTGTGTATTGTACTAATATAAGGTAATTCTAATTTACTCACTCTAATCCCAAATATCAATTAATTTAATAAACTGAATTTGTTTCGCAATACTTAACGTTTTAGAAAGAGAGAATAACTCATACTCTATGTTGAAATATCAGATTTGAATTAACTCGATTGAAGCGTGTTTCAAATTGTCTAAACAACTTGCTTGATACTATGGACACTATGATTGTATTACGCTGTACTGCACTGGACAAAAAAATAATACATCATTTGGTGAACGTTTTCAGTCGCACTAGACTGTACTATTTCTAAATAGTACAATTCATACAAAATTATACATTCCAGTGTGATACCAAACAAACCCTATGTTCCATCATTGTATGCCTATCTTCCATCTCACAGGTTAAGATCCTACACAAAGTTGGAGTCAGTTAAAAAGCTCGGTTGAAGTTGGCCTTGTGCGAGAGAAAAGAGGTTCTTTTTTATTCACATTAAAAATTAAAATTAACTAATTAATCAATATTAAAAAAAATATTGATCAAAATATCTAATAAATGTATAGAAAATACTTATTTGTTTAAAGAGGGAGGACCCTGTTTTTTGTGTTTTAAACAAAAAAATCTTTTGTTGCTCATTGGATTCGAACTCGCGACCTCTCAAATAAGAAATAATTTTTGAGAAGAGCCCTCAACCACTTAGCTATAAATCTCACTTATACAATTAGAGACATTTTTAATACATATCTTAATATTTGAAACATCCTTAAAAAAATAAAATATTTGGGGCGGAGCCGCGGAGGCCCCTCCGGCCGGGGGCCCTGTGCGGTGGCGCCGCTTTAGCCGCCCCTCTGGCTAGACCTAAGATTATAGTATTCTTGTTTGATTACATTATTATGTTCATTGTAATACATGAAGTTGTGTTCACAAAAAATTGTCGAAATTAATACAAGCTTTGTCTCTATTTTTTTGTTATTCAATATGATATCATCTATCACTGGATAAAAATAAAAAATAAACAAATTCTTTTTTTTACTATATATATGTATGTATTTATACCTTTGTTTGCAAGAAATTCTATGGACTATAAGCTTTAGCTACTTGACATAAATGTAGCCCTCTCGCAAATGATCGACCAGACTTTTCCTTTTTATCAAAGAAAATATTGGCCAGTAAGAGTGAGTTGAATATGATAAATCAACTCCCACAAGGGAATGAAGAAGTGTATAATTTTCAATCCAAGTGTGTTTGAAATATTTTAAGTAAAGCTTCCACAAAATAATTGATGCCCCTTCAAATGACTACTTTAATTCATAAAATTTATCACTCGTTTGATGCTGTTGTATACATTTGAATCGCACTAAGAAAAAAATATACATTATTTGGTGGACGTTTTGTTGGATCAATCTTATTTCTAAAAATAGTACACTCCAACTGCCATTTTTTAGACATGGATCTCCCCTGGACTATACTAAAAATAAAATAAAATAAAAAAATATAGTTCATTATATATTAATACTCTAATACTGTCTATTATATATTAATATAGTCCAATTCATTACAATACAATATAATTCATGCAAAATTATACAGTTCAGTATGACGTATTAAATGAGCCCTTTAGGATTTGCCAGGATTAGGACTAAGGATAAGGTTAGACTTAGGTGAGCCTAAGATAGGTCTAGGTATATTTTTTTTTAGGTCAGGGTATATATTAAACATGAAATTGAATATATGTGACGCGAACCGAGAGAGTGGATACCGAACATCAAATAGTTATAAAATAAAAAATAAAACTGAATGTGGAAGCTAGTTTGTTATTCTTTCCCATGGTTTTGTTAATTAAATAGTAGATTATAGTTATATAAATTGACTAGATATATAAATATATTTTTTTACTCTGTAATAAACTTAGAGTTGCTACAAGTTCGTAAGAAAATGAGGCAGGGAAAACGAAGAGAGAGAAAGGAAAGTAGGGTTTTTAATTTCTGAATAATGACAAATTCGGTTACATTGTCCTATATATAGCCAAGGGCTAAAGTGCAAATACTAAATAATACTTAAATAAACATAAAGGACTGAAATACAAAGGACAATAAATACTTAGAGGACTATATTGTATTACTAAGAATACTAGTCACAATAAAGGTTTGTGACATTCCATTCCCCTTGAAAAACATCTTGAACTCCTGATTCCATCTTGAACTTTCTGATTCTGCACTGATTTTAGAACTCGACAATTTCTGGGAACTGCGACTTGATGAACTGGTAGTCTTTCCAAGTAGCTTCCTCCGGTAGCAAATTGGCCCACTGAACTAGAATCTGGATCGTTGCTTTGTTTCCCTTCTTGATCATCCTCCTGTCTAACACTGCTACAGGCTCGACTAGTGGTTGTCCCTCTGATGAGCATAAAAGAGGATCCACACTGGTAGTGATATGATTTCCCACCCTTTTCTTGAGTTGAGATATATGAAAAACAGGATGTATCTTGGCAGTGGGTGGTAATGTTAGTTTTGTCACGATCCGACCCGACGGGCCGCGACTAAACGCCCTAATTACACCATTCTACTAACCTATCACACATAATCCAACTAATACTAAGGTAGTATGAAATACGGCAGCACAAAGCCGTAACAACAACATCTGCCAGAATAGGCGAGCCGACAACTTTGCCGCTTTACACAAGATCGCATCGCCCCGGCGAGTTACAACTAGCCAACATAATATAACAAGCAAGCCGATAAAGCTGCCACCAAATAATGTCACGTATGCACGGGAACATCCCAACACAGAGTACAATAACATAGCTGACCAAAACAGATTCATAAGTCTACATACGTACGACCCACAACCGTCTACTTACCTCTATGAGAAGGATAACATCATGTGACGGGACAGGGCCCATCATGCCCCTAAATATATACATGAGATCAAAAAGAGGTTTTGTACCAAAAATGACAAAGCTCTGAATCAAAAGAACTTTCCAATCAGCTGAGTAGGAGTCCTAGGCCTGAGGGTCATCAACCTGAGAACACGTACTGCGGGCGTGAACGCGACCGAGGAAGGGGTCGACGAAATAATGTACTGAGTATGAAAAACATGAAATACTGAAAACGAGATCATAACTGTTCCATGTGAAATAAAGAATCATATCAGAAATCCTGAATGCTTACCCATAGAGTCATCATGTCCATATGTATGTATATAACATGTCTCGGCCCTGTAGTGAGGGACTCGATAGAATTATCAATATAACAGTGTAAATGTGTCTTATCAAAATGAGAGTAATGAAAATCAGTTCTTACCCTTTTTAAAATATGCAAGTCACGCCAAAATCAGGGACTCCTACCCCCAGATAATAGCACGGGACTCGAACCCGCCTAAGTATATATGTATAATATGGGACTCGAACCCAAATAAGTATATATATATCGTGGGACTCGAACCCACGTAAGTATATAGAATAATGTAATGTCATGAGACTCGAACTCAAGTAATATAATAATAATAGTCGGGACTCGAACCCGGAATATACAATATGTTGTCGGCCCTCTATGTGAGGGACTCGGCGAATGTGTAATAAGACTTGGTATGAGTAGATATCATGAACAACCATATGCAATTAGAAATCATCTTTTGACTTTCGATGGTATCATCATAATAAACTCTTTTACTGAAAATCATAGACACTTATTATAACAACTATCATCTAACACTAACTTTGTAGAAAATCATGTACGTCTGTCGTACTTTTATTAAAGTCATGTCAAATGAAAGTCTTTCACAAAGTCATG
This sequence comes from Przewalskia tangutica, assembly GCA_029844215.1. Classification (NCBI taxonomy): domain Eukaryota; kingdom Viridiplantae; phylum Streptophyta; class Magnoliopsida; order Solanales; family Solanaceae; genus Przewalskia; species Przewalskia tangutica. Next base: position 154,258,384 of record CM056720.1, read on the forward strand.
CCAAAAGAAAGAAAGGATAATTTAAAGTAATCATGCCAACGAAGAGAGGATAATCTCACATACCTCGTAGTCTATATCAATTCGAATATCTAATAATCGCCTCGACTAACTCCATGACCTATAATAATAACAACAAGTCTGTCAACTCTATGATTCCTAACGTGAGTCATATTAAAAGACGACTCCCTTATTCTATACAAATTCGGACAGTACTTCCTCTGTTTATATGTACATTCATAATTTCCAAACTAAGTCAGCAATACCAACAGCAAGTCATAACTCAAAGATAAAACCACAATAATCTCAGATATTCTATTTATATCATCATAACATATTCCTTCTCTTTCATATTTATGCAATATCACAATTACAACAAGCCATGTGATTACTACACCTTTTTATCAGGTTCATCCAATCCTTTAGTCACGTTAACACAGTCCACTTAAGCAGTCCAATCTTCTAGCAACATAGAGAGTTCAAAAATGTGAAATAACACATTTCCACACCTTAATTCTTTCAAGACATGAATAGGTAACTACCTCAATCATATATACATATTTATAACTTATATCTTAAGCACTAAAATAGCCCATCAATTCTAACAATTAGCAACAAGAGTGCGAGTCCTTTAATTGCAACATAATACCTTTTTACATTTTACCATAACTCTTTTCTTAACTTCTTAGAATCCAATTCATTCTTCAATACTTTCATATAACCAACTACAAATTTAAACATCAAGATTTCTTCTTCAATTTCAACATGCAATAGGTGATAATACTAACAACAACAACAACATTCAAACTCCATGGACACAAAACAGTCCCACAAATCAGTAACTACCCAAAATAATCACACGCAACCTCTTAATTTCAATTCTTCTTTATCATGGGTTCATATCTTCAACTACAACAATATGCAACTACAATTATACCATAAGGAGAATGATGTTTACCTTAATTGATGCTCAAAACAATCCCCCAAGTTCGGCTACTGCCCAACCCGAATTACCCACTGTTTTATCGATTTTTCTTGTCTAATTCTTCACTTCTTCAACTCCAATTCAACATGCATGAATCCCACAATGTTAACCCATATTTTTTTATGCATTTTTCCTTCCAAAATTGTGTCCGAAAATCTGGAAAATCTGGGCCTAAAATCGGCCAGCAGTGCCGAAAATTCCTCACTGTTCTGTCAGCTAAAATTGTAACGTCCATAATTCTCTACTCCGGTGTTCTATCGATGAGAGGTTTATTGAGTTGGACACTAGACTCGACGAACTTAATCTTAGGCTTTTGAAACACCTAAAAACTCCTAATATACTAGGAGATACACCCCTCCAAAGTTGACTAAAAATCTGTCCAAAAATCTGCCTTTTTTTTTTTGAGTTTCCTTGGCTTTATAATCTGTAGAATGATTTAATCTATTGGAGAAGAATCAAAGCTCCAATTTGTTGGCTATGGAAGAGGTTTTCTTGTTTGGAATGAGGGAAGGAGGAGATGAGAGTCTTTCTTTTCTTTTGAAGTTGTAATGTAATGGAAGACAAGGGTTTATGTGGACTAACTTATTATTTTTGCAACTTAGTCCCATCTCCCCTAATTAATTACTCTAATATCTCATTTCTTAACTCTTGAAAATTCCATATGGCCTCGTATACTCGTTGTCGTAACTTATATAATACGTTACTAATCCATAACGGGAATATACAATATTTTTTCTTCAATTTCCTATGTCACACTCGTTGTAACCAAAATTTTCCGGACTCACATCCCTTGAATACCAACTTCCGGATTAGCATATATAAGATATACTTTATATTCAATATCCGAATCTTATTTCTTAATGACGTTCTTAATTATTGTCTTAATCTTACGAGGTGTAACAAGTTTATAGGACACTGATCCCACCTTTTGTATCACTTGATAAGGCCCATAATACTTAGAAGCTAGCTTGAGGCTTCTCCTAATAGCTACTGATGTTTGCCTATAAGGTTGTAGCTTTAGGAATACCCAATCTTCTACATTGAACTCTCTTTCAGTTCTCTTCCTGTCAGCATTTTTTTTCATTCTGTTTTGTGCCTTCATCAAGTTTTCCTTCAACACTTTAGCCATTAACTGCCTTTCCTTAAGCATTTGATCCACAGTTTCTACCCTTGATTGAGATATGAGTTCAAATGTCAGTTGAGGAGGGTCATATCCATACAAGACTTTGAAGAGGGTCGTCTTAAGAGATGTGTGGTAATTGTTGTTATACCAGAACTCAGCCTGTGACAACCATTTGTGCCATTGTTGAGGTTTATGGATGGTCATGCATCTCAAGTAATTTTCCAGGCACTTATTAAGCCTCTCAGTCTGTTCATCAGTTTGAGGATGGTAAGTTGTACTGTGACATAACTGAACCTACAGTAGTTTGAACAATTCCCTCCAGAAGTTGCTGACAAACACTTTGTCCCTGTCTGATACTATGCTCTTAGGTATACCATGTAGCTTGTAGATGTTGTCAAGGAAGACCCTAGCTATGTGGACTGCAGTAAAGCGATGAGTAAGGCTAATGAAATGTGCATACTTGTTGTACATGTCTACCACTACAAGTATAGTATCCTTCCCTTCAGACTTAGGCAGACCTTCAATAAAATCCATGGAAATGTGTTCCCATGTCATTTCTATAATTGGCAAAGGCTGTAATAATTTAGGGTATGCTACTTGTTCTCCTTTGCACCTTTGGCAGATTTCACAGGCCTGCACTGATGTTTTGACCTGCTCTTTCATCCCTGGCTAGTAGAAGATGGTTTTGAGTCTCTGATAAGTGGCCCATGCTCCTGAATGCCCCCTAGCCCAGAATTGTGCATGTTTTGAATGAGTTGTTGTCTAAAAATTCCTTATTGTCCCACCCAAGCTCTGCCCTTATATCTCAATACCCCTTGCTTCAGTGATATAAGTTGTTCATCGTCTGGATTGGTTCCTAATGTAGTCATGGCTTGCAACACCTCTGTATCTCCCTTGTAGTTGTCTACAATTTTCTCAATCCATTTGGGCTGTACTTGAGTGACCAATGCAGATACTCCGACCTCTGTTTCTTTGTTTCCTTCTTCCAAATTACTTGTCTTCCTAGATAATGCATCAGTCACCACATTCTCTATTCCCTTCTTATACTGGATCTCAAAACTCAACCCCATTAGTTTAGCTACTCCCTTATGCTGTAATGAAGTAGTAATCTTCTGGTCTTGCAAGTACTTCAAATTAAAGTGGTCAGTTTTGATAACAAAATGGTTTGGGTGTAGATAATGTAGGTGCCAGCCGACGGGCCGCCCTCTGGAATCGGATAGGCGGTCGACGGAGAAGGCGGGCTGGGCTGGGTGGGCAGTGGGACCGATCTTGGCGGGACAATATCGTGTTAAGATCGGCCCGATGGCGCTGGATTAGCCTGATCGGGCGGACCTTTTTTTTTTAAAAAAAAAATCACTAAATTAAAAATACTAAATTACAAACAAAGTAACTTATAGTCATATTATAGTGATAGTCATATACTCATATTATACTATTATAGTATTATACTATTATAAAATTATACTCATTGTTGACACCCAATTTCGCCCCTCTCTTCCTACTATTCACCCAAAACTAAACTATTTTTTTAGACCGCAAGAGCAATAATAATTTTAATAAATATATACATATGCATACATAAATAAAGAATTTAATATTCTCAAGATAACCACTTTTATTATTATTAGTATCTTTATCAGCCCTTTTACTATCGCGGATTTTCTTATCACAATCATATTTGTTACTCCAATATTCTATGTTATTTACAAAATGATATCGCATTTTATATTAAGCACTAAAACATTTTCTAAAATATTATTGCATTATTTATTGTCACTATAATTTATAGCTTAATAAATCTATTTATGCCACAACTCACTATTTAATAAACTACATAAACTCTACCAAATAAAATACAATTTTCAGCCCACTTTATCCCCCATTTCGTCCAACAACCATAGCCCAATTTCAAAAAAAGAGACCAGGACATCATCCCTTTATTTTCCCAAAAAAGCAGAGAATAAATAAGGTCACGTGAAACCTGCAGATCTTTCCAACGTTCGAATTTGAGCGATTTTTGTTTGACTAGTTTTCAAAATTTGAGATAAAAACCCCTTGATAAACCCTAGCAATCCTAATTTCGTGTTATATAAAACTAGCACATGAACTCCATTAGAGGACACTTTTTCCCAGCTGCCTTATTCCCTTTCAAAATCTAAAAATACTTTTCATTTTCTTATTCTGAAAAAAGAATTCTGGGGGTCGCACCTTACCTCCTCTTTAAACCTAAGCATTTTCTTTCATTTTTAGTTTTTTTTGAAATACATAAAAAAAAAACGCCGCTCGTACGCTCCAAGAACAATCTAAGCATTTCTCATCTTAGTCTTCTTAAGAGATAAATTTCTTAATTACCGGTTTACCCTCGAAAATTCCAAAATACTCTCTACTATTCTTGGGAGAAATCTCCTGAAATACCAAGAAATTTCTTAAGTTCTTGTTGTCAAGGTTCGACGTCGGATTCGAAGGCCTCGCCTCAGTTCGCCGCACTCGAAGAAGGTAGACTTAAGACCAATAGATTAAAGGGGATGACAACTTAAAAACTGAAATTTACTGCATATCTTTAAAACATACATTTCTAATAATGCCCTACAAATGCATATCTTTATCAAATTTTTTTTTTTTTACATGCAACATATACTCTTCCAACAAATCTTTTACATATATTTTTTATAAAACAAATCTTATGCAAAGGTATCAAATTATATATCTTTCAAGTAGTTATTTGCAATACCCTTTCCTTAACTCTAAAGCTTTCCAAAAACATGCATTTTTAAATACAATAATTAACCCTAGGTTTGAACGGACAACCGCAAGTTAGCGGATCCTTTAGGGTGCCTAACCCCTTCCCTTTAGGATAATAAAGAACCCTTGCCCAGAATCTCACATAGCTTTCGCAGACCTTTAAATGGAGATCATTCGTAGTATTTTATGCTACATTTTTTAGTGTCCTAATTCACTATAATAATTAGGTGGCGACTCCTTAAATAACATTTCAGGAATCAACCATGCGCAGTAATTCCGTTCCGACTACGGTTGAAACGGGGCGTTACACTCATATATATTTATAAACTAATAATTAAACAAAGACAAGAAGAGTGTAAAAAAAAACATCCAAGGTTGTTTTTGTGCCTCTTATATTATTAATTATTTCATTGAAATATACAAGATTCAGAATTACAACATTGTAGAAGACATAGAAAAAATTACTAAAATTGCAATGAAATATATTAGCAATTTGAAAATACTTTTTCTAGTTTCTTTATAATTTCGTGTGGTTCTTCGGTTGGAATTGGTATATCTTGGTCAAATTGTTCCACGTCGCTACTCATGCCTTCAGATAAGATGTCGTTGTAGTTTTCGTCTTCTTCTTCGTTAATCTCTGGGTGACCGCACCTTCTTCGCTCCGCTTGTATCCAATCTCTGAATAGTACCGTCATCTCCAAGCTGTCTCCAGCTAATGAGTGTATGTGCTCTCTTATTTGAAATTCGCCTGCAGAAAAAATTCAGAAGCGATTGATGACGCTTGAATGTTCAAAATATCTCGGGCCATCATTGAAAGTGTCGGAAATGTCTTCTCATTCTGCATCCAATATTTCAGCAAATCTTCCTTTCCGTCTTCATTGACAACTGCTTGGTAAGGTAAAGTGCCCTGCAAAATAAAAACATCGAACTCGCTAATTTGGTTAGCAGTGCTACCACCGCACATTCTATTTCTGAGACTTTCTTGTCATCGCGAAGCGACATGTCTTTTTTGAGGCTGTGTTGAAGCAGAAGAAGATGGTACGAAAGCCGGTGGTTACTAGCACTTTCTTGTTGGTAATGCCGATATACTTTTTTGCATTCATCTTCTACGCTATCCAACACTTCTTCTAGCGTTTGTTCAATAGGTGGCTCAACATTTAAATTTTTGGGAGTTGGAGGTGGTAGTACGTCCATACAGTTATATATATTTTCAATAAGACTTTTACAACCGTCTACTTTAATAGTCGGGTTTAATACAGCACCAATAATATAAATAGGGGGAATAGGAATAAAATATTTTTTTAATTTCATAAACGTTTTTTAATAGTTGTCTTATAAGCAGGTTTTTCCATATATTCTTTAAGAAGTAAAAATATTATAGCTATATAAAACAACATAGTTGAAATAGTAGGATAATATAAAGTAGAAAATTCTTTTGTTGCTCGTTGAAAATTCTCTAGAAATACAATAAGTTCTTTAATTGTGTCCCAATCATATCAATTGAATTTTGATTATGGGCGTTAAAAAATAAAGTGATAGATTTTCTATAGTCATAAGCAACAACTAGTTGGTCATATAAAGAATTTCACCTAGTTGGTAGTTCTTCGGAAATTTTTCTGTAAGATAGTCCACAATCGTGACAAGTTTTTTATATTCTTTTCTCTGTTGAATTCTATTATTTTTAAAAATAATGTTTATAGCAAATTGTATTTTTTCAAGAATATCTTGAAAAGGTGAAAGACCATCATTTACAACTAAGTTATAAATATGACACGCACATTTGATATGAAAATGTTTTGGAAAAGGCGGAGTTAAAACTTCTTTTAAAACATAAATAATAGAATTGTTAGAAGCTGTATTATCTAATGTAATACTCATAACTTTATCAGTTATTCCGTAATAATCGCAGACTAAATAAATATTTTGTGAAATAAAATCACCAGTGTGCCTACTATCTATATATCTATATGCTAAAATACGTTTTTGCATAGACCATTTATAATCTAAACAATGACAAGTTACCGTTAAATAATCATGGTCGTTAGTACTACGACCTATATCAGAAGTTAGAGTGACTTTGCAATTTAAATGATATAATGAATAACGCAAATATTGTTGATATTCGTGTGCAAATTTAAACATGTCTCTCTTAACCGTTGATCTAGGAAAACCTTTATAAGCAGGATTATACATATCTCTAATATAATGAAATAAAACCAGGCGATTCAGGAAATGAAAAAGGCAAACCCTCCACAACAACTAATTTTGCTAGTGCTTCCCTATCTTTATGTTTATCGTATTTAGGGCCTACAACTCCCCCCGTCATAGGGTTAATTTGACCATGTACTTTGTCCGGGACAATATGTGAACCTTGTCCCGATTGAGAGGACGCTTGCTCACCATCTTTTTCAATAAGGTATTGGGCATGCTAGACTTAGTGTTTTTGCAATAGGTGTCTTGCAAAACCCCCGTCCCACCATGACCTTGTCCAGTTTTAAAAGTATAAACAGATTTACAAGTTTTACATATAGCTACTTGATTCGGTACGTCCCTATGAAAATATTTTCATACAGCTGATGTTAATGGTCGTTTTGCCGGACCTCGTCTCATACTAGGGGGGATAGGAGGCATTTCACTAGTGGGTGTATCACCATCTACATTAGTAGGTGTATCATCATCTAGAGTGTCATCTAAATTAAAATCTTCTTCATTTTGAGGATAAACATTTGTGTCAAGATCATATGGTATTTCAGGAAACAGTTCAGGATCCATAAAATCATATTGTCTAGGAATACTAGAAGATGTACCCTTGCCCTTGAAACCCAAGGCCTTGCCCAAAATATTTTTTGTTCTTTTCATTTTAATTATGGTAATAAATAGTTAAAGACTTAAAAAGTTAAAGATAATGAAATTAAATGTGCTAAATGAAATAAAAACAAACTAATAATTTAATGAGAGAACGAATGTACCAAACGCCGACGTAGAGTCGATGTGTAATCGAGAGAGGTTGAAAATTGAAACTTTGCTCGATAGATTAATCCTCAAGCTAGTTGCCAACTTCACTCCCAATTCTCAAATTAATAAATAGAGTGAATATGTAGTAGACAATGTTGTATATAAATTAGAGAAAATGTAGGAAGATTTGTGAGAAATAAGAAGAGAAAATGAGGTATTTATAGTTGAAAAATTGGGTTAAAGTGTAAATCTAAAAACTTAGGGGTTAAAAAAATATAAAGGGGGTAGGGGGAGTGGGGGAAGCAAAAAAATGGTCGTTGTCTAACGGCCAAAATGTAAAATGACCGTTAGACAACGACTATTTTTGGCAAATGGCGGGACTGGGGAGGGACCGAGACGGGTCGAGTCCTAGCGGGACCGGGTCGGGCGGGACCATACCATGTCCCATCCCGGTTCGAGCCCCGGACCCGCTAATTTTTTTTTAATTTAATCCGGGCCGGGAACGGGTCGGGACGGGACGGGACCGGATCGGCCCGGCCCAATGACCAGCTGATCGGTGTATTTTATATACACCTTTTGAGTCAGTTTTAGTTAGTCTTTTGTCCCATTTTGCACATATAAGTGTCGTATTAGGATAGTTTTTCTTTCTTTTGAGTCAAAGAGGTTAAAATGGCCAAATGGCGGAAAAGGAGCAAAAAGAGGGCAAAAGAGGAGATGCGGTGGAAAGCAGAGAAAGTGGCGGCCAGAAGGTAAAATCCATACCAGCGCTGGCCTCACTGCGATCAGCGAGGCGCGGCGCCACCATTCGAGAGGCTGCAGAAGACTGGCCGCGGCGCTCGAAGACGGATCAGGCGCGGGGCCTAAACATCAGAAAGCCACAGAGTTGAAGCGCCGCGGCTACCGAGCAGCGAATATCGGGCGCGGCGCCAAAACACCGACGGATTGCGAACTTCGCGGCGCTGACGCGAAAAAATAGGTTTTTAGGCGGATTTTGGAGTCCGCTGCGAGGAAAAGTTGAGGCGGTTTCGGCTATAAAAGGAGAACCCTAGGCGGTTTTGAGGTTCCCTTCGCACAACACAAGACTTTTTGCTTGGAGATTGGACACCATTAGTTTAGTAATTTATTTTCCCTTTCTTGTTCTTTATTTCGGTTTTGCATGATGAACATGGAATTAGTTCTTGTCATGTCAATGGCTAGGAACTAATTCTCTTATAGAACTTCGATGTTGAATTTCTTGAAACTTATGTTATAAATTAATGCGCTTATGGTTATTTTTCTTATTGAGAGATCTATCCAATAATTGAGTTGAATTCTTGGTAATTAATTGACAACTAATTATCACTATATGATTTCTAATCAGTTACGAAAAGGGGATTGTGAATATGCTGTAAGTTGGGTAGACATTCTTGGATTGGGGATGAAAATACCTCAATTATTTATGTAGTGTTGATGAGAGGCTTAACAACCCTAATTTTGCGCATTGTGCGTGACGGTCAACTAGGTTTTTGTTCTTAATCCTCCTATAAAGTTATCCTTATCACCGAAAGGTAGGTAAGGTGCGATACTGGGGTTGAGTGTTTATATAACCCTAACGGGAGTATAAAACGATTTCGTAATCCTGCTTTCTCCAAAGGAAGAATACCATAAGTTAATGCATTAGTAAGTAGCATAAGCGGATAGTAAGGATACATGGAAGTATTCCCATCACATCTGAAGTAAATCTTTATATTTTACATAGTTTTCATAATTCTTAGTTATAAACAACCAAATCAATTATCAATTCGCCAAATAGATACTAGAAAATAGATAGTTGGTACTTGAACCCTAATCCCAGAGGAAGATATTCGGTCTTATCAAAGACTATATTACTTGTCACGATAACGTGCACTTGCGTTTAAAGTGTGTGCATCTTACCGCGCATCAAGTTTTTGGCGCCGTTGCCGGGGATTAGGCATTAGTTCAATATCAACTTGGTCTATTTTTAATTTCTAATTTGGTTTTTAATTTTTAAATTTTTACGTTTTTATTTTTTATTTATATCTTCGAAAAGTTCGAGGTGTCGTGATTCTTTGTTGGTTTTGATCTATCTCGGGAAATTCTTAGATATGGATTTTTACTGTCAATATGACAGAGAACCAACCATAGAGGAAGAGAGGGAGGAATTAAGAGAAACTATACTCACCTGCGAGGTACCAAAATCGTTCATAGGCGAAACAAGAATGGCCGTGCGAGAAATTGGAAACGCAAATAGCGAGCTCGCGATCATATTCAACAGCGAAACATATGAAGAGCAATCTGCACCTGAGGTAGGCAATGAGGAAACACAATGTCAGGCAATTGACCTGAAGGATGTCGAATTAAGGGAGATAGAGAGTTCGCAGTAGCAGAGCCGCGGCCGATAAGCGAGACGCGGCGCCAAAGTTCTGAGCAATACTGAGACGATGCGAGAAGGTTACGGCATCAGGCGATCTGAGAAAGTGGCGCGGCGCCGAAGATCGAACGCGGCGCGGAACCAATCGAGAAATCGGCCGCATTGTGGCGGCGCCCGGTGTGATGATACCATATCCTCGAAATTAAAAACATGCACCGCCGACAAGCAATTCTCGGTTCGTGGAGGTCCTCGAACAATTGCAACTCAATATCCCGTTCTTTGAAGCATTAGAACAAATGCCGAGCTACGTCGAGTTCATGAAGGATGTGCTTAGCAAAGAGGAGGATAGAGGATTACGAAGCAGTGATGTTGGTGAGGAATGTAGTGCCATCTTACGAGACAAGCGCCTCGGAAGTTACAAGACCACAGGAGCTTTACCATCCCATGTACTATTGGGAAGTTTGAATGTCGAAAGCAGCATGCGACTAGGAGCGAGCATATATCGATGCCCTTTCTAGTTTTACGCAAACTAGAAATGGGAGAAATCGGACCTCTGAACATCACCTTGCGGTTAGTGACGCTCAATTGTTCATCAGGAGAGTCATCGAAGATATTTTAGTGAAGGTGGACAAGTTCATCTTCTCCGCCGACCGTTATCTTAGACATACAAGATAACGATGGAATCCCCATCATACTTGGCGGACCGCTTCTTAGCCACGGGCGTGCACTCGTTGATGTTCAAAAGGGAATTGAAGCTTGAGTAGACAAAGAAGAGGTGATTTTCAATGTGTTTCGACAAGACTTTTTGAGGCCAAGGATAAGCGCTCGACCATTGACCTTAGCGAAGAAAGCGATGTCGACCAAAGAGTTCGGATATGATGATACGCTTGAAGAAGTACTGACCACATGGGATGATGAGAGTAGAAACGATCCAGATCTAATGAAGTATGCAAATTGGATGAATGTTTATGAAAAATGGGATACAAGGAAGTATGAAGAGCTTGGGCAGTGCAGGAAAGATCATTATCATCCACGAGAGAAGGCTCGAGTTAGAGTTAAAACCTACCCAATCATCTACAATACGATACCTAGGTGAAGAAAAAACCTTACGGTGATCATTTCACGCCACCTATCCACGAAGAGATTGACAAGCGCTAAGAGTACTAAAGAATCACAAGCGGGCCATTGGATGGACATTAGCGGACATAAAGGGATAAGTCCATCAACAAGATGTCATAAGATCCGTCTAGATGAGGAAAGCAGACCATCCATCGAAGCCCAAAGACGACTAAACCCAAACATGAAAGAGGTAGTGAGAAAGGAAATCTTAAAATGGCTCGATGCAGGAGTAATCTACCCCATATCCGACAGCACATGGGTAAGCCCAGTACAAGTGGTGCGAAAAAGGGTGGAATAACGATGGTGACCAACGAAAGAAATGAACTCATACCTCCGAAGCGGTCGCGGATGGAGAATTTGCATTGACTATCGCAAGTTGAATAAAGCAACGAGAAAAGACCACTTCCGTTGCCATTCCTAGATCAAATGTTGGGCCGGACTTGCGGGGCATAACTACTCGCTTTTTGGATGGATACTCGAGGGTATCACCAGTTGCAATAGCCCAGGAAGATCGGGAAAAACCACGTTCACTTGTCCTTTTGGTACATTTGCATTGAGAAGGATGACATTCGGACTCGCGATGCACTGCAACTTTTCAGAGGTGTATGATGGCAATTTTCGGATATGGTAGAGAGAACTATAGAGATCTTTATGGATGATTTTTGTATTTGGAGCATCATTCGATGAGTGTTTAAGGCATTTAGAAGCGATGTTAAGCGGTGCGAAGAATCTAACATTGTGCTAAATTGGGAGAAGTGTCACCGTAGTATGAAGGAATCGTCTTGGGACACAAAATATCAAACCAGGTATTGAGGTGGACAAAGCAAAGATTTCGATGATCGAAAATCTACCACCTCGATGATCAACAAAAAGTCGAAGTTTCTCGGACATGCGAGGTTTCTATAGAAGATTTATCAAGGATTTTCAAAAGTCTCAAAGCCTCTTTCCACATTGCTAATGACGGGGTTGCCTTCGACTTCAATAAAGAATGCTTATCCGCATTTCAAGCGCTCGAGAAGCTCATTTCAGCACATAGTCATTGCACCAACCGGGAGCTCGATTCGAACTAATATGCGTCTGGCGACTATGCGATTGGGCGGTGCTTGACAGAGAATCGACAAGGTATTTAGATCCATTTACTATGCTAGTAAAACTCTAAATGGCACGCTTAAATTATGCAACTCGAAAAAGAACTACTAGCTATAGTATATCATTTGAGAAATTCAGGCCATACTTGATCGGGAATAAAGTGATAGTATACACGACCACTCTGTATAAAGTACTTGATGACAAAGAAGGACGCGAAGCCTCGCCTCATTCGATGGGTCCTACTTCTACAAGAATTTGGCGTAGAGATTCGTGATAAGAAAGGCAGAGAATTCGATTCTGGACCAACATCAAGACCGGAAAACACAGAGAGCGAACACGAGGATGTGCAAATAAATGATCACTTTCGGACGAACAAATGTTTTGAGTAAGTATGAATTCTAATTTACCTTGAATGCGCTGATTTTGTTAACTTTCTTGCGGCTAAAGTACCACCCCGGGCTTGTCAAGGCAGAAGTGAAGAGGTTTTATTCGAGTAAAGCATTACTATTGGGAGGAACGATGTTATACAAACATCGTGTCGACCAAGTCATCAGCGATGTATACGGAGGAAGAGATGCACGAGTTCTCACCCATTGCCACACCTTATCATGTGGTGGACACTTTGGGGCATCGAAACGGCAAAGGTATTGCAATGCGGATTCTATTGGCAACACTCTTTAAGGATGCCCGTACCTTTGTGCGAGATGTGATAATTGTCGGAGAACAGGAACATCTCAAGGCGAAGCGAAATGCCTTCGCGAGGATATTGGAAGTAGAATTATTCGATGTGTGGGAATCGATTTCATGGGGCCATTCCGCCGTCATTTGGAAATCAATATATCCTTACGGCGATTGACTATGTGTCCAAATGGGTAGAAGCGATGGCACCAAAGAAAACGACAAAGCTCGTTCAAAAATTCCTCCAAAGAATATTTTCACAAGGTTCGGCACCCCAAGAGCTCTCATCAGTGACGAAGGGAGCCATTTTTGTAATAGACAGCTGAATTCATTGCTTTCCCGATATGGAGTTTACCACCGCACTTTCTGGCCTTATCACCCTCAAGCTAATGGGAAGCGGAAGTATCAAATAGAAGTAAGAGCATATTGGAAAAGGCGGTGAACGGCTCGAGAAGACCGGTCTATCAAATTGGATGACGCGTTGTGGGCATCTGCGGACGATTCAAAACACGGTGGTATGTCACCTTATAAATTAGTCTTTGGTAAAGCATGTCATTTGCGGTGGAGTTGGAACACAGAGCATCTTGGGCAATGAAGAAGTTAAACATGGATACCACGGCGGGGGCGGAGGAGGCTACTACGGTGGCGAATTAGATGAATTCACACAATGCCTATGAGAATGCAAAGATCTACAAGGAACGAGCGAAAGCATGTACGATAAGAATTTGATACCAAAAGACTTTCAAGAAAGAAAACAGTCTTTGTTATTTAACTCAAGTTGAGATTGTTTCGGGCAAGTTAAAATCACGTTGGGCGGACCATACACGGTGGTAAAGTACTCGTATGGGCGATTGAAATAAAAGGGAGAGAGGCGCTTGAGGTAAGCGAATGAGAGGTTAAAACCCTACCTGATCAATGAAATGGAATACATGAACTTGGTAACTTCTCATACCTTAAAATAACAAGGAACTTGCGTCCGGCTAAAAGACGTTAAAGACAGCGCTTCTTGGGAGGCAACCCAATGTTTTTAATTATGATATTTCAATTTCTGTTTTTATTTTATTTCATCTTGATCAGTCTCACGGTCTTGGATTCTTGTGTCTATGTTGTGTTGACAGGTGAAAGCCAATGATGTGGAAGGCGAAAAATGAAGAGAAGCCATGGATACCCAGAAAAATCGCCATAGCGCCGCGACGCCCATTTGCAGGGCCGCGGCGCCAAATGATCAGAAGACGCCCAGAAGTTTTCGCGCCGCGGCGCCACAACGGAAAATCTGAATTCTGGAAGACACCCTGAGCCGAAGGTCCTATCGCCAAACCAAAACACCAAGAATGCTCCTCCCCTCACGGAATTCAAAGTATTATCCACCGCCACCACCACCATATTAGCCAAAGTCTGTAAGTGTCTTTTTCTTTTATTTTCTTTGAGTCTTGCACACATTGGGGACAATGTGTGATTTAAGTTTGGGGGTGTTTTATTTGTGTAACATGTTATGTTTTATTTAAGTCTTTTTATTTGTTTTTATGTTTATTTTTGAGTCACCAAATTTTTTTCTTTTTGAGTCATAATTGTCTGTCAAAGATCATGTATGATGTAGTTGCTAGAAACACCTAGTGAAGTAAGGTGAAATAATGTAACGGAATTAAAGCAACTATCTAAACACTTAGGTTAGATATGCCAAAAACTCATAGAATCTGTCTATTTGGAGTACGCATACTAAATGATAAATGCTTATGTGTTATGATTGCTTGCTATTTGAGGCGAAATAGTTAGGATATGCATGTTAGGGAGATGACTCAGGCATTTCTTTGATAGCCAATTCTTACCATTCTTTTCTATCATGTACTTTAAAAATATCCCTAGTCAGCCCCATTGAGCCTAAATTTGAAACTTCTTCTTTGACACTCTATATTCCCACAAATTGTACCATAAGTGAAAATATGAAATAGTGGAGTACATTGTGTTAAAAAGAAGAAACAAAAAGAGTGAACAAGTTTGATGCTTGATGGAAAAGTAATAAGAAAGAGGCAAAAGCCTAAGTTTGGGGGTGCCTATTAGTATAATACACTTCACTCTCCCAAAACAAAAGAGGGGAAGGATAGAATTGAAGTGAAGGAAAGAATCAAAAGAAAAAAAGGGAAAAATTGAAAAGCCAAAAGAGCTTATGGTACAGAAAAATGAGCCTAAATGCCTATCTTTACCAACCCCTACCTAAGCCTACATTACAACCCTTAAAGTCATGAAGATCTCTTTTATGCATATAGAATTAGTGGAGAATAGCAAGTAAGCATGCCATAGGAATTCTTGAATTTATATGCATGATTTAGTATATTGACTTCCATTAAGCATGATGAATATGAGTTTGCGAAATATTTAGCTTTATGTGGTTAGTGTGCTGAAAATTTCATGCTATATGATTCCTGCATATTATTCTGCTAACCTTCATGTTTTTCTAGTTAACATTTATGCAGCAAAAGTGATCAATGGCAGGGAGTCCTTTTATTTTTCGTTCTTTGAGTCTTTTTATTTTATTTCTTTCTATCTTTGCTCGAGTGAGCAAAGGTTAAGTTTGGGGTATTTGATCGGTGTATTTTATATACACCTTTTGAGTCGATTTTAGTTAGTCTTTTGTCCCATTTGCACATATAAGTGTCGTATTAGGATAGTTTTCTTTCTTTTGAGTCAAGTGGTTAAAATGGCCAAATGGCGGAAAAGGAGCAAAAAGAGGGCAAAGAGGAGATGCAGGCTGGAAAGCAGAGAAAGTGGCGGCCAAGGTAAAATCCATACCAGCGCGGCCTCCTGATCAAAGCATGGCGCGGCGCCACCATTCGAGAGGCTGCGAAGACTTCGGCGTGGCGCTCGAAGACAGATGCGGGGGCGCGGCGCTAAACATCCGAAAGCACAGAGTTGAAGCCGCGCGCTACCGACAGCGAGATATCGGGCGGCGCCAAACACCGACGGATTGCGAACATCCGCGCGCCGCTGCTACTGCGTAAGCCGAAAAAATAGGTTTTTAGGCGGATTTTAGGCACGCTGCGAGGAAAAGTTGAGGCGGTTTTCGGCTATAAAAGGAGAACCTAGGCGGTTTTAAGGGTTCCTCTTCTGCACAACACAAGACTTTTGCTTGGAGATTGGACACCATTAGTTTAGTAATTTCTTTTCCCTTTCTTGTTCTTTATTTCAGTTTTGCATGATTAACATGGAATTAGTTCTTGTCATGTCAATGGCTAGAACTAATTCTCTTATAGGCTTTCTATGTTGAATTTCTTGAAACTTATGTTATAAATTAATGCACGCTTATGGTTATTTTTCTTATTGAGAGATCTATCCAATAATTGAGTTGAATTCTTGGTAATTAATTGTGACTAATTATCACTATATGATTTCTAATCAGATTACGAAAAGGGGATTGTGAATATCTTTGTAAGTTGGGTAGACATTCTTGGATTGGGGATGAAAATACCTCAATTATTTATGTAAGCGTTGATGAGAGGCTTAACAACACAATTTTTGCGCATTGTGCGTGACGGTCAACTAGGTTTTTGTTCTTAATCCTCCTATAAAGTTATCCTTATCACCGAAAGGTAGGTAAGGTGCGATACTGGGGTTGAGTGTTTATATAACCCTAACGGGAGTATAAAATGATTTAGTGAACCTGCTTTCTCCAAAAGAAGAATACCATAAGTTAATGCATTAGTAAGTAGCATAAGCGGATAGTAAGAATACATGGAAGCCCTATTCCCATCACATCTGAAGTAAATCTTTATATTTTACATAGTTTTCATAATTCTTAGTTATAAACAACCAAATCAATTATCAATTCGCCAAATAGATACTAGAAAATAGATAGTTGGTACTTGAACCCTAATCCCAGAGGACGATATTCGGTCTTATCAAAGACTATACTACTTGTCACGATAACGTGCACTTGCGTTTAAAGTGTGTGCATCTTACCGCGCATCACCAGCCCTAAGATAATGCCTCCACTTGTCCACTGTTTGCAACAATGCTATCAATTCTTTCTCATAGGTTGATAACCCCTGATGTTTCTTGCTCAATGTCTGACTCAAATAGGCTAAAGGTTTTTTATCTTGCATCAACACTGCCCCAATACCAGTATTGCAATCATCTACTTCCACTATAAAGGTCTTAGTAAAATCTGATAGTGCTAACACAATAGTACTGGTCATAGCTTTCTTCAGTTGATCAAAAGTTGTTGCTGCTCCTTGATACCATATAAATGCTCATTTCCTTAATAAGTTTGTTAGTGGTCTGCTGATGTTTGCATAGTTCATGACAAACTTTCTATAGTACCCTGTCAGCCCCAAAAATCCTCTTAACTCTTTGATATTCTTAGGATATTGCCACTCTATCATGGAAATCATCTTCCATGGATCAGTACTCACCTCTTGGTCATTTATAACATGTCCCAAGTATTCCACTTGAGAAGTTCCAAAAGCATATTTGCTCATTTTTGCAAACAGCTAGTTCTTATGCAACAACTTCAACACAACTTCTAAGTGTGTCAGATGGTCTCCCATACTCTTACTGTAAATAAGTATGTCATCAAAGAACACTAAAATGAATTTCCTTAGTTATTATTTGAATACTTGATTCATCAAGGATTGAAAGGTTGCAGGAGCATTTGTTAGGTCAAAGGGAATCACTTTGAATTCCCAAAGGCCATGGTGAGTTCTGAAAGCAATTTTATGTTCATCACCCTCTTTCATTCTTACTTGGTGGTAGCATGCCCTTAGATCAATTTTTGAGAAGACCTTGGCCCCAAACAACTCATCTAGAATATCATCAATCATGGATATTGGGTATTTGTTCTTAACAGTTATACTATTCAATTTCTATAATCAACACATAATCTCCAAGTGGAGTCCTTCTTTTTAACTAGCAGGGCAGGAGAGGCATAAGGTGATTGGCTTGGTATAACAGTAGCAGCTTGGAGCATCTCAGCTACAATAGATTCTATGGTGTTCTTTTGGTCATATGAGTAGCTATAAGGTCTTAGGTTAAAGGGTTGGGAGTTTGGAATCAAGCTTATATGGTGGTCACAATCTCTTTTAGGTGGTAATTTAGTAGGCTCTTGGAAGATTGGTTAGTATTGGTGCAGGAGTTTGGCAATATCTAGGTGTAATTTTGGTGTATGTTTGGATATCTTTTTTGTTTGTAGCAGGGTACAGTCCTGTTATGACTTCACAAGTCCCACACTTCAACATTCTCTTCAGTTTTTCAGAATCCAGAGTTTTTAGTCTAGAGTTGTCCTGTTCCCCACATAAGATAATTATTCTTCCTCTGAACCTGAAACTGATGCTGGGAGGCCTGGTGTGAAAAACTATTGGAGCAACTTGGTCTATCCAATCCATTCCTAAGATCATATCACAACCTCCTACTTTTAACAGTCTCAACCTGAACTTGAACTGTTCTTCCCGCATTTTCCATTCAAAGGTTGGACTCTCCCAATGACAAATCATTTTTTGATCATTGGCTACCTTGACTCTCATTGACTTTGCTAGGGGCTGAATGTATTTCTTCACACTTTTGACAATGAATGGATCAACAAAGGAATGGGTGAATCCACTATCTATTAAGATTGTCATAGGAATCTTACTCACATACCCAATGATATTAATAGTTGAGATCTGGCCCTGTGAGAAACTTAATCCTAGCAAGGCATTCAGGGAAATTTCAGCTTGATCTTCTGCCTCATCTTCCAAATTTTCAGCCACATTCACAAACTCTACATTTTGATCTTCATCACCCTCAAATTCTATCCTTTCCATAGCATGTAAATTCCTTACTCTGCATTGGTGGCCAGGAGTGTATCTTTCCTTGCATTTATAACACAACCCTTGTTCTCTCAATGCTTCTAAGTGGGAAGGAAGGTTGTATGGTTTATTGGGGATTTTAATATGTGGTTTAGGTTGAGGATATGTAGGTTTAGTGGCATTTTGGTTCTGGACTGGTTTGTGTGCATATATGTTGGAAGTTTTGTTAGCGATTTATCCACACGCTTAACGCAAATGTACGTATCGTTACAAGTAATATAGTCTAGGTAAGACCGAATATCGTCCTCAGAGACTGGTTTTCAAGTACCGGTTATCTATTATATGGTATCTATTTGGTGATCGATATTTTGATGGTTGTTTGTATCTATGACTACTAAATAATTATAAAAGTTAACTAAATTACTTAAATCAGATATGGTGGAAATATGACTTCCAATCTCCTCAACTATCCGCTCACTTTAATCTTTAATGCAATGATAAAGGTTCTTCTTCTATATTGAGATAGTAGGTTAACTAAGCCGTTTTATATTCCGGTTAGGATATATAAACACTCAACCCCGATGCAGAACCCTTCTATCTTTCTATGATAATATTTACCACAAAGGAGGATTAAGAACAATAACCTATTAAACTACACAAGTATCGGGGTACTTTCGTCCACGATTTTAACCTATGTTTATTCAAATATAACATATTCACAATCTCCCCTTTAGGATTTCGATTAGAAATCATATATGTGATGATAATTAGTGATCAATTAATTACCAAACAATCAAAGCAATTATTGAATAAATCTCAACTATATAAAGAAGAAACCAAAACCATGCATTAAATCATAAAACGAGGTTCAAGTGATTCGAATGGAAAGCCCTAATTAAAGTAATTAGCTCCTAGCCATAGTCACGCTAAGAATTAATACAATATCCAACATGAACTGAAACAAAAGCAAAGAAAAGAGAAAGAAAATAATACTGAAAAGCCTCAAAAGTTGTCTTGTCTCCTTGAATGGTGTTGTGAATATTTATAAGATGGTGGAATGATGGATTGTAGAATAAGGTATAAGGAGGTATATTTATAATGAGCAGGGTTTTAGAGATTTTATAGGTTTGTAGGTAGGAAAAGTTATCCCTTTTGGACTCTGAAAACGTGTTAAATTCGGGCCAGAACTCAAAAATCCCGCGTCGGCGCCGTGTCCGTGCAGACTGGCGCTGAAAAATCAGAGAAAATCAGACTTCGCAGAACATCAGGCATGGCCGGGCAGTGCTCCACTCGCCACGAGGCGTTAATTGGACAATTTCTGATTCTTCGTCCTTTTTTCGTCCGGACTTCGTTTGATCTCTTCTATACTTCCTGAGACTTCTTAGACTTTATTTATTGGCCCTTTTATTGTGCAATTCTATCTCAATTATGCTCATTTCCTCTCATTTTCGTCATTTCTCCATTTTTGACCGCTGTGACACAAAACAAAGAAAAACACACCTAATACTATATTGAACATAAACGAAATGAATAAAATACTAACTAAAAATGACTCAAAAAGTGTATATAAAATACACCTAACAAATACCCCAAACTTAAACTTTGCTCGTCCTCGAGTAAAGCACTAACCAAAGACAAAACAAAACGAACAAAGGATCTATGAAATGGATCAAGTAGTTATAGTGATGCTTCTTCAAAATTATGGATGAAAGATGAGATAATATGTTAGAACATATATATCATGAATAATCAGCAATCTAGAATTTCAAGTCAGATATTTCACAAATTCACTTAGATCATGTTCAATGGAAATACAAACACCTAACCTATGCATGTCAATTTCATTCCATCTTTCCCAAATGCTATAGACCTGTGAAACCCATAGGATGATGCATATATACAATTTCATGAAGATCCTCATGTAAGAAGGCATTCTTAACATCAAGTTGATGAATAGGCCAAGACTTGGATAGAGCAACACTGAGGACGGTTCAGATGGTTGCGGGCTTTACCATCGGGCTGAATGTTTCATCACAGTCCACTCCCACCTGTTGAGACCTGTCATCACCTACAAGACAAGTCTTGTACCTCTCAAAAGAACCATCGAACTTTTTTTTACAGGCTAGGAGCAGAGGCCCATGATAGTGGGGCCCATGCAGTCCACAACGGGTAGGCAGCCCATGGCGGAGGCTATTGCCACTATTGTGGTCGCTTCTGGATGTCTCCTGCCTGCGGGTACGACCCTTTCTCCCCGTTGTTGCCAGAATTCCATCCGTCGCGGCCCTTTGCCGAATTGCCTGCTCCGGTGGTTGTTGTGGGTGGATGCGGGTTGTTGTGAGTCCTCGGGCTGACGGTTCTGGTTTCCGGAGTTGGAGGCCCTGTCGTCAGCGGAAGGCCCGACAGTTGTGGTGAGGACGACGTTGGCAATGCTGGCCTGAGTGGTGATGCGCTTGATTTTCCGGGTTTCCTCAAGAATAAGCTTCGAATGGCCTCATAAAACAGAGGTAATGGCGTGCATTGTTGAAGGATGGTGGCAACGCCGTCATAGGATTCATTCAAGCCTGATACAAGTTGCATGACCAATCGCTGATTAGTGACTGATGCGCTGACGTTGGATAGTTGGTCAGCAAGCATCTTGAGTTCTTGACAATATGCAGACACGTTTGGGAAATCGTCCTGATGAACGTTCCTGAACTGATTGTCAAGGTATAACGCTTGTTGAGTTTTGTTGTCATAAAAAATATTTTCCAACCGTTCTCATGTTTGGCGGGCAGTGACATCGGTCTCAATGATGGTGTGCAACATATCATTAGAGATTGTGTCGTATATCCACTGGAGGACAGATGCGTCCAAACGAGACCAGAGTGCATCATCAAATGTCGAAGTTGTGGGTAGGTCTGTGGACTTCGGTGTAGGAGGAATGATGTGGTCGATAACTTCGTAAATACTATAATGGATCTTAAAAAACTCCGCCCACGAGGAGTATTGACCCTTTTCCATCTCAAGGGTGATATGGATGAAGTTTTGGATGTTGTTTACTGCAAGTGCATGATGAAATTTGGTTTTGTCAGCCATGAAAAATGAAATTTAGGAGCATAATGGAGAGAGAATAACTGAAAAAACACTAGGATTTCGTGGGGGTGGCGGCCGAGAGCTATGGTCGGCGACGGTAGAGACATTTTTAGACTACTGATAACATAAAGGAATATGTTCTTTGGTTGTATTCATCAATAATGTATAATATATATAGTAGTACAAGAATATCTAAACCAGTAACTAATCAATCTAATTACAATACGAAATATAATTCTACCTAAAATATGAGACTTAATTACAATAGGAATACAATTGTACCTAAATTAAGAGAAATTCAATTTATGAGAAACTATTCAGAAACTATTCTATTATAGAAGTCAACTTATTAAACTTTTCTTTATACTTATTAATCTATAAGATAATCCCTTTTTTAAGTACTTCGTACATTGATGATTTGTTGTTTTATGAAATAAGATATGTGCTAATTAAGGTCAATGGAGACTAACTTACTAAGGCCACTTGTTATTTGTCTAGATAAAGTTTGAATGTCCAATAATCAATACTTATCCGTCAAAATCATAAATTATGTTTTTTAATACCAATTTGTCTACAAACTTGATTTAAAAATCTACCCTCGATGTTACACTACAACCGACAAACAAAAACGTATCTCAATATTAAACCAAGATTTTATATTCAATTAGTCATCTCAGAAGTTTGTCAAAATTTTAAAGGTTTTTATATTACTGTTTGATTTTTCTTTTTTTATAAAATTTTGTGCTTTTTCTAATATTATGAGCAAAGAATAGTTGACACCTTTTAATTTTCTAATTTCTTGATGGTCTTTCCCTCCAAACAATGGTAAGAAAAGTGAGGCGTTCGGGACCTATTCTAGTAGAGAAAGCAACCCCAGAAAACCTGATCAAAAGATAGTTAAGTTTCCGTCACTAACCTTACTTCGAACTATGTGGCTGATCCGCTGAGAAAAGACGGTAAGACAAAGATAAAGTACTACTTTTCTTAAGTGTTGATGGATCTAATCTATTGAAGAGTCGAGGTTTTCAAGAAACACGGATGAGGTGAAGCATCGATCCAACTACATACCAACAGAAAGCTATTATCGTCAAATCCCAAATGTGCATCTTCGGTGTTTCATCCGATCCCCAATTTAATCGAACTATTTAGTTTAGTCCAATGAGTGTCACTTCTAATTTCATGTCTCTGGCTCAGATTGTTGAATCTTCTAACTTAGAAAGAAAGAGCCTGGAAATGTCAAAATGACAATTCGACAGCGAATTTTAAGGTGCATATCATTATTTCGAAAGTAAAATCATTAATAAAAGGAAAATGATAAGTCTTGTAACGACTATCTGCAATTAACATTAGACTAGTATATTTGTTCGCGCTTCACGCGGGTTAAATTTACATTTTTTTTTAAATATTTGAATATAATGAATATCCTAAAAATTATTTTTAGACATCAAAACAGGCTAATTTTCAAATTTCAACCCGCTTTATTATTAACTTAGTCTTATTTTTCATCACTTGTAACACAAATGATATTATATTTTGCTAAAAAAAATATTTAAAGAAAGTAATGGATTCCAAGAAATTTATATTATTATGTCCGTATGTTTAACAAATTTTACATGGGTATCCGTTGTACATGTGATCTATACGTAGATTGTTGAAAATTTATTAAGGTGAAATAAAGTTAATTCTATTATTTATAATTCGAACAATTGGGGAATCACATGTCGAAAAGATCGTTCACACGTGCACACGTTGTACCAAAGATCGTAAATTTCCTTAGTGAAAGAGATATTGGTACGTAAACTAAATGTTTGAGACATGAAATAGTAGATTGTTATTGGCCAAATGACGAGTGTTTCACGTTGGTAAAGGAAGAAAGAAGTGTACGATGTGTAAAAGATGAAACGAGTCGAAAATCGCCGCGGAGCCGTGAAGGGCCGCGGGCGCAACACCGTCGGAGCCGCGACGCTTGAACAGTGTTTGACTACTGGAAGTTTGGCACGCGGCGCTTAGGAGGCAGAATGGTCGACAGAAGACGAAAAGTTTCTGACTTTTGGGATGGTTTTGGAGCATTGATCCTCCATTACTTGACACTTGAATTAAGGCATTATTTGGTTGAATTATAACCCATAAATAAGTGTTATTACATGGTCTTGATTGACATTTGTTGGTTAGATGAGAGGTCATCTTACACACACTATAAATTGAGGTCTTTGGCTCAATTGTAGAATACTACAC
The DNA here is from genome assembly GCA_029844215.1 of Przewalskia tangutica. Classification (NCBI taxonomy): domain Eukaryota; kingdom Viridiplantae; phylum Streptophyta; class Magnoliopsida; order Solanales; family Solanaceae; genus Przewalskia; species Przewalskia tangutica. The sequence continues at coordinate 154,282,527 of CM056720.1, forward strand.
ACTTATTATTCTCAGATTTTCTGACACTCTTCCTCTCTAAGCATTCTTTCATATACTCAAAGGTTCTTCTAGAGAAAGACTTGAGTTTTCTTTGCTCATTTGTTAGTTGTTGTTTTATCTTGGGAGACAGTTGTCCATATCGTAATAGGATATATACGGGGCAATAATGTCTTAAGGACAGAGTGAATATCACTCGACTCAGCAGCGCAACTATAACGCTACCAGATTTAGTGTCTCTTGGTTTCAGGCTATCAAGATCTAAGAGATTGCTGCATTTGGAACGAAGACTTAGGATGGACTCAAGAACCATTCAAGAACGAAGACCAAGATCATCAAACTTGTTGTTGTTGTCACAACTTTTTTTAGGCTTCAAGCCTGTTGTATTGTAAACCATTATAGTTTATCCTTTCGAAGCACTAGTAATAGTTGGTTACTATTCTCGTACATCCATTGTAACTCACGATCTTAAGACATTATTTGTACTAGTGCTAGAAAGATGTATGCTAGTAGATATGGTCTCAGATATGGCTATGGCTTTTAGGGCTGTTATCGGTCCGGATACTCCCGGTAATTATCCGAGAATCGGACCGATAAACTTGGACCGAAAAATTATCGGTTCGGATATGAGTACCAGAAAATTATCCGGATCGATAAGGATCCGGTCCGGCAACCCAATAATTACCCGGTCCCTTAAACCCCCCAGCCAGCCCTAATTACATTTAATTGCAATATTCCCTAATGTTGGACTATTTTACATGTTTTAAAATATATGTGATGTATACTTTATATTTTAATGTGAGCATTGACATAAAATACAGGGAGAGAGAAGAAAGTAGTTGTAAATCGGTGCAACTTTAAATGGTCATAGCTCTGCGCTCGGACGTCCGTTTCACCTAATTTTTTCGAGACGGGGCATAATAGCAGTCGATTTCTCAAAATACGTCTGTCTTGCCAATCGATTTCAATTTACCCCCAAATCGGTTACTAATTTTCTCTTTTCTTCACTAAATATCTCGTGCTATACAATAGATTTAAATGTCCAAATTTCGTGGTAATGTTTCTGAAAATGTCAATTTCATATTGGAAATTCAAATTTTTTTTAAAAAAACGGGCCCCTGACCCGACCCGGACAAAACCTTATCGGACCGGATCGGGTACTCGCCAGATAAGGTATCAGTCCGATCCCGGATCTCGACTCAGGACTGGGAACCTTATCGGTCCGGACTGGGAACCTTATCGGTCCGGGTATGTCGATACCCGGACCGAACCGATAACAGTCCTAGTGACTTTCTTGTTGAAATCAGTTCTGTTGACAGTTCTATAAACAGTTCAAACATTGTCTCTGTCAACAAATCTGGTTCTAGTCTTGGATATGTCTTTGACAATAGTTACATATCGGTTTCCGTCAAAGAGGAGATATATGTCTCTGATAATGAGCTTGAAGATATGGTTGATAGTCATGCTAGCAAGGCTAAGGATCAATGAAGAGTTGTTATCACTGCTCCTAAGAGTAGTGGAAGCAAGGGCCCACGAGAGGTGGAAGATGTCAACTGGAACAAGAGAAGAAGGCTGAAGATGTGGTGTATCTTACAGCATAATATTTGTCCCAATTATGGTAAGGAGAATGTGGACACGCAATCTAACAAATGGACTGACGTGGGCTAGAATCCAAGAGGTATGAGTTAACTATTGTTTCTTGTCAATAATAAGATTAAAAATGTCTGATTAAAAAGAATAAAGTAAGGCTATAAATATGAAAGTGATTTCCATATATTTCTTACGCCTTAAAATCATAAGTTTAATCTCACTTTCCTTCCCGTTTAAAGATTGAACTATTGTAAACAATGGTTTAAAAGATATGAACTTAGGTTGTAATAAATTGGATATATGGACAATCCTAAGTAAGCGCCAGGAATTTCCCTGGGCACCAATCATAAGGGAAGAGAGGACTAAAGACAATGACTGGAGAACTAGAGACAAACCTGTCACCGTTTCCGACAAAAGATCCGTCACATGACAGAATGATATTGGACACTCAGTTATACGTAACCTACGGGCCATTGGAGTGGGCCAGAGTTTCCAGATCTTCGATGATCTGAAGGCCAAAAGGAAGGCATAAAAGAAATTGGACACTCAGTCTACCAAGACAACTGGAGTACAATAAAGCCCAAATTACAGAGAATAGAGCCCAAATTATATATAAAAAATTATTGGCATTGTTTGATTCACTAGTTATTTGAGAATTATAATGTATCGATTATTTATGCAAAATTTAATAATGAAGAATTATATATAAAAAAATATTGGCATTGTTTGATTCACTAGTTATTTGACAATTATAATGTAGGGAAAAGGGTCATATTTGCCCTCAACATTTAGGAAAATGTTTGTATTTGCCCTCAGTTAACGTTTGAGATCAAATATGCCCTTCGTTAGTCCAAACTTATTGTATTTGCCCTTATTTAACAGATCAGCCACGTGTACGCCACGTCGGAGCCACATGGAGGACACGTGGAAATTTTCGTCCACCCACGTATTGCTGGAGTTGCTGGACAACGACGGTGGACGGCTGTGCAGTCGTCGACGCGGCAGTGCCGCCTGCCATCGCCGGATGTTGCTCGGAAATAGAAAATGGAAACTGAAACAATCGAGCTTCGAGAGTGGGTGTAACTTGAAGAGGATGATGAGGCGAACACACTGGTACCACCATCTGTCGTCGTTGATGTCGGATATGACCGGAAAAAGCCAAAACCACGTCGAAATTTTTGATTTGGTCGACCGGACGATTGGCTTGGAATTGAAGGTCGTGGTTGGGTGCAAAATGTCGGCGTGAGGACTGCGGTCTGCTGGTGGTACTCTTCACAACTGTCGATTAGACCTCAGTTCATCGAAAAGACGTTGACGACGGTTAGGATTTTAAATGGTCGACGGGTCGAGAAGGAAGAGACGATGGACGACGTAGGTATGTAAATGACCGCCTTGAGACGACGGTCACAATGGTGTAACCCACTGCCGTCGAATGTACCTTAGTTCGCCGGAATTTACAAAAAATCGAGCAACAACCGGCGATGGCAGGCGGCACTGCCGCGACGACGACTGGACAACCTCCCACCATCGCTAACCAGCAACTCCAGCAATACGTGGCTGGCTAGAAATTGCCACGTGTCCTCCACATGGCTCCGACGTAGCGTACCCATGACATATATGTTAAATAAGGGCAAATACAATAAGTTTGGACTAACAGAGGGCATATTTGAACCCAAACGTTAACGGAGGGCAAATACAAACCTTTTCCTAAATGTTGAAGACAAATATGACCCTTTTCCCCGTAATGTATCGATTATTTATGCAAAATTTAATAATGAAGAATTATTTATTACTTGTTAAAATGTTATTTTTGCCTTTAAATAGTTTAAACTGCACTAATACATTAATTATCGCATAATAATACGAGTATTATCTAATATCGCCATGCAAATAATGCATTAGTTATGTAAATTTTTATGTTAGGCATTAATTTCTTCAATACCACAAGTCCACAACCAAACGACCCCTTATTACTATTAGATCGGGACTATATAAATACTTTTCGAGTACCAAATATTCCCGCCAAATCAAAAGCATTTTCAAATATCTTCTAGAATCTTCTACAATATGCTTCTTCTCAATTTGTTATCATCATCTCCGTTCAACTTCACTTCAACAAAGCCTATTACTGATTATCGCTAATTCGAAATGGTAAGCGTTTCTGTGTTTTCTAAACCCCTAGCTTATATCAATTTGCGTACAACAAACTCTTATGATCCGGCCTTTTACGGACCCGTACATAGTTAGAGCTTAGTGCACCGGGCTACCCTAATCTTTGTGTTTTTTCGGCTTTGCGCTAATCCAACTTTCACTGTATTTTATCAGTTACATTACAAATTTTCAGATCCTTTGTATGAACTATTTCGGTCATAGATGTATTTATTTTGTTGTTTTCTTTATTGCGCCTTGATTTATTGTAAATATCACAGTTTAATATCAATTTTGAATACACACATATGTGTTTGTATCCACACACACACACACATAAGTACGTATTTTCACGGTATTGAAATCCTGAATCAAATTTACCGCTAACATTACAAATTTTAAGATCCTTTATATGAACTATTTCGGTCATAGATTTTTTTATTTGTATAATTTCTTTGTGCTTTGATTTAGGTAAATATCAAAGTTTAACATCATTTTTGAATACACATGTATGTGTTTGTATCTGTACACACACAAAAAATTACGTATTTTCACGCATTAGATTCAGTGTAGAAGTGCTTATCAATTCGAGTCCATCGATCTGTGTGTGTTAGCTGGTTTTCACCACTGTAAATACGTAGCTGGATCTATTTTTTACAGTATCGAAATCCTGAAATGTAATTCACCGGTTCCATTACAAATATTCAGATCCTTTAACTATTTCGGCAATAGGTGTATTCCTTTTGTTAATTTTTTTTGTGCTTTGATTTAGGTAAATATAACAGTTTAACAGCATTTTTTAATACACATATGTGTTTGTATCTGTACACACACAGAGAATTTTGTATTTTCGTGCATTGGATTAAGTGTAGGAAGTGCTTCTGTAACCTCAATTAGTTTGTTAGTGCACTGGATTGTAACTAGTTAGTGATGATGTCACTGTTGCAATTAATAGATGTATTTTTTTGTTAATTTTTTTTGCGCCTTGATTTAGGTAAATATCGCAGTTCAACATCATTTTTGGAATATACACATATGTGTTTGTATCTGTACACACACAGAGCATTACTAGTGTGGCCTCAATTAGTCTGTTCTCTTCGTTGTTTGATTCATATAAGACGCTGCTTAGTCCTCCTATAATTCAGTATCTGTCTCGTGCTGTTGGTACTTTAATTAGTTTGGTGGATGAGTGGATTGTTTTCTATTTTGTTTATTCGTCAGATTTTCATGTAATCATTTTTTGCCTCTTCGTGTTAAACTAAATACATGTAGCTGTGGTTTATGCAAGTATTATTTAAAAAGAGCAAAAAGTTTCACATTGTAGAGCTCTATTATGATGAGATGGCTATTCTAACAATCCTGTATTTGGCTAGATAACTTTGAAAAACTTTTTTTTGTACTGCGATTAAGGTAAATACACAGTTTAACATCATTTTAATACACATGTTTTTGTATGTATCTGTGTGTGTATTACATTCACAGGGTTACATTGTTTCACGCAGTAGATTCAGTGTAGGTAGGAAGTGCTTATGTAGCCTCAATTAGTCTGTTCTCTTCGTTATTATGTAGCTTCAATTAGTCTGTGTTCTCTTCGTTATCTGATTCTTATAAAACGAGGCTTAGGTCTATTATAATTCAGTTTCTGTCCCGTGTTGCTGATAGTAGCTATGTGGATTATTTTCTATTTAATTTATTCTCCAAGTATTTATGCAAGTAGTTATCTGAAAGGGATAAAAAAGTTCCAAATTGAGGAGCTCTATTATGCTGAGATAGATATTCTAAGTGTCCTGTACTTGGCTAGATAATTTCGGTAGTGTGCTCTCACTAATTTCCATGGATGTAGTATTTTGGCATTGGAACATACAAGGTATCAATACTTTAGATCTAGAAGTCTACTTTGAACTCTAAATTCTATCCCTCCAACTTTGATTGAAGTATGTAGCATAGATGCATTTGCATTTTGTGATATTCGGTATCCAACTCCTGCTTTTTGTGACACAGTCGAAGAAAAGAGGTCTTTCGTTGGATGAGAAACGTGAGAAAATGCTGCAGATCTTTTATGATTCACAAGATTTCTTCTTCGTAAGTATACTAGTTGCAATTTTGGTTTCCAACTTGAGCTCTTTGATTTTTCTATAAAATCATGCAGGATAACAATCGTGATCAATGCCATTTAATTCAACTAGTGGTATTAGTATTGTGCATGTCTTTCAGACACATCAGTGTGGGAGAGAACTAATTCCTAAGTTGTATTTCCTTCTCTTTTTCAGTTTTAGCGACTAATTATTTCGGGAACCAGTTATATCATTAAATTTTGCTACATCTGGAGAAATTTAGCATCATCAGACTATTCTTTCTTATCTGTACTGTGACTATTCTTTCTTTGCACTAGTGTTCTTCTGTGGGCTAAGAATGCCATGGTGAAAAAAGCATTAAATCATCTATCGGTAATATCTGTAATTAGCAAGATATTCATGAACTTTGGGTGGCTAAATCTGTGACATTACTTATGGAATGAAAGAACGATAATGGACAATGTATCTATTTAAGGGCTTCGTCGGTCTGGGTTTGTTTAAATCTTTAGCACCATCTATCCTAACCAAATTTAGCAGGGAAATCTGTGATATTTTACCAGAGAGCTGAATTTTTTTGAAATAGCTGAAAGGTTCCTGTTTGACACTGGCCTGCGATATTTTAAACCAGATAATTATCAGACAGTCAGAAAGAAAGTCATGTCTTCTCTTAGTTGTCTTCTCCTGTATAACACTGGAGATACCTTAATTAGTAGACCAGGCAATTCTTGTGGTAACTGTTCTTATGTGTTAATGAATCCTTCACCCTTCCTCATCCACCATAACAACAACAACAACAACATACCCAGTATAATCCCACCATGTGGGGTCTGGTGAGGGTAGAGTGTACGCAGACCGTACCCCTACCTTTTGATGGATAGGAAGGCTGTTTTTGATAGACCACTGGCTCAAGTAAAAATGAAAGCAGCAGTAATAATAAGCAGTAATAGCATCAAGAAAATAAGATAACGAAAAGAAAGAAACATGCAACTAAGAATAGAAAACTAAGGATAAGAATTATAAGAATACTAAAATGAGAATGACGGAAATAACATTGATCATGCATTAAAAGAAAATAATACTAATCCTAATACTAACCCTCTACCCTAATCCTCGACCTCCACACCCTCCTATCTAGGGTCATGTCCTCTGTAAGCTGAAGACTCGCCATATCCTGCCTAATCACCTCTCCCCAATACTTTTTCGGCCTACCTCTTCCTCTCCTCCGGCCCTCCATCGCCAACTTCTCACACCTCCTCACCGAAGCGTTTTGTCTCTCCTTTGGACATGTTCAAACCATCTCAACCTCGCCTCTCACATTTTCTCTGCCACGGAGGCCACTCTGACCTTGTCCCGAATTTTTTCATTTCTGACCATATCTCTCTTAGTTAGCCCACACATCTACCTCAACATCCTCATCTCTGCAACTTTCATCTTTTGTACATGAGAGTTCTTAACTGACCAACACCTCGCCCCATACAACATCGTCGGTCTAACCATTACTCTGTAGAACTTATCTTTAAGTTTTACTGGCACCTTCAGGACACCGGAAGCTAGCCTCCATCTCAACCACCCTGCGCCAATACGATGTGTGACATCCTCATCAATCTCTCCATTACCTTGTATTATAGCCCCGAGGTACTTGAAACTCCCTCTCCTTGGGACAACTTGTGAGTCTAGCCTCACTTTTACGTCGGCGTCCCTCGTCACCGCATTGAACTTGCACTCCATGTACTCAGTCTCACTCCTACTCAACTTGAAACATTTAGATTCCGAGGTCTGTCTCCAAACCAACAACCTAGCGTTCACCCCGCTATCTGTTCATATATTTGTTTTTGTTCATATATTTGTTTTTAACCCTGTTATTTCTGACCCTCATGTTCCATGAACAGCATCCTTGTTGCCTTTTGGAATAAGTTCAATGTCTTCCAATTACTACTGAAGGACAAATCACACTTTGTTTATTTATAGTATAACTGTCCCTGCATTATGATCTGATGAGTATTGCATTTTTCAACTCCTTGTTTCAGCTTAAGGAACTTGAAAAGTTGGGTCCTAAGAAAGGGGTTATCAGCCAGTCAGTGAAAGACGTTATCCAAACTTTGGTGGATGATGATCTTGTGTTTAAAGACAAGATCGGGACTTCTGTGAGTAATGTCTTGATTGTGTTATAACATCATCTTTTTTATCTATGCTGCTAAGCATAAAATTTATCATCTATACTTTATGTGCTATAAAAGCATCATCCGTTTCCCCTCCACAAGTCTTAAGTCTCAAAGCATGTTGATTTTTTTTCCAATCAATCTCAAGTATGTTAAATGACTTGTAATATTCCAGGTATACTTTTGGAGTCTGCCTAGTTGTGCTGGAAACCAGGTGAGTGGTTGGATTAATCTTTGCACATGCTTGTCATCTTTATTTTGAGCTGCTTCATACATGATGCTCATTCGACAGCTGAGAAATGTATCTAGAAAGCTTGAGGCTGATCTTCAGGCCAGTAAAAAGCGGCACACTGAACTTGTTGAACAATGTAAGGTTTTGAAAAAAGGACGGGAAGACTCTGTAAGTTCACCAAGTTCTAGATGGTCCTCTAGGTTATTCTTGACATAATTTTGTAAGGATGAGTTGAGCTAATGGGCTGTTTCTACTTTTCACTTATGTGGCTTTACTAGGATGCACGAGAAGAGGCCTTGAATGAGCTGAAAGCTATTCAACAGAAACATAATGAGCTAAAGGTTAAGGCGTGACTTTTGATGTTTGGAGCTTACGAAATTAATATCATATTTAGATGAATTTGGAAAAGTTGTTGTCATGTGACCTTGAGGTCACCGGTTCAGGCCGTGGAAACACGAAATGCGAGGTACGGCTCCCCGGATCCGCGCATAGCGGGAGCTTAGTGCACCGGGCTACCCTGCCCTTAGATGAATATGGATTACCATTGTTATGCTAAAAAGACTAAAGTGAGATTGTTTTCTTGTTCAGGAAGAGTTGGCACAGTATGCAGACAATGATCCTGCTACTGTTGAAGCAATGAGTACGGAACTCTGAGAATACCTTTTAGGCTCCAATAGTATTTACCAGACAATAATTTTAATTATTCAGCTGTCAATTTGCATGTACCAATATGCTTCTCTTTACCAAAATCTTGTGTTTCCTGACTTTGGGATGGTATATTTGCAGAGAAAGCAATTGAAGTTGCCCATTCAGCAGCTAATAGATGGACAGGTTTGGTTATTATTTTGTATACTTCCATTATTGCAATATTTCTTAATGATGATGTGCATTTGCTATACAGATAACATCTTCACATTGAGACAATGGTGTTCCAATAACTTTCCCCAGGCAAAAGAGCAGCTTGATAACCTATACAATGAGGTAAGAAGAAAAATCCATCATAAAAGCCATTTTTTTTATATTGGATTGTTACTGCTGCTAGCTCATGCACCACTTGCATATATCAATAGAGGTTTAGAGTTATAGAGAATTTCCATATTTGATATTGACTTTGCAAACATGATTGCTCTCCACTTTAAAATACATAGTGTGTTCCTCCACCTTATTGACTAATGTAACACCTACAGGCATTTCAAAAAAATGGAACTGAGTTAGATCAAGTCCTTGTACTTCATAAAAAAATAGTTTCCCCCTAGAAAGTTATACATTGGCCAAATTAGCCTTCAACCTTTCTATCCCATCCCTCACACAAGTCTTTGTGACCCTTAACCTGATCCTAGCCTCTTATGATCCCTCTCTTCTTCTCTTTTGTTTTCTCACAGTTACTTATGGGGAGCTTTTGAACTTGACTTTACGATAGGCAACTTCGCCTTTCTCATTGTGATAATTATTTATGTTGAAAAGCGTTCACCTTTTTCTGCTAAGCTTAAGAGCATATTTTCAAAGTTGAAGAGGTTATGTGTTAAATACTGAAAACTAAAGCCAGTAAAGGGCAAACAATGCAACACTGAAAGAAACAAACTAAGTGCAGATACACATTAGTACATTACTAGCAAACTTTCCACTACCTTATTGAGTTAGTCTTTTTCTTGTCTTTTGGCAGGTCGGAATAACAGATGACTTTGACTATTTGGAGTTGCCAGCCGTGGTTCCTCTTGCAGTAACTGAGGGTGAACTTTAAATTGGCTGGAAGCAAGTTCGCCATATGGTTTCCTTAAGTAAAAATCTTTGACTATGTTCTTTCCAGAGGTATAGGAGTTTGTTATTGCTTTAATAATGTGAATGCTTTTAGAAGCATTGTCAAAATTTAATATGCATACTGATACCGTTTAGTGAGTGCCCATATGTGTACATTTAGTCCGGGCAGCTGACTAGCCATAATACTGATTAGTATTACGCCTGTGCCTTCATTTTACCATGTTTTAATTGCTTATGTGTGATTATATAGTACTTGTAGATACTCGGAGGCTTTATCGACTATCTTTGAGCCTGAATCTAAAGGGAAGAGATTTTTTTAGCCCTTGCTGATGCAGTATACTACGACAGATTATCATCATTTATTCTTTCACCGTCTGACTAATGCTGTGAAAGATCTGATTGTTTTAACAAGGCATAAATGTGAAAACAGGACTTTCTTAGCATCTGTGACTTTCTATTCAGATTGAAGCAAATAATTATGTATCTGTGACTTCTATTGTGATTGAAGCAAATAATTTTGTTGAAAGTTTAACATATAAGCTGTATATAATACTGTTATTGACAAGCTGTATATAAAGAAACTTAAGTTTCTCAAATATGTCCAAACCTAAATAACAGTACTTATAATATTGTTATTGACAAGTACTGTTCTAGAGAAAAACTTGTCATCTAAGGTATCGTTACTCAAATATGTCCAAACCTAAATAACTCAAGTTGGGCGGGTAGGTTTGGACATATTTGAGTCATTGACTATCATATTGTCGTTACATTCTTATGTACAATATAATATTATTTTTTGATTAAATGTTGTAATTAAATATTTTTTTTAAATTATTAAATTGTAAAGATATACTTATTTTTAAAAACATAGGATAGAAAAGAATATTTTAAATAGTTTTAAATCTATTAAAAAGAATATTCTAGTAAATTTGCATAAATGTGGGTAGAAACTGCATTTGTTTATCAAGATCTTATAATTATAGGTAAATACTCTAACAGATTCTATAAAAATAGTTTCTGCAGAACTATTTCTAAAAAACAGAAATATTTTTTCAACCAGACCCTAAGACCTTTTCTGGAAGAGGGAAGTGGAATGGAAAATAGTGGAGACAGTAAAGACTTTCCTTTTCTTTGTTTGCGTTTAAAAAGAAAGTAGGGGGAGGAATCTGAATTTAAAAGTAGAGTTATAAAATGAGGATGGTTTTATATAGGAGTATTTTCTGTCATCTCTTTTTAGTTCAACCATTTAGTATTCAAATTTGACTAATTTAGATTCAGGTCGGATAAACATGTGTTATTTCATTATCGCACAAGCCACAAATTACCTTTTTGTCATGTTAACGAAATTCATCAACTTGGAGTGAGAAACTATTGATAACGGTTGAATAAAAGTCCAGATAATTGATATGTGCCCAATTTGCATAAACAAACAACGGTTAGCTGCATAAACGTCAAAAAAGCAACGACCAACTTCATTTTTAAATTTTGAACAATAAAAGGAAAGAATATAAGGACAAACAATCATGTTGGCAAGTGGCAAGTGGGGTAAGAAATTTTCATTTATTGGAATACGTCCACTCATTATTCTATACTACAGTACACAACTATACCGGTCTAACCGGCCAAATCGGTCCGGACCGATAGCCCTTTACCGGGTTTAATCGATTCCGGTTCATCGACCAACCTACTGGCCATTCGTCTGCTCATTTCAGTCGTGTCCGGTCAAGACCTGGCCTACCGATCCTTTTTTTTTTTAAATTTCTAGTATTTATTTTCTAAACTAAATTTAATTTAAATATGTAATATAATAATATAATATATAATTTAGTTTTATATATTAAAATTTAAACTTTAAAGTTAACTTTCTATTTTATAGTTTATAACTTTATACTTTATACTATAGTTTATAGTTTATAACTTTATAGTAGTGTTATAATTATACTTTATAGTTTATAACTTTATATTGTAATTATACTTTTATTAATTTATTAGATTAGTAGATATAAGTTAACAAATAAGTAATATGATTAACAACTAAATAGATAGTAAAATTAAACTAATGATAAGATGTAAACTTTTGAATTTTCATAATGTTAATAAGAGTACATAATGAAGTAATAATAATTTTATTTACATATTATGCATCTTTCTTGCAAGTTCTTCGTAATCTATAGGTTGATTGAATTGGTTATGCTTCATACTCTAAATCTGAGTATTAATTCGATCCATCCGCCTCCCGCCTTCCAAAATATTGTCTATTTCTTCATCTTCCGAGAATTAACGCGTCTCCACATCCTTGATTTTTCTCTCCGATCCGATCCAATCCGCCAGACTAACACTTCTAATGTGCTTCCACCCAATGAGTAACGTGTGTCTCCTATTTGATCTCGTGCTTGGCTAAATGCACTTTCAGAAGCTACTGTTGAGATCGACACATTAAGAACATCTCGGGCCATCGCTGCAAGTACCGGAAATTGCCTTTTGTTATCCTGCCACCATTGTAAAGGGTCAAAACTTTTCTTCGGCTCCGTTGGCTTTTGCAAATAAAATTGCATCTCATCGCAAGATCGACTTGTGCTTGTTTGTGTTGTAAAAGTGCTTCATATGTCTAAAGATTCTTCTTCATCGTCATCAGTATTGAATCCTGAAGGTGTAGACACAGAAGCAGAACTAGAAGGAATATTAGTAGCATAGTTATTGTTATCATGTAATGTAGCATAATATTCATATAATGTAGTTAAATTAGTATCAAGTGTACTTATGCAATCAAATGAAGATGGAGTTTCTGTTTCACCTACTTCCATATAAGTATATAAACTACATATTGAATTATGACAATCTACCTTTTTACTAGAAGGATTTAAGACTGCACCAATACAATAAATATCAGGAATAGGGAAAAAATATTTTTTAAAATTTTCAAACATAAGTGTAACTGCATCTTTATATTTCACATTTGATTTTAAACCATAAAGTAAATATGAAATTTCAGCTATATGAGCTAAAGCATTACAAATTATTGGGTAATAAGATCCTGAAAATTCAACAGTAGCAGTGTAAAATTTACGTAATTTTTTAAAAGTTCACCAATTGATTTCCAATGTTCGTCGGTTAACATATACATCACGTTCTTACAATGCGCATTTGCAACATGTGTTATGGGGTCTTTATACTTATAACATTCTTTTAAAAATAAATAATTATAATTCCACCGTGTAATAATCTCTTCTGACATGAATTTAGGTCTCAAATTAAATTGTTTACATTTTTCTTTAAATTTATAATTCTATTTTTCCTATTATTATCCTGAATAACTCCAACAGCTCTTTTGACAAGTTTTATTTCAGGTGAAAATAAATCAAGACCACTTTTAACAATTAAATTATAAATATGACAAGCACAACGAACATGAAATATATGAGAAAGTGGTGGTTGTACTTCCGCTTTTAAAGATCTACAAAGTGATATTATTAGATCGTTATCGAATGATACACAAAGTATTTTATTATAAAGATTATATTTTTGGGCATAAAAACAAATAGTTTCGCTTATATATTTTCCAGTATGACTTTGATCCTCGTCATACGCAAAAGCAATAATACGTTTTTCCATTCTAAAATTTTCATCAATCCAATGACAAGTAATTGTTAAATAATCATAACCATTTAAAACATGTCCAATGTCTGAAGTAAAACTAACTAGGCATGGAAGGTTAGCAAACAAATATTGCAAAAAAATAACATAATCATTATGAGGTCTAAAAATATCGGCTCTAGTAGTACTACGAGGAACACCTTTAAAAAGGGATTATATACTCTTTGAATATATGTAATTAAATATGAAGAAGAAGCAAAAGAAAAAGGTAAACAACCTCCGACAATCATTTTTGCTAATTCAATGCGATCCTTTTTGAATCGTACTTATACCCCCGATTAATGGATTAAGTTGTTGTTGACCAGTTCTAAATCGAGAGATATTCCATTGTGTCGTATGATCGTGTTTTATATGTCTACCTATAGTGCCCGTCCCCGCCACACCCCCTCGCCTTATGTTTATAAGTTCTCCCACAAATATTAAATCTAACTCTATCGGTACCACAACTTTATCATAAAAGAGCCACACTTTATTCCTTTTTTCTTGCTCGGTTACGTAAAGGAGGTTCACGACTACCACTAGCATTAACATCGAAGGAACACTAAGTAGGTGTAGGAGGTTCATTTTCTTCAAGTTCAACAATATTATCTAATTGACGTTATCATATTCATTATCTTCTATTCCAAAATCTTCTTGCATTTGATCATAATCTATATTTTGATTAGATGATGAAGAACTATAAATTTTTACCCTTGAACTAGATTTACTACGATCCGACGCAATTTCCCTTAGTAAAGACATTATAAAATATTTAAATAATCAACAAATAAATATGACAATTTAATAAAATAATTAGAGAATGAAACGAGTGTACCAAACTTCGGGATTCAGAATTCAATTGAAACTCGAAGCTCGAAGTCTTGCGTCTTGCTACTTTGAATTTGAAAACTAATAATAATAATAACTTGAAAATTGATAATAAATATGATTAAGAGAGTATGAGAAATTGAGAATAAGAGAATTGAGAGAAATGTTGTGTGATAAAAATGAAAAAAATGTAGAGAATTTATAGATTTTTTATAGGATAAAAATGTAATTAAAAATAATAATAAACAAAACAAAAAAAAAAGGAAAAAAATGCAGCCAAATAGTCGAAATGACCGTTGGCACCCCCACCCCACCCCCTCCCAACGATAACAATACCGTTTGGGTCACTGTGCAATTTTTTTTTAATTTTTTTGTGTTACCGGTCCGGTTCGGACCGGTTAACCGGTAATGGAACCGATTTCCGTTACCGGGTCTAACTGGTCCGGGCCTTACCGTGTTTTTTTTCTAACCCGTGCGGGTTGGGGCCAACCCAACCCCCAACCCGGTAAGCCCTTACCGGTCCGGTCCGGTCCGGATTTTCTACCTGTCAACCAGTTTGGTTATGGCATTGGCTGTTCCTTCTATCAATGCTCAAGTGCCTGAGCCTGCTCCCGCCCCTACAAGTGATGGTTAGCTCTCCCTTTCTGTCTTTCTATCCCCCCAAGAAGTTGTTTATTTGAGATTTGATAATGTATGACCAATTCTTGATTTGAGAAATAGATCTAGGTTTTACTAGCAGTAGTACCACTTCTTAAGTTTATATATATTATGTTCAAGACAATTTTTGTTTTAACCATCTTGTATTCAAAGTTTATTGGCCGACTAATTTGGATTCACCTAAAACACTTCCCACCAAGGTGCAGTGAGATGATAGTAATTCTTGCGAAGTCTCTAGTTTTCAATCATTCTAATGCACCTCTTGATGGCCATTGTGGTATAAAGTTGAGTCCTATCGATCCCACTCAAATGGGGTGAAGCCGTCGTTTTTTCTTTGGGGGTGGGGGTTGAGATTGTGTTTAGAAATGGTAAAATTATCAAGTAGGTTAATAACCTTTCATTTATGCATTTGAGATTGGATTGGTAGAAAATCATGTCATTTTATGAAGTTTCTTATTTTTTTGTATATGGCACGTTTTTATATTTCTTTTAATGAAATTTATTACATTATTTAAAAATAAAAAGTTAGGTTGGTGCACGCCGTCTTTGAACCCGTGTGAGGACAGGACTCCCGAAAAACGAAAATTTTCAATGTCCATTTTTTTCATTTTTTATTAAGTAGTCATAGCAAAAATTTACTGTAAAACATAATTCGCAGGTTTTAGCTCAATTGAGGACCCATTTTTACGAATTAGAATGGGGCCTCAAAATGTTTGAGACTGCTCTGGGTTTGTGTAAATAACTAATGTGGTGTATTATTGGTTTGATTTTTGCAGGAGTTGCAATTGATCAAGGTATAGCCTATGTGCTAATGCTGGTTGCTTTGGCAATTACTTACATAATTCATTGAGGCAATGTGTACAGCGTCCATTGCGGCCTTTCTTTTCTTCCTATTCTTCTGGTTGTGATTTATTTTTACAAAATTGTAGGCATGAATTGATCATGTTTTAAAATTTCATTCTCTTGTATTCTTTTTTGGAGGTTGAAATTCTCTATTTCTTTCGCTCAATGATTAAATCGTAAAAATTCTTTAAATCTTCCTATTCCTTTTCATCGCGTATGTTCTTTTATGTAATGCCTGCAATTAGTGGTGGAACTATAATTTTCATTAAGGGAATTCATAACATAGAGAAATAATCAAAACACAATTGACCTATTTATGTAATGCAATTTATAAATGATAAAAGAGTAGCTTCGCCCTACTTGCAATGACAGGCAAAGAAGTATTCATACGAGAAATCATGGTCAAAGAATTCTTTATAAACCGCGACCTATGTATGAGAAATTATGGTCAAAGAATTCTTTATAAACCGCAACCTATGTATGAGAAATTATGGTCAAAGAAATCTTTATTAACTGTAACCTACTTCAGAGGCTACATAAATATTTGTTAGGTACAAAATTTCAGTATCTTCCCACGAAGTGAAAGTATGCAGGATTCCTTGCTGCATCAAGTGAATGCCAAGAGAAACAGATGAATTAACTTCAGACGGACTTTGAAAAATAGTCATTGTCGTGAAGTTTCCACTCCATTTCACTTTAAAGCTCACTTTTCTCCAATCAGCAACTAATCATAGAAAACATCTTCAGCAGGTTGTTTAAAGAGCCATCTCTGCTTGTAAAGCAGCAAGTTCATCATCTTCAGCAGTGCGAATTCGAGGAATGGGGCGAGCAGGTTGTTTTTCTGGTGCCGCATGGACTGCGGCAGAAGGGGCTGTGGTTGCTGGTTGAAGCAACTGCTCTTCCAATTCAGCACTCTCCAGTTCTTCAAATTCTGTTTCCAATTCATCCTACAAGCACAACATGTTAAAACGGGAATTAGAGGTGGCAAAGAGCGGGTTGAATCTAACTTGAGCATGTCGCAACGGTTCAAATCAATAAACTGATTATGATCCAATCCAGACAAGGTTTTCTTGGGCCATAATGGTTCGGGTCAAGATGATGAAATAATGCCAATGGCCACTTTTGAACCCCTGGAATTAAAAAATAACCAATGTGAGCTTCAAATTCCACAGGTGAAATGGAATTTGAAACTCCATGACAGGCTATTTTTCAAAGACATGGACGAAAAGTGGCTATTTGTGAAATTTACACGGTAAAAAAGGGTCATAACTAAACCCGCCAACATGATCCAACTTCTACTCTTTTTCTCTTTTGCTTTTTGAGAAAAAGGATGTGAAAGCTAATGGACTTCCCCCCCCAAATTTACATAATTCTCAATCTCCAAATTTGATTTTGGATTTTGGTTGGACTTTATGTTGGTTTACACTATCTTGACCCATTTGACCTTAGTTTGATGGGTAATTTCGAGTTCAATCCATTGAGTCAAGTCAACAAACAGGTCATAACTTAGCCTGTTTAAGCTTGGACGAGTTGGCAGGTTACTAAAAGAAAGCGGTTGATTTTGCCACGTCTAAGTGTAAAATATCAAAAGTCCACCAAAGAATAGAAGTAGACTGTTGTTCGGACTCTCCAAATATGTTGTTGCACCCTCAAATCCTCCAAAATTCTATTTTTGGAATCTGACACGCACACACCGTCATTTTTAAAGAGCCTGAGCAACATAGCAAATAGAGGCCAGAGGGGATAATAATCAGAGATAGGCAAGGAACCTCATCAAAGTCAGCTGCTGCACCAACAGGAGTGGCCAAAGCCTCCTGTATTTGTTTAATGTTCTCAGTTTGTTCGTTTATTTCATACATCGTCTTGTCCACATCATCGATTTTCCTGTAAAATAAGATGTATTAGGAACAAGGGATTTAATATCATTCATTGCAGAGTTAAAAAAGAGCAGAAGAACCTCAACAAATAACATTAAAAGGTCCGCTACCAAAGAATTTGGAGTTATAACGTTCATGAAAGAAAAAGAAACCTTCATGTAATAAAAAAGTAATGTAAAAGAATCACATTTCTTCATTTGACTTAGTTTTGGACCCAGAAAAAAAAGACAAAAGCATAACTAGTATGTTTGGTAGCATTTTAGTTGCTATGTATAAAATTTAGCACGCTAAGTGCGATGTTTGATTACAAGTTTAAAATCCCGCATAACTAAACCCTAAAAATATTACTAATACCTGCATAATTCTAATCAGCAACCAAACGACCCCTAAGTGTATTAGTTGTTAAGGAAAACACTATATATATATATATAATTTTTACCTTCATTGCACCTTTTTTTAACTAAAGCCACACTTAAATTGCGCTTAAAGCTCCAATAGATCTAGAGTGTTTTTTGGAGCTTTTCGCCTTTGACAACACTGGTCAGGTCGAGGTATCATACGAATAAAAACGATTCTCCGAGTAACTGGATCGCTCACAAAGAGGAAAATGATGCAAGTTTATCACTTACATTGCTTTCTGTATTCCTTTCTTTGCAGCTGCTGCAGTTCTCAAAACCTCAACAGTATAAGTTGTAGCTTTAGCACCTTCTAGCATTATCATTGCTATAGATTACGAAGAACTTGCAAAAAGGATGCATAATATGTAAATAAAATTATTATTACTTCATTATGTACTCTTATTAACGTTATGAAAATTCAAAAGTTTACATCTTATCATTAATTTTAATTTTACTATCTATTTTATTTTATTTTATTTTTTTTTTTTTTTTTTTTTTTTAAAATGTTGGCTTTATTTAGCCGTTGAGTGGTTAATTATTAGTCTTTTTTTAGCGCGTGGTCTCGGGTTCGAATCCTCCTTATCAATGCACCCTCCTACTGGACCTACGGAATCGCCCTCCGCTTGTCCCTACACGTTTGGAGGATTTTTTATGAGTAATTCCATCCGTGTTAGAGACTTAGGGTTAGCTACTCCCTTCATCCCTGCAGAATGGCAATTAATCTCACCTCTGCTGATATGGGGAATCGAACCCAAGACCTCCCACACATGGTATCCTTAGCCTAACCTTTGACCATTGGGCCAAATGCTGTTGGATATTTTACTATCTATTTAGTTGTTAATCTGTTATTACTTATAAGTTATATCTACTAATCTAATAAATTAATAAAAGTATAATTACAAATTTACAGTATAAAGTTATAAACTATAAAGTATAAAGTTATAAACTATAAAATAAAAAGTTAACTTTAAAGTTTCAATTTTAATATATACAACTAAATTATATATTATATTATTATATTACATATTTAAATTGAATTTAGTTTATATTATAGAAAATAAATACTAGAAATAAAAAAAGAAAAAGAACCGGACGTTGGACCAGTCACTCGAACCGCACGCCAACCGAATCCAGAACGAATCGACCGGTTGGCCAGAATCGTCCGAACCTAAGTAAACCTGAGTGGCTACGGCCCGATCGTCAGCCCGTTAGACACCTTTATATGAAACTATAGTACAATAAATGCAAGAGCCATGTCTCGAAATTACACGATAATCACTTATGGTTAATTGATATGTATTCATATCGTAATTATTACGATTAAATTATTTGATTTTTACATAAAAATGGAGCATGAGTAAGTTCTTAGATTTGAATTGTTAGGTGTGTAAATATATAATGCTTTTGTCCCATTTATGTGATTTACTTGCTTTTTAAAGTTTGTTCCAAAGAGAATATGACACATTTTTTAAAGCTATTTAATATTAATTTTTAACTTTAATGACATGACTCGTTGAGACTCACACGATACAAATGTTTCTTTTTATGAAATAAGAAATTTTGAAAAGAATGTTATTCTTGTCGCCATTCATTTAAAAGTACAATTTTAGGGGTCGTTTGGTAGGTAAGATGGATTGACAAGGATATCCTATGGGATTAGCTATCCCACTAGGGGATTCAATGGTACGATTCGATCGGTTATTTTAAAAAAATTATATCATACCAATTTTTTTTATTAATCTAAAAATTAACCAAAATTAAACTTTTCAAAACCATCTCAATCCTCTCGATTTTTCGCTATCGTTGATTAATTTTTGGTTATTTATTTAACGTCACCTTATATAAAATAACAATAAATTTTAATATGACATATAGAGTAAATACTTCTTTATTAGAATGTCTGGCATAAATTTTCCTCAAAATTTTGATCTTGTGTGGTATGTGGTAGACCTACTGCATTTTTTTTAGTATAAACTCACTCACTTGATTATATGATATTTATTGATTAATATACAATAGAAATAACTTTTGGGCCTCAAATATCAATCTTTAAACTTCTTATACAATTGAACATGTTTGACTACTAAAAAATCTTAAAATTGGTTCGGTCGGTTTTTGAAATAGTTTTGACACCCCTATATCCCACCATGAGATAGTTAATCCCATCATTTTAGTACAAAGGGTGAAATAAAATAATCCTAGACTAATTAATACTAATAACCACATACAGAATAAAATAATCCTACATTTTATTCCAGAATTATTATCCTTATCCAACAAACCAAATGAACCGTTAGTTTTTTATATATATATTCAACTTATATATTAGATAATTCTTCTGTCCCAAAATACTTATCGCATTTTTTATTTACACAATCATTAAGAAATTTTTTATAAAAGTAACATTTTGACCGTTTTACCCTCTTAACATATTTTATCATGTTATCTCTCAATAAATATTTAGTTATTTATCTATTTCAACTTTATCAGTGATGTACTCCCTCTTAAATATTGTAATTAATGCAAAGGTAAAATAAAAAAATACTTAATTATATCTTAGTTAAATAAAATCATAAGTATTTTGAGACAACTGTTTTTACCGAGTACGATAAGTATTTTGGGACTAATTTTGTATTGACTCGAGGGGTCTTTTTTGTCCCAATATTGCTAGTGAAAAATCGTTAGCTTGACTTTTAACTTTATGGCTAGATTCTGATTCTTCTCCAATATCAAGAATTCAATATTTTTCAACAGTCATCCAAATCATTTCATGGGTTTCTTGAAATGGTTTCTTGCATTTATCACTCTATACACATTTTTAGCAACACCCATCTTATCAGTTTCTTTATTGAACAAAGAGGTGTTGGCAAATATTTCAGTCAATTTCTTGAATTCAGCAAAAAGTTCTGAACTTTTTGATTGGATGGTAAAAATTAGGAGGACTATACATGAAAATCCTGAGTTGGGGTTTGAGGAATTTGAGACTAGTAAAATCATCAGAAATGAGCTTGATAAAATGGGGATTTCTTATAAGTACCCTGTTGCTGTTACTGGTGTTGTTGGTTTCATTGGAACTGGAAAACCACCCTTTGTTGCTCTCAGAGCTGATATGGATGCTCTTCCTATACAGGTTTTTTTCCAATTACTCCCTCCGTCTCAAATTATTCATCGTGATTTCTAGCAATAGTTGTCTAATATTATTTGGGCATAATACATAAAATGGGGATTTCTTATAAGTACCCTGTTGCTGTTACTGGTGTTGTTGGTTTCATTGGAACTGGAAAACCACCCTTTGTTGCTCTCAGAGCTGATATGGATGCTCTTCCTATACAGGTTTTTTACCAATTACTCCCTCCGTCTCAAATTATTCATCGTGATTTCTAGCAATAGTTGTCTAATATTATTTGGGCATAATACATAAACATACCCTCAAACTTGGCTAGTATACCCTCCAACTTTGAGTGTGTACGCACCTTAATTTGTATAAAGTTGAACACGTAAATACTAACTTGGCCTCAGCTGGCAAGTATACTATTCAACTTTGAGTGTCCACAAGTAGGCACCTTAATTTGTATAAAGTTGAACACATAAATACAAATGATGACGTGACACATAAATTTTGGAGGTGTCTACATGATCATTTTGTAAGTTGGAGTGTTCAACTGACAAAGTGTATCAAGTTGAGGTGCCTACTTGTGCACACTCAAAGTAGGAGGGCATACTTGCCTAAGGGCTTGTTTATGTATTATGCCTATTATTTGTCATTTTAGAAGTTCAAGATATTTTTTTTTTATCCTTAGCAGTAATTGTTCTGGAAGACTACAAACACCTCTATACGCATACCTTACCCCTACCTTTGTGGGGTAGAGAGGATGTTTCCAATAGACTCTTGGCTCGAAAGAAAAGAAAAGAATTTGAAACAAGGTTAAATAGAACAACGTGGTCTGTGAGTATTCATATAGTGACTTGTTGGGGATTGAGGCGTAAATGTTGTTGTATTCCTTTCTTGTCAATGTTTTAGTCATGTTTGTACTTTTTTTTTTGTTTTGCAATTATATTGCTTGAGATGAGCTTAAATGGAGTGACACGGTCGGTGAGGATTCATATAGAGTTACCCTAACTTGTTAGAGTTTGAGGCGTAATTGTGGTTGTATTCCTTTCTTGTCAATGTTAGATAGTTCAGGCAAATGATAGTGTGAGGTACTACCTTATTGTATTCATATAGCTGACCCTAACTTATTGGGGATTGAGGTATAACTGTTGTTGTATTTCTTTCTTGTTAATGTTTTAATCATATTTGTACTTATTATTTTTGTTTTGCAATTATATTGGCTTGAGAGGTCTGTGAGGATTCATCATATAGTTGATCCAAACTTGGTGGGGTTGAGGCGTGATTGTTTTTGTATTCCTTTCTTGTCAATGTTTTAGTCATGTTAGTACCTTTTATTTTATTTTGCAATTATATTGACCCGATATAACCTTAAGTGGAGCGACATGGTATGTGAAGATTGATATAGTCGATCCTAACTTGGTGGGGATTGAGGTGTGATTGTTGTTGTATTCCGTTCTTGTCAATATTTTTCTCATGTTCGTACTTTTTGTTTTGCAATTATATTGGAGCGAGATGACCTTAAATGGAGTAACATGGTCTATGAGGATTCATATAGCCGATCCTAACTTGTTGGGGATTGATTCGTAACTGTTGTTGTATTCCTTTCTTGTCAATGTTTTCATCATGATAGTACTTTTTATTTTTATTTTGTAATTATATTGGCCTGAGATGAGCTTGAATGGAGCGAGTTGGTCTGTGAGGATTCCATCCTAACTTATTGGGGATTGAGGCGTCGTTGTTGTTCTGTTCCTTTCTTGTCAATGTTTTAGTCATGTTAGAATTTTTTTATTTTCATTTGCAATTATATTGGCCTGAGATGAGCTTAAATGGAAGTTTGTGAGGATTCATATAGCCGACCCTAACTTGTTGGAGATTTAGGCGTAATTGTTGTTATATTCCTTTCTTGTCAATGCTAGATAGTTCAGGCAAATGATAATGTGAGGTAATACCTTATTGTATTTATTGATAATTTGTGGTAGAAATTTGTAACAATATGCTATTTTTTCATTTTTTTTTGGGTGGGGGGTGTTAGATGTAAAACTCTTAACATGTGGAGTAATTATTTGTGATGCACTCTGCCTTCAATATGTTGTTGATTGGTGTAGGAGGAAGTGGAATGGGAGCACAAGAGTAAAATTCCGGGCAAGATGCATTCTTGTGGACACGACGCCCATGTTGCTATGCTTTTGGGTGCTGCAAAGATTCTTCAGGAGCAGCGCAGCGATTTGCAGGTTCATAAGCTTGGATTCGAGAATATAATTATTTCTTCTTTTTGCTGGCTGATTCTATATGTCATTAATGTTTGTGCATCTAGAAAGGAAAATATTATGGTATTGTTTTCCGGCCCTGTTTTCTGTTTATAGAGTGGTGATTACTTGGAACAGCAGCGGAGCTATAACTCTGTTTACGGATTCGGCAGAACCGCAGAACCCAGTAGTTTTAGCCCAGACCATGTATTCACTTAATATGTATAAATAATGATATCCATAACCAAGTAAGTTATCTTTTCTAGATCCTAGAACCCATAAACTCAGAATTCTAGCTCCGCTTCTGACGTGGCACCTTAGAATGATCTTTGTAAAGAATGATCTCGCTTAGATGTTGATTCCACCTGACTTAAATAACTCTCTCAGAAATGCCTTCTACACATATCAATATTCAACCCATCCTTTTGTGTTGTGTTCTTTTATTAAAACCACCAGTGAGTAGCCAGATAACAACAATAACATACCCAGTAAAATCCCACCATGTGGGGTACGGGGAGGGTAGAGTGTACACAGACCTTACCTCTACCTTGGTAGGTTGAGCAGCCGCTTCCGGGAGACCCTCGGCTCAAGACTGCGTAATCACAATCAAAACAAACGTTGCATAGCAAGATAAACGGTCACAAACAAGAAATTAAAGCTATAGGAACATGCTGGTAACAAAAATCGAATACGCCACATTCTGTCAAAAGAAAGCAGTAGGTAACGCAAATAAATAATATGAATAAAGTACACTAGAGAACACATAGCCGCAGACTATCTACTACCCTTCAACCCTAATCCGTGTCCTCCATAAACCCATATCTTAGGTCATGTTCTCAGTAAGTCGCACATGCGCCATATCCCGTCTAATCACCTCTCCCCAATACTTCTTCGGCCTACCTCTACCCCTACTGAACCCGTTCATAACCAACCTCTCACACCTCCGCATTGGGGCATTTGTGTCTCTCCTCTGCACATGCCCGAACCATCTCAACCTCGCTTCCCGCATCTTATCCTCCACCGAGGCCACTCCCACTCTGTCCCGGATATCGACATTTCTAATTCTATCCCTCCTTGTATGCCACACATCCATCTCAGCATCCTTATCTCCGCAACTTTCATCTTTTGGATGTGCGAAGTCTTGACTGACCAACACTCCGTCCCATACAACATAGTCGGTCTGACGACCGCCCTATAAAACATGCCTTTGAACTGAGTAGCCAGATAACAAGTTATAAATTTTGTAGTATCCTTTGCTTGAGTGGAGAGATTGATAGTTTGACATGAAAGACTCTTGAACTTGTGCTTGTATGCCAAACCCTACCAGACTCTTTTTCTTTCCATGGAAACCTCTAGGGATTGAGCGTCCTTCTTAAGAGTTGTGTATATTCTCTAAGAAAGGATTTTGATGTTATCTTATATTGGAAATTTTGTTGTATATTACCTGTTTTTGTCATGATCTTGGGGATACATTATCTAAGTTCAGTAGGTAAACTTTTAAGGACAGAAGTGTTTGTGTGCTTAAAGGCCTAAAATGGGCACTAGTTATGCTTATCTAAAACGAAGACGGTGTTAGGAGTGACATATCTTTTTTATTTATATTCTCTAAACTAAGAGAGTTGAAAATAGGAAACGAATGGCAAAAGGCTAGAGAGACAGGTAACACCGGTTATACATGGTATTGTGGGATAGACAAAAACAGGAATGGAGTGGGAATTATTGTAGAACCAGGACTTAAAGATAAGGTTGTAAAAGAGTGAAAATAGTTTCTGACTACACATGGAACTTGAATCCTCACGATTTTAGTTGGTCCCTCTACACCTCCGTATAGTTGGTATCAAATTGTTGCTTACTTCCTTATCTCCGTGATAATAGTTAGTCGTAACAAGTTTGTAGTGGAATGAGGGAAAGCTGCTCGATCGACAAAAAATCAGTAGTCTTATAGTTTCTTAAATATAATAGAAACTGTAGATCATTGATTGTGCTGTTTAGAAGGGTCCTGCTGGCCCTTAATTTCCTCGTTCAATTGATTTGGTCCTCTTGTTGCTGTGGCATTTCACACCTATTAAATTAACGAAGAACTCCTTGGTTCATCAGAAAACTTATAGCCTTTTTCTTATTTGGAAAGTGCTTTTATGATTTTCAAAAAGTACTTTTTGAAAATCGCAGTTTGTGTTTGACTAATTAATTTGAAAATCATTTTTGCCTATATTAGAGCATTACTTTTTGCTTGGTCAATGTTCCAAAAGTGCTTTTGGAGAAAAGCTACATCTTTTTTGCTTATACTACTGCTCAAAACCACTTATTTTTTAGAGAAAATACATCAGGACCCCCCTAAACTATATCTGAAATCCCAATAAGACACCTTAAGTTTGGGGGTCCTAATACCCCCCCTGATTCTAAATGGAATTAATACCGCCTTTTTGCCCACGTGGCAGAGAGAGTGATATACACTCTCTTTAAGAGAGTGAGCTTTGCAAATAAAATTAAAAGATCTTTTTGCACGACTTTTTTTATTAAATTGACTTTTTAAGTTCTTAAAAAAAAATCTTTTCTTTTTCCTTTGTCTTCTTCTTTCTTCATCTTCTGTATCCAATTTTTTTTCCTTTTCTCTTCATTTCTTCTTTCCTACTTCTGATTCTTTTGTTTTCCTTTTTCTTTTCTTTTTTTACTTTGTCTTCTTCTCTATTATCCTCCATTGACACCAACTTTCATTATGCCTTCATTGGTAAAGGTTCTAAACATTTTTTCTCTTTAATAGTCAATTTGATGGAATAAATTAGTAGGGGAAGAAATGGGTGTGTTGAAGACAACGGCTATGGTTGATAACGTAGAAGAGTTTGAAGAGAGCGGGCCTAAGAAATTTGCCGATCAGCACAACTCCAGCGATCTCTTTTTCCGGTGAGGCAGTGCAGAATCTTTAAAAAAAAGAGCAAAAGAAAACAAAATAATGAAAAAGAAAGTAGAGAAAGAGGAGCAGTTTCCGGCAGACCCAGTGAAGAGCAGATCCGGCGAGGAGCAGTTTCCTGCGAGGAGCTGTTCAACATTTATGGAAAAAAGAGAAAGAGGAAACAAGAAAAAGAATAAAATGAGAAAAGTAAATTAAAGGGAATTTTTAAAAATCTTTTAAATTATTTAATACGTGGCGTGCACGTATTGGTGCGTGTTTAACACATCTTTTAAAAAACTGGGGACAGCCGAAAAAGGTGGTATTAATTCTATTTAAAATGGGTTCAGGGGGGTACTAGGACCCCCGCAAACTTAAGGTGTGTCATTGGAATTTCGGGTATAGTTAAGGAGGGGTTTTGATGTATTTTCTCTATTTTTATCTAAAAGTGTGGTCAAACACCTCAACTTTCTAAAATAAGCACTTTTGGCTTCCCAAAGCTTGCCCAAACATGCTATTAGACCATAGACAATAATGCTCTTGTAGCTTGTTATGAAGATGTTAGTGGTGTGATCAAGGATTACACCGTTGGATCAGCAGATATGAATAATCATGGATGTTATCTAAAAAGCTGTTGAGTTTGGAGTCGGGGATTGACCCAACCTTTTTTATGGCAGGGAACTGTTCTTTTGGTTTTTCAGCCAGCTGAGGAGGGAGGTGGAGGAGCAAAGAGAATGCTTGAATCTGGGATACTTGATAATGTTGATGCCATCTTTGGTCTGCATATTTCTGCCATTAATCGTATTGGCACTGTTACCGCCAGTTCTGGTCCTATCATGGCTAGCAGTGGCTTCTTTGAGGCAGTAATAAAGGGGAAAGGCGGTCATGCTGCAATTCCTCAGCACACCATAGATCCAATATTAGCAACTTCTAACATTATAGTTAGTTTGCAACAGCTTGTTTCGCGGGAAGCTGATCCCTTGGATTCACAGGTTTTCTCTCTCTCTCTCTCTCTCTCTCTCTAGTATATGTAAATCCCAAAACTCGCATACGTTACAGTTGTTTTAATATATGCTGCTTAATTTTACACTTACTACTGCTGATTTGAAGAAAGTTTGTAATTTCCTTTCTTATATTTGTTGCCAGCGTAAAAGATTACGTGAATACACTTTGATAGGCAATATGTGAAAGATCTGTTTTCCGTTGTGCAAAAGGCACTATTTTTCACGCAGGGCAATGTCTTCCATTTTGTAGATATGGAATATTAACAACTAAGCGTCAATTCAAAACAAGTCGGGTTCGGCTATATAAATCCCCACTGATCATATTACTCCAATTAAACCCATCTCAAGCCAATATTTTTCATATTTACCGGGAGGTTATGGGCTCAAGCAGTGAAAATAGCCTCTTGCAGAAATGCAAGGTAAGACTGCGTACAATAGATCTTTGTGGTCCGGCCCTTCCCCGGATCCCGCGCATAGCGGGAGCTTAGTGCACCGGGCTGCCTTTTTTTTTATAAATCTCCACATAGGACCTATAAGAAAGGTGTTAACATGTCTAAACCATATTCTTAATTGTATCGTCTATATAGATCTTTTTCTTTCACTGTGCCCTTTCCTTCTTTTTTTTCTTCATGGATCCCAAAAAATTGCAGGTCCTTCGAGACAATTGCAGGATCCCAAAATGTTGTAGGTCCTTCGAGACAATTTCCTCCCATATGATTTTAGTTCTGACTCATCTAAACCATAGACCACTGCAGAACATGACCAAACCATCTCAAGAGACCTTCTCTCATTTGATCCTCGATGTGTGCCTACTTGAACCTTCTTGTGACTGCGATCATTTCTAATCTTGTATTACTACATATTCATCTTTGCATCCACATAATTTCGTGGAATCCTTGCAAAAGTGTTACATGGAATAGTAAATTGTATTCATCTGAATTTTTCATGTTCAAGGCTAATAGTACGATTTGTGGCGTGTAAAGAATGAAAAATGTTAGACTTCCTAGTTTATTGTGTGCGAAATTCCTCTAGCCATTCTCCTTCTGCATCCTTCTGATAAAAATTGACAAATAATACATCATTTGTTTCAAATATTACCATGCATTTTCACTCTCCTAGGGCTTCACTTTGTCCCTTACAACACTTCTATCGATTTCCTCAAAGAGGCATGATTTTGCAGGTTGTTACGGTTGCAAAGTTCAAGGGTGGCGGTGCATTTAATGTTATACCGGACTCTGTCACAATCGGTGGAACTTTCAGGGCATTCTCAAAAAAGAGTTTCGCGCAACTTAAACAGAGAATCGTAGAGGTATATCTTTACTATTAGTATTTGAATGCCCAAAGTATCATATGACTGTTGAAGTGTGTTCCGCGAGAAAATGATAAAAATGATCCCTTATGTTTGAGGGTACGTTTAAAATAGTCCCTTAAGTATGCACAGAACAATTTTGGTCCTTTAAGTTCTCCAAAAGTTAACACTTTTAGTCCCCGTCAAATATTTAACAATTTATGTTCGTTAGATTTGACGAAAATAATGGGAAAAACAGGTTTTACCATAAACACCAAGAAAGTCCCATCAAATCCTAAAATATGCAACACAAAAAACTAGACGCTAAAAGGATATAAAAATAGCAGACCGGACTCTTGAAATAAATAAATAAAAACAGAAACTACAAAATTATACCTCTAAATGTGAGTTCTAGCTAAAAAAATAAATTAATAGCTCCCCTCAAATCTAACCGCAAAGTTCGTAAATATTTGACGGAGACTAAAGGTGCTAACTTCTGGCAAAGTTAAAAGACCTTTTTTCATTGCACACTTAGGGGCCACTTTGAACATACCTTCAAACGTAAGAGACCAATTTTTTACATTTTCTGTGTGTTTCGCAAAAAGAACGTGCTATGACTAATGAATGTAAAATTCAATTTCTTGAGTGAAATTCTCTTGGAAACAATTTAACAGGTTATCACAAGACAAGCTGCTGTACAAAGGTGCAATGCAACAGTCGACTTTGATACCAAAAACAGGCCGTTTTACCCGGTGACAGTAAATAACAAAGCTTTGCATGACCATTTCCGATATGTAGCTGGACAGATGCTGGGTACCGACAAGATCATAGAAAAGAAACCTACGATGGGTACAGAAGATTTTTC
Organism: Przewalskia tangutica; assembly: GCA_029844215.1. Lineage (NCBI taxonomy): Eukaryota > Viridiplantae > Streptophyta > Magnoliopsida > Solanales > Solanaceae > Przewalskia > Przewalskia tangutica. The sequence continues at coordinate 154,312,124 of CM056720.1, forward strand.
ATTCTTTGCCGAGGCTTTTCCTGGATATTTCTACTTACTTGGAATGGTTGATGAAACTAAAGGAGTATTCGAGTCAGGGCACTCCCCTTTCTATAGAGTCAATGAAGATGCGCTTCCATATGGTGTTGCTTTACATGCATCGTTGGCCACGACATACCTTCTTGAACATCAGTTGAAATCAGCCACTAGGGGTCAAAATGTTCATGACGAGTTGTAAGGTCTTCCGAGAGTCCTACAACCACCTCGCGGATGAAAAGAATTTATGCTACGAAATCCACTATAGTTTTCATACACAGCGCACAAAAGTAGGTTCCTCTCTTTCCATACCGGATCCAGAATTTAAGTTTTATGTGTTCAACATTTAAGGTTCTTAGCATCGAATCCATTATATTTTTAAAGCTATAGGTTCATATCTACTATTTGCTGTAATTTTCGTGAATTTTTACATATAAATTTATACTTCGTGTCGAAAGTATTGCGTTCATGAACCCGATATTGGTATGATACATCCGCCTCTGTCTCTTTCCATTCAGATTAATATATAAACTTACTCCAAATCGAGTTGGTGTTGGAGCTAATTTAGTTGATCATCCGAAAATGGTTGTGGCCATCAGTGGTGTTATTGGTGCGAGTTATAAAGATTATTGGTCTCATTACATCAGTTGTTTTTATCTTTTTCCAATCTGATTGATATTGAATCCTACTGCTTAGTTAAGGTTAGAAGTTTTTCTCTGTTTCTATATTTCACTGTCATTGCCCATAGAGATAATTGAACTGCTAAGTCCTCATCTGTTATTATTTAAAGGGAAAAGATGCAAATTTACCTCTCAGCTTTGTGATATAGAGTAGATATACCCTTCGTTAAAAAAATGGTGTATATATACCTCTGTCGTTACACAAATGGTGCAAATATACTCTTTTGCTAGCAGAATATTTAAAATAAATTATTTAACTTATTTTTTAATTAAAAAAATGTCACGTGACTTTTAAAAAAAAAGTCTACCCATTTTTTTAGTAGACTTATTTTTTAAAAGGCCTGTGGTAATTTTTTTCCTTGTGAGTTAGGTCTATTTCATTTTTAAAAATGGGTAGACTTATTTTTTCTAAAGTCACAAAGATATTTTTTTAAACAAACCAGACCCGATCCGACAGAAAAAAATACCACGTGGGTTTAAAAAAATAGCTAGACTTATTTTTTAAAGCCTCATGACATTCTTTTAATTAAAAAATAAACTAAATAATTTTTTTGAAAAAAATCTGTTAGCGAAAAAGGTATATTTGCACCATTTGTGTAACGACAGGGGTGTATATACACTACTTTTTTAACAAGGGAATCTGCTTCATATTGCGAAGTTAAGAGGTATATTTACACATTTGGCCTTATTTGAATTATCTTTCTAGCGTAAATGTTGCTATGCTATTGATGACAAAGGGTGAAACATCTCCTATCACCTAAAATCTGTACTGCATTTCAAGGCTCAGGTGGATTATGTTGAGCTTGTACTAATTATTATTTTTATTGATATTGTACAGTATTTCAGTAATGTTTGGAACCAAGAAGGTAATACAATAAGTACAAGAACAGTACTCGAAGGAACTTCAAGTATGCATTTACAGACACAAAATCATAGATACCAAAAATTCCAAAAAAGAAAAAACTGAGTTTTCCAGTAGAGTTTGAAGAGGGTACCTCTACGGTAAAAAGGTTGTTTCCGGTATAATAAGGTGGATTTGACAATTATTTAACAAGAACAATATGCATCCAATTGTATTATCAACTAGACATATTACCCACACATGACTTGCCAAGTGTGGTTAATCGGCTGACGTGGTTTGCAGACTATTGCGTCAGCCCGAGATTTACCTTGTGCGCACTCGAAAGAGTAGCGGCTGCGGGTTCCTTCGTCAACAAAAAAAAAAAAACCAAGTGTTTGTTTTAGTTATAAATCGACTATAAATCAGACTAAATCGCTAATTTTCTGTTGTACAAAGTCATAGGCATTGCTGTGCTGAAACTTTTACTACTTACTTACACGTATTTACTACATCCAATTGTCTGAGAAAAAAATTAACTTTCAATTTTCTCATGTTCTGATAAAAAAGATTGGAAAATATTTCTACAAGTTTTTCAAAAATGACTTCTCGAATGAAAGCAAAAAAACAAGTGACATTCAACCAACTACCCCATCCCAACCCAACCATCAAACCACCCACCCCCTATCCTCCCCCTCCCGTCCACCCCTCCAATTTTTTTATTTTCTTCACTTGTTTTCCAAGAACTCATTTTCCGTGTAAAACAGTTTCCTCCATACCAAAATGTAAATAACATAAAAATTCAAGCCACGAATAAAAATGATAATATATGAAAGACCAAGGATAAAACTCAATTAATTCTTGCAAAACAGAACGTACTCATGCATCCTACAAAATACCAGTAGTAAACTAGTCTTCTCTCATTATGAGATCTGAGATTCAAAATTTATAAACATAACAAAGGTGAAAACTTTTGAAACAGTAACTTCTCAACCTAAAATAACTGTTGTCCTTTGTCTACTTCTCTGAAGAGTTTGGTCCTCTCTTCTTTCCAAAGCCAACAACTGCAAGCAGACATTAACAACATTCCATTACAAACAATTTTTTCAAAAAATAGAAGCTTCAAAAAGTTCCCAAGCAAATAAAGAACACATACAAGCATCCGCCAAATACAGACACAACTAAAATTAGAGGTAAACACACCAGAAACTTCACATCCACTGATACTTAAACTAGCAAACACTGTTATCTTAAAAGAATTAACCTACTTTTTGACAATCAGAACAGAACAGATAAACTCAAATTCAAGCACATATTACATTATATTTTTTTTGAGAATGGTAACATTAACAGACTAAATCAAAAAAATGTAATGGCGTTTGGAGGCCAATTTGTGAACGAAAGAGTCTTAAGTGGGTAGCTTGCAGAAAGCAAAAATTGGCTCAAAAAGAGTGAACAAAAATCACTTTCAGAAGCAAAATCCCACTTAGAACTGCAACAAATCCGTACTATGATGCCATTTTTCATTTGCTATTTAAGGCTTTAGATTTGCAGGGCACCCCACAGAAAACCTGCAAGTATTTCAGAGCTATAATTCATAAGCTCTCCCCTATTTTGTAACCCAAAGCCCTTCTCAGATCATCGGAGCTAGAATTCATTCAGAAAATAAAGCCCAACAATTAAGTGGGGAAAAGGAACGACAAAATAAGACGATGTTACAGAAGAAAATTGAGAGGAATTTAGCAGTTCGGAGCCACAATCATATCTAGGATGGTCACGTTAAGATTTGACAATCCCAAAACTCCTACTACAACAACATACAACGTGTAATCACACAAGCTGGGTCAGAGAAGGGTAGGTTGTACGCAGACCTTAGCCCTACCTTGGGAAGTAGGGAGGTCGCTCAGAATAAAGCAATAACAAAGCAGGTCAAATAGGAAAAAGGAACAATAACTAACAATGAAGCTACTATAAAACAACGTAACAAGTGAATAATAACACAATGTGGGGGCCTGGGGAGGGTAGAGTGTACACATACATTAACTCATCGGCTGTTTCCAGAAGACAATCGGATCAAGACAGCATAATCACAGGCAAAGTAGTCAAAGAAAAACAATGAAGCTACTATATTTATTTGTTTTTTATTGCATATGTAGTTCAAACAGAAGGCAGTAAACATCCATAAAGTGAAATAATGAAAGAAAAACTAGTGTACCAGCAGTGACGAATCTGCGATTGTATTGCATACGCTTGTGTGCACGTCCTCTTGGCTTCTTCTTCTTATCCTGCTTTGCAACCTTTGGAGTTTGTCCCCTAACCTTACCGGCACGAGCAAGTGAACCGTGAACCTTGCCTACAATTCAAAAATCATTATATACAAATCAATACTCATTCAACAAGCACAATTGTGACCTAGTTCATATCGGCAATATAATCTTCTATGTGGAGAAGATCCATTTAATCTCGTTTTATTTTATGACTGCTATTGTTTATCGCTATCTAAATAAATTGATGATGAAGAGAACTGTACCTTACATACAATTAAGAAATGAAAAATTACAAATCAATATTCATTCAATGATACAAGATATAATTTGGGGAGAAATCTAGCTAAAACTATACTAAGAGAGCTAAAATGTGTATTTATACACAAAATAGCAAAGAACTATATTCCTATACAATATTATCCTAACAACAACATAACCAGTGAAATCCCACACCGTGTGGTCTGGGGAGGATCCATAGGTAGAGCGGCTGTTTCCGGAAAATAGAGCAGAAAATTATGACTAAACTGTAAAGGATGGAACTTATGTACAACGCATATCGTATTATTCAACAACAAATACAATTGCGAACTAGTTGATATCGTAATCTTCTATGTGGAGAAGATCCATTTAATCTCGTTTAATTTTACTATGTAATAATTTGTCAATATTTAGAAAAAAATTAATTAAATTGACAATGAAGAGAAATGTATTAAAGAGTTGCCGAAGCTTACCCATGGCTGATTTCTGAGTCGGCGGCCGCTGGTTGTTGGTGAATCTGTGTAGGGTTTTGAGCTGCGTAGGTTAGAATGCTAGGGTTGGGTTCTTGTGGGAATTAAGACGAATTTATAGGAAGCCTGGTAAAGGCGTGCAATTGTATTGGGCCTTGGTGAGAAAAACTTTGGGCCATAGGAAGAGAGTAAAAAAGATGGCCGATTTACACAAATGTTCTATTTTGGGTCATTTTATTTAAACTTTATCCCTATTTTTAAAAGCGGTGCAAAAATAGGCTCTAAAAGTTTATTTTTTTCAAATTACATTAGACTCACATCTAATATTTATTCGTATGTTTCTCGATCTCACATATAAAATATTAAAATGTCGTCTAAGGATTGAACAACTTATAATGTTTCTCATACGATTTTCAATAACAATAATAACTTATACAGTGTAATCCACAAGTAGTATTTGGGAAAAGTAGAGTCTGCACAAACATAATTAAGCTATTTTAGAGGTAGAGAGTTTGTTTTGTGATACACCCTCCACTCAAAATAAAACAATATCAAAACATGTACTGCATGTTTATTTTTCATTTACATTTGATAGATTTTTTTAAAACATTTAAATATAAATACTTAACAAAAAATTAAAAACAGTTAACAAAAAAAAAGTTACAAAATCAGAAAGAGACGGCACCGGAAAATGGATTTATTAGCGACGGAATCGTCACCGAAAAAGCACAGATTTCGTTCATTAAAACTTGTAAATGTGAATATGGATGAAGTTTTATCTGAAACGCCACAAGGAGTTGAATACGGGAAGCTTGAAAATGGATTAACTTACTATGTCCGATCCAATTCAAAACCCAAAATGAGAGCTGCACTCTCACTTGCTGTTAAAGCTGGGTAAACAAATACATTTTATGCTGTTAATTTTATTTGTTTTACCGTGTTTTTACAATAGTAAAATCCTTTTACTGTTCATTTAATGTGACTGTTTCTGATTTGACTTAAAAAAAGGCAGTGCGTGCACTAAGCTCCCGCTATTGTATGCAAACTTACCTTGCATTTCTGCAAGACACTGTTTACACTGTTACGCCCCTTCACTGTTTGTGATTTGACCGTACACTGGTTTGTTTGATAGATTATTGTGCAAAGTTTACTGTGTTAGTAGCAGCATGAGAATTGGACAATTGCCTAGCAATTCCAACTCCAATTAACAATATTAGATTGGATTAAGTTGGGTAAACTGACATTTTAAATTAGTTTACTCCGAGATATGGGTTAACTTACTATGTCTGATCCAATTCTAAACACAAACTGAGAGCTGCACTTGCACTTGCTAAAGCTGGGTTGCCCTAATTTTTTTATGCTGTTAAACTATATTTGTTTGATCCATTTTAGCTTCCCACGTTGTGGGATTGTAATGAGTTTGTTGTTGTTGTTGATCCATTTTAGCTTGTTTCTACAATTGTGGGATACTGTTTGACTTCATGTACCGTGACTGATTTGTGATTTGACCGTATCCTGCTTTGTGAAAGAGGCTTTTATAGTTTACTGTGTTTGTTCGGTTGTGTTACTCAATGTCAAATGTGGGGGTTGAGTAGCAGCATGAAAATTGAATAATTGTCTAGCAATGCCAACCCCAATTAACAATATTGGACAAAGGCCAACCCGGTGCACTAAGCTCCCGCTATGCGCGGGGTTCGGGAAAGGGCCGGAGCACAAGGGTCTATTGTACGCAAACTGACATAGTAAAATATTTTTACTTCGAGAAATTCCTAATTGTCTATCCATATCTGAGATGTTTGGATTTTTCAAAACTCCATGGACACGCAGAAGAGAAATGCTATTCTGTTTGGATCAAGACATAGCTCTTACTTGTTCAAATACTAGCAATTAAGGTGAAACGTGGTTCTTTCTTAATCTAGATGAAAGGATGGAACAATTTGGAAAAATATAATGCGGAACATAATGGACATTTTACTAGTTTTAGAATCTAACTGGACAAAAGAAAAATATCTTTTCAAGATGCGTGATAACTTTTTCTTCTTCTCTATTAGTGTAATTTAACTTGATTACCCTTTTTTCTAGGGTACATATCTAGTAACATAATAAGCTAAAATTCATTTACGCAGTCGGTGTACAAAACATAAACCTTATTAAATTCTTGCTCTTTCAGCACAGCATAAAATCAACTGATTTTCTTGCTTAGCGACTTTGTCTTCTGGACTAAAATGGGAAGCTGTTTTCTGCAAGTATTTATTTTATGAATAAGGGGGTAATGCAATTAATGCATACTGGCATATGAGATTATAATTATTGGTAAATTAGCTCCAGATAATGGTTAAAAAGAAACCTAGTCCTTTGCAGCTTGCTTGATTGTTTACTCAACCATTTTGTATCACTCTGGCACAACAAGACTTTTTGGTTGTTAAATCACCTGCGAGTCATGCTGCATAGAGCAAAACTCAACGTAGTATAACAGAGAAGTTGCATATTTAACATTGACCCAAATTTCCTTCCCAATTTTCAAACTTCCAATTCTTTTCGCAACCTTGCAAATATTAACTCAATCTGGTGTTTCCATATACTGCATTGAAAGCCACCATTGGGCAGTGGCTTCTTCATATTTCAGACAGCAATGTGCAAGGATAGAGTAACTTGGCTGAAACTTAGGGTAAAATATAGCGCTATCACGTTCAATTATTTGGACGTTAAACTTTTGTGTTGTTAAATTTTTGAAGTGCTTGTTTGTAATATGCTATATGACTAGGATACACCTAGATTCTGTTGGCTTGTTTAATATCTAATATCGTTAGTATTGTTTCTTCAGGAGTTACATTCACGTAATATACATCCGGGTAAATAAATCATGTTCATCACCGATGAGAAAGAAATCATATCTAAACTTTGAAGAAACATAATAAGACAGTTGAAATGCTATACATCTAGGAAGTCATTTAATCGTTGTCACTTACTCTTCCTTAACTACTAGCACAAGTCCCCTTTTTCCTTTTACTAGCTGGAGAAATTTGTCATCTGAATTAGGTCCCTAAATTTATTAAAAGAAAAGCAACAAAACTTCTATTGGCAAGAACGTTTCTTGAATCTAGAGCTAAAATCTTGAAACTGAACAATAATATAGAATCACATTCCTTGCTAGTGAATAAAAGAGGAAGGCCTGTTATTGGTTGGTGTTGCAAATATTTCTTGACTTAATTGATAAAGAGACCGGGATATTGAAATAGTATTCCATAGGCGTGAACAACAGATACTATTATAAGATTTTGATGGAAAAATAATTTTCTTGGTTCACGACGCGAGGGAATTCACAAGCATGATTATGCATGTGTTGAGAGAAAATGTGTGGGAGGAAAGTTAGGAATGGAATGAAAGTTATTGAATTTCTCAACTGAGCTATCAAAAACTTGGCCTTAAGAGTTAACTTTTAATTTTGATAAGTAACACTTGCCTGTTAAGTGTGAGCCTACATGCCCTTGACTCTTGAGTATTTGCTTAGCTGGTTTGATTTTCGTCTCGACAGTGGTTTGACATCGACTTTGCTTCATTGTTGCCTATTTAAGCAGTGCAGTCTTCCTTTATGATAGCTGATGTGCTAGTTCTTTTGATAAAGGATAGTTGACGGGCTAATTAAGTTCGAAGTCTTAATTCATGGCAGCTCAGTTTTAGAAGAAGAGGAAGAACGTGGAGTTGCTCACATAGTTGAGCATCTTGCTTTTAGTGCCACAGAGAAATACACAAATCACGATATTGTCAAGTTTCTAGAGAGTATTGGGGCAGAATTTGGTGCTTGCCAGAATGCAGTGACTTCTGCTGATGAAACTGTTTATGAGCTATTTGTCCCCGTAGACAAACCTGAACTATTGTCTCAGGCGATCTCGGTGTTGGCTGAGTTCAGTTCAGAGGTGCATCTAGTGCCTTTCTAATGGTATCATTTAGATTATATCAAGTTTTCTTATTTCACTTTGCTACATGTAGGTCAGAGTGTCACCTGATGACTTGGAAAAGGAAAGAGGAGCAGTAATGGAAGAGTATAGAGGGACCAGGAATGCCAATGGAAGGATGCAGGATGCACACTGGGTTCTCATGATGGAAGGTTCAAAGGTAACATTTCTAGCTCTTCTCGACCTCTTATCAGTTCCACTTGTCCCTTTCTCCACCCATCTACAGTGATTTTTCTGTGAATGTACCCGTACTTACTAGAGAGAAACATAAAGTACAACAAGCTGACTAGTTATATTACTCTTTAACAAGATGGAAATGGTCTTCATATAAAGCTCTGAGTTGTTTTCTTTTCATCATTTTTATTTTTTTTAATAACAAAACAACTCTATGAGCTGTACTCTTTTTATTTTTTGTTTGGTTTTGGGACAAGCATTGTGTATGAGTTGACGTACTCATGAATATACCATAAGGTAATTAAAAGAGCTAATATCTTGACTTCTGTTGGTTTTTTTAAACCATGTTGTTGAAGTTATTTCTTCAACTGAATGCCGTCATCCTGATCTCTCTCTCTCTCTATTAGTATGCTGAGCGGTTGCCTATTGGACTGGAAAAGGTGATCCGAACAGTTTCTCCTCAGATAGTGAAGCAATTTTACAAGAAGTGGTACCATTTACAGAATATGGCCGTGATTGCTGTTGGGGACTTTCCTGATACGCAGGTTCGTAGACTGTTATTGTCTCCTTCCTGAAATACTTCATGCTTCCCTTTTCTGTCTGTCCCAATTAATCTGATACATTTCTATCAATGGCAATATCGATCATGTAATTCGTGGAAACTATTGAAGTAATATATACATATATATCTAATATCAGCGTTGTCAAAGGCGCGCTTAAAGAATGCTTAAGCCCTGAAGCGAGGCTCAAAACATGTTGAGTGTTCGTCTCGCTTCATGTGCACTTCAGTGTCATTATCAAGGCTCTAAGACATACTTTTCCTTGTCAACGAGCCTCTCTTGAAGAGGTAAGATAAGTGATATTTCACTTTTTTTGTAATGTTTTTACAATTTCTTTGTCCATATATTTGCAATTCATGCTTATTATTATTAGTCTTGGACTAAGCATATATATATTTGTATTTTTGCACCATTGCGCCTTTTTTCATTAAAGCCCACACTTTATTTGCGCTTTGCGCTTAAAGCCCCAGCTGACCTTAGAGCTTTTTTGCGCTTTTCTCTTTTGATAACACTGTCTAATATTAGGATTATCACACATTACACACCTAATTGTTGTAAATGTTTTTATAAATTGCTTGATATCATAAACAGTTTTTCTGACATATTCAAAGGGAATAAGCAATACTTGCTATCTAATCCTAAACCGCTACCCAAGACTTTAGTGGATCAACTCATAACTGAGATGGAGTTAACCTAAATCTTATCTTTACATAAAGTTTTGGAATTAGACATTATCAACTATATTAGTCACTTGCCTTTCTCTTTGGCAGAGTGTTGTTGAGTTGATAAAAGCTCACTTCGGACAGAAGATTTCAGCAGTTGATCCTCCTCTTATACCATACTATTCAGTTCCATCACACAACGAACCACGTTTTTCATGCTTCGTGGAATCCGAGGCAGCTGGGGTTAGTATTCTGCAGATCTTTCATCAATCACAGATGCATTATTCCTCTTTGCTGCTCTGGATTTCTTCTAAGATGTTTCTTTTGAAATTGGTTGTAACAGTCAGCGGTGATGATCAGCTGCAAAATGCCTGTGGAAGAGCTTAAGACAGTGAAAGATTACCGGGAATTGCTCACTGAATCCATGTTTTTTCATGCTTTAAACCAGCGATTTTTTAAAATATCCCGTAACAAAGATCCTCCCTATTATTCTTGCTCAGCTGCAGCGGATATCCTTGTTCGTCCAGTTAAGGCCTATATAGTGACATCATCCTGTAAAGAGAAGGGTACCGTTGAGGCCTTAGAATCAATGTTGACAGAGGTGTGCTTCCAAATCCTTTTGAATGATATTCTGCTTTCTAGTTGTTTCTGATACCTTGGTTCCAGGTTGCTAGGGTAAGAATTCATGGCTTTTCTGAACGTGAAATATCTGTTGTTCGGGCTCTTCTGATGTCAGAGATTGAATCTGCATATTTGGAGCGAGAACAAATGCAATCAACCAGCTTACGTGATGAATATTTGCAGGTGCATCCAATTTCTTTCCTTCCTTTCTCTCAAGTTAATTTGCTAGAACCCTCTTCAGTTGGCTGAATCTCAAGTGTATATAAAATTTAGTAAAAAGCTGAATACACCTATTCCACAATATATGAGCATCAAGTGATTTTTTTCTTCTTTATAGCATTTTCTTCGAAATGAACCTGTTGTTGGGATTGAGTATGAGGCACAGCTCCAGAAAACTCTACTACCCCGTGAGTGTTGGCTAGTGTTTAACTTTTCATTTATGAGTTCTTTTATATTTCTGAGACATCATTATACTTAGGAGGGGAAAAAGAGGTATGAAAGAGAATTTTGTTCATTTCACCGGAGTGAGAGAATCTTCTTTTTTGATTGAATAGACATATCAGCATCCGAGGTGTCCAAATACTCTGAGAAGTTTCAGACTTCAACTAGCTGCGTTGTAAAAACAATTGAGCCCCAAGCAACTGCTGCAGTGGATGATTTGAAAGCTGTTGTTGTGAAGATTAATTCTCTTGAAAGAGAAAAAAGCCTTCCTCCTTGGGATGATGAAAACATCCCAGAAGAAATTGTCTGCGCAAAAACAGATCCAGGGTAACTTATATCACCTTTAACTTTCGTAATATCTTATTTTACCTCGTACACTGCATACGTAATGGACAATGTGTCACAACTCAATATATTGTTTAAATATGTGGGGTACTATGTTATAAATTTTTTGAAATGCAGTTCATCGGTGTTTATGCCTTTGTATTTTGCTTTTGATACATCTAATGTAATCTGCAAGGCAATGTATCATTCTTCACAGATGTCCTTGAGAACTTTTTATCTGTTGCTATTTGCTACTGTGTTCTTTAAATAAAATATGCATGTGTATTTTGGAGAACCTATCATTTCTTCTTCCAAAATTGGGATGTAATCCAGGTTGGCTAACCGTGACCAATGAGTTGTGTCATGATGTTCACATAGTAGCTTATATATTTTACTAAGGCATATGGCCATAGCTACATTTTATTCGGGTGTTTTTCAGGTACAATTTGACTCCTATTGCTTATTTTTAGCTCACTGAAACATCTTAGCTACTTGGTCCCTAGTAATTTTTGCTTTATATAAAAAATTAAACCCGTGTCCTACTTATATAAAAAAAGTGCATTTATTAGCAATTATTCTAACTGGATATGACTCTACGCTAACTAGATTCTGGAGTAAAATCTATTCTCTTTTATCAAACTGGATGTCAAAGAGAACTATTAAGCCTGACCTTGTGTAATGAGCTACTGTACTGATCCATTGTAAATTGAAGGCAGAATTGAAAAGTGTGTTCATATTATTGATTTTTACCTCATTTATCAGCATTCTTTGCATTCTCAGAGATTTTACTAAGTGGTAATACTTGACTTTCCTGAATTTGTCTTGGAGGCAATAAGGATTCTTAGAGGTAAAAGACCAAAAAGAAAAATATTTGTTGTTCCACCTACATCTAAAGAAAATACCCTAGGATGATAGTTACCTGCAAAAAAAGCAACACTGTCTTGGTACCTATACTACTATTATCAGAAGCCCGCATGATTTTCTCTGGGCAGACAATTTGCCCACAGTGACTTAGAGTAGGCAGTTGTTTAAGCACCTTCTGTCACTCCAACATTTTCCTTAGACTTGGTCATCAAGTTTACAGATTTACTCTCCTGAAAGAAAAGCAATCATGTGGCAGTTTCAGTCTCATTCTTGTCATGATATATGCTGAAACTGATCCTAATTTCTTCTTTCAGGCATATAATACAGCAGCTTGAATATTCCAATATTAGAGCCACTGAGTTGATTTTATCGAATGGAATGCGAGTTTGTTATAAATCCACTGACCTTCTTGATGACCAGGTAAAAATTTCCTAGGCACAGAGGTTAAGCTGGAGACTTTTTATGAGATCTCTTATGCCGCGGTGTCCATGTCTTATTTTTCTTTGGAGATAATGTTTTTTATCATCTTTCCTTTGGGTTGCTGTCATAAACTAGTGAATGAATGTTGCGGATAATCATTCTTGTCGTTGAAGATGGTAGTTTGGTAAAAAAGTACTTTATGGTCTATGGATGCTCATGAAACATAAGCAGCACTGTTTTGGCTGCCTAAGACAAATAACGTGCATTGCAGATTATTAAGTTTTTGATTTCTTTCTAGTTACTAGGACAATGTTTCTGCTTTCTTTACCAAGCCAGGCTTTCCATCACAAGATTCCCATGAGTTGTGAAATCTAGCTTTCACTGCTCATTAAAGAGATTCATTTAAAAAAAAAGATACCTCTTGGAGTAGTAACTGTGGAAACACAGTGTTTTTTGAGTCCAAGTTGATGTGGTACTTGTTATTCCTATTAACATCTTGTTTAAATAGGTTTTATTCACAGGGTTCTCATATGGGGGTTTGTCTGAACTCCCTGAGAATGAATACTTTTCATGTTCAATGGGTTCAACCATTGCTGGAGAAATTGGTATATTTGGTTATAGACCGTCAGTACTCATGGATATACTTGCTGGAAAAAGAGCTGAAGTTGGTACAAAACTTGGAGCATATATGAGAACTTTTTCTGGTGATTGTTCACCTTCAGACTTAGAAACTGCATTGCAGGTTAGACCATATCTAGAAGTGCACATGGCATCTATTTTGTAATCTTATTTCTCTCTCTCTCTCTCTACATATATGTGTCTGTCTAAGTTTGTGTTTATCACATAGCAGCAAAAATCAAATGACAGGTGACTATAAAACAATATTGCACCTGCTAGTATGGTAGGCTAAGCGGGCCTACAATAATTACACTACAACTACTCATTTGTAAGCGTAAGTAGGACTACGCTGGACTACCTACTGCCCTTCTACCCTAATATGTGTCCTTCATAACCCCATATCTAAGGTCATGTCCTCAGTAAGTTGCACATGCGCCATATCCCGTCTAATCACCTCTCTCAATACTTCTTCGGCCTACCTCTACCCCTTCTGAACCCGTACAGAGCCAACCTCTCCCACCTCCGCACTGGGGCATTCGTGTCCCTCCTCTGCACGTACCCGGACCATCTCAACCTAGCTTCCCGCATCTTATCCTCCACCGAGGCCACTCCCACTCTGTCCCGGATATCATCATTTTTAATTTTACCCCTCCTTGTATGCCCACACATCCATCTCAGCATCCTCATCTCCGCAACTTTCATCTTTTGGGTGTGCGAAGTCTTGACCGGCTAACAATCCGCCCCATACAACATAGTCGGTCTAACCACCACCCTATAGAACTTGTCTTTACGTTTTGGTGACACCTTTTTATCGCATAACACTCCAGATGCGAGCCTCCATTTCATCCACCCTACCCCAATACGATGTGTGACATCGTCATCAATCTCTCAATTACCTTGAATAATAGATCGTAAAGCAATGGATAATAGATCGTAAAGCTAATACTACTGTAAACCTCCTGAAACACAAGTTTATAAAAGTTAACTATAAATAATTATCACGTGATAATTGATCGCACTCCAATTATCTTTTTGGAGAGAACTGATATATTTTTTTAAAACTTTATTTGAAGTGACTAATAATGGAATTTCAACAACTTTTAGGCAGATACTAGCAACAATGGCATACTGCCTCTGCCTGTCTGCCCGTGATGTTTTATTTCCGGTAAGAGCAGTTATTCCTAAGTCAGATATTTTATTTAGAGAGCCACTTATCAGAATTGTAATCCTCTAAAATTTTCAAAGTAAGGGTGCTCACCTATTGGGTAGCTGTGAATGGCAATGGTCGAGATCTCAAACTATGACTGCTTCAAATGTTTACTGTTTTGTAAAATTTTACTCCCTCCGTCCCAATTTATGTGACACTGTTTGACTTGGCACAAATTTTAAGAAACAAGGGAAGACTTTTGAAATGTGTGGTCCAAAACAAATCTTATATAAATGTGTGGTTGTAAATCATCTCATACAACAACAACAGCATACCCAGTGAAATCCCACAATGTGGGGTTTGGGGAGGGTAGAATGTACACAGACCTCACGTCTACCTTGGTAGGTAGAGCGACTGTTTCCGGAGACCCCCGGCTCAAGACTTGTAAATCATATCATAAAGTAAAAATATTTCTAAATATAGAAAGGCGACATTCTTTTTGGGACAGACCAAAAAGGAAATGATGCCACATAAATTGGGACAGAGGGATTAGTTGAAAACCAATTTCTTTAAGTGACATTTTATGGGAAGTTCTTTCCCATCTATAGAAAAATATTCTTTCAAGATAATAGTAGTAAGATTCTTTAGAAGATATTAATTAATTGTGAAAATAATACAACAACATATCCAGTGAAATCCCACAAGGTGGGGTTCGAGGAGGGTAGAATGTACGCAGACCTTACCCCTACCTTGGGAGATGGAGAGACTGTTTCCGGTAGACCCTCGGCACAATGACAAACAATTCAACCTTGTTACTCGGTACGTGGGAGATAGCAGATACCCGTGGAATTAGTTGAGGTGTGTGCAAGTTGGCCCGGACATCACGATTATCCCCCAAAAGAACATTGCTTGAATGAAAAAATTGTTAAGTGAATATCTTGGTCTTTAAGCTTAATTTTGTTTGTCCTACTTGTATGTGATATTCACCTCTTGTATTCTGCAACTTCTCAGCTTGTATATCAACTTTTCACAACAACTGTTGAGCCTGGGGAAGAAGATGTCAAAATAGTGATGCAAATGGCTGAAGAAGCCATACGTGCTCAGGAGAGAGATCCTTACACTGCATTTGCGAACCGAGTGAGGGAGCTCAATTATGGGAACTCCTACTTCTTCAGGGTAATATGATTTTCAATCTGCATCGTCAAATCTGCAGTATTGGGTGTATTCATGATTTACATAGTTGAGTGTTGTATTGCAGCCAATCAAATTTGGTGACCTTCGACAAGTCAACCCATATAAAGCTTGTGAATATTTCAATAGTTGCTTCAAGGACCCCTCAACTTTTACGGTGGTGATTGTTGGGAATATTGACCCTTCTATAGCATGTCCATTGATTTTACGGTACTTGGTAGGTACTGCAATTTCAAATGGAGTTGGTCCCTAGCGTTGTTTAGCATCTGTCATTAGTTTATTCTTCACTATGCAGGGTGGCATTCCAAGGCCTCCGGAACCAGTTCTACATTTCAGTCGTGATGACCTTAAAGGCTTGCCTTTCCAGTTCCCTACAACACTAACTAGGTGGTCTCAGTGTTATTTTCTCTCCAATTAATAATGTAGCAAGCTGTGCTCTTTCAGTTAATGAAGCTGATTGATTGCAGGATACCTTAGCTTCAATTTTTTTCCTTTACACCTTGTCCTTTTTCATTGTTCATTTTTACCCCGACCCCTTTAGGTTTTTGAGCTGGTAGTCCTAATGATATGATTTCTTTTATATTGTTCTTCCAAAACCAGCAAATTACATACAAACAAACACTTTTATATCGCTTATACTTCTTTGTTTTGTTTTCTTTATTTTGATGAACCACGGGTGGGTGGGGTGGGTAAGTCTTTGAGTACTTGATCAGGAGCGGATTCCTGTGCAGTGTGTAAAGTTACTGCAATTTGGCCTGGAACCATCGGTCACACTTTGTCATAACCACTACCCCCAAAGATATAAAAATGTAAAAAAAAAATCCAACTTAATTAGGGACCTAGGACTCCCAGTGTTACTGTTCATTTCTTCTATGTGATAAACTATTGAAGTCCTATGATGTGCTTTATATGCAAAAATCCATCCCCTTTTAACACGTATTGCATGTGATTGTAGAGAAGTTGTTCGGAGCCCAATGGTGGAAGCACAATGTTCAGTGCAGTTATGCTTTCCTGTCGAGTTAAAGAATGAAAACATGGTACATGGTTTAGATACCTAATATAAGATCTATGTTAATATCTTAAGCTTTTCTTGTTTACGGGTACATTTACATATACACTATCTCATCTTATTGACAGATGGAAGATGTTCATTTTGTTGGATTTTTGAGCAAGCTTCTGGAAACAAAGATAGTACAGGTTCTCCGCTTCAAGTATGGACAGGTGTGTTCTTGTGTAATCTGTGTGATATTCTGTAATGCATTTCAATAACTTGTGATTGTTGGAACTTTTTGTGCCTTAGATTTATTCTGCTGGAGTTTCTGTCTTTCTTGGCGGCAATAAGCCTTCTAGAGTTGGCAATATCCGTGGAGATATTAGTATAAATTTCTCCTGTGATCCAGACATCTCATCGACATTGGTATGTTTGCAATTTTTTATCCGCATGTTGCAAAAAATGGTTAGCAAATCCTAACATCACAAATTTTTGACAAGGTTGATCTTGCTTTGGAGGAAATATTACATCTTCAAGAGGAAGGACCTTCTAATGACGATGTTATGGCTGTGTTAGAAATCGAGCAAAGAGCACATGAAAATGGGTTACAGGTGACGTTTACCAGAATCTTTGTCTACAGAGGATCAAAGTTTCATTTGATTGCAAATATTATGAGAAGATGGATATGAAGTGTTACAGATCTATATACATAGTACTAAAGTTCCAAATTTCTGCTGTTACCTAAATTTTAGAGTTGAATATTCATTTCATCCATTGCTGATTGCTGTTTTTCTTTCAGGAGAATTACTATTGGTTAGATAGAATATTGCGCAGCTACCAGTCACGGATCTATTCTGGTGATGTTGGCAATTCTTTTGAGGTTTGTTTTTAGTGCAGTGCTTGTACAATTCCTTAAATGTAGTCTGGTCCTTCTTGTTCCTCGTACATGTTGAGCTTATCCTTTTATATCATTATATGTCATCAATGCCTATCTGAAATAAATGATGGTCTTCATTTTAGGATTGTAGACTTACAGTGTGTTGAATATGCACAAACAGTTGTAAATTGGGGTTTCCTCAAAATTTTCGTCCTATTTGATTGTCTGTGTTATCTGTATCTAAAGAATTTGGCCCGACATGTATATGTATACTCTCAAATGTGGCTCCTTTTTTATTTTTGTGTTCTTCGGGTTTTTCCTTCTTCCATAAAAAGGGGGAAGAGAGATCATGCGAAGTCAGAGGAGTTTGGAAGATTCAAGATGTAGTAAATGGTTAACTCTCTTTTTCGTAAAAGTTCCCCTTATCTGCCATAGTGGGCCCTTCGAAGTTTGCCATGTACAGAGATGGCCTTAGTATAGAATATCCAATGGGATGATGCCCTCTGTAATTTGTTTAATTCTCTTATGCAGGTCCAAGATGCTGCACGTTCCAAAGTGAGAAACATCTTGACGCCATCAACTGCCCAACTAGCCTTGCAAAGAATTCTGCCATTCCCTTGTAAAAAGCAGTATAATGTAGTAATTTTGATGCCTCAGGCATCTCGTATAAAAAAGTTGAAGTCATTGATGCTATCTGTATCCAAGAGTTACTCAAGAGATGCAAAGGTTAGTCTCATTTAGTTCTCATAATTCCTCTTCAAACGTCATGATATAATGGATGCAAATCTTTATAATTTCTTCCCTCTTCACGTGTCCCTTGCCACGGAAAGAAAGAAAGAAGAATCTGATTTACTGCCCTGCCCCCTGCCCCAGCACTTCAAACAAGAAAACTACATAACATTGACAGTTCACTTAGGTTGTCTCATGCCCGAGGCATTCTACTCTATTCTTGCTCAAGTTTGCTGCAAGTAGTACATGTTCTCGTCTATTGTTTTTAAGTTACGTAAAACTTAGTTCTATGACTTGGAGCTCTGGAATTGTTACACATGCATGAATATAAAGTTAACAAGTTGGTGCTATTAGGAGGAGACTCGGAGCACTTTCCAGTGTGATGATGGGGTTGCACCAGGGATCAGCTCTTAGCCCATTCTTATTTACCTTCGTGATGGATGGACTGACGCGGTGCCATGGTGTATGTTATTCACAGACGACATAGTCATGATTGACGAGACTCGCAACGGAGTGAACGCTAAGCGTGAGGTTTGGAGACAGACTCTAGAGTCAAAGGGTTCAGGTTGAGTAGGACCAAGACAGAAGACTTGGAGTGCAAGTTCAGTAACAGGAGCGACCTTGAGACAAACATGGAGGTGAGGCTTGTTACTCATGTCATTCCAAAGAAAGGAAGCTTCAAGTACCTCGGGTCTATTATCCAAGAGAATGTGGAGATTGATGACGATGTCACACATCGTATTGGGGCAGAGTGAATAAAATGGAGGCTCGCATCTGGAGTCTTGTGCGATAAAAAGGTGCCATCAAAACTTAGGCAAGTTCTATAGAGTGATGATAGACCGACTATGTTATATGAGACAGAGTGTTGGTCAGTCAAGTCTTCGCACATCCAAAAGATGAAAGTTCGGAGATGAGGATGCTGAGATGGATGTGTGGGCATACAAAGAGTGATAGAACTAGAAATGATGATATCCGGGACAAAGTGGGAGTGACTTCGGTGGTGGATAAGATATGGGAAGCGAGGTTGAGATGGTTCAGACATGTACAGAGGAGAGACAAATGCCCTAGTGCGGAGGCGTGAGAGATTGACTATGGACGGGTTCAGGAGGGGTAGAGGTAGGCCGAAAAAATATTGGGGAGAGGTGATTAAACGGGATATGACGCAGATGCAACTTACTGAGGACATGACCTTAGATAGGGGGTTGTGGAGGACCCGGATTAGGGTAGAAGGGTAGTAGGTAGTCGAGCGTAGTACTACTAAGTACGCTTACAAACTGTTAGTTGTAGTGTTATTATTGTAGGCTTGCTTATCCTATCATACTAGTAGGCGCAGTATTGCTTTATAGTCACCTGTTGTTGCTATTTGTTCTTTAGTGTATTTTGTCCATCTTATTTACCTCTGCTTTATTTTTCAGAATGTGCTATCATGGCTTATTCGCTTTTGTTACCGGCATTTTTATACCGCTCTAAATCTCTTGTCCGGGTTTAACAGTTTCTCTTGCTTTGCTTGTGCGTGTGCTTGGTCTTGAGCCGAGGGTCTCCTGGAAACAACCGCTCTACCTACTAAGGTAGAGGTAAGGTCTGCGTACAATCTACCCTCTCCAGACCACACGTTGTGGGATTTCAGTGGGTATATTGTTGTTGTTGTAAGTTGGTGCTATTGCTCCTAAGTAGATTTCTTTCCTAGGCTGTACTTTATACATCTATAACCTTCATCCTTCGAAGTCTTTCTGTGTTATGCTTTTTTATACGTTGCTATTTTATGTCTTGCCTGCTATTTCAGATTTTGGCTGGAATTGCTGGTGTAACAGTTTTGTCTCTCAGTTTATGGAAATACTCCCGAAGTACACTGAAATCATAAGTAGATATCTTTGCTAAGAAAAAGGACCTGGCAGAAACTGTTGAACAAGGATGCAATGTTCTGCATTCGCTTATCCAACCCAACAGTAGTACAGTCAATTGAATTGCATGAGAGATCTCATTGAATTCTTTGCCAAAAGATCGGTTCATACTCAGTTTTCGGCTTCTTGTACAATAGATCGATGCGCCATTATTATCGGTGAATGTTACAAAGAACATTAGGTTGAGCCCATGACTAATAAGCTTAGAAAATTGATGATTCATTGTGTACTAATGTATGAACTAAAGTAGTACTCAAATAATGTATCTACTTGGGTTTGACCTTATAGTAATTGAGTAAGTGTGAGGTTATTTTTTCCTTCTTGGGTTAAGTGCTATTTTTCGGCTCTTTGGTTTTAGATTCCAATTTCGTTCTTTTTTAGATCGTTGCTTTAGTAGCAGATTGAAGCTTGCACATGCAGGATACCCGTATGAGGTAAACCTATATCGGAGCAACCCTCCAACGTGCCTTCCGGTGAATCCAGCTAAGCTAGCAGCTTGTGTTTCCCAAGCTGCATCTAAGTTCATGTAGGAGAAAGCTTTTACTTCATGACGGCATTTGACAAGTATTTTGCTAATCATGTCTTCGGTTCGTGCACACCAAAGTTTATGATCAAAACATAAGTAGATAAATATCAAGTTGGTTACAGTTGAAGCACATTAAACCCGAGAAAATAAGCAAAGGATTTTTTTTAGCTTTGAGCTAAATGGTGTCGTGAAGGCAGAAGTTTAATATATATATATATATATATATATACTAGCTCTAGATTTTGTATTCACCTCTCGGAAACATGTTTGATAAAGTCTTGTTTCTAATTTCTAATAATCTTTGCAAGGATATCTCTCAAACCTTTGCTAAATTCTGGTGGGAAGTATGCGATGGTGAGGGTATGATTATTGTTGATTCATATAACATATTGCAAGTAATTTGAGATTGAGCTAAAGTTATTCTTATCATTGAAAGAATAATCAAAAGGCTATGAGGGTAATATTGAGGAGAATGAGGTGTGTAGACTCTAGAGACATTTTTTGATACATTAAATCAGGTATAATTGCAAATTTGGTCTATAATTATTGATAGATTTTAATTTTGGTTCTCCTGATATTTATCTTAACTTACAAATTTGGATTATCTATTATAGTAATATATTCATAAAAGATTTCAAGGTTGCTTGTAACTTGAACTACGCATAAATATTTAACGGGATGATCAGTTATTTTCCACCGTGCTATTTAAGTTACATTCAATTTTTATCTTAATTTAATTTGTAGCCAGTGTTGGTAAACATCAAACAAAAGCATTGCTCCTCATCTGCTGCTATTTATTTGTTGTACAACTTCATTTAGTTTTCAGAATATTTTAAACTTGTCCAAATGAAATCGTACACCAAACACCTAAGTTCGATCTTTCTTACTTGAAACAGAAACATTATTCAAAGCAGAAGCTTATAGTGATAGTATGTTATGTTTGTTTTGATGTTCTAGTGCTAGTATTAGCTTATGATGTTAAGTTGAGGAAAATACTATTTCTCTTTAGAGATTTTTGTCCAGCTTTGTAGTTTAAACTTCAAACAAACGGGTCTGAAGTTTGGCTAAACTTTATATAAAAATTTCAAAACTGCTTTACTCACTTTTTTTTGGGCTATACTTTAAATATGACTCCGAAAAATCGGTTATTTGTGCACTTTCTCCAGAAAATTGCACGATTTTCCATTCAAATGGGTTTGTCTTTAATTTTTTCCCTTCAAAATCTAACTTATGCCTAGTGGGACATAAATTATAAGATAGAGGTAAAGTCTGTGTACACTCTACCCTTCCTAAATCTACATTATGAGATTTCAATGAATATGTTGTTGTTGCTGCTCCGTGAAAAAGTTACTATTTGTCTTGATGGACAAAAATGAAAGATCATCATAAAATAGGAACACAAGTTTAAATGACCTCCCAAACTAATTGTAGTTCAGATTTTTAAGCCCAGAGCACAATGGAATAAGGCTTTAGGCCCAACCCAGCCCATCATTAGCCTTTTTCAAATTACAAACAACCCCTCATCAAGACAAAAATTACGACATACCACTAGGGTTTAATTCGTTCCATATATTAAAAGCCCGTTTGGATTGGCTCTAAGTCTTTTTTAGCTTATTTGATTGTTTGGGTTTCTGGCTTCACTTTAAGCCAGAAAATGCTTAAAGTCAGTCATTTTTTAAAAGTTAGGAATTCTAACTTTTTTTTTGGGGGCTTATAAGTAATTTCTGTTGACTTTTAAGATTACTTTTGTATCAATTATATTTTATTAAAATTCTCACACTACCCTCTCACCAATAAACACTTTTATCCAAACACTCAACTGCTTATTTATAAAAACAACTTTCAGCACCTAAAAATTCTAAAAGCACTTTATACATAAAAGTCATTTTTTAAGTCAATCCAAACGGGCCCTAACTTCTATCTTCTCTTGTTTTTTGTCACTTCGCCTCCTGCCTTAATCAAACCCTAGTAAGCTCTCTCAAAGTCTTATCATAAAAAAATGGAGGAAATTATTGATTAGTTTTTATTATGTTAATGGATTTTTGTTTGTTTTGAATGGGGTCCAGCCTTTCTCCAATGTTCTAAAAGACGCTAGGCGGAGGTTTGGCGGAACTTGGCCGCCTAGACGGATTCTTAGGCGGGGTCTAGGCGAATGTATTTTTTTTTTAATTATTTACATTAATTGTATATATATCATATATGCATAAAATATATAAATCATAAAATTAATACATTCTTAAGTAGTTAATAAATTCATAAATCATTAAAGTATTGTTAAATGACATAAACTTTTAACTTGGCATAGTCATATTATTAATTTATTATTTATATCAGTAAGAAATAATTTAAATGAATAAGATGTTAGACATATATTTACAATATATTACCTTTTTGATATTGTTATAAAAGACTCTATTTATTAATATGATGATTTAAGTAGTTTAATTTAGAGTTTTAAAATATTTTTATTATTGAAAAGTAGAAAGTCTTTCTTGTTTTTTTTACAATTTTTTGTACTTTTTTATTTTTCTACACATCTTAATAGGGATGTTAACACCCAATTTTATCTCTCTCCTCGATTATTTATCGGTAAAATAAATTATTTTTTTCGACGATGCAAAACGATTTTAATATACATATGCATGCATATATAAACATATACACATATAAATAAGGAATTTAGTATTCTCAAATATTACTATTTATTACTATTATTTTTATTCACATTTTTTTTACTATCTGAGTATTTTTATCACAATCACAATTTTACCCTTATAATTTATAATTTTTTAATAAATCATTTTTATGCTACAACCCATAATTAAAATAAAATACCAAAATATGCTACCCAACCCACACAAATAAATACACCAGCCCATATTCACCAAACCCAACCTAAAATTCTACCCAAGCCTAACGCCCAGCGGACCAGCCCAAAAATCCCTGAAGCCCACAGAAAAACCCATAGCCTCTTTATCCCTTCCCCTTATTCCCCAAAAGAAAAAGAAACAAAGACCTAGACAATCAGAAAACCCACAAAACTTTCCCATTCCCGTCGCCGCCAAGACCCATCACCAGCGATCCCCGCCGGATTCTTGCCCACCAAATCGGCCGAGAAATCAGGTACACTCTTCTCCCTCCTTCTTGCTTCTCTACTTAAATATTTACCGCCTAGGGCAAAATCGGGAAGGGCTGGGGGAGCCTAGCGCTTAGGCGGCCGCCTAGGCCGTTTTTTATAACACTGCCTTTCTCCGGTCCCCGCACATAGTGGGAGTGCACCGGGCTGACCTTTAATGGATTTTTGTTTGTTTTGAATGCAGGAAAAAGGCATAGTGTGTAAACGGGAGAGAAAATGGTTGAGAAAGCTAAAGGAAGAAAAGAAGAGGTTGTTTCCAGAGAATACACCATTAATCTCCACAAACGTTTACATGGATGGTATAATTTCTTCGCTTTCTAAAACTTACTCCCTCGGTCCCAATTTATGTGACACCATTTAACTAGTCACGGAGTTTGAAAGAAATGAATTCTCTTTAAATTTGTTGTCCAAATCAAATCTTAGATATATGTAAATCTTAGTTAACATTTTTTTTTGGGACAGACTAAAAATGAAATTGTGTCACATAAATTGGGACAGAGTGATTAGTCAATTTAGGATCTGTTGTTTAGCGTATTTGTGTTTTGTTGTGCCAATTGAACAAACTACCATTGTTTTATACTTGCTTAAATAGCTTATTAAGTAGTATTCTCTGTGAATGAGGGCTAAAAAAAATTCTTGTTGTAGATGGTGGTTTGAAGGATTTGATGTGTGCTGTACATTGTACTTGAATGATTTGTGACCTGTTGAATCCCTCTGTATGTTTTACAATATTGTTTTATAGCAATCCTTAGGCTTTCTTAACACAATATGGGCTATGACACTCCAGAAATCAATCTTTGTTATTTGATTTTCTGGTGTCCATGGTGTAGCATTGGCCTGTGGGTATTATTTGATGGTATGCGTACACTAGTATGCGTACACACTACCCTCTCCATTTGTGAGATTTCACTGGGTATGATGTTGTTGTGTTGCTATTGTATGAGTGAAACTCTTCATCTTTTTGCGAAGTGTCCCATCAAGTCATGCTGTATTAATTCCTCAGTTGGATAGATAATAAATTTCTGATCAATCACTTATTAATTCCTGCGCGCTATTTAGGATTTATGCTACTTCATTAATTGAATTCATAATAAAATTGTAAAATCACTTCCTTTTTTGGCCAAATGGTCAGAGTAGCACTCTATTCCTATTTGGCCTTTACCCTTGTTAACCCTTGGTTATGCTCTAGATATTAAAGCTTGCTTCTATATCTGGATATAGTAAACATAAATGTTTTTGTTGTTAGTGAAACAATTGAATTATTGTATTATGTTGCTTTGTTTGATATGGCTAACATTAGATTGGTTATATTATTAACAGCACGTTCAAGAAGAAGGCTCCTACAGCCATCAAGGAGATCAGGAAGTTCGCACAGAAAGCTATGGGCACAAAGGATGTCAGAGTAGATGTGAAGCTCAACAAGCAGATCTGGAGCAGGGGCATCCGAAGTGTTCCAAGGCGTGTCAGAGTTCGTATTGCTCGCAAGAGGAATGACGATGAGGATGCAAAGGAGGAGCTCTACTCTCTGGTCACCGTTGCTGAGATCCCAGCAGAAGGATTGAAGGGTCTTGGTACCAAGATCATCGAGGATGAAGAATAAACTGTCATTTTTAGTGAAGAATGATACCTTAGTGTTTTTAGTCATCCTTTTTAGTGCTGTGAGATTGCTAAGTTTTGTTCATGATACTCAGAGTATTTTTGTGTTTCAAAGTTATCACCATGGATTTATGCTATTCATGTTTTCAGTTTCTCATGGATTATGCTCTCCGTAGTCAGGCATTTTTGCTCTTAAACTGGTATCCCATTTTGGCCAGAATTATTCAACAATAGTACTGCTAAAATAGAACCTTAAATCCTGTTTTAGTCTTTTTGGTTTCTAGAAAGTTTATATCTTTTTAAACAATATTGATTTTTTATTGTAGCCTATCATACTAGTAGGTGTATTATTGCTTGATAGTCCCTTGTTTTATTTTTTCCTGCTTTAGTTACTGGTTTTTTTTTCAGAATGCGCTATCATGGCTTATTGCTTTTTGATACTATCAATTTACCTATTATTTTAATTTTTTCCTAATTGCTGCTCTTGTTTGCTTTACTCTTGCTTTGGTTTTGCTTGACTTGTGCTTATGTGCTCTATCTTGAGCTGAGGGTTTCTTGGAAACAACTGCTCTATCTACTATGGTAGAGGTAAGGTTTGCGTATACTCTTCTCAGATCTCATATTGTGGGATTTCACTGGGTATGTTTTTGTTGTTAAACAATATTGTTGACCTATCAAGTTAGAGGTAAAGTTTGTGTATACTTTACCCTTCCCAGATCTCACGTTGTGGATTTCACTGAGTATGTTTTTGTTGTTAAACAACATTGATTTTCAACGGCCTTGCAAAAATTATGAATGAAAAAAGGAACTAAGATTTGTAGCAAATAACGTCTGTAAAAGTTGTATTGCATGAATCTTACTTTAAATGTGGAGTACAAGTAGCGTCATTACACTTCAACTGTGACATGATTCAAATGGTAACTGACAATTCTAATACGTATATACAAATGGACAGAGTATCACTGTAAATTGAAGAAACGGTAAAGTCAATACTTAATATCTTGAAATAATATACCAACAAGACCATCCTTGTAAAATATGCGTAGCACACAATATTTTAAGGTTCCATGCTCAGCTAACTATCATTGCACTGCAAGAGTCATTTTCCAGACATAAGCATCAAAACAGATGAGCATAGTTATATGATCCAAATAAATAAACTCATCTACTGCAGTACTGCGTATTGCATTTCCAGCTATATATTAGTGGTCAATGAAGTGTGTTGACAATCGTTAGATTTGTAGTTAAAATCTCAAATGATCACGGAGAAAAGGGCTATGTTTGAATGCGCGTAGACTACCTAGCAGTCAATAAGGCAACCTTTTGAAACCACAATCCCTCGTCGACTCTTTTGATCCGCTAGTAAGGCTTGTTAGTAAGTAAAATAGGATTTCCGATACTGTGAAGTCAAGATTGCAAAGGGGGAATAATCAAACTGATTTCCCTAACGAGGTATGTAGCTTATGAGTTCCTTATCATGTCCTTCGGCTTGAACAAGGCGCCAGAAACTTTTTGGGAGAACTGAGTTCAAAAGGAAAAAAATAGTAGATGAACTTGTGTAGTGGAGATAACAGGTAACTGTAGCACTAGTCGAGGCGTGCACAAGCTAACTCGGACCTACAGTTTCTCTCTTTGGGTGCGAGAGAGTTCGAGATCGATTCTTGGAATGTCCCTTGTGTTTTTTTGTGTAATTTTCCCCATTTTTCCTGGACTTGTTTTATTTCCTGTTCTATAATCTGGTGTGAGAGGAAAAGAAAAGATTAGATTATGATGATATGAGAGGGATGATTCGTATATTTTCTATTTTACCTTCTATTAAAATATTTTACATATTATACAGTAAAAGCTTAAATACATTCACCTTCTACTAGTGTTTACCTATATGGAAGAAAATTAGTGTTGCATTTACGGTATCATTTAGGCAGTGCGACTTACAATATCTTTCGTCGTTTTCGGTAACGTATTTCACTAAGAGAAGCTTTAAAATTAAATAAGAAAGAGAAAAGGTCAAATGTGCCCTCCAACTATGCTTTAAGGAACAATATTTCCCTCCGTCAAACTTTGAGATCAAATATACCCTTACCGTTTTCAAACTTTTTAAATTTGTCCTCGGATGGACGGATATGTGAGTTGGACGCCACGTCGGCTCACTAAACCCCCGATATCTTCAAAACTCAGATAACAAAATCCACCAATCCATCAGACCACCGCCACGGTGCCACCCCACTGCTTCGCAACCACAAAAAAACACAACAAAAGATTAGCCATAGTAATTTTGCCCAAGTACGGCAATAACGTAGAGGATGATAAACCGTAGACATCACTTCGACAACCTTAAAGTAAGAATCTGGCGGAGATACTCTGAAAAACAAACAGATATAGGGTCGTTGTTGTACAGTGATTTTGTGGTGCAAAAGGGGTCATATTTGGTGGTGGTGGTGCCGCGAGGCAATGGTGGTGTTGGTCTTGGTTTGCCGGAGACGAGCTCCGACAGTGGTAATAATTTTGGGAGATCGGGGGTTGTTTGTTGGTGGCCGACAGTGATGATTTTGGTGTTGTTTTGATAGCGTTTGGTTCGGGGTTCCCTGCCGGAGATGGCAGTGTATGTTCTGATTTTCCGATTTTTGAGTTCTTCTTAGTTCCTCTGCTCTTTATGTTATTCATTACCATAAAGAAAAAAAGTACGTTGTGGTGCAGAAGGGGTCATATTTCACCGGAAAAGTACTTTGCTCTATTATCGCCTGTCTAAAAGAAAAAAAGTGATTGTTTGTGACTTGTGATTTAACCATCATCCGAGAGTTGATGATGGTTCATCGGAGCTCCCCAAGCAGGGCTTTGAAGTCCATCATTATGGCGTTACAATCCAACGAAACGGAGGGAAAGATCATCGGAAGGGGCGGTAGTTTGTGGTGGTGGATGACAATGTTATTCCATAAAGCATAGTTGGAGAGCAAAATTAATCCATTTTCCTATAAAAAAATCACTGTCGCCAGAAGGCACATAGTTGTTCACTGTGGGGTGGGGGGTGGGGGGTTGGTTTAAGTTTATGCATAATCAATTTCAATTGTCTGCACTAGGCATAAACTTGGGAAAAGATTTCAACCAAATATATTTGGTCCTTGTAACTCAGTCTTGTCAATAAAGTAGGCTAGTTTTGTTTCACTTTTCACTTCTATTATAATCTTGGTCATTAGCACGAGGGGCAACAATCTAAATGTTAGTAATAATCACATGTTTATAATGTTACAATAGTGATTCAAAATAACAGTACAGCTTAATTTGAAGAAGATGAAAAGTGAAAGAATATGGTGATGCAAGAAACAAGGCACATGAAACCGGATATGATGAGATGGATCATGCATGTGATTCCTCCACTCTTAAACAATTAAAATAGTCGAGAAAAATAACTATAAAAGTAAAAGATTTCCATTGTAATTTGCAGTCCAGTTTACTAAAATAACTCAAATTGTTTAGAGAATTGAATGGGAAATTGCTACGAGAAATAGTTTAAATAGGAAACCTCACGGTGGAGATTGAGTTGTAGGTAGAAAAGTGGAACAAAGGGACAACACGAGCAATTGTTAGCACCGGGTGGAGGGTCGAGTCGTGTCATGGGGAGAGTGGAAGCGTGTTAAGTGTCCAACGTTGATTGAGAGCGAAAAGGAAAGTGTACTCGCTTGATGTCTTGTTTGGGAGACCTCAGGATACAACAACATACCCAGTATTGTCCCACAAGTAGGGTCTGGGGAGGGTGGGGTGTACGTAAACCTTATCCCTAACACAGGATAAGTTGTTAAATCAAACGGGATGGGAGGATCGACCCGTTCAGATAATTCAAAGAAAGACGGTTGACAGCAGATAGAGATATCCCCCCGCCTCTCCTCGAAACACCAAGCTTGAAGGACATGTAGCTTAATAACTGTTAACAAAATAAATGCCAAACAAAGGCACACACCAGGCTGATAATTTGCTCAAACATTAGCTTAATCAACATAAGCTAGGCTGTAAGGTCAATAACCACATTGTTTACTGTGTCTAAGCGTTTGTTATTTCTATCGATGGAACCAAGAATTATTGCGGGTCAGCTACACCACACATCAACAGAAGGAACACTGACAAAGACAGATATCGCCGCCGTAGGCAGCAGTATCACTCAAAAGATAAAAGTTACCTTTTACAAAGTTCAGTCTAAGCCTCTCCCACTGAAGTGGGAATGAAATGAGCAAAGACGAGCAAATTATTGCATCAATTTAAACACGGATTTCTCAGATCCAAAAACTCTCTTGGGAAACAAAATATTGTATGAATTCCCTGTTACTCAACTCATCCTAATAAAAAGAGAGACCTTACAGTCGTTCAATTTGCCCAAACAAATTTTCAGAAACTGTTATCTCAGACATAGTAACCAGTGAAGGTAAATCCTCTTCCTACTATCTCACCAGCACAATACCATGCAAAGCACTCCAAACCGAACAAAGCAGCAATGCCTGCATCTTCAACCTTCAATTCCTTTCTATTCCTCCACATGTGCTTGACAGAGTCAACTTCCTTCCAAAATGACTCACAACGGCCAGGGATGCTGGAGGTAGTAAAAAGGTTCAAATGATCAAACAAACGCTACTCACAACGGCCAGTAAGCTACTAATAAGTATTTCAAATGTAAACATGCATACCACTCCACTTGGCTCAATGCAATCATAAAATCTCAGACAGGGGAGGCTCATATGGGGGTAAATAACGCAAATCAAATAATGATGCCTTTGGCAACCATATTTGGTTGCATTACATGCGGATGATTAATTCACATAATAACATTTTATTATAGAGCATATAATTGCCTATAAAATCTTTAACAAGACAATTTCATGATTCGCTTCAAGTAATAGTAGGTACGTAATATATTTTGTGCTTTTTAACACTAGATTATGACTATTATTGACTTCATCCATCCCAATTTATGAGGCATACTTTCCTTTTTAGTTTGTTCCAAAAGAATGTTATACTTCCTTATTTAAAAATAATTTAACTTTAAAATTCATATGTTACCTAATGATTTATAGCCACACAAATGTTTATGGCTTGTATTAGACCACAAGTTTAAAAGTGTTTCTTTCAAACTCCAAACTCCATATCCAGACAAACACTGCCACGTAGAGTGCTTGGTTTGACAGATACCAAAACATTTCATGCACAAAATTTTGCACTTCAAAAGCATATCAAATCAAAATAATTATAACATGCAGTTCCATTGTACACGAAGAAAAAGAAGAATCTACTGTGCATCAGTGAAAACAGACCAATGTGGTGTACCTAGTCCATCTCCCGAGGAACCAACATTACTCATACTCGCTTTCATGTGCATATTAAAACGAAAGTCGAAGCGGATAGTGGCCTGCTTATAGCAAGTTCCTTTTGGACAAGGACTGATCCTATAAGCTTAACAACAGATATCAAGCAATTAGGCTGAAGAGAGTATAACCTGGCAAGACGAGTGTAGAGCAACTGCTTGGACAATTCATTGCATTTTTCAACAGTCGGTGGCTCCACGATGTACTGTTTGTTCTGCTCTAGCAACTGTTTGTAGTAGGTAGTACCATGCTTAGAGAGGAACTGTGAAGCTTGACAAGCCTTAGATTGCAGTTGCTGAATCTTGGATGCCATCAATCCCAAGAAAGTCCTGAACCCAGCAATAAAGGATATAAAATCAGACATGGGTGTTCAAATGAGACCGAAAAATCGATCCGAACCGATAAACCGAGTCAAACCGACTTAATAAACCGAACATCAGCTCGGTTTGGTTTTAAATTTTAAAAAACCGATAACATTTGATATGGTTTGGTGTTGACAAAAAAAAAAACGAACCAAACCGATAAGTGTGTATATATATATATATCTTCTTCTAAATTTTGGGTCATTCCAAGTTCAATACATATTCAAATAATTAGAAAGACATGTCTAACCCATTCCCCCTAGCTCATTTAAGTTTAAGGTAAAATAAAAAAATTGATGAAGGTAAAATAGAATTTCACCCTCATTTAGTTTTATGGTTCCCTCAGTTTTTACTCCCAAACCTTTTACGGCGTTACTCTGGCTACTACAGTAGTTGTGTGAACCGCAAAATATAGAGGGTATTTGGATTGACTTTTTTTAAATAGTTTATAAGCTAAAAGTCATAAGTTGGCCTACCCAACTTTTGGCTTTTAGCTTATTTTTGTACCTTTTTGGCCTAAAAATAAGTGCTTAAAAGCACTTTTTATCTTTCCCACACACCTCAAAAAACATAAAAGTGCTTAAAAGCCAAAAAGCACTTAAAATAAGCCCATCCAAACACCCTCTTACTCTTGATTTTGTGATCCATTAGACCATTTGATTCATACACTGGAATATTGTCCTTTAGGCTGAGTTCCATATTACAAATTTAAGTGTGGTATTACGAAAGTTATTTTTTTATGCAAATTTTGACATCACAAGCTCCTATCAGCTACTAGTATTCTCCCTTAATTATTAAGACATGTCACCTGAATTACTAAGTTAGAATTTTATCCGTAACAAATTAAAGTAAAGAAATGGCAATTGGAATTAAAAAGGAATTGGTTGATGAGTTTGTCTTTTTTAAACTTCTGTGCTTTCTCCTCAATGCTTCATAAACACGACGAGTCTATATGACAAACTCTGGAGGGGCTGCGTAATATCAAAAAAGCTATATGTAGGGAGGTAACTGAAATCATAAAAAGTACTAGATGTTATGTTTATGTAATTCCTATACCCATAGCCATAAGCCTATACCTGAATAAAGTTAATGAATTAATTAAGAAGATTCTTAGATTTAAATGGATCATGGTCAAAGCCGGATTTAGTTACCCTTTGATTCAAAGATTCTTTGTATGATAAGATACATTTTTAAACCCGCAAGAACTAAACCAAGTCGATAAAACCGATGAAACCGACAAAACCGAAACCGATAGAATTTATACTATAACGGTTTGGTTTGGTTTGAATATTAAAAACCGACTTAATTGGTTTGGTTTTATTCCAAAACCGAGTTAAACCGGACCAGGAACACCCCTACATCTCACCAGCTAATAGACCAGAATACACCCATCCTAGCACAGTGGCGGATACAACAACTACTTGGAGGCAGGCAGGAAGTAGCTGGGAAGGCCACGACCTTTTGTATTTTTTGTTTATTATTGTGAGAAGTAAATAGAGAAAACCAAAGGGTTGAGAATCCGTTGTCGATGGACAAAAGTTTTCTTTTGTTTCTAGCTATTTGGTACAAAGTTAAGATGCCCAATTATAACAAGTTGGTTAGATTTCTGGGAGGCTTGATGGACTTTTTATACAGATTGTCTCGGAGTTGTACCATTGGATTCTTATATTTATCCCAGCCAAAAGGGGGGGGGGGGGGACCTAGACATACACCCCTCATTTTGTAGCTTTTTCAATTCAGAAAACAACATCAAATCCATAACAATTTTACTTCACTGACTTACTAAAATAGGTAACCACTAACTATCTACCCTGAAAAAGGTTCATAATATCGCATACCACTTCCCACAGAAAAATACAGCAAAAGGTTAGCTATTTAGCAATCTAATTCAGGATTGAAGGAGGCTTTTGAACAAGTAGTTTCACTGCATTGATTACATTTCTTTTGAGCCGAGGGTCTATCGGAAACAGACTCTTTACCTCACAAATACATCCTACCCTCCCCAGATACTACTTGTCGGATTACACTGAGTTTGTTGTTGTTGTTGAGTCTCAACTCAAAATTTCCATCAAATAATGAATCAACTGAGCCTCAATCCCATCTATATGAGATCATCTATATCTATTGTACTCCATTTGAGGCCCACTACAAATTTCAATTATAATTTTTTTCCAGACAAATCAGATAAAACCCGGGGACGCAACTAAAAACAGGCAAATCCAACATCTTTACCTCATTTAACTGCATATAATCATCGGTATTCTAATGCACACAAGAAAAACAACAGCTTTTTCGTGATTTTGTTAACAAACTACAAGCAATTTCTCTCAAATACCACATGACAAAAGTTGAACTTTTTCTCCTAGCTAGTTCAGTTCAATCTCACAGAACAAGCTGAATAGTGAACATCATCAGTCATAGCTGAGTCAAACCAATAAACCCAAACCCTACTCATCTCCCACCAAAAGCACAAAATATAAACCTACCACAAATTCAATCTCTCTCTCGCTCTTTATAACCGTGGTTTCGGGGCCAGCTTACGGCACCTCATCTAATTCCACGGGATATTCGCCAACCTCCCACCACCAACAACAGGTACCAGGTAACCACAAATTCAATCTCTTATACACATGCCTGAGTTAACAACATTTTTTCCGTAGTTTCATCGACCAAATACAAGTAAATTCTCTCGAAACCCCGCAAAATGAAAGCCGATGTCTTCCCAGCTAGTTGTAATTCTATCTCATAGATCAAGCTAAACATCATCAGTCATAGCTGAGTCAAACCGATAAACCAAAACCCTAATCATCTCCCACCAAAAGAACAAAATACAAACCTACCACAAATTCAATATCTTATACACCTGCCTGATTATACAACTTTTTGCTTATTTACACTTATAATAATGAAAGCTGAAGTTTTCCTAGCTAGTTCTGATTGTATCTCATAGATAAAGCTGAACATTCATCGGTCATAGCTGAGTCAATCCACTAAACCAAAACCCTAAACATCTTCACAAAATCACAAAATATTAACCAAATTCAATCTCTTACACACATTCCTGAGTATACATCTTTTGCTTATTTACACTTATACTCCTTCTATCCCAATTTATTTTATACGCTTTACTTTTTAGTCAGTCCCAAATTTCACAACAATTTAACTTTAAACTTTATTTTTTACGCTTAACGAAATGATTTATATCCACACAAATATCTTTAGCTTGTTTTAGACCACAAAATTCAAAAATCTTTTCAGATTTCTTAAATTTCGTGTCCAGTCAAAATACGTCATACAAATTGAGACAGGGAGTACTAATAAACGAGATCTGACAGAAACTGATTGGAAAAACGTTGAAATCTATCAATCAACTACGCCGCAATCTCAAATAAGCTGAATCGGCTATCCAAATCCTCAATATCCATTACGCTTTTATAATTCGAGAAAAAATCATTTCATAACGAAATATTAAGCAAAAACAGAAGAAAAATAATAAATATTGAGCTCAAATTAACCTTTTGGTTTGCTTATGAATCTAAGATTTGCAGAGATGAAATGAATCTAAGGCGATTTTTGCTTCACTCGCCGATAGCACACCTTTTTTTTCTGAGAGATTTTTGAGAAAATCACGAATCGCAGATTTTCTACCCACTGAAGTTACAATTATTACACTTTGCACCAAGAAAAACACTAGTAATACACTTGTAATGCCCTTACTTTAGCTTTATTTCTATATTCCTCTCCTCTTTCTCCCTTTTTGTTTTACTTTTTACTATTACTTCTCTTTCTCATTTTCTTTTCATACAGTTCTTTGATACTCATGAGTCATTTGGACATGATTTGAAATTAGTGATTTGAAATTTTGAAGTTGAAATTTTTGTTTGGACGTGCAATTTGAATTTTTTAAATTGTATTTTTTTTCATAGACATAAAAACCTCACAAATTGTGGAAACTATCAAAACTTTCTCAATTCTCATACAATCTTACTAAATAAGCAAATCATAATTCATAACAAAATTAATACACTACTAAAAAGACTTTCTAAAAAAACATCAATTGATCGAACTTTAGTTCAATAAAAATGAAAATTGAACTTGAGTCGTAGTATAACTATTCTTTAATATAATTCTCCCACATGGTATAGACAGTCTATTAATATACTACTAACTTGCAGATCTCTTAATATTTGATAAAATTGTTGGTAAATATGATTAATAAATATATCTACCAACTTATGAATTTTTACGAAAAATAAACTTATGGATCAAGTTTTACATTTAAAAAATTAAAATCATAATTTGGAATCCCAAATCACGATTTAGAATCC
This sequence comes from Przewalskia tangutica, assembly GCA_029844215.1. Lineage (NCBI taxonomy): Eukaryota > Viridiplantae > Streptophyta > Magnoliopsida > Solanales > Solanaceae > Przewalskia > Przewalskia tangutica. The sequence continues at coordinate 154,347,424 of CM056720.1, forward strand.
CAAATCACGTACCTTTTTGGATGATTTGGGATTTCAAATCATGATATGAAATCGCATGTCCAAACGTTGATTTCATCTCATGAGATGAAATCCCAACTAAGTAGGTGTTTGACCTGTAAATTTATATTTTGTTATGAACTATGACTTGTTCATTTGATAATATTGTATGTTGATGGTTTTCATAACTTGAGTTTTTTTATGTCTATAAGAAAAAATACAACTTAAGAAATTCAAATTGTATGTCCAAACAAAACTTCAACTTAAAATGATCATGATTTCAAATCAAGTTCAAACGGCTCCTTGGAACGCTTGACTATAGACTTCGAACACATTTGGTTTATCTAAATTTAAGTTAATTGTTAATATTGTACTCATTTGTTTTTTCAAAATTTAAGTTAGTTATTCACAACTTTAGTACTATTTTGTTAAATTATTCACAAGTTATGTCGGTTTGACATAATTTGCATGTGTTTAATTATTCATAAGTAATGATGAAAGCGCTATAAGTTTTGTACGATCCTCATTCTTCTAAACCTTGCTAATTGCTCACAAGTCGTGTCGGATTGTCAACACTTGCCTGATTTTAATTATTTACAAGTGAAAAGCGGGAAACTTTAGTACAATCTAGATTCTCTTATTTTATTAAATGTTTACAAGTCTTGATCGAATTGTTAGAATTATCTATGTTCAATTATTCACAAGTTATGACAGTGCGACATGGCTTTAGTACAATCTTTATTCTCCTATTTGTTAAATTATTTGCAAGTTTTGTTGGATTAAAAAGACGTGCTTGTGTTGTAACACCAAGGTCAATTTTACACAAATTCCATAAAACATCGACAAAACTTAAACAACGTCCCACAAACTGTCATATTTGGACAAATTTAGCACCACTAGTTTCAAGAAATTGCACGGTTTTGCCTTCAAATGAACCGACCTTTAATTTTTGTCCCTCAAATGAAATTTATGCCTTCCGAGGCTTAAGTTTTTACGGGATCCGGCACAACTTGTATCGGATCCTGTAAAGAACTTATGCCTCAAAATACATAAGTTTCATTTGAGGGCAAAAATTAAAGACCAGTAAAGTGCAAATGACCCTACTAGTTTCATTTCATCCACTATAAAAGCAAATTCTAGTGGGCTTTATCATGGTTTTGTTACTTCTGTAGCCTACTTGCAACTGCTCACATTTCATGGGCCGGTCCATGAGAACACTCAAGTGAAACTTAACCAAAATATCAGAAAGGGCCAACATGGACGAAAATGGGTGAAATTTAATTATAATCACTTTCCAGCCTCTATATTTGAAAAAAGAGTCACTATCTGTGGTTAAAACTCAAGCTATTCACACTTACTAAACCAAATTAAATAATAAAAAAACTTACTAATAAAATATTTTAAATTGCATGGTAGACCACAAATCTCAAACTCTAATCTAAGTGTCATTATCATCTTGTTTTCTGTTTGTAAAATCTGCCAACCTCAGTGTATAACCATAACTCTACAACATGTCGATGTACTGCACATGTTTTGCATTGACAATTTCCCCAAAATGAACTTCGTTTCAACTCATGGATCATATGCATATGCCCAAAATATAAGTGTAGATAGAGTAGATATGTGTTTCAAAATCACCGACCTTAAATTCTAACTGCCTGAAAGTTTGGAAGGGGAATCAGGGTGGAATTTATAGTGTTAGTTACAAGTTCACATGAACCCAATAATTTTGTATAAATTCTATAGAGTCGTTTGGTTTGAGTACATGAATAATTAATCCCAACATAAATTTTTGCGTACGATGTTTGGTTGAGGTATACAACAACAACATATCCAGTGAAAATCCCACAATGTGGGGTCTCGGGAGGGTAGACTGTACACAGACCTCAGTTTCACTTTGGTAGATAGAGCGGTTGTTTCCGGGAGACCCTCGGCTCAAGACAAAGCATAATCAGGCAGAGCAAGCAAAACAAAACAAAGTAAGAGAAACGATCGGACTCATACGAGAAATTAAAGCATTATGGACATGTAGATAGTAAAAAATCAAATACGCAATGGTAACACATTCTAACAATAGGAAGCAAAAGCTTGCACAACTAAATAAGATAAATAAATTAGACTAAAGAACACATAGCAACAGGAATCAAACTACAGAGTATTATAGAACAATAATGCGTCTATAAGTGTGACAAGCTAATCGAGCCTACAGTAATAACACTACACTATCATTTTGTAAGCGTAAAAAAGACTACACTCGACTACCTACTACCCTTCTACCCTAATCTGTGTCCTCCACAACCCCCTATCTAAGGTCATGTCCTCAGTAAGTTGCATCTGCGTCATATCACATCTAACCACTTCTCCCCAATACTTCTTTGGCCTACCTCTACCCCTCCTGGACCCGTCCATAGTCAACCTCTCACACATCTGCACTGGAACATCTGTGTCTCTCCTCTACACATGTCCGAATCATCTCAACCTCGCTTTCCGCATCTTATCCTCCACCGAGGCCACTCTCACTTTATCTCAGATATCATAATTCTTAATTCTATCTCTCCTTGTATGCCCACACATCCATCTTAGCATCCTCATCTCCGCAACTCTCATCTTTTGTATGTGCGAAGTCTTGACTGACCAACACTCTGCCCCATACAACATAGTTGATCTAACCACCGCCCTATAGAACTTGCCTTTAAGTTTAGTTGGCACCTTTTTATCACACAAAACTCCACATGCGAGCCTCAATTTTATCCACTCTGCCCCAATATGATGTGTGACATCGTCATCAATCTCTCCATTTCCTTGGATAATAGACCCTAGGTATTTGAAGCTTCTTTTTTTAGAAATGACCTGAGTACTAAGCCTCACATCTACGCCTGTCTCGGAATCGCTCCCGTTGCTGAACTTGCACTCCAAATATTCTGTCTTGGTCCTACTCAACTTGAACCCTTTAGACTCCAAAGTTTGTCTCCAACCTGTTAAGATCATGAATATATATATGTTCGTAAATTTTAAATTTTGAATTCGCTCATCCGGATAAAGAAATTTGAAAGCGAGGTTTGAACTGTCAAATCTTGATGTATCTTAGTCAAGAAATAGGACTACATGTCCAAATGACTAAACTATTACTATCATATTATTCTACGCATGCATGATGCAACTACTTTTTCTTGGTGTACACTTGGCTGTTTATATATTGATGTAGCAACTGTTTCCGCAAAATAAATCCATGTAAATTAAAGCCTAACCACGTAAAGTCCTTATAATAGAATTTAATTCTAAGATCTCTAATCATCTTAATTAATTCCTCGTGAAAACATCAGATTTCCTTTTCCAACTTGTTTTCCCGGATCATTCTCAATCATGCAACAAGGCCAATCATCAACAGAAATTACTTATTAATTTGTTTACACCAAACTAAATACTATATAATTTAACCATAAGAATCACAAATCAAAGTGAAATGCATATCATTAGCCATAGTTAAGCCAGCGATAAAAAAAATGCGTGCAAGAGAAATTTCTTGCAATCATTCATTTTTTGTTGGTATAAGCTTTTCCGTTAATTAACTTCTGAAAGTATGTAATTGTCGATCTCATTTAAAAGTTTAGGTTGTTAAAAATGGTACACTTTCAATCACTTACATTATTTATATTTTCAACACGTTCTCTCACAAGTACAAGTTATGAGTCTATGTGCAAACCCATTATAAAACAAAATTCCACGTAATTGACACCTAAAAAGATCAGACCAACAGGTAAGGGACATACAGAAACATAATGTAATCACATAACTAAAATTGTAATTTGTCTAACGGCTTAGTTCCCCAGATTGCACTATTTTCTTGTCATTGAATTCTGTCGTAATTTTCTGAGGGATTCTACGTAGGAAATTTTTCCGACAAGCCGTTTTTCGATGGAACAAAATCATTCGATAAGGGTTTATAGGTTTTCCTTACTTATTAAAAACAATGAGAATGAGTTATTCAAATTATTAGCATGTGTACCAAAGTGTATATTTACCATATTTTGTATTGTCTTAGAATTGAGATTCTTATTATAGAAGGATTCAACATTGTACACCTATATATATTTGTATTAATGAGAAAGATTCCACGGAAGAGAAGGGTTGCACGAAAATCGACGTGGGGCTCGAATATCGAGGAGAGATTGGCCGAAAATTTGAAGGGGGAAAATTCAACTTAGAATTTTGATACCATGAAAGAAATAATCTCTTAATTATTTTCATTAATAAAAGAGAATATATACAATTTACAATTTTCATAATAGAAAAATCTTATTCATATTCTAATACCAACACCCTATTCTAGTTCACTACAAGAAATCGCGTCTAAGAGGGCGACTACAGTCGCCCTCTTTGGATGAAATATCGCCCCCTTAGATCAAAGGGGGAGATTTTTAGTCGGTCTTCAAGTCGTCTTATTACGTCTGTTGTCTTAGATTAAGAAGGACAATTTTTTAAGTCTCCCCCTTTGGTAAGGACCAAAGAGGGGGACTTAAAATCGTCTTTTTTGATATCCTTCAAAAAGGGCGACTTAAAATCAGTCGCCCTTTTTGAGATCTATCAAAAAAGGGCGACATAAAATCGTGTCGCCCTTTTTGAGATCCATAACTTGTCTCTTAACGTTAATACCTTTCTATATTAATTAGGACTATTTAATATTTAGCCTTTTGTACATAAAAATTGCACGTTAATTTGTCCTTTGCTTTTTATACACAAGCAAGGTATTATTGTAAATTGTAGTAAGAGTTTATTTCAAAGTTAGTACACGAAAGAGCCCCTAAAACGTGAGTGATGGATGAAGCATAGGTTGATTGGAGTAAAATAGATTTGTAATTATCAATTACAAAACTTAACGTGAGGTATTTGCTCTAATTTTTATAGACAACGTTACTCAATACTTGTAACTTAAGTAGACTTCCCTTTGCTTGATAGATTTTACTGAAATGTACATACACTGATCCAACACATTTTTTTTTTTAAAAAAAGCTACTAATACAAAAATGGGTTAACGAAAAATTAACTATTTTTACTTAGGACAAAAAAGGGGGAAGAAGGTATGTTACCATCTAAAAGTGCGTTTTCAAAAGGATATATTCCTCCTGTCATAATTTATGTGACATAATTTGATTTGATATAAATTTAAAAAATAAAATTGACTTTTGAAATGTGTATTCTAAAGTAAATCCGGCTATAAATCATTTTATTAAGGGTAAAATAATATTTTAAAGTTAACTTAATTCTAATTTTAGAAAGGTAACATCGGATTCCAGTTAATTGGATCCGAAAAATCCAAAATGAAAACAAAACTAGTACTCCTTTTAATTCGGACCAAAAATGACGACTTTTTCAAGTTGCCTCTTTTGATCCCAAGTCGCCCCCTTTGGTGAAATTAAAAAGGACGACTTTTCAAGTCGTCCCTTTTGGTCCAAATCAAAATGGGTGACTTCAAAAAGTCGCCCTTTGGTGAACTTAAAAAGGGCGATTGTATGTCGCCCTTTTTGGTACTAACTAAGAGGACATTTTGAAATCTCCCTTTTTGGTTTAAAAAAATCTCCATCTTTGAGGCGATTTCTTGTAGTGGTTGTACAAGAATTATATAATTATGATAAATGTATAATACTAATTAATACAAAATTTATGTTAAAATATTTACACTATTTGAAGACCAAACCGTGATATACACTTATGGTAAGAAATAAAAACTACAAAATGATATTTTTTATATAGTTTTTTCAGAAAGGCGGGAAAAAGAACTTCCAGGTAACCTCATCTAATATTTCACTAATTTGAATTACTATTTTTTTTTTTCAGTTTGAGGTATAAGTTTAATTTCAACAAACAATCCATTCGAGTTTAGGAATAATATTAGATAAAATAAAGTAAAAGATAAACATATAATTGGTTGTTGAAGCAAATAATAGGAATTTGTTAACAATATTATATAGGATTATCAAATTTAATTACATTCAATAGAAGCATTAATCCAATTATTTAGATGATTTATATGAAATAGCATAGTCAACGAGAATTCATATAGCGTTTTCCATAACATTTTAGAACTGAACGCACAATAAATTGTTATGTAAGAAAGAGCATAATTGATCATGACCCTTTTTCAGTTTAACCTTATCACGGTTATTAGCGAATATTATTCAAATATTCACAGTATATATTGTATTTATTATTCCTGTATATTTAAAGTAGTTTAGAATTCTTACTCTATTAGGAATCACCTTTGTACAATTATATATATTGTGATTAATGAAAAATATTCGCTAATAACGAGCTCTCCCTGTAATTTTATGTTGTCATGCAATCCTAGGCATAGTATAAGTAATTCAAGACATTATTTTATAAGTTTAATAGTTGGTGCCTGATTAAGAATGACACGTGAAACAGAAAATTATAATTATTTCTACTAAAGGTAACACTAATTAAGAATATGTTTCAAGAATAGTGAATCCCGGAGCTAGAAGCAGCATGAGGCATCAACAACAAAATCTAGTCGATAATATTAATTCATTTCTTTTATTTATAAGTGGGGATTAATATAGTTGATCCCTATTTATTTAGAATTGAGGGGTAGTTTTTATTGTTATGTTAAATTTAGCGTGTTAATAATTAATTCTTATTATGAGTTTCAAAATAATTATGGTATTCTAATATTTAATATTTATATTTAAGTACTATATTGCACTTTAAATTCTATTATCTATTTGTAATTTTTATTTACATACTTCCATTTTTAAATAATTTTTATTTATATATATTGACTAAATGTCCATTTTAGTAATTCTACATTCAAAAGCCAAACATAAATCAATTATAACAATCACTTTTACATTGTTGCATCCAAACATAAATCAATTCTACCAGAATTAATTTTGCCCACCGCTAATCCAAACACACCCATGTATATATATTTGTCAATTACATGAGAATTTTGGAGCAATAAAATTGGTTGAATGACCGGCTAGAGAAGTTAATAATTTGTAGAAGGAATAGGAAGGCAAAAGTAATACTTAATTGGCTCATAACTTCTTATAATTAATGGTAATTAACTTTTACATAGAGAACTTTTCATTTTCTATACTTTATTGCACTCTTATTGAATATCTTATGTAGCTAATAAATATAAAATTAATCCCAAAATAATTAAAAGTCTTTCTATTTTTGCATCAAGCAACAAATTTCTTACACACGAACCTTTCTTTATTGCATACTAAATGGACAACCGGAAAATGCAATTATAAAATGAAAAAGTTGGGAGAAAAAATAGGAAGAAGTGGAGTATTAATATTGAGCCATTTAATATTGATTTAAGGATACATAAAAATAGGAGGAAAAACAATAAAAATAGAGAAAAGTTTTTTTAAAAGGAGAAAAAGATAAATACGATTCTATGTAATAGAAAGGTGTCAGATCACATTGTTTATGTCTAAGCTTTATATTATATATATATATATATATATATATATATATATATATATAGATAGATAGATTGATATTAATTTTAGAAAAGGATAATTAATTAGAAAAAATTGGTGACTTGCTATTATAGAATAATGTCACTTGATGGTGTAAAAGAGGAATACATTGACAGTGCACCAAACTTAAACTCATGAATTTATACAGTTAACAATCATACACTTTCCGCCGCCTCCACCATCGGACAACCACCAACATCGCAGTGGCCAAGGTGGTGGCAAAGGTCGCGGCAACGGCAAGAGTGGCCGAGGCCGCGGGCATGGCGATAAGGGCACTGTCACCCTTGCTTAAACTCATGAATTTATAAATAAGTTTTTTTTTCTTTGTAAAATAAATTCTTCCTATTATTCTCAAGAGTATGACAACATGTGAAGAAGTTGAAAAGGTGGTGGTAGGAAAAAATTAATTGCGAGTAAAATGGTGAACTAATCCAGCCCCGTTTGACACTAAAATAATACTCCATTACTATCAATTTTTTATTTGCATGAGCAAACAAATTGAACAAGAAAGTTATGAGATGCTTGTTGAAAAAACAATATTGATTAAGCTCTTAAAGGAGAAAGTAAACCCATTAATAGAAATGTACAAATAGTAATATATTCCGGAAACAATCGTTCTACCTATCAAGGTGGAAGTGAAGTCTGTGTACATTCTATCCTCCCTAGACCCACATTATGAGATTTCACTGGGTACATTATTGTTGTACAAATAGTAATATATATTTACTTTCAGATAAAGGAATTAAACTTATTTACGATAGTTCTAGCTAGTTTCTTCACGAAAAATTGAGGCTATTCTAGTTACGTGACTAAAGTTTGTTCCACGTTGAAAATTGTTGTGGTGATTAATTTTAAAAACTTTTGAGATCAAGGTTCAAATCGTAACAGAGATTAAAAAAAATAATAGGTGATTGTTTCTGCCTAAGTCTTGGTACGGTGCGTGAAATCACCCGGTGGCTCGTGCTGACGGGTGAAATATTAAAATAACTAACAAGTATTCGGTAAAATAATTTAAATGCGTCCGATCTAACCATTATAAAAATAAAGCAAATAAAAAGTTTGCTCCGTCATATAATAGATTTTTTTTTTGTTGCAACACAAGCTCTTAAAATAAAATTAAGACATCCTAATCAAAGCTAGCTGATTGTATTCATTATGAAAAAGGTCAGGCATGACATGATCAACTCATGATTAATGTCAAACTCTAGATGGTTTATTTTTTTAATTACATTTATCACATAAATGATCGCAAAGCAATAACGACTAAGCTTAAATAGCTTTTGACTTCTTATGTATGTCTTAATTTATCTTAAAGACTTAAATAGCTTTTGACCTCTTATAATATGTCTCGATCTATTTCTTTAATGTAATATTCTCCGACTTACAGTAGTTTATTCATAAGTAATGATTAATTAATTAGTGGCGTCAAAGATGTGTCTACACTCAAAAACTTGTGGATTTCACGTGAAGGCAAAGTAATACAAGGGAAAGAGTGTCCGTTTGGTACGTCGCAGTGGATTATATATTTTTATATTGGACTGTACTGTATTGTAATAAATTAAACTGTATTAATATATAATGAACTGTATTGGAGTATTAATATATAATGGAGTGTATTTTTTTTTGTATTTTTTATTTTTAATACAGTTCAGGGGAGATCCATCTACTAGATGAGTCTCAAAAATGACAGTTGGACTGTACAGTCCGGCTGAAAATGTACACCTCTTTAATTTTAATGCTACGTCAGAATCTTTACTTATGTCAAAAAAAAACATCTCATATATAACCAATTTTTTTTGCTTCGTCCTATATGTTAATCTGTATTGACTGGTTTGCATTTGCAAACCATGACTGATACTATCGTGTAAAGAAGAGAAGAGAGAAAGGGGAGAAAAGAAAGGAAGGAGAGAATTGTGAAAGCTTTTCTTATTTTCATATGCAAACAGAGAGCACTATGTGCTTATTTATACATGTGTAAAAAGATCAGCCCATCTAATAACTTAACAGCTTCTAGAACCTACTTTAACAACTAACAACTTCTAACAACTTGATTTAACCACCTAACAAACTTCTTTAACCACCTAACAACCTTCACCATGTGGTTAATCTAATTAATCTGGAGGAATCTCAACCCCCCTCCCCCAAGCTAGGTGCTAAGAATAGATTCTCCACACCTAGCTTGGACAATAGATAAGAGTGTTGACCTTGTACCAAGATCTTGGTCATAATATCAAGCTGTTCAGCAGTGGTAATATGCAAAGTAGACACCAACCCTTTCTGCACTTCTTTCGGATGAAATGAAAATCAATCTCGATATGATTTGTACGTTAATGAAACAACGGATTGGCAACGATCTAGATGGCTGGTTTACTGTCGCAATAAACTGGAATAGGCAATCGCAGACAGACAATGAGCTCAGCAAACAAACTAGAAAACCATACCACCTCAGCAACAATTGATGCCAAACTTATGTACTCTGCCTCAGAGCTCCTGGAGACTGTGTGTTGTTTCTTGGACTTCCAAAGATAAGAGATGACCCAAAGAACAATAGATAACCCGCAACTGATCTTCTTGTACTGAGGCACGAAGCCCAATCAGCATCACAGTAGGCAGACAACTCAGTAGAACTTGCTGCAGGCATGAATATGCCCATGCCTGGTGCTTGTTTTATGTATCTGACTACTCTCTCTGCTGCTAGCATATGTGACTTCTTCGGATGTTGCATAAATTGGCTTAAGCTCTGAACTGCAAATGTTATGTCCGGCCTGGTATTGGTCAGATATAACAGTCTTCCAATAAGCCTCTGATAGCCAGAAGAATCATTCAAGAGAGGATCTTTTGCTTCAGCTTCACTGCCAGGGCTCCTAGTCTTCCTCAGGTGTTGATCATACTCAGTCGTGGTCATCTTAAGATGCAACTCCATTGGTGAATTAGCAGGCTTGGCCTCTGTCAACCCCATATCTGCAATCAGCTCCAATGAGTACTTCCTTTGATGCATCACTATCCCACTCTTGTTCCGAGCAAACTCAAATTCCAAGAACTATCTCAGCTTCCCTAGATCTTTGATCTTAAAATATTGTTGCAGAGCTTCCTTGGTCTCTTTAATCATTTCTGCATCATTTCTAGTGATAAGTAGATCATCCACATATATCAACACTATCAACACCCTGTCATTGTCCTTTTTGTGAGCAAAGAATAATCTAAGTAACTTTGTTTAAATCCAGCATCCATAAATGCAGTTGTCAACTTGATGTTCCATTGCCTTGAAGCTTGTTTTAATCCATACAATGACTTCAACAATCAACAAACTTTCCATTGTTTATGATTGAAACTTGAAGGCAAACTCATGTATACTTCTTCTTTAATGTCTCCTTGCAGAAATGAATTGAAGACATCCATTTGATGGATAATCCATCCCTTAGCAACAATAATTGAGATAACAGATCTTACTGTCACCATCTTCACCACAGGAGAGAATGTATCTTGATAATCAACCCCTTCCTTCTGATTATATCCTTTCGCCACTAGTCTTGCTTTGAATCTTTCCACCTCTCCTGTGGCCTTATACTTGATCTTGTATACCCACTTACATCCTATGGTCCTTTTATGATCTGGCAAGTCTACTATTTCTCAAGTCTTGTTGTCTTCCAAGGCTTGAATGTCTGCCTTCATGGCTTCCACCCATCTTTTGTCTGTTGTTGCTTCATTATATGAATGTGGCTCAGATTCTGCTGACATGTTAGCTATAGCATTCTGATAAGATGCTGATAATCCATAGTAACTAATGGCATCTGATAATGGATACCTCACCCCTGCTATCGGATGGATGAAATCCTTCATCCATGTAGGAGGTTTCCTGATTCTGCTGGATCTTTTTGCTAAAATCTGGTTGTTGTTAGGTGTATTTTGTATACGCGTTTGAGTCATTTTTAGTTAGTATTTTCCCATTTTTGTTTAAATAAGTGTCGTGTTAGGGTCGTTTTTCTTTCTTTTGAGTCACAGCGGTTCTAAATGACAAAATGGCAAAAAGAAGCTAAAAGTGGTCAAAAAAGAAGCTCCCGAAGCAAAAATGACGAAAGTTGGCAGATCCGGACGAAAGACTGCAGGACCGCGGTGCCATAATTACTGAGAATCCGTGATTTCAAGACCACTGCCATATTCTCGCAGGATCATGCCGATGCGAGAATTTCCAGTCCAAAATAGAATTGGCAAGGGGCAAAAAGGTCCAAGGCACACATTTTCTACAGCATATATAAACCCTTGGGACAGATTTTAGGGATAGATCTTCTTCTCTTGGGAAAAACACAACACAACGCTTGGCGACTACAATTGGAGACCTAGTTCTAAGTATTATTCTTTCTTTTCTCTATTGTAATTCAGTTCATGTTTGGATTTGTATTAGTTCTTAGCATGTCTATGGCTAGGAGCTAAACACTTTATTAGGGCTTTTCTATTGAATCACTTGAAACTCTTATCATGAATTAATGCATTAGTTTGATTTTCTTCTTCACTTGATTAAGATTTATTCAATATTGGTATGAATGTTTGATAGTTAATTGATCACTAATTATCATAATCTATATGATTTCGAATCAAGAACCGAGAGGAGAGATTTGGATATGTTGTAATTGAATAGACATGGGTTAAACTCGCGGACGAAAGTACCCCGATACTTGTGTACCATTATAGGTTATTGTTCTTAATCCTCATATGTGGTAAAACCTATCATAGAAATATAGAAGGTTTCTGCACTGGGGGTTGAGCGATTATATATCTTAACCGGAATATAAGACAGTCTAGTTAACCGTTATCTTAACATAGAAGAAGAAGTCATTCTAGTTGCATTAAGGATTGAAAATAGTGGATAGTTGAGGATATTGGAAGCCCTAATTCCTTCATAACTGATTAAACCTCAATAATTTAGTTTAATTCTTGCAATTACTCTACTAGTGTTAGATAACAACCAAATCAACTTATCGTTTGTCAAATAGATAACCCATAATAGATGTTCGGTAATTAAAAATCAGTCTCTGAGGACGATATTCGGTATTACAAGACTATATTACTTGTGATGATACGTACACTTGCGTGAGCACGTAGAAATCGGCCTGACACATTTTTGGCGCCGTTGTCGGGGACTGACATACTTCTAATATCGAACCATTTATTCTTAATTCTATTTTTTTTAGAACCCTGTTGCCTTGATTTGTTTGTTGATTTTGATCAATTTCAGGATGTAATTTATGCGAAGAAGAAGAGGAGCAGATACACTTGTTCCTTTTAATCCTGAAATTGAGAAAAATTGCAAGCAGAACAGGCGAAACAAGAAGATATCTGATTTAGTGACCATGAAAAACCAACTGAATCAGAATGGGGCGGACAATGAGGTTCCTGAGAATGTAGGGGAGCCAATACAGGTCCCAGTAGAGAGGAGTTTGGGGGACTACGTTTTGTCCACAGTTACATGTGCACAGACATGCATCAGGCTCCCAGCAATAGGGGCAAACAACTTTGAGATCAAGCCAGCCATCATGAGCATGGTTCAGAATACAGTACAGTTTGGGGGATTGCCATCTGAAGACCCCCACATGCACATTGCCAATTTTCTGGAGTTGTGTGTCACCTTCAAGTACAATGTCATTACTGACGACGCCATTAGATTGAGGCTTTTCCCGTTCTCACTTAAGGACAGATCCAAGAGTTGGTTGAACTCATTGCCTGCCAACTCCGTCACCACCTGACAGGATTTAGCTCAAATGTTTCTTGCAAAGTTCTTCTCTCCTTCAAAGGCAACAAAGTTAAGGGGAGAGTTGAACAATTACTATCAGGTAGATGGAGAGTCGATGTATGATGCATGGGAGTGATTCAAGGATTTGCAGAGAAAATGCCCACATCATGGCATAGAAGTGGATGTTGGTCCACATTTTTTATAATGGGTTAAGTGGTACTACTCGTACCATCATTGATGCTGCAGCTGGGGAGCGTTCATGAGGAAGAGTGTCAATGAGTCACATGAGTTGCTAGAAGACATGGCTGTGAATAATCACCAAGGGGTAGATGACAGATCGGTGAGTAGCAGGAAGACTATGGGCATACATGAGATAGATGTTATCATTGCATTGAATGCGCATGTGGCCCTTTTGACAAAGTAGTTGCAGCAGAACACTATGTCTGTAAATGCAGTCCATATGCCGGTGAATTGTGAGATTTGCGGGGGCCCACACTCTTTTGACAGATGCACAGCGGTGGATCCTAATAATGTGTCCATGGACAAGTTCAAGCAGTGGGGAACTTTCGGCGCCCTTATAACTCCAACACATACAATCCGGGGTGGAGAAATCACCCCAACTTTTTGTGGAGGAATGACCAAGCCCAGCAGTCACCATATCAAGGTAATTACCAGAACCATTAGGCACATAATTAGGCTACATCTTCCCAGCAGTTTAGACCACCTACCCAACAGGAGAAGCCTGATGAGTTGAGAGCAGTATTGCTTACACTCACAAATTCACAGAATCAGTTCATGTCCGAAACAAGGTTCTCTCTCAGGAACTTGGAAAGCAGGTGGGGCAACTGGCGAAGATGGTAAATAAACAGACCGCAGGGTACTCTCCCAAGCAACACAGAGGTTAATTCGAGAGAGCAGTGCCATGCAGTTTGTTGAGAAGTGGAAAGCTGAGCAGTTGCTCCCAACCAAAGATGGTGAATGAGAAAGTGTGAGAAGACTGATGTAGGAAATAAGGGTCACCGAGACCGCCTACAAGAGAGAAAGCTCCACCAGCACCTTTGAGGGAATACACTGACAAAATCTCTTACCCTCAAAGACTCCAAAAGAAGGCCCTAGACAAACAGTTCTCCTAGTTCTTTGAGGTATTTAAGAAGCTCCACATCAATATTTCAAATTCATGAAGGATTATGAGACAGTAGTGCTGACAGAGGAGTCTAACTCCATCTTACAAAAAAAACTGCCTCCTAAATTGAAAGATCCAGGAAGTTTCACCCTGCCCTGCACTATTGGAAGGTAACATACAACAGGGCACTCTGCGACTTAGGGGCTAGCATAAATCTTATTCCTCTATCAGTATTCAAGAGATTGGGTTTAGGGGAAGCCAAGCCAACCACGGTTAATATGCAGCTTGCTGATCGATCCATGGTACACCCCCGAGGTATAGTGGAAGATGTGCTAGTCAAGGTGGGCAAGTTCTTCTTTCCAACAGACTTCTTCATTCTTGACATGGAGGAAGATGAGGACATGCCCATATTTTGGGGAGACCATTCCTTGCAACGGGTAGAGGCCTAATTGATGTGGAGAAGGGGGAGTTGATACTAAGGGTCCAAGAAGAGGAGATGGTGTTCAAGATTTTCAAATCTACCATTGAATTCCAGGCCAACAACAAATGATTTGCGGTGAGCAAAACTGACGCATCAACTCATCAAGAACAATCCAAGGGCAGGGGATCACTGCGACAACGGTGAACCCACAGGTTAGTATGAGTGCTGAAATAAAAGTTGATGAGATGAAAGCTGACAAACAGGTAAATCTTGCTAAACCCGACCATGTGAAAAAGAAGAATAGACTAAGGAAGAGAAAAATAATTTTCAAATGGATGGGTTATGGGGGTAATTTACCCCAGTGATTGAATAAAGGACATACGTCCGGCTAAAAGACGTTAAATACAGTGATACTTGGGAGGCAACCCAATGTTTAAATTATGCAATTAGTTTAACTTGAACAGTCTCACTTGATGGTATTTTTGGGTTGTGTTGTGATGACAGGTGAGGAAATCAAAGACTAAGCACGAAGAAAATGGTGGAAAACACATAATCGGGTCGGCACCGCGGTGCCAAATGTTCAGAAAGGTCACAATACTTTCGGCACCACGGTGCCATTCTGTAGGACCGCGGTGCCTGGACGCGATTTCAGAAAATAAAAATCCTTAAATCCCCAAATCTCTTCCCTCATCAACTCAAACCATTCCCTCTCTCTACAGCAATGAAAGCACCTCCCCCCACCTAAAACTTCCCACAAATTCACCCAAATCCTTCCAACCCATACATACCATCACCAATCCTTGGTTGTTCGCTGTGTTTGTTGTGTTTTTGAGGTGTTGTGTGGTGTCGTTCGCAGTGTGTGGTGTCGTTCGCAGTGTGTGTTGTTGTTGTGATTAATTGTGCTTGGTTGATTGTTGCTGTGAGGAGTTGATTGTTGTTGGGAAACCTTAAGAAAACAAAGGAAATGCTGTCAAAAATTTCCCAACACCTCTCATAATGGCCTCTAGAAAACGAACTGCCCGAGCTACTCCATCTTCATCATCTCCAGACTATGACGTGACTTGATTCACCAATAAAAGTGTGAAGGATTTATATAACAAAATTAGTACTAGAGTGTTGATACCAGAAAGAGACATGGACTACCAGGTCATGCCATTGGATGATGATGATGACTACGAGTCTATCAGTGTAAAATCCGGAAAAAAATAATAATATATAGTTGTTGGTTGGGTTAATAAAAAATACATATATATAAGAAAACAAAGAATAAATTGCATGGGATGGAGTTAGTGTTAAAGTTAGATAAATAGATAGATAAAATGAAAATTAAAAATTAAAAAAAGAAGACAAAATGTATGCTACACAAGGCATTGTGCATGTCACCCCCCCTTCATTTCCCTTCAATCTCTTGGCTTTCCCCCTCCCATAAGTTATACAATCATCTCCACTTATACATTGTATTTACACACAAACAAAGTACATAGCATAAAGGTTAGAAAATCAGGAAAAAACAAGTGAACAAGAAGAGGAAAATTCTGGAAAAAAACAAGAAAGCAAGAAGAACAACAATAAAAGAAATACTACAAGGTGCGTTTTCTCACTCATAAATTTTTGGTAACATCTTTTATTTTAAGTTCAATACATGTTAGAATAATAATTGAGTGTTGAAAAGAAATAACGAGCTTGTGATTGTTTAGACAACTAGTTGCGTCACGAACTTTACGAACGGGTTTCACTGAGTTATAATGGTTAGAATTTGATGAAATTAGAAATAATGGTACACCTCTCTATTATGATCATATATAACCAAAAATGAGGTAAAATGGACATACGGTTTAAAAGTTATCATAGTTCAAAGTTCCTGCCTTAGATTTGGCCGAAATTTGGAAAAAGGCATAATTACGGACTGTTTTTATTGAGTTTTACTTATTTGAATTATATAAAAATTTACATGGTTGTAAATCTCTCTGTTACGGACAGATATAGCTAAATAGAGGTTAAAACGGACTTACGAGTTGAGAGTTATTGTAGTTTGAAGTTGCTGCCTCGGATTCATCGGAATCCAGAAGGGCAGGACGTTGAAACGTAAAACTGTACTAATCCGTGGGAAATATGAAAATTGGTGTTAAATGAAAGTTCTCTATATCTCTGTTGTGGACATTTTGAAACCTTACGTAGGTCTATTCGACTTACGGGTTGAGAGTTATCGTTGTTTAAAGTTTCTGCCTCGGATCTATCGAGATCTAGGAAGGGCAGCGAATAAAAGTGTAAAACGGTACCAAATGGTACAGAATATGAAAGGATGGTTCACATGGAGACGTGTATCTCTCTTTCCTCGTCATTTTGAAATTCTATGGGGCTTGAACTGGTTTACAGATTAGGAGTTATGACTATTATAAGATTTGGTTTTGTTTAATAAATATTTTGCCGAAACAAATTTCATGTGGCTGTTTTGAGGATAAATTTGTGTTAGTTAACCAAAGTAGTTTTAAATGAAATTTGGTACAGTGAAAGATCCTCGTCTTACATTAGTTCCCGCTTGAGAAACACCTTAGTTGGAGTTATGGTTAAAAAGTTATAATCGTTACAAGTATGAATGGCAGAATGTTAGAAAATAGAATATTATTTATTCGATCATCTGAAAAATATGAAAAAGTGAATACGTGTTCACATAAATATATAAATATATAATGGATCGGGTTGCACGCCGCAACAAAACGTAAAGTGAATAAGCATTCACAAATACGTAAACATAATGGATCGGGTTGCATGCCGCAACAAAACGTAAAGTGAATACGCGTTCACAAATACGTAAAAATAATGGATCGGGTTGCACGCCGCAACAAAACGTAAAGTGAATATGCGTTCACAAATACGTAAACATAATGGATCGGGTTTCACGCCGCAACAAAACGTAAAGTGAATATGTGTTCACAAATACGTAAATATAATGGATCGGATTGCACGTCGCAACAAATATGAAAGATGAATACATGTTCACATATATATATAAATATGAAAAGTGAATACGCGGTCACAAATATATAAATGTAACAAACATATGGAAATGCAGGGGAATGTCTTAACGTATAATACGAGATAAAATGAAGTGTTAGTTAAACTGAGAATTTTCTATGAGGAGTTGCTGCATATTTAAAAGTGTTGTAACCTGATATGTTTTTGCAATATGCTTATTACGTTATAATGTGATTGCACTTGGAATATTGTGGTGTTACTTTGAATTGCAGGGTAAGGTTCTCACTCAGCCCCAGATGGCAGGGCTGTGTCACGACCCGGGCCCGTGACTGGTGCCTTACCCCGGGCACCCAAGTAGACATACATCAGAGTAATCAGCGGAATATAAAACAAGACATGAAATAATATGAAATGTGAAACAGTTTATCTGAGAAAAGTTGCCTTACGGCATATATATAAAAACTTGAACACGAACAGTTACATCCCTTTTTCAAACTCTGCCCACAACAAGATTACTGCACTTAAGAATGTTATAACAACAACGACGGACAGGGTTCGCCATACCACGAATAAGTACCTACAACAACAGGGGACTGTACCAAAGATAAGCCTCCGGAGAAACGGAGCTTCCCAAAACGCTGAACTGTGATCCTATGAGCGAGGATCGACGACTGGTGTACCTCTACCTGCGGCATGAACGCAGCCCCCCGAAGGAGGTTGTTGACACCCAATTTTGACCCTCCCGTCCAGTCATTAACTATAAAGTTACACTAATTTTGTAAAATAACTTTTATGATTTTATAATAAAATGCAGCGATAAAACATTAAATACAGGCATAAATAAGCAATTTAATAATGACACCGTGTCTTCGTAGAGTATTAAGCACTTGGAGTCCCGCGCCCGCATTAATTAATTTTAAGCCCTGTCATGATTCTTAATTAATAATAAATACATAAAATAAATAATTTAACATTGACGTCGTGTCAAGTAGCATAGTTGCATTTATTAATACGCAAAGCAATTTCATAACTTATTTCGAATAATAATGCACAATAAATAAGATTTTAAATAATAGCACCGCATTTTGAGTAAAAGCTTTAAACAATTCTTAAATATCATACTTGCATTTAGCATTTAAAT
Source organism: Przewalskia tangutica (assembly GCA_029844215.1). Taxonomy (NCBI): domain Eukaryota; kingdom Viridiplantae; phylum Streptophyta; class Magnoliopsida; order Solanales; family Solanaceae; genus Przewalskia; species Przewalskia tangutica. The sequence continues at coordinate 154,366,321 of CM056720.1, forward strand.
AATTTAATCCAAACTCAATTCAATTTTAATTTAACTTCGCAATAATGCACAATAATAGGATTTTAAATAATAGCGCAAAGATTCTAAGGTATTAAGCATTAATTGAATAAAGACGTCCGTCTTTATTTCTTTATAATAATTTAAACTCAAGCACTAATTAAATAGCACGCCCATTTTATTCCTGTAATAATTTTAACAAAGCACCTAAATAATCTAAGCACAATTTATTGATTTAATTTACTATTAACTAATTAAATAGCACCTAAAACTAATACCTAATTAATTAACCCCTAATTAAAACTAACTCTAATCAGCCCACCTTTTTATCTTCGCCCAGCCCAAATCCGCGGCCCAACACCCGCAGGCCCAGCGCCCCATCCTTATTTCTCCCTTATCGCCAAATTTCACGAGAGAGACCTCATCTTCATCAAACGCTCCCCTTAACCTAGAAAACCCTAAGAACCGCCGCGTGTTCCCTCCCCTTACACACGAATCTCGCCGGATTTTTAGGGGGAAAATCCGGCGACCTTCCTTTCCCATACCAGTACCATGCAAAGTCGAAGCTAACTTACCATAACCTGAATATATCCTTACCATTTACATCATACCACAATAAGCACAAAATCTCTCCAAAATCGGAAACCCATAGTTGGCATAATAAATCTTACACCTCCGAATCATGTAAAGAATCCTACCAAATTCGCATTAAAGGGTTTACCTAATTGGGAACCAACATTGAGGCTATATAAACTCATCTCTATACACTTGAAGATTCATTCGAAAATTGAGAGGAAACAGGCAAGAATCATTCGAAATTAGCATTCTAGAGCGCATAAACCAGAATTTCGAGCTTTTTTTTGAGAAATTTCGTCCTTTCGCATAACCGCAATAAATCCTCCGAGTGAATCGACGACTTGATACGCTGCCTCGGTTCGCTGTCCGGAGAAGGTAAACTCGTCTCCTCAGAATTCTGTTGTATTTGTTCAGACTTATGTGTTTGTGTGTCTTTTCGTGCTAGTGTAATGGTAAATTGCTTATCTCGTTCAATTCGCTGATTAGGTAAATATAAGGTCGTAATGTGTTTTTGTACAATCGCTTAAGCGTATATTAAATTGATACAGATGATTGTTTACGCCACAAATTCATCGCTAAGCTCGCTCAATTAACGTTAATCACTATTAATGTTCGCGACTATCGTGAATGCGCTTTTTCCGAGTTTGTTGTGTGATTGAACTTAGAGTATGTTTTAATAACCATGCCTCGCAGTGTATTGATACATTGTTTAATATTAATCTCAATTACAAGAGATTTCGGATATTAGCCGATCATATTGGAACTAGATAATAATGTCTCAGCGTAGCAGGATCTGTATATGAAACAATCTAGTGTGGAAATTGTCTAAACAAGAAGGAAAGAATATAGAAGAATAAAGATGTCTCTGCCCCCTCCCCCTTGTTATAGATATGATTAAACTGTTGCTTAGGATTCTTATGTTCAGGACTTCATGTCCAGCACTTTATGTCGAATATATCATTGGAAATGATCCAAAATTATTGTCTTTCCGCATATGCAGACTGAATCTTTCCTTTTTTAGTTTAGAAATCATAAAGTATGTTGTTCATGCCCTGGTGTGTTGCTGACTCTTTAGGGATTAATAAACTCGACTATATGTCTATTTTAATTATGTGGGTACGTTGCATCTCTTTAGAAAAATCTGAATCATGGATAATATATGTTGTCTGAATAATGAATCATTGATTACATGAGTATATTGCCTATCCCAATTTCTGTTGTGTGTCCATCATGTTGCTACTCCGAATTATTCCTTCCCCTATGCTGCTTCTATCCTTATTATTACTGTTGGGATTAAAGCCCATATAACGTATATACAACTAGAATCGTTTCTCCGCTTTTTCTTTACCGTCCTTTCAATAATATCGATGTGCTTAGTTGCAAATTACGTGTTTAAGCCAAATGCTTACTCTTACACTTTTGACAAAGTTGGGAACATTTACTAATCCTTATCTTTCTTTGTTACATGAAATGTACCGAGCAACAAAGAGTCTCATAGCGGACTCATAGTGGCAAACGCGAAGACCCACATCTACATGCATTTAGCCCCGCATCAGAAATTCTAAGCCAGAGGCGAAATGACTTCGCCATTCTTCGAGTCATTTTATTATCTTCTACCCCGCCTCCTCATTCATTTATTTATTGTAAATCATTTGTCTAACGCTGCATTAACTAATAGAATAATTGGAATATCTAAACCTTGGACCTCTAGATTAGAAAGCAATTCCCTTTAGGTTAATTATTTTGGACTCACCACATATCGCTTAAGTCATACTAAACTATTAAATTTATTTATCCAGGTAACTGTTCGCAGCTAGCATTTTATTACTAGATTTCCAGCCCATGTTATTATAGGCTCTCATTAACATTTGCATAAAAGCCTTATTTCTCTTATTAAAAACCTCCTAAATATTTAGCATATTATGATATACTGATAAGATTCGTTAAGAAATAAATATATAAATTATCTTTGCACATACAATAATGCAGTTTCAATTAGAACTAGCTTTATATTTTAAAATCTCGCATTTTATGTTAACAAAAATACTTCTTATATTTTACTTTAATACTTTTCAAGATATAAACATGCATTCTTAGCAATAATAATTAACCCTAGGTTTGGCAGGATAACCGCAAGTTAGCGGGTCTTAGAGGGTGCCTAACCCCTTCCCTCTAGATCAATAAAGAGCCCTTACCCAGAATCTCATTGAGTTTAGCAGACCATTAAAATGGAGTTAATGTTTTACTTTAAACTAGTTAAACATTTAGGTGTCCTAATTCACCCAAATTAATTAGGTGGCGACTCCGCGAACCCATTTAAGCACCTCCCTTAGCACTTTTAAATTATTAGCAAACCTTCTCAACCCCTTTGTCCTTTCAAGCCTCTTTTAAATACTCTTTAACATTCTTAGCATTGTTAGCATTTTAATTTTATTTTTTTTAACACTTTATTTAAGCAGGGTTCGCCAGAATAAAAGTCGCGGTAGGAAATGGGCGCGATAGAAATGGCGACTCCACTGGGGACTTCTAAGGCTCTTAACCACAACAGATCTAGGGTTATTATTTGGCATTATTTTTGCATTTTTTGATTTTTACGTGCTGTATTCTGTTTGTTTTAATTGCTATTTGCTTTACTGCTTTCCTTAAACTGGCATTCCGCTCATATTTCTTCCATTCTGGAAAATTCACACAATCACACACTCACGCGCTGGTGTGCTTCGCGCACCCGCAAATTTCTTCAAATACCCAAATTTTAAGAGAGTTGGCGCCTGCGCGGAGTTAGATCGGTTCGTCTGATCAGCCGCGTAGCCTTCTCACTCGAGTTGCCCGCTCGGGAACCTTGCGTCTAGAAAAGCCAAATCTTAGAAACTTAAGATAGAGCTATACCATCCTTATTTAAGGAATGCATACATTTACCCTAGGTGGATCAATCCTTGGCATTGATACCACAATTAGGAAGAACTCCAAATTGGTCAACGGGTTATTATAACCCCGCGGCCCAAAAGCATATTATGTAGATAGTCATGATAAACGAAACCAAGCCTGAAGTTGAAATGCCTAAGTGGAAAATGCGTACTCATTTTTTGTATTATTTCTTTTAGATGGAACCTATCCCTCAGATCAGAATGGTGAATGGGATTCCAAGCAAATTGAGGACATGGTGGTCAAAATTCGACTTAGGTAGTCAGATGGCAATCAGAAGAAGGTTGGGATGCCTCACCTCATTAATCGACATCTCTCCCGACCAGCATTTGGTCAGAGCATTAATCCAATTTTGGGACCCAGATCGAGTTACCTTCAAATTCAGGGATTTCGAGATAACCCCCACATTAGAAGAAGTCAGCTACTTTACTGCTTTAGCATATCACGACAGAAAACCAGTTATCCCGCATGGCCAGTCAGGGAAAAAGCTCCTCCATTATTTGGGTTTGAAGAACACCAAAGAATTGCGTTGCTTTGAAAACAATTGGGTTTCTCTAGACTACCTGTACGAGAGATATGGTTGCCGAGACGGATACAGGTTGTTTAAAAATGAATTTTGCCGATCAGAGACCATCGAGAGTTAGACGTCCTATTGCATTCGCTATGGCTTTCCTAGGGATTCTTTTATTTCCGCTCGAGCATGGAAGGATCAGCACATGCATATGTTCAGTGGTTAGATCGGTGTTCGACGATGTTGGTGGCAAACGACTCACTCTGACGCCCATGATCTTGGCAGAACTATTTAGAGCTTTGAATAGATGCAGAAGGGGTGAATCAAGCTTCTTTGAAGGCAGTAATCTCATTTTGCAGATGTGGGCAATAGAACATTTTTATTAGCGTTCAAATATGACCGATGTGTGTCACAGCGCAAACAACAAGATCTCTACTTTTTATGAAAGAACAAAGCGTTATGTGTCACCAGTCGGCACAGAGGATTGGCACAAGTACTTAGCATCCCGCAATAGCAGTCAGGTTCAATGGAAGTATCCATTGCTTCACATAGTCAAAAGGGTCTACTTGAGACATAAGGGATTGTATTATATCAGACTTATAGGTCTAAAAGGACTACAACCATATGCTCCACCACGCTGCACTGCACGGTTTGGCCATACGCAAGTAATCCCTCTCATAGCTGACATGAGAGCCTCCGAAATTCAATTCGGACCAGAATTCATCGTTCCCGAAGCCAAGCAAATCCTTTATGAATGACATCATATTGACCAAGTGGAAGTTGGGAAGGACCAAGCAGGGGTCTCCCCAGAGTATCAAGCATGGTTTCTAGATCGCATGGAATATAGTTCAGAAGGGGAGCAAGGCGTTGAGGACATTGCTGCAAAGAACATAATGAAGGATAATCAACTCAAGGAGAAGGTCATCACCCCAGACATGTGGGCCCTAATGCACGATGCAGTACGATACTTGGAACAGGCAGGAGTTATACCAAAGAAAACCTGAGCTTCACCACCGCGCCAGCAATTTAGTTATAGGCTTTTGATGTCTTATTGTTATAAATTGCAACTTATTTTCGACTAAAGCATATCAATCTAAAGGCTTGGATTTTTTATCATGATCTTGCATATGTGACGTTTAGGCTTACCTCTGGCATAAAGAGGCCCCCCTGCATATTAGGAAACGTTTGAATGTGCTACGTGCAATATATCTGCTACATACTTGCAAATTATGCGCTTTATGCTAACACCGTTTGTTGCATTTTTTAGAAAGATTTATCATCTGCCCCAAAGGTCGGTTCGTATTTGACTCAACAATGTCGGAGCATCCACACTTTACCAGGTCCAAGGCAAGAAATGATGATATGACTGGCTCGGGGACGTCTGAGCCAAATGGTTTGGGAATTGTTCCTGTCAGCGAAACAGAACCTTCAGAAGGGAGGAATGTCACCAGTCAGGAAGAATGTATTGCGCAGTTGCTACAACAAATTGCTGATATGCAGGTTGAGATGGAGAGGCTACGAAATCTGACCAACCTATTCATTAGTTTGAATACCCCTATGCCGGAGCAAAGGGCCACTACCTCGCAAACCACCCCAGATCGACCTCCACCACCACATATCTCCCAAAACTCCCCACAAAGACCGCCAGTTACCGACCCAACTGCCCCTCGCCCAGCCAATCATCAACCCCTTCAAAAGGATCCTCCTACTACCCATGTACCCCAGCCCCCACCTACTTACTTCCCCACAATCATCCCTAATCGCCAGGCCGATCAATACCCACGCACCATACCCATTACCAGCCCCAGCAAACCACCCAGACAGCTAACTTATGCAACAGAAACCCATCCTTTTACCGTCCTCGCACTTCACCAAGAAGTGGATCATTACGAAGAAATGGAAAGGGAAGTCCGAGCCAAAATGGACGATGACGTAGCCCGAGAGATTCACACCGGGCGAAGCGTTCGTGGTACGCGATCGACAAAAGATCACGGCGACTAGATTATGAAGATCTTTGCACGCATCCGACGTGGAGCCGCCAGCCGGATACAAGCGCCAAGTTCGATCTATTTGATGGGAAGGGAAATCCCCGTGCACACTTGAGATCATATGCGACAAGCTAATCGGTAGGAAGAACCCAAAGCCATCATGAAGTTGTTCATTCGCTTAACCGGCGAGGCACTAGATTGGTACACCAGCCAGATCCGCGAAAATGGCATACCGGAATGCATCGCCCAAGACTTTGTGAGCGGTTCGATTCAACACAGAAACCGGTGTGGACAGGTTCTATCTAATGAAGTTGGAAAAGAAGTCTACAGAGACTTTCAGGGAGTACGCAATGAGGTGGCGCTCGTGAGGCAAAGAAGGTACAACCACCCATGGTGGAGAGTGAGATGACCACCCTATTCGTACAATCTTTGAAGGATGCAACCTACTATGAGCGGATGATAAGCGTCATCGGGCGGAATTTTGCAGAGGTTGTTAGAATGGGCGACTTCGTAGATTAAGGTATTAAACCGGCAGATTACGACCGCAAAGATTGCAGTAACCAATAAGGCGATTCAGTCAGGGACGATCGGGGGTACTTCAAGGAAGAAAGAGACAGTTTCCCCTTCTATGTTCATACAAGAACGTAAACCCGAAGCATTCATAACATACCAAAACCCATCCTATCAAACCCCATACTACCGCATAAGCAGCCAAAACTTCACACCTCACTATACATCTGCCCCACACCCCAGCTACCACACACAACCCATATATAACGCTTCCCAAGCACCCATTTATCCAGTCCCGCATCAACCCGCCCATCAAGCCCGCCAACAACATAGAGCACCCAATGTGCCCAGACCAAACACGAATTTTGAAGGAAGACCATCCAGAACCCGCACCCCACTGGCTGAACCCATACCCCAGATATACGAAAGATCGCGAGTGTGCTTGATCCAACCAATTCCAGGGAGGATTCCTAGCCCTATCCCAAGATGGTATGATGAGAATAAGCGTTGTGCGTATCACTCTGATAGCCCAGGGCATGACACCGAAAGTTGCTACACCCTCAGGGACAAAATCGAAGAGTTGATCAAAGAAGGAGTAATTCAGCTGAAGGATCCTGCCGTGCATGATAATCCCTTGCCAAACCACGGCAATGCCAATGTACACTTGATAACCCTAGATGAGGAATACAACTTGGAGGGAACCATCCGGTCAGTTCGAAATGAAGGAAGAGCCGAACCTTCTGCTTTCGTCGCCCCTGTCACCGATCCTCGAAAGAAAACAGTATTTGAGTTGGAAAGGGCACCGCCGAGACACAAGGGTTCAATCACAGTTGTTCAGACGCCTGGGAAGAGGCCATCAATCAAAGTGGATCGCAGAGAAAGTGGGAAGCGAGTCATAGAAGTCAGCGCCGCAGTATAACTGTGTCGCGAGGTATTACACACTGTAGGCGCAGCGGGCGAGGCACCGCAAAAGAAACCCGTGACAGAGGTCAAGTCGAGGAGTTTTGGATAAGATGCCACTAAAGAGTATTCCGTCAGAGAGCGCTTAAAGAAAACGCCGCGATATCTCTACTTTCATCGTTAACGCATTCTCGCCACACCGATCGCATTAATGGAGGTGTCAAGGACGCATACGTTCCTGAGGGTACAACAGACGGGAACTTAGCAGCTTTGGTCGGACAAGTACTAGAGGCCCGCAGAATCGCCTTTCACGATGATGAGTTACCTGCTGATGGAGTCAGACACAACCTTGCATTGAATATCACCATCCAAGTCGCAGACAAGATTGTTTCAACAGTGCTGATTGATGGAGGCTCAGCCGTCAACATTTGTCCCATGACGACACTGTTGAAATTGGGGGCAGACTGTAAGAAAATTCGTGAAAGTCATATCAGAGTCAAAGGTTTCGACGGAGTCCATAGGGGAGTCAAGGGCGTAATGGACCTCACACCGCGATCGGACTGCAGAATTCATCAGGAATTTCAAATATCGATATTGCTACATGTTACAACCTGTTGATAGGAAGGCCATGGATCCATGAGGCTGGTGCAGTCCCGTCCACCTTGCATCAGTGCTTGAAGTTTATATGGAATCACCGTGAAGTGGTAGTATTTGGAGATAAAAAAGGAAGCATCAACACTGATTATGCAGTCCTCGCCATGTAGCACGTGAAACGCTTGGATGGTTCGGTTTTTCATATTAATGAGATCAAGAGAGCAAGGTGGTCGACCGCAGCCTACCACGCTTCTCTCAAAATGGTGGCCAAGGAAATGTTAAGAAATGGATACGAGCCCTACAGGTCTTGGAGCCGCATGGCGGGATCACGAGCCTATCCGCTTGTTTGGAAAGAAGGACACTTTTGGTTTGGGATACCAGCCCACTTCGAAGGATTTGATGACCGCGAACCTCCGGAAAAGGGGATATATTCCTCGCGCGCCATTCCGCCTCGAGTCACCATTCGTCAAAGCCTACACCATCCGGATGCCGAGAGAAGACCGGATGATCTTGCAGCAGGTTCCTAACTGCTCATAGGTGACGATGAGGCAGATTGTTGTATGATCGCAGGAGATCACAAGGAGGAGCTCACCATTTGGGATGCAGAGCATGGATACAACCTGAATAATTGGACTTGCACCCCTGTCCTGACCGTCCGAGAAGCTTGCGATCACATTAATAAACCTGTTGATAATGCGAATATGACATGTAATGAGACCAACGAACAAAGTTCAAATGTCGAGTATAACCCCGAAGAACAAGAAGAATGTCCGCAATCAGAACTTAGCCAAGAGCTGGAAAACTTTGAGAATAGGCCTAAACCAAATTTGGAAGAAACAGAGTTAATAAACTTAGGTGATGAGGGAATTGTGAAAGAGACTAGAGTCAGCACCCACCTAAACGTCAAAGAAGAAAGAGCTGATTGAGCTCCTAAAACAATACGCCGACGTGTTTGCCTGGTCATATGAGGACATGCCAGGTTTGAGTACGGACATCGTCGCACACAGGTTGCCTATTGAGCCATCCTATCCCCCCGTAAAACAAAGGTCGAGAAAGATCAAACCGTATACGAGTTTGAAAGTCAAAGAGGAGGTGTCTAAACAGTTCGACGCAAAGGTAATTCGAGTTGCAAAGTATCCTACTTGGTTAGCAAATATCGTGCCAGTAAAGAAGAAAGATGGAAAGGTCCGAGTCTGCGTGGATTACAGGGACCTCAACAGAGCTAGCCCGAAGGATGACTTTCCTCTTCCAAACATTCACATACTCATCGACAATTGTGCGAAGCATGAACTACGCCGCTTGTCGATCGCTTACGGGTTATCATCGATCCTTACGGCGTAAGAGATGCAGAAAAGACAGCATTCACTACCCCGTGGGGGGTGTACTATTATCGAGTTATGCCGTTCGGTCTCAAGAACGCGGGCGCCACCTACATGAGAGCAATGACTACCATCTTCCATGACATGATTCATAAAGAAATTGGGGTCTATGTGGACGATGTCATCATCAAATCGCGAAAAGCAGAGGGCCATTTGGCGAACTTGAAGAAATTTTTCGAACGACTAAGACAAGATAATTTGAAATCAACTCGCAAAGTGTGCATTTATGCGTTCCGCAGAAAGTCATTGGTTTTATAGTGAGCGGGAGAGGGATCGAGCTAGACCCTCGAAAATAAAAGCCATCCAAGAGTTACCTCCTCCAAAAAGCAAAAATGAAGTGATGAGCTTTCGTCGCCTCAACTACATCAAGAGTTCATAGCCCGCCATCGTGATATGCGAGCCGATATTCAAATTGTTGAAAAAGGACGCAGCTACCAAATGGACAACAGATTGCCAACATGCTTTTGACAGAATCAAAGAATACCTCTCTAATCCGCCAGTTCTAGTACCGCCGGAACTGGGGAGACCTTTGCTACTCTATTTGTCAGTGTTATAAAATGCTTTCGGATGCGTGTTGGGGCAACACGATGAAACAGGAAAAGCGAGCGTGCCATATACTATTTGAGTAAGTTCACAAAGATACGAAGTCGTTACATTCTGGCCGAACGCATTTGTCACAGATTAACTCGGGTCGCCAAGTTCGGACATTATCTATCAAAGATACACTACTTATCTTATTTCGAGGATGGATCCACTTAAGTATATCCTTGAAAACCCATGCCCACCTGAAAACTAGCAAAATGGCAAATTATGTTGAGCGAGTTTGACATCGCTTCACGCCACGCAGAAAGTCGTAAAAGGACGTGCATTAGCCGATCATCTTGCGAGAACCCTGGCCGATGAGAGTACGAACCCTTCTGACCTATTTTCCCGATGAAGAGGTATTGTTTGTCGGGAAGATATCTCGAGGATTACCCGGATGGAGGATGTTTTTATGGAGCGCAAACCGCATGAGTCGGCGACGGAGCGCTTTTGATTTAAATAGTCAGCATTATCCGATCTCCGCGAAGCTCAGATTTCCATGCACCAATAATATGGCAGAATATGAAGCTTGCATATTGGGGCTCAGAAAGGCCGTGGATATGAACATACAAGAATTATTGGTCATAGGTGATTCCGATTTGCTGATCCATCAGGTACAGGGTGAATGGGCCACCAAGAATATGAAGATACTCCCTACCGCTGCGTGAAGGAATTACGCAGACGGTTCAAGAATATAGAATTCGTGCATGTCCCGAGGATCCGTAATGAATTCACGACGATTGGCAACCTTATCCTCCATGATTCAACATCCGGACAAGAATTACATCGATCCGATCACGGTGAGCGCTGGAACAGCCGCTTATCGCTTCTCATATAGATGAGGAAATAGACGGGAATCCATGGTACCATGACATCAAAAGGTACCTCAAAGCAGGAGAGTATCCAGAAGGCATAACCAACATGCAGAAGAAAACACTTCGAAGATTAGCAAACCATTTCTTTTTGAACGGGAGATCAGATACAAGGACTCCGCATCTAGGCTTACTAAGATGTGTTGACGCCAAGAGGAAAGCTAGTAGAGGAAATACACGGGGGAACATGTGGACCTCATATGAACGGCTTCACTTTGGCGAAAAAGATTCTGCGAGCAGGTTATTTTTGGATGACGATGGAAACAGATTGTATTCGTTTGTGCGTAAATGCTCGGCAGCGTGCGATTCACGGCGATTTGATTCGAGTACCTCCGAACGAACTCAATGTGACGAGTTCTCCTCGCCATTCGCATTGGGGCATGGATGTCATCGCCCTATCGAACCACCGCTAAACGGGCACGCATTCATCCTCGTAGCAATTGACTATTTCACTAAACGGGTAGAAGCATCATCACACGCATCGCTGACGGAAGGTGGTAGTCGACTTCGTCGCAACAACATCATTTGCCGATTCGGATTCCCGAGTCAATTGTAACCGACAACGGAACCAACCTCAACAAGAACTTGACGCGTGAGATATGTGGAAATTTTAAGATCACTCACCGTAATTCCACTCCATATCGGCCTCATTTAACGGCAGAAGAGAGGCAGCCAACAAGAACATCAAGAGGATATTGCGCAAGATGATCAAGAACTACAAACATCGTACGAATTTGCCTTTTGCACTTTTGGGTTATCGCACCACAATCCGGATTTCTACCGGCAACGCCGTATCTTTCGTGTATGGAATGTGTCGCTACCAGCAGAGGTGGAAATACCATCGCTGAGAATCATCCGGTTCGAGCCGAGCGAAGCCGAACGGATACAGGATCGCATGAGCAATTGATGTTGACGATTTAAAAGGTTGAATGCAATCACGGGCGCTTTATCGTAACGTAATGGCTAGAGCTTTTAACAAGAGAGTAAGGCCAAGGTTATTCAAGCCGACAATTGGTTTTGAAACGATATTTCCGAATCAAAGTGAAGCTAAAGGAAAGTTCGCACCTAATCGCGCGGCCCTACATAGGTTCATCGAGTATTAAGTGGAGGGCTATAATCTTAGCCGAGATGGATGGCGAAGTATGGCCTAAAGCTATCAACGCAGATGCAGTGAAGAGATATTACGCCTCAGAGTAGTTGTTTTCCATGTAATCCCCTTTACATTGTAAAAGCCGCATTCCTGCTGGGATATGCATAGAGAGCCCATATGGTCTCGCCACGCAAATTAGAAAGCCTTTTACTTGTAATCAACTACGTTATGACACGATTCCTGGTGATACGTAGCGCCTACATCGCCGGCCCCTTTAGAAAACCTCATAATTCTCCATTTGTAATTGGAACTACGTTAGACCTGATTCCCTTGGCGGATACGTAGGCGGCCACATCGGCTTCGGTCCCACCTTTTAGAAAATCCCAATTTCCCTTTTGCTTGTAAAATGAACTACGTCATGACCTGATTCCCTCATGGGGATACGTAGGCGGCCTAAATCGGCTTCGGTCACACCGTCAGGAATCTTCCCATTTATCTGCATGCAACAAAGGTGTTTGGGTTATTCCAAAAGCGATATGAGCAATTCCCGCCGAAGTTAAGTTCTGCCCACGCGCCATATAACGAAACTGAGACAATTTTGCGCACCATGAAGAGGGCAATAACAAGGACTCCAAAGGATGTTCGTTTGGTCAAAATACGTGTCATATTCGGCAAATTCGACGAGGCTTTTACCTTTTTTAACGCATATCATATAAATGTTTATTTCTAAAAGATGTTTTGTGCATACTTCATGAAAACATTTCGTTTTGGAAAATGCTTTTGGAACGCTATTAAACATCTCAAAGAGGTCGACAGGGTTGTAAGTCCAAACAAAGCTGTGCACGCGACATCAAGGGACAAGGCGGCGGTCGATACGAATCGACCCCAAAAAACTCACAAATTTTCTTTGAGCGTGTCTTTTCATATTAATGTATGCAGAAGTGCAATAGCAGAGGCGTAAAATACTACAAAGGTTTCTTCAGATAGCGTATAAAAGCAAAGAAGCAATGAAAAGCGGCATCAACAATCACGGTCAAAGTTCGTAGTTCCGCAACAAAACCTAGCGATCAACTCGTATAAAGTCAATTGGCAACTCGCAGATCGCGCCTAACAAAGGCATCATGACAATTCGGCATGGCATTTAGCATGTCCGTGCAAGGACAACATCTCAGTATTCATCTGGCGTATCAGGGACGACATCTCTACCCATAAAATTGCAATTCTCATATGTATTTATCATTTTGTCTAAACAGGTATACACTAATGTTTATCAAGAAGCTTGCAGGAGTATTTATTCTACAGGAGCAAAGAACGATACGCCCAGTAACGACGTTATCAAGACAAAGAAGTCCGAAAACGACGCCAAGAAGAACACGCCCAGTGCAACGACGTTATCGCAGATGTCAAGGCAACGACATCATCGCGATTACGCCTACGCAACGACGCCAAAGAAGAACACGCCCGTGCAACGACGTTATCAGCAGTATGTCAAGGCAACGACATCATCGCGATTGCGCTTCACGCAACGACGCCAAAGAAGAACACGCCCGTGCAACGACGCGACGCGATTGCGGTCCAGTAACGACATCATCGATTGGTTTACGCAACGACGCCAGCAAAGAACACGCCCAGTAACGACGCACGCGATCGCCCACGCAACGACGCCAACAACAACACGTCCAGGCAACGACGTTATCAGCATCGCGTCTACGCAACGACGCCAAAGAAGATTGCGTCACGCAACGACGCCAAAGAAGAATATCGCCCAGTAACGACGCGATCGCGATGTCAAGGCAACGACATCATCAGCATTGCGTCTACGCAACGACGCCAAAGAAGAACACGCCCAGTCAACGACGCGACGCGATTGTGTCCAGTAACGACATCATCAAGATTGCGTTTACGCAATGACGCCAAAGAAGAACACGCCCAGTAACGACAAGATCGCGATCGCGTTTACGCAACGACGCCAAGAAAGATTGCCTACGCAACGACGCCAAGAAAGAATACGCCCGTGCAACGACGCGACGCGATTATGTCCAGTAACGACATCATCGCGATTGCGTCTACATAACGACGCCAGCAAAGAACACGCCCAGTAACGACGTTATCGCGATTGGCCCGTGCAACGACATCATCAAGATTACGCCTACGCAACGACGCCAGAAGAACACGCCCAGTGCAACGACGCACGCGATTATGTCCGTGCAACGACATCATCGCGATTGCCTACGCAACGACGCCAGCAAAGAATACGCCCAGTAACGACGCCATCGCGATTGCGCTCACGCAACGGCGCCAAAGAAAGAATACGCCCAGTAACGACGTTATCAACATTATGTCCAGGCAACGACATCATCAAGATCGCGGTCACGCAACGACGCCAAAGAAAGAACATCGCCCAGTAACGACGCCATCGATCGCTTCACGCAACAACGCCACCAAAGAATACGCCCAAGCAAAGACGCAAAGATTATGTCCAGGCAACGACATCATCAGCATTGCGTCTACGTAACGACGCCAGCAGCAACACGTCCAGGCAACGACGTTATCAGCACAACAAGTTCGAAAATGACGCTATCATCAGCATATCACATCTACGCAAGGATTTATTTCTATACTCGAAATTGCATTTCTTACTCATGCTTTATTATTCTGTTTTAGCAGTTATGCACTAACTCTTTCTCGAGCTTAGTCTACAGGGACAGTTGCAGCAAGGACAACATATCCGCATTCACAATCGCAACACGTCTGTGCAAGGACGAAAGCCACAACGTTACAGCATCGCATCAACACAACAGGCATCGCATTTTTGCAGGATAGCATTTTCTACTCACAACATTACATTTCAAAACGATGATCATCATTTTGCCTTAACAGCATGCACTAACCGCTTGTTAAGTCTTAGTACGCAGGAGCGAGAGCACAACGTGGATTTTCTCTTACAAATAACCGGGCAATTTGTCGGGCCAACCTTCCCAATGAACGGCGTAAGAAATTTCAAACGCTTGGCCCACTCGCTCGCATCACCATAAAACTCAGCACCATAAGCCATAGCGGTACACCCCAGGTTCAAGCCATTTATTTTTATTTTTGCTTTTTGCACCATAGCCCAGTGTCATCATAACTCAACACTGGACAAATTTTGAGCCCGCGTTAGCCCGCCTTGGTGTTTTGACCATGGTAGCGGTCGCCATAACTCGACATCGACTTTGAGTCCGCGTTAGCCCGCCTTGGTGTTTTGACCATGGTGTCCAGTTGTCGCCATAACTCGACATCGACAACTGAGTCGGCGTTAGCCCGCCCGGTGTTTCGACCATGGTAACCCAAAGGTCGCCATAACTCGACATCGGGACGATTTTGATTTTTGCGTCACCTTGTCTACCGCCTAACATTTTTGCAATTCGGAAGATCGAGACAAAATTGGCTATGAGTCAACGTCTTTGTCCGAAGATTCCTCCATCATCTCCATACAAAGAGGGACAGCTGTTGACACCCAATTTTGACCCTCCCGTCCAGTCATTAACTATAAAGTTACACTAATTTTGTAAAATAACTTTTATGATTTTATAATAAAATGCAGCGATAAAACATTAAATACAGGCATAAATAAGCAATTTAATAATGCACCGTGTTCACGTAGAGTATTAAGCACTTGAGTCCCGCTACCGCATTAATTAATTTTAAGCTCTGTCATGATTCTTAATTAATAATAAATACATAAAATAAATAATTTAACATTGACGTCGTGTCAAGTAGCATAGTTGCATTTATTAATACGCAAAGCAATTTCATAACTTATTTCGAATAATAATGCACAATAAATAAGATTTTAAATAATAGCACCGCATTTTGAGTAAAAGCTTTAAACAATTCTTAAATATCATACTTGCATTTAGCATTTAAATAATTTAATCCAAACTCAATTCAATTTTAATTTAACTTCGCAATAATGCACAATAATAGGATTTTAAATAATAGCGCAGCATTCTAAGGTATTAAGCATTAATTGAATAGCACGTTCGTCTTTATTTCTTTATAATAATTTAAACTCAAGCACTAATTAAATAGCACGCCCATTTTATTCCTGTAATAATTTTAACAAAGCACCTAAATAATCTAAGCACAATTTATTGATTTAATTTACTATTAACTAATTAAATAGCACCTAAAACTAATACCTAATTAATTAACCCCTAATTAAAACTAACTCTAATCAGCCCACCTTTTTATCTTCGCCCAGCCCAAATCCACGGCCCAACACCCGCAGGCCCAGCGCCCTATCCTTATTTCTCCCCTTATCAGCAGCCCACGAGAGGAGACCCTCGTCTTCATCAAACGCTCCCCTTAACCTAGAAAACCCTAAGAACCGCCGCGTGTTCCCTCCCCTTACACACGAATCTCGCCGGATTTTTAGGGGGAAAATCCGGCGACCTTCCTTTCCCATACCAGTACCATGCAAAGTCGAAGCTAACTTACCATAACCTGAATATATCCTTACCATTTACATCATACCACAATAAGCACAAAATCTCTCCAAAATCGGAAACCCATAGTTGGCATAATAAATCTTACACCTCCGAATCATGTAAAGAATCCTACCAAATTCGCATTAAAGGGTTTACCTAATTGGGAACCAACATTGAGGCTATATAAACTCATCTCTATACACTTGAAGATTCATTCGAAAATTGAGAGGAAACAGGCAAGAATCATTCGAAATTAGCATTCTAGAGCAGACAACCAGAATTCTCGAGCTTTTTTTTGAGAAATTTCGTCCTTTCGCATAACCGCAATAAATCCTCCGAGTGAATCGACGACTTGATACGCTGCCTCGGTTCGCTGTCCGGAGAAGGTAAACTCGTCTCCTCGCACTCTGTTGTATTTGTTCGCACTTATGTGTTCGTGTCTTTTCGTGCTAGTGTAATGGTAGTCTGCTTATCTCGCTCAATTCCGCTGATTAGGTAAATATAAGGTCGTAATGTGTTTTTGTACGATCGCTAAGCGTATATTAAATTGATACAGAGGATTGTTTACGCCACAAATTCACTGCTAAGCCTGTTCAATTAACGTTAATCACTATTAATGTTCATGACTATGACTGTGAATGCGTCTTTCTGGAGTTTGTTGTGTGATTGAACTTAGAGTATGTTTTAATAACCATGCCTCGCAGTGTATTGATACATTGTTTAATATTAATCTCAATTACAAGAGATTTCGGATATTAGCCGATCATATTGGAACTAGATAATAATGTCTCAGCGTAGCAGGATCTGTATATGAAACAATCTAGTGTGGAAATTGTCTAAACAAGAAGGAAAGAATATAGAAGAATAAAGATGTCTCTGCCCCCTCCCCCTTGTTATAGATATGATTAAACTGTTGCTTAGGATTCTTATGTTCAGGACTTCATGTCCAGCACTTTATG
The DNA here is from genome assembly GCA_029844215.1 of Przewalskia tangutica. Taxonomy (NCBI): domain Eukaryota; kingdom Viridiplantae; phylum Streptophyta; class Magnoliopsida; order Solanales; family Solanaceae; genus Przewalskia; species Przewalskia tangutica. The sequence goes on from CM056720.1 coordinate 154,383,670, forward strand.
TCGAATATATCATTGGAAATGATCCAAAATTATTGTCTTTCCGCATATGCAGACTGAATCTTCCTTTTTTTAGTTTAGAAATCATAAAGTATGTTGTTCATGCCCTGGTGTGTTGCTGACTCTTTAGGGATTAATAAACTCGACTATATGTCTATTTTAATTATGTGGGTACGTTGCATCTCTTTAGAAAAATCTGAATCATGGATAATATATGTTGTCTGAATAATGAATCATTGATTACATGAGTATATTGCCTATCCCAATTTCTGTTGTGTGTCCATCATGTTGCTACTCCGAATTATTCCTTCCCCTATGCTGCTTTTATCCTTATTATTACTGTTGGGATTAAAGCCCATATAACGTATATACAACTAGAATCTGTTCTCTGTCGTTTTTCTTTACTGGCTGCCTCAATAATATCGATGTGCTTAGTTGCAAATTATGTGTTTAAGCCAAATGCTTACTCTTTACACTTTTGACAAAGTTGGGAACATTTACTAATCCTTATCTTTCTTTTGTTACATGAAAATGCACCGGAGCAACAAAGAGTCTCATAGCGGGACTCATTGTGGCAAACGCGAAGACCCACATCTACATGCATTTAGCCCCGCATCAGAAATTCTAAGCCAGAGGCGAAATGACTTCGCCATTCTTCGAGTCATTTTATTATCTTCTACCCCGCCTCCTCATTCATTTATTTATTGTAAATCATTTGTCTAACGCTACATTAACTAATAGAATAATTGGAATATCTAAACCTTGGACCTCTAGATTAGAAAGCAATTCCCTTTAGGTTAATTATTTTAGACTCACCACATATCGCTTAAGTCATACTAAACTATTAAATTTATTTATCCAGGTAACTGTTCGCAGCTAGCATTTTATTACTAGATTTCCAGCCCATGTTATTATAGGCTCTCATTAACATTTGCATAAAAGCCTTATTTCTCTTATTAAAAACCTCCTAAATATTTAGCATATTATGATATACTGATAAGATTCGTTAAGAAATAAATATATAAATTATCTTTGCACATACAATAATGCAGTTTCAATTAGAACTAGCTTTATATTTTAAAATCTCGCATTTTATGTTAACAAAAATACTTCTTATATTTTACTTTAATAATTTTCAAGATATAAACATGCATTCTTAGCAATAATAATTAACCCTAGGTTTGGCAGGATAACCGCAAGTTAGCGGGTCTTAGAGGGTGCCTAACCCCTTCCCTCTAGATCAATAAAAAGCCCTTACCCAGAATCTCATTGAGTTTAGCAGACCATTAAAATGGAGTTAATGTTTTACTTTAAACTAGTTAAACATTTAGGTGTCCTAATTCACCCAAATTAATTAGGTGGCGACTCCGCGAACCCATTTAAGCACCTCCCTTAGCACTTTTAAATTATTAGCAAACCTTCTCAACCCCTTTGTCCTTTTAAGCCTCTTTTAAATACTCTTTAACATTCTTAGCATTGTTAGCATTTTAATTTTATTTTTTTTAACACTTTATTTAAGCAGGGTTCGCCAGAATAAAAGTCGCGGTCGGAAATGGGCGCGACAGAGGTCAGTACAATAGGTACCAAGTATGTGAAACTGAAAATACTGTAAATGAAATCATAATAGTCTATATAAAACAGAAGACATATATGATAACCAATTTACGATACACAATATGTAAGCAGTCATGTCAAGTCAGGGACTCACGCCTTAAAGTCATCACTCAAATATAACCATGGGTCTCATGCCCACAACATCAATCATGCCCGTGGAATTCCTTCCTCACCGCCAATTTCGTGATATAAAAACACCAAGGAATACACATGAACACCAGGTCCTACCTGTGTCATAATAAAACCGTACGGGGTAAGTATGAAGCCATAGCCGACTACTAAAACTCACAGTACCAACAATGCCATAAACTATATCACGAGGTCTTTCTAGACCGCCACATGATCGGCCGCCACTCGCGCGATGATCAATGCGCGTCTAATCTGGAACTTCATGACTCCGCATAGGCCACACACATAGGCCCGCATGAGGTATTCCCCGCATCGAGGGTAGCTACTCCTCGGCATCGTCCTGGACTCGTAGTCCGCATGGCCACTGATCGGTGTATTTTATATACACCTTTTGAGTCTGTTTTAGTTAGTCTTTTGTCCCATTTTGCACATATAAGTGTCGTATTAGGATAGTTTTTCTTTCTATTGAGTCAAAGTGGTTGAAATGGCCAAATGGCGGAAAAGGAGCAAAGAGGACAAAGAGAGAGATGCAGAGCTGAAAACAGAGTGGCGAACGAGGCTAAAATCGGACAGGCCGTGGCCTCGCAGCCTAAAAGTGGACGCGCGCCATTATTCAGAGAGGCAGAGACTTCGGCGCGCGCTGCCTCGAGCAGATGCAGGTCGCGGCGCTAAACATCCGAGGAGCTACAGCAGATACAGTGGCGGGGCGCCTCGCAGCAGATATCGTGCCGCGCGCTGCTCGCAGGCCGCACCGACGCGTAAAAATTAGGTCTTTTGACGGATTTTTGGGCCAGGCCTGCAGGGAAAAGAAGGGAGGCGTTTTAAACCTATAAAAGGAGAACCCTAGGCAGTTTTTGAGGGTTCCCCTTCTTGCACAACTCAAGATTCTTGCTTGGAGATTGGATACCATTTATTTTAGTAATTTCTTTTCACTTTCTTTACTTTAATTAAGTTTTGTATGATGAACATGGAATTAGTTCTTGTCATATTTATGGCTAGGAACTAATTCTCTTATAGGGCTTTCTATGTTGAATTTCTTGAACCTTATGTTATAAATTAATGCATGCTTATGGTAATTATTCTTATTGAGAGATCTATCCAATAATTGAGTTGAATTCTTGGTAGCTAATTGACAACTAGTTATCACTATATGATTTCTAATCAGACTCTGAAAAGGGGGGATTGTGAATATGCTGTAAGTTGGATAGACAGTCTTGAATTGGGGATGAAAATACCTCAATTAGATTTGTAGCGTTGATGAGAGGCTTAACAACCCTAATTTTGCGCATTGTGCGTGACGGTCAACTAGGTTTTTGTGCTTAATCCTCCTATAGCGTTACCACTTTATCGTGAAAGTTAGGTAAGGAACAATCACGGGGTTGAGTGTTTATATAACCCTAGCGGAGTATAAAGCGATTTCGTAAACCGCTTTCTCGAAAGAAGAATACCATAAGTAATGCATTAGTAAGTAACATAAGCGGATAGTAAGGATACATAGAAGCCTATTCTCATCACATGAATTAAATCTTTATATTTAATTAGCTTTCATAACTCTTAGTTACAAACCAAACAATCAATCATTAATTCACCAAATAGATACTAGAAAATAGATAAGCGATACTTGGACCCTAATCACAGAGGGCGATATTCGGTCTTATCCAAGACTATACTACTTGATACGATAACGTGCACTTGCGTTTAAAAAGTGTGCATCTTAGCAGCGCATCAAGTTTTTGGCGCCGTTGTTAGGGGATTAGGCAATAGTTCAATATCAAATTATCTATTTTTAATTTCTAATTTGGTTTTAAAGTTTTTATTTTTATTTTTAGTTTTACGAAAATTCGAGTGCCGTGATCTTTTGTTGGCTTTGATTCGTTCAGAACACTTTAGATATGGATTTTCTTGTCCATATGATGAGAGCCAACCATAGAGGCAGAGGAGGAATTACGAGAAACTATACTCAGTCTCACGAGGTTCCAAGCTCAGTTCATGGACGAAATAAGGTCGGGCATAAAGAAGTTGGAAACGCAAATAGCAGAACTCGCAATCATATTCAACAACGAACAACAAATTGAGGAGCAGAACCAAATCCAACTATTGAGGAATGCGGCAAGGCGGTTGGTGTAGAGAAGGAGAAGAGTGCGAGAGATCCAATTATTCACCTTCGATTCCTTGGAAAATCTTTTTCTTGTACTGTGCGGAAGAAACACCACCAGTGTCAAAGTTGACTCCCAACGAAGTCAATACCATCAAGGCACCCCTAGAGTTGAAAGATGTAGGAATCTCACCGATCCCTACATTAGAGAGAACCTAAAAGACAAGCATGTCTTGTATACTTGGGGGATAATCGTATATTTGAGACCCTTGTTTGAATCAATTGTTGTAGTTGAAGTGAGACCTGCAACAATAACTCTGCGGATTGCAAGCAGTTCGCAGAAGGATCCAATGGGCACTCGGAAAGGTTAATTGCGTCCGGCTAAAGAGCGTTAAAGACGGCGCTTGTTGGGAGGCAACGATGTTTTTAATTATGTTATTTTAATTTACGTCTTTATTTTATGTTATTTTGCTTAGAAACGATCTCACGGTCTTGGGTTCTTGTTTTGTGTTGTTGGATGGTGGGTCAAAGCTAAAACCGAGGAAAAAGAGCAAAAAGCGAAAAAAAAAGCGATCGTCGGCACATGGCTAAAATCGAGTGCTGCCAGTAACCAGAAGAGCTAGTACTTGCACATGGCTGAATCTCGAGCGCGCCGAACTCAGAGAGCCATATTTAGTGCAAATTCGAATTTTCCTCCTAGACCTCCATTATGACCGCTGTGTTGTGTCAGTAAGTTGTCCATATTTTTTTAGTATTGCACACATTGGGGACAATGTGTGATTTAAGTTTGGGGGTGTTTTATTTGTGTGTCATGTTATGTTTTAATTAAGTCTTTTTCTTTTTCTTTGTTTTATGTTTATTTTGAGTCACCAAATTTTTTTTTCTTTTTGAGTCATAATTGCCTGTCAAAGATCATATATGCTGTAGTTGCTAGAAACACCTAGTGAAGTAAGGTGGAATAATGTAAAGGAATTGAAGCAACTATCTAAACACTTAGGTTAGATATGCCAAAAACTCACAGAATCTGTCTATTTGAAGTTTCTTACTTGAGTTATGCATGCTAAATGATAAATGCTTATGTGTTATGATTGCTTGCTATTTGAGGCGAAATAGTTAGGATATGTATGTTAGGGAGATGACTCAGGCATTTCTTTGATAGCCAATTCTTACCATTCTTTTCTATCATGTACTTTAAAAATATCCCTAGTCAGCCCCATTGAGCCTAAATTTGAAACTTCTTCTTTGACACCCTATGTTCCCACAAATTGTACCATAAGTGCAAATATGAAACAGTGGAATCAATTGTGTTAAAAAAGAGACAAAAAGAGTGAATGAGTTTGTTGCACTGATAAAAAAGTAATAAGAAAGAGGCAAAAGCCTAAGTTTGGGGGTGCCTATTAGTATAATACACTTCACTCTCCCAAAACAAAAGAGGGGAAGGATAGAATTGAAGTGAAGGAAAGAATCAAAAGAAAAAGGGAAAAATTGAAAAGCCAAAGAGCTTATGGTACAGAAAAATGAGCCTAAATGCATATCTTTACCAACCCCTACCTAAGCCAACATTACAACCCCCAAAGTCACGAAGATCTCTTTTATGCATATCCAGAATTAGTGGAGAATAGCAAGTAAGCATGCCATAGGAATTCTTGAATTTATATGCATGATTTAGTATATGGACTTCCATTTAAGCATGATAAGTATGAGTTTGCGAAATATCTAGCTCAATGTGTTGAAATTCCATGTTATATGTTCTGCGTATTATTACGCTAACCGTATGTTTTCTAGTTAACATCTATGCAACAAAAGTGATTAATGACAGTGAGTCCTTTATTTTCATTCTTTTGAGTCTTTTATTGTATTTCTTTCTATCTTTGCTCGAGTGAGCAAAGGTTAAGTTTGGGTATTTGATCGGTTGTATTTTATATACACCTTTTGAGTCTGTTTAGTTAGTCTTTTGTCCCATTTTGCACATATAAGTGTCGTATTAGGATAGTTTTTCTTATTATTGAGTCAAAGTGGTTGAAATGGCCAAATGGCGGAAAAGGAGCAAAATGAGGGCAAAAGAGGAGATGCGGTGAAAGCAGAGAAAGTGGCGAACGAGGCTAAAATCCAGGACCAGCAAGCGCCTCCTGCAGCGAGCGGCGCGGCGCCCATTATTCAGAGGCGAAGACTTCGGCCGCGCCTCGAGCAGCAGATGCGAGGCCGCGGCGCTAAACATCCGAGAGCTACGAAGATACAGACTGCGGCTACCGCAGCAGATATCCGGGCCGCGGCGCCAAAACACCCGACGGATCGCAGAACTTCCGCGGCCTGCGCTGGCCGCGGCGCGCCGACGCGTAAAAATTAGGTCTTTTGGATTTTGGGCCAACTGCGAGGAAAAAGAAGGAGGCGTTTTAAACTATAAAAGGAGAACCACAGCGGTTTTGAGGTTCCCTTCTTGCACAACTCAAGATTCTTGCTTGGAGATTGGATACCATTTATTTTAGTAATTTTTTTTCCCTTTCTTTACTTTAATTCAGTTTTGTATGATGAACATGGAATTAGTTCTTGTCATATTTATGGCTAGGAACTAATTCTCTTATAGGGCTTTCTATGTTGAATTTCTTGAACCTTATGTTATAAATTAATGCATGCTTATGGTAATTATTCTTATTGAGAGATCTATCCAATAATTGAGTTGAATTCTTGGTAGCTAATTGACAACTAGTTATCACTATATGATTTCTAATCAGATTCTGAAAAGGGGGGATTGTGAATATGCTGTAAGTTGGATAGACAATCTTGAATTGGGGATGAAAATACCTTAATTAGATTTGTAGCGTTGATGAGAGGCTTAACAACCCTAATTTTGCGCATTGTGCGTGACGGTCAACTAGGTTTTTGTGATTAATCCTCCTATAGCGTTACCCTTATCAGCGAAAGTTAGGTAAGGAACAATATTGGGGTTGAGTGTTTATATAACCCTAACGGGAGTATAAAGCGATTTAAATAAACTGCTTTCTCCAAAAGAAGAATACCATAAGTAATGCATTAGTAAGTAACATAAGCGGATAGTAAGGATACATAGAAGCCCTATTCTCATCACATCTGAATTAAATCTTTATATTTAATTATCTTTCATAACTCTTAGTTACAAACCAAACAATCAATCATTAATTCACCAAATAGATACTAGAAAATAGATAACTGATACTTGGACCCTAATCCTAGAGGACGATATTCGGTCTTATCCAAGACTATACTACTTGATACGATAACGTGCACTTGCGTTTAAAAAGTGTGTGCATCTTAACGCGCATCAAGTTTTTGGCGCCGTTGCCGGGGATTAGGCAATAGTTCAATATCAAATTATCTATTTTTAATTTCTAATTTGGTTTTAAAGTTTTTATTTTTATTTTTAGTTTTTACGAAAATTCGAGGTGCCGTGATCTTTTGTTGGCTTTGATTCGTTCAGGAACACTTTAGATATGGATTTTCTTGTCCATATGATGAGAGCCAACCATAGAGGAACAGAGGGAGGAATTACGAGAAACTATACTCAGTCTCACGAGGTTCCAAGCTCAGTTCATGGACGAAATAAGGTCGGGCATAAAGAAGTTGGAAACGCAAATAGCAGAACTCGCAATCATATTCAACAACGAACAACAAATTGAGAGCGAACCAAATCCAACTATTGAGAATCTGGCAAGACGGTTGGTGTAGAGAAGGAGAAGAGTGAGAGATCCATTATCCACCTTCGATTCCTTGGAAAATCTTTTCTTGTACCTGTGCGGAAGAAACACCACCGGTGTCAAAGTTGACTCCCAAACAGGAAGTCAATACCATCAAGGGCACCCACAGAGTTGAAAGATGTAGGGAATCTCACCGATCCCTACATTAGAGAGAACCTAAAAACAAGCATGCTTGTATACTTGGGGATAATCGTATATTTGAGGCCACTGTTTGAAGCAATTGTTGTAGTTGAAGTGAGACTGCGCAACAATAACTCTGCGGATTGCAAGCGATTCGCGAAGGATCCAATGGGCACTCGGAAAGGTTAATTGCGTCCGGCTAAAAGACGTTAAAGACAGCGCTTGTTGGGAGGCAACCCAATGTTTTTAATTATGTTATTTTAATTTTTGTCTTTATTTTATGTTATTTTGCTTAGAACAGTCTCACGGTCTTGGGTTCTTGTTTTGTGTTGTTGGATGTGAGGTGGTGAAAGCTAAAGCAGGAAAAAGGAGCAAAACGCTGAAAAAAGGAAAGCGATCGTCGTGTATGGCTAAAATCAGTGCGGCCGTAACTTCAGAAGGGCCATGATCGAGGTAAATGGGTGGAGAAGGTTCGTAGATGCAGAAGAAATCCCACTTCAGAATGCAAATCTTGTTCGAGAATTCTATGCTAATTATCCGAAACAATAAAATGGGAGGTGCTTCGTGAGAGGGCGGTATGTGCCCGTCGATGCTGAGGCGGTGAATGCGGTGCTTGGGACAACTAATGTTGCGTACCAAGGTTATAACCCGCACCATTTAACAAGTTGGTCTAGAGACGTCAACCACATCATGTGGGACACAGTTGCAGCATTTTATGCTACCCAGGCGCCGAATTCAACATTTCTCGTAACGGGTCCAGGAGACTTGTCTGGTGCCAATTTAACAGAACATACAGAGGATGGCTATATTTCATAAGTGCTCGCTTGATTCCGTCAACTTATTTTACCAAGGTGACCGCAGACAGAATCAAGCTTGTGTATGGTATCATGTCGGGCAAGACAATTGATAGCGGGAAGGAAATAGTGCAAAGTATAGAGGAGATCAGCAGGTTGAACACCACAACCGTATTGGGACATGGATCACTTATATATGCCTTATGTTCTAGGCATAGAGTCTCAACATTCGCCACAGACATGCTTGAGAATATTCAGCCAGCGGTGACGTACGGTTTAGTGCACTCCTTCCCTGACCCTGCGGCAGGACCGAGAGAGAGGAGAAAAGACCCAGTTGGGAGAGACGCAGCAGCCATGGAGGAAGAAGAGTCTGAGACAACTGCATACTATGAAGCAGACGAAAGGAGCCACCAACCCCCCTTGACTTTGGAGCCTCCAATGTCAATGATCGAGCAGTTGCTCCTAAATCAACAAAGGAAGCTGCAAAACCAAGAGAACATGATGCAGAATCAGCAGCAAATGATGCAAGACCATCAACACCTAACCCAGCGTGTTGATAGTTTAAGTTTCATATTCACCCAATGGTCAATGCAACATTTGCCGCTATCGCCACCATCTTGAGCCGCTATTGTCTGTAAGTCGTCCATTTTTAATTTTTGAGTCGTTACACATTTGGGACAATGTGTCGTTTAAGTTTGGGGGGGGGGCGTACTTATTTTATTTTTGTGTTTCTATTTTGAGTCGTTTTGATTGAGTTTTTGTGTCTTTTATTGTGTCAATATGAGTCATTTTTTTTATGATCATGCATGATGTAGTTGTCGAAGATACCTAGTGAATTAAGTGGGATAATGTAATGGAATTAGAAGCTAAAAATCTGTGTGCTTAAGTTAGATATGCCAAAAATTCATGAAAATCTAATTATTTGGGATAATTGTACTTAGCCTATGTGTTGTCAATTATGAAAAATGTCTATGAGTCTGTTTGCTTGTTATTTGAGGTGAAATAATTAAAGATGTACATGTTTAGGGAGATGATTCAGGCATTTCTTTGTTAGCCCTTCTTACCTTTCGTTACCTACCATGCAGTAAATTATCCCTAGTCAGCCTATTTAAGCCTAAAATAAGTTGTTTACTTGACACCCCATGATTCCCTTGTGTGTCATAAGTAGTAAGTGAAAACAGGGATGAAAAAGAGTGGAAAAAAATACCAAAAGAGAGTGAAAAAATTGACGCACCCCAATAAAAAAAATGTAAAAGCTTAAGTTTGGGGGTGCATATGTGAATGTGTTTCATGCTCTCAAAAAGAGAAGAGGGGAATGATAGGTATGAACGGAAAAGAATACCAAAAAGAAGGACAAAATGGTTGAATGAGAAAAACGTTTATGGTACGTAATTTGAGCCTAAATGTAAACTTTTATCTACCCCTGCCTAAGCCTACATTACAACCCTGAAAAGTCCTGAAGATCTCTAGAGTGTATGTCTATGATTAGTGGAGAATAACATGTAAACAGGCCCATATAACTAAATGAAATTGACATGCATAGGTTAGTGTTCATGTTTCCATTGAGTGTGATTGAAATGAATTTGCGAAATATCTGGCTTGAAATTCTAGATTTCTATATTCATGTTATATATGTTCCAACATATTATCCCAACTGACATTCATGCTTTTCAAAGTAACCTTATGCATCTGTGTGATTTGAGTATTTGAGTCTGTTGTTTTTTGTTTCTTTGATTTTGTTTTGATCTTTGCTCGAGGGCGAGCAAAGGTTAAATTTGGGGGTATTTGTTAGGTGTATTTTGTATACTCGTTTGAGTCACTTTTAGTTAGTATTTTTCTTATTTTCGTTTAAATAAGTGCCGCGTTAGGGTCATTTTTCTTTCTTTTGAGTCACAGCGGTTCTAAATAGCAAAATGGCAAAAATAAGCTAAAAGTTGGCAGAAAAAGAGCTCCCGAAGCAAAAAGGATGAAAGTTGGCAGATTCGGACGAAAGATGCGGGCCAGATGCCATTCTGCGGGGCCAGTGGTGCTATAATTGCGAGAAGCGCGATCTTTCGGCACCACGGTGCCATTCTACAGGACCGCGGTTCCAATGCGGAAATTTCCAGTCCGAAATGGAATTGGCAAGGGGTAAAAGGGTCCAAGGCACACATTTTTGACAGCATATATAAACCCTTGAGACAAATTTTAGGGATAGATCTTCTTCTCTTGGGAAAAACACAACACAACGCTTGACGACTACAATTGGAGACCTAGTTCTAAGTATTTTTCTTTCTTTTCTCTATTGTAATTCAGTTTATGTTTGGATTTGTATTAGTTCTTAGCATGTCTATGGATAGGAGCTAAACACTTTATTAGGGTTTTCCTATTGAATCGTTTGAAACTCTTATTCATGAATTAATGCATTAGTTTGATTTTCTTCTTCACTTGATTAAGATTTATTCAATATTGGTATGAATGTTTGATAGTTAATTGATCACTAATTATCATAATCTATATGATTTCAAATCAAGAACCGAGAGGAGAGATTGGATATGCTGTAATTGAATAGACATAGGTTAAACTCGTGGACGAAAGTACCCCGATACTTATATAGCATTATAGGTTATTATTCTTAATCCTCCTATGTGGTAAAACCTATCATAGCAATATATAGAAGGTTTCTACACTGGGGGTTTAGCGATTATATATCATAATCGAAATATAAGACAATCTAGTTAATCGTTATCTTAACGTAGAAGAAGAAGTCATTCTAGTTGCATTAAGGATTGAAAAGAGTGGATAGTTGAGGATATTGGAAGCCCTAATTCCTTCATAACTGATTAAACCTCAATAATTTAGTTTGATTCTTGCGATTACTCCACTAGTGTTAGATAAAAACCACATCACTTATCGTTTGCCAAATAGATAACCTAGAATTGATGTTCGGTAATTAAAAATCAGTCTCTGAGGAAGATATTCGGTCTTACCAGACTATATTACTTGTAATGATACGTACACTTGCGTGAGCAATTGGAAATCGGCCTAACAATTGTCAACTATATTTTCTGCAGTCTAACCATGTGTTGAAGGTGACATGCCATCCACTAGATTCTCCCAAGTAGATCTGCTGGTTCTGCATCATCATGAGAGGCTACCACCTCCTGGACATCACCACCATGCTCCCTTGGTCCAGTATTAACCACTTCTTCAGGAATAACATGATCAATGTGATTATGTCTATCAGAAACTGGAGAATAACCAAATATAAGAGAGTAATCATTAGTGGAATCTGTAATATATGATTCAACAACACAGTTTTCACCTTGTTGAAAAGGAAATATATCCTCTCAAAATGTTACATCTTTATTCACAAACACAGTGTCAGTGGTCAAATTGAGCAACTTATACCCCTTTTGTTTGGCTGCATACCCAAGTAATACTATCAAATTTATCCTTTGTAACCAGATTAGTGGCATAACACAAACATCCTATAACTCCCATATGTGATAAGGAAGACACATTCTTAAATAGTTTTTCATAAGGTGATACATTTCCTATAACAATAGAAGGTATTCTATTGATCACATAAACCGCTGCTTACATACAATCTCTCCAAAACTTTGCTGGTAGGTATCCTTGGAACTTGATGGCTCTAGCAATCTCTAAGATGTGTCTATGCCTCCTTTATTTACACTTTGGTCCAAATTCTTAATTGTCTATTTAATAATCCCTCAAGCAATAATTAAAGCTTAGATCTCACTTCTTTTAATTCCCGAAAATTTATAAGGTCTCGTATTCTCAATGTCATAATTCTTGTAATACGACACTAGTCCATAACGGGAATATACAACTTATTATTACTAGTTTCCGACGTCACACACGTTGTAACTAACATTTTTTCGGAATCAGATCCCCATGTATACTAATTTCTTTATTAGCATATATAATCACACTTTGTATCCAATATCCGCATCTTATTCTCTTAATTACGTCCTTAGTTAATCTCCCTAATTTACGGGGTGTAACATCCTTCCTCCCTTAGAAATATTCGTCCTCGAATGTTCACAATAAGTCTTATGCTATGAAAATTTCGGCATAGTCTCCTTTATAACTATACCTACCAACCTATATTCTGTAAATCCAAAGATTTCTCACAGGGCCACAATATATCATAAAGGTAATTACTCTACCCCACTTACAGCGGCTCAAATCAGTTGGCAAAACTCACAGAGAAGGGAATACAATTTCAGGTAGGGCGTGTTGACATAGATGAACATCATACAACCTTATTACCATATGGACATTAGACTCTCTGCAAATCAGGCATGATATTTACCATAGGAGTTTCAAGTTCCTTTCATGGTTGGAACACATGTCATTAAGGTAACAATCAAATACTGGTTTTAACATAGCCTTTGGATCTCAGTCAGTTTAGCTACACCGGTTCATACACAACAGAAGAGTGGTGTCCATTTAAGCATAAAGTAGTGTAATTATAACACCCACCCACCCACCCACCCCCTTTTTTTTACAGGAAGGGAGACACACTCTATTACTTAGATAACTACAGAATGAGCAGTAACCAAATCATAAACCTAGAGTTCTTATTCTTATCTCACAAGATAGATAGGGGTAATCTATTTTTAAGTTATTAAACAAGGCAATAGAACACAATTTTAAATATGGCAACCCAACTCTACCAATAGGCTAGACACCTGAGATAGGAAACAAAATTCTATAGATCTTATATATATTACCAAATTCATACTGAAGAGATCAACAAACATGTTACTTAGCAATACTGATTACACAGATAATTTAAAGGCACAAGGAGGTATATAAGCAAATTAACTTATTCAAAACTATCAACTTAATCTCAATACTTTAAGACTAGTTCTGAATTGTTTATTCATAGATCTTTGTATTCACAATACAAGGTATCATAACAACATTTAATCTATTTAAACTGTGTTTACCTAGTTAATGAGTTATAACTCGCACTACACCACCTTAAGCAATAGACCGACTTCAATTACTTCGAATAACCATCTCTAGCCTATCAATGAGATTAGGCATGCTGAAGCAAAAACAAGGTCCTAGACAGAGCATAAAATTGGAGATATGTTATTAGAATCCAAATTAAGAGATATACCTCAAGTTACATTAACATTCAGCAGTTAGTACAACATCAATCTATCCTATCATGGTGGTAACAAGTTGCCAAACATCTTACCTTAGAGGTGCAATAACAAATAACAACAACTTGTCCAGGTACAATTCTTTAATAACTTTACTAATGCATCCATTATTCCAGAAGATAGGAGCAGCAACAAATTTTATTCAGAGTACACAAGTCAAATATACAACAACATTGGTCTCTCAGACACGTTCATTCTTGATCTCCATAATCACATAGCAAGGTAAAAGTCTAAGGTATAATATGCAAATGATAACACCGGCTAACCAAAGCTTAGCAAGACCACACTAAGCTTGTCACCACAAAGATAAATCATATGGTAGAGTTCATGCCAAATATAAAACTATACAGTTGTGACAAGAATAAAATTTAAAAACTGCGCCCAATAGTTTCATTCATACTATCCTTTCTTGTGTCTTTCGTATTTAATCAACCCACAACTCAAGCAGTATTCATAGGCATCTAATATACCCATAATGACCTTAGCAAACTAATTCAACAATTCTCAAATTCACACAACAGTTATAAGACATAACATTTAACAGAGAATGAGATTTAGCCAACATAAGAATTTTGACCAAAATAAGAAATCATACTAATGACACAAGCAACTAACCTGATATATGTACATAAGTGACAGAACTAGTGTAAACTAGCACTCCAACCAGTAGACAATTTTATCCTCTTATTCCATTAGTAAGTGAGATCTTTAAATTTGAAGGGACATTCTTAAATCCGAGAGATTATTTGAATGGTCAATACCAGTTATGGGCACATATTTAAGCAACAGACAATTGGTTAAATGAAGAGACATTCAAAAGTACACTTATGAACACGGATCTTTGTTCTTTACCTACGCATATATTTAAACTATGTGATTTTAACTCTTCTAGACATATGGTGATGACAGGGATATACAAGCATGATCAGAATAGACATAATCAGGGTCCTAAGACACTATCACCAAAATTACTAGAGACTTAACATGCCATTCAAAACTGGACTGATTTAGGCCAACACAGTTCCAAAATGGTCAATGTAAACAAACAGTCATATTAGATCATATGCATCTGACTCTAGATGTACAACCAGAACTTTAAGAAAAGAAGACATGATCTAAATTGGTATGTAGATAGACCTGAAACACATCTCATTTAAGATCAACATAGGCAATATAATTGGAGAGCATAGAATATAGCCCAAGCAGGATCACATTAAGGCATACAGAGGATATATGCTGCACCAAGTCACAAATTTTCATGGTTCCTATGTATTCACACCTAGACAAATAACATAAGACATTTATGATTCAAGACAAAAGATTTTGGCAACATAATTATTTTGAGGTACTGTTCGCAGCAGTAGGCAACAAGTGACATCAAGACAGTAACCAACAATCATCAATAAAATGTAGCAACCATTAAAAATATTTTCAGATCCCAAACTTTATCTCCAAAATTTTGGTCTCCATCTTAGTTATCAAATTACTAGTTGTGGTCTAATAAGTCAAGTATGTAAGAATCCAAACTCTAATTCTTAAAACTGTTATCGTAATTAACACATGACAACACAATAGCTAATTGCCTCAACTTGCTTAAAAATGTAATTTATTTCAAACTTAAAATGCAACATTTATCTATACTAAAACACAACAGGTAGCTCAACAAGATTATATGTACAACAAAAATAACAATAACACATAAACCATCTATTTCAATCAAGTTCAAGCATCAAATATCATACTTACGAAGGCCTTGAATATCTAAGGTCTCAACGGTTACTTAATATTCTAAGATTCCCGGATATTCCGCGCCTGTTAGCGATATTTCGAATGCTCACGCAAGTGTACGCATCGTTCACAAGTAATATAGTCTGATAAGATCGAATATCGTCCTCAGAGACTGGTTATCAAGTACTGATTATCTAAGCTTTAGTTTTTATTTGGTGAACGTTAATTTATTTGTGTTTTTATCTAATAACTAAGACTAAGTGCAGAAATTAAACTAACTTACTAGGGTTTAATCAATTATGATGGAGATAGGGCTTCCAAAATCCTCAACTATCATTTTTTTCAATCTTTAATACGACTAGAATGATTCTTCTTCTTCATTAAGATAGCGGTTAACTAGATTGTCTTATATTCCGGTTAGGACATATAATCACAACCCCAGTGCAGAACCCTTCTATATTTCTATGATAGGATTTACCACATAGGAGGATTAAGAACAGTAACCTATAATGCTACACAAGTATCGAGGTACTTTCGTCCGCGATTTTAACATATGTCTAGTCAATTACAACATATTCAAATCTCACCTTTCAGAATTTTGATTCGAAATCATATAGGTTATGATAATTAGTGATCAATTAATTATCAAACATTCATACTAAATATTGACTAAATCTTAATCAAGTGAAGAAAAAATCAAACTACTGCATTAATTCATGAATAAAAGTTTCAAGCGATTCATAAGGAAAGCCCTAATAAAGTGTTTAGCTCTTAGTCATAGTCACGCTAAGAACTAACACAAAATCCATACATAAACTGAATTAAAAAGAAAGAAAGAGAAAAAAAAATACTAGAACTAGGTCTCCAATCTTGTGGCCTCCAAGAGTTGTGTTGTGGAATATGTACAAGGATTCCAAGCTAGCCTCAAAGTAGAATGAATAATATCACCTAGGGTATAGGGTTTTATACTTATAAAATATATTGTTTTGGACCCTTATACCCCAGTCCAATTTCGGTTCGGATCTGCAAAATTCCGCATCGGCCTTGCTGATCTTGCAGTTAGCACCCTGTGTAGGAAGTCCTGTGTGACTGAACTCATGAATCTTTTGGCATGATCTTGAAAGTATTGCAGCAAATATTTTCTGAAACTTTGTCTTTTTCTCGTCCGGACTTCGTCTGATTTTTCTATACTTCCCGGGACTTCTTAGGCTTCATTTTTTGGCTCTTTTAGTGTGCAATTTCATCTCAAATAAACTCATTTCATCTTCTTTTTGATGTTTCTCCATTTATGACAACTGTGACTCAAAAGAAAGAAAAAAACCTAATACTATACTAAACACAAATGAAATTAGTAAAATACTAACTAAGAATGACTCAAAAGTGTATATAAAATACACCTAACAAATACCCACAAACTTAACCTTTACTCGCCCTCGACTAAAGCACTAAACAAAAAAACAAAAATAAAAACAAAGACTATGAAATAGATCAAGTAGCTATAGCAATGCTTCTTCAAAATTATGGATGAAAATTGAGATAATATGTTAGAACATATATAACATGAATAATCAGCAATCTAGAATTTCAAGTTAGATATTTCGTAAATTCATTTCAATCACAATCAATGGAAATACAAACACCTAACTTATGCATGTCAATTTCATTCCATCTTTTCCAAAATGATATAGATCTGTTTACTTGTTATTCTCCACTAATCATAGACATACATATTAAAGATCATCAGGACTTTCAAGGGTTGTAATGTAGGCTTAGACAGAGGTAGGTAAAAATAGGCATTTAGGCTCCAATTACGTACCATAAGCTATTTTCATTCAACTCCTTCTTCCTTCTTTTTGATTTTCTTTTTAGTCTCATACCTATTTTCTCCCTCTTTTATTTTGAGAAATAGAGACACATTATAACAAACACCCCCAAACTTAGATTTTTGCATATTTTTTCATTGGGGTGCATCAAATATTCGTTCTTTTTTATCTCTTTTTCAACACTTTTTATTCCAAGAATCTTCAAATATCACTTATGGCACAAACATGGAATCATAGGGTGTCAAATAAAGATATTATTTTAGGCTCAACGGGGCTGACTATGGATACAATTTATATCAGGGTAGACAATGAATGGTCAAAAGGGCTATCAAAGAAATATCTGAATCATCTTCCTAAACATGTACGTCTTAACTATTTCGCTTCAAATAACAAGCAAACAAATTTTCTAGACATTTTCAATTTTTCTTTCCATAACTGACAACGCATAGGCTAAGCACAAATATTCCAAATAATTAGGTGTCATGAATTCTTGACATATCTAACTTAAGCACACATATTTTGCTTTCAATTTCATTACATTATCTCACTTTATTTATTCAATATCTTTAGCAACTACCACACACATGATCCATAAAAGAATTATGACTCAAAAACACACAAAGACAAATCAAAAGACTCAAACACAAAACAATAAAACAAAATAAGACACATCCCCCCAAACCTAATCGACGCATTATCCCCAAGGTGTAAAGACTAAGGGACAACTTACTTACACAATACAGTGGTCATAACAGAGGTTTGGGATGGGAAATTCTGGAAATTGCACGACATCATGGCTCTCTGAGGTTGCAGCGTCGTGGCCCTTTTCCAGCGTGTTTGATCCTTTTCCATAGTCCACCTACCATCAACACATAAGACAACACCCAAAACCGTGAGACTATTCAAGATAAAATAAAATAACTAAAACAAGAATTGAAATAACATAATTAATAAATATTGGGTTGCCTCCCAACAAGCGCTGTCTTTAACGTCTTTTAGCCGGACGCAGCTAATCTTTACTAGTGCCCAGTGGATCCTGATGCAAACGACTTGAAATCCGAACATTTATTTTTGCCGGCCTCACTTCATTTACACCATTTCTATAGAACACATAAAAGGGTAGTACTTTTGTGCTTGCCTCCAAATCGCCCAATACTTGCTTGCATTCAAAATTCCCTAAAGTGCAGGGAATAATGAAACTCCATGGATCTCTAGAATTTTGGGGCTCCCTTGAGGGTATGAACCTTCTGGTTGGGGGTCAATAAAGTCATCTGGTGGTGTTTCTTCTGCAATGGGTTCAACAAAAAGGAACTCCAAAGAATCCAACAAAGTGAAAAATTGGATTCCAGTAACCCCTTATTTTTCTACAACAACCACTTTTCTCAATTCCTCAACAACTTGATATGGTTCAGGTTCCTCATTCTGCTTACCACTTCCCACAATGGTGTCTCTAGGAATACTTTCTTGAGGTGTATTGATCATCATATCCATTAGCTGCCCTATTTGTGTCTCCAAATTTTTGACGGACACCCTTGTCTCAGCCATAAACTGAGCCAGACACTTAGTGAGCTTGAGTATGGTTGCCTGTGACTCATTTCGATCTTTCGATGGAACATGTGGGTTAGGCTATTGCTGCTGAATCTGCTGCCCCTGATAGTTGTAAGTGTCCATGTGTCCCTTTTTTTTGACACACGAACTTTACCTACAAAATAAGAAAAATAACAAAAAATGATAAAAAGATGCTCGCATAACAAGTTTCTACTTGTTCCTGGATCAACTAAATTAGAAATAAGAATAGATAAATCGATATTGAAAGTACGCCAGTCCCCGGCAACGGCGCCAAAAACTTGTTAGCGATATTTCGACTACTCACGCAAGCGTACGCATCGTTCACAAGTAATATAGTCTGGTAAGACCGAATATCGTCCTCAGAGACTGGTTATCAAATACCGATTATCTAAGATTTAGTTTCTATTTGGTGAACGTTAATTTGTTTGTGTTTTTATCTAATAACTAAGACTAAGTGCAGAAATTAAACTAACTTACTAGGGTTTAATCAGTTATGATGGATATAGGGCTTCCAAAATCCTCAACTATCACTCTTTTCAATCCTTAATACGACTAAAATGATTCTTCTTCTTCGTTAAGATAGCGGTTAACTAGACTGTCTTATATTCCGGTTAGGACATATAATCACTCAACCTCAGTGCAGAACTCTTCTATATTTTTATGCTAGGATTTACCATATAGGAGGATTAAGAACAATAACCTATAATGCTACACAAGTATCGAGGTAATTTCGTCCGCGATTTTAACCTATGTCTAGTCAATTACAACATATCTAAATCTCACCTTTCAGAATTTTGATTCGAAATCATATAGGTTATGATAATTAGTGGTCAATTAATTATCAAACACTCATACCAAATATTGACTAAATCTTAATCAAGTGAAGGAGAAATCAAACTACTGCATTAATTCATGAATAAAAGTTTCAAGCGATTCATAAGGAAAGTCATAATAAAGTGTTTAGCTCCTAGTCATAGTCACGCTAAGAACTAACACAAAATCCATACATAAACTGAATTAAAAAGAAAGAAAGAGAAAAGAAAATACTAGAACTAGGTCTCCAATCTTGTGGCCTCCAAGAGTTGTGTTGTGAAATATGTACAAGGATTCCAAGCTAGCCTCAAAGTAGAATGAATAATATCACCTAGGATATAGGGTTTTATACTTATAAAATATATTGCTTTGGACCCTTATACCCCTCTCCAATTTCGGTTCGGATCTGCAAAATTATGCGGTGCTGCGGGCTGGCACCCCGGTGCCGGAAGTCCTATGGCCAACCTGAACTCGCAGATCTTTTAGCACCGCGGTGCTGAAAGTACTGCAGCAAATATTTTTCGAAACCTTGTCCTTTTCTCGTCCGAACTTCGTCTGATTTCTTCTATACTTTCCGGGACTTCTTAGGCTTCATTTCTTGACCCTTTTAGTGTGCAATTTCATCTCAAATAAGCTCATTTCATCTTCTTTTTGACGTTTCTCCATTTATGACCGTTGTGACTCAAAAGAAAGAAAAAAACCTAATATTATACTAAACACAAATGAAATGAGTAAAATACTAACTAAGAATAATTCAAAAAATGTATATAAAATACACCTAACAGATCACCAAGCTCACATTATTTCCCCGTATACGAGTGATATAGCTTCTCATAGTCTCAACATCATCTTGCCCTCTTGGCATATCAATAGTCGGGGTATAAATCGCTCCTCTATTGGCTACGAGTCTCAACTGAGTGAAGTCATTTTTTTTCTTTTTTTCTTTTTAACCGGGGTTATCGAAACCGTAACATACCCTCCAACAATTACTAATGCTTAAAAAACTCATGATAACTCATAATCACTTCAGGCAACAAACACATGGCCCTAATAAATATGTTTGTATAGACTTTGGAGGCATAGCTGTAATACAATAATTCGTTAGAGGTGGATTATCCTAATAACGTAGCTCTATCGCACGATCTTGAGTAAGAAGAATAGAAATCAATCCTAAATGTCCGGAAGCCTCCTGCGTAAAAGTATAGTGCACAACATACCCATACACAGGACTCTACTAGACACAGTCTGTAGACATTCCGATGACTAACTGCTTTGATACCACTTCTGTCACGACCCGACCCAACGGGCCGCGACTAAGCGTCCTAATGACGCCATTATACTAACCTGTCCCATAATCAGACTGACACTAAGGAAAATATGAAATTAGACAGCATAACACCGCAATCATAACACATGTCCGATTAGGCAAGCCGACACGACTGTCTTTACACACAAACAACACTGTCTCCTGAGGAGTCACATCTAAGCAAATATAACAAAGGATGCAAGGCTGCCACTATATACGGGAGTATCCCAAACGAAATACAATAGCACAACTGAACAAAACATATCTACAATCCTCATATGACTAACCCACATATATACAACCCACAACTGTCTACATACCTTTATGAGAAGGATAACGACATATGACGGGACAGGGCTCCGTCGTGCCCTTAAATATACATAAGTCCAAGATTAAAGATCTGTAGCAAACTGACTAAGCTCTGAATCAATATAGCTCTCCCAAACAGCTGAGTGGAAATCCTAGACTAACGGATCACCAAAACTGAATACATGTACCTGCGAGCATGAAATGCAGCCCCCGAGGAAAGGGGGTCAGTACGAAAGAATGTACCGAATATATGAAACATAAAGTACAAGTAGATAATCATAACTGGCCAAATCGTACAGGAGACAAATATGAAAATCAAATACCAAATCCAACTATGCCATATATGAAAATATGAGAGTCGGCTGTGCCTTATAAAAATGAGAGTTATATCAAAATCATGAATGTCTGTCCATATAATTATATATATATAAATATACTATTCTGGGTATCTATACCCGCATCATGAATGTCTGTCCATGGAATCATCATACATATACTATCATGGGTATCTACACCCGCATCATGTATACATGTCCATGGAATCATCATACATATACTATCATGGGTATCTATACCCGCATCATGGATACATGTCCATGAAATCATCATATGTATACTATCATGGGTATCTATACCCGCATCATGAATACATGTCCATGAAATCATCATAAATATACTATCATGGGTATCTATACCCGCATCATGGATACATGTCCATGGAATCATCATACATATACTATCATGGGTATCTATATCCGCATCATGAATACATGTTCATGTAATAATCATATATATACCTATAACATGTCCCGACCCTCTTGTGAGAGACTCGGTGAATTCATATAATCATATCCAGCACAAATAGAGTATCATGAGTAACTATACAATTTAAATTATCATTTGACTCTCAATAAAATCATTATAACAAACTCTTTTACTGAAAACATCATAGGCATTTCTCATGGCTAACATCTTTAGGAATTAGACTGTGTAGAAGTCATGTACGTCCGCCGTACTTTCATTAAATCATGCCAAAAAGAAAGAAGAAAGATTTTTACATACCTTTTAGTCGAACTAACCAACTCAATATTAGAATACGTCTCGTCTAGTACTCCAACCTATAATAATGGTAATATGTTCGTAAATTCTATGATTACTAGCATAATTTATATCGAATGACGACTCACTTTTCTATAAAAATTCGGACAACACTTCTCATATTTATACTCCTATCCGCAACTCACAAACAAGGTAAATAACACCAATAACCAAGCACAATTCAAGGATATACCAAAACAGTCCAAAAGTCCGACATACGCCATCGCTATACATTATTACTCTTTACATTTATGGAGTACAACAACCAAGAGGGTTTATACATTTATTTCTCATGTTAACCCATCCTCTTAATCCATATCAATTCAGCCCCTAAAACAGTCTGTATACCAACAATATCACACTTTAATTTCTTTAAGACGTGTATTAGTAATTACCACAATGTATATACATGTTCATAACTTATAATTTTAAGCATTAAAACTCCATGAAATAGTCCCCAACTCGACATGACAATACCTAATAATTTTGGGAAGGTTTCAGCCGCAACATAATAATTCCATAACTATTTTCTTGATTCCTTAAAACCCAATTCATCTTTTAATACCTTCATATAACAGTTACAACTTAAAGTATCAAGATTCCTCCATTTTTAACATGCAATTAGTATCAATAATAACCATAACAACAACAACAACAATCGAACCCAATGTTCTTCAAAACAGTCCCCAAATCGGGTACAACACCCAAAATAGTCACATACATATATCTTATTTCCAATTTCTCTTAAGACAACTTCATTTCTTAATTTACAACATCATGTAACTTCAATTATACTATAAAGAAGAATTTTTTACCTCAATTTTGCCCCAAAACAGTCCCGAAAATCTGTCCAGCTGCCGCGACTTCAGTGCTTCACTTTCGCCATTTTTATCATGTTCGTCAACTCATATTTACATGCATGTATTCTATAAGTTTAATCCATCTTCCTAGCATGTTTTTCTTCCAAAATTTCCATCCAAAATCTGGAATTTCTTGGTTCCTTTCTCGGCCCAGCAGTGGCGAGAATCACCCACTGTTTTGTGCATTCCTAGGCTTAGAAATTTAGATGGAGAATGTAATCTAGGAAGAGGAAATTGTTGTCTTAAATTTGGCTATGATGGAGGGTGTTGGGTTCGGTTGAGGAGCGAGGGAGAGAAGAGAGAAGTGAGCGTTGGAAATTAGAAGTAGAGAGGGGAAAGGTTTTAAGTTAAGGGCAAAAATCTGAAATGTTATTTACACTTTGGTCCAAATTCTTAATTGTCTATTTAAATTAATCCCTCAAGCAATAATTAAAGCTTAGATCTCACTTCTTTTAATTTTCGAAAATTTATAAGGCCTCGTATTCTCAATGTCATAATTCTTGTAATACGACACTAGTCCATAGCGGGAATATACAACTTATTATTACTAGTTTCTGACGTCACACACGTTGTAACTAACATTTTTCCGGAATCACATCCTCATGTATACTAATTTCTTTATTAGCATATATAATCACACTTTGTATCCAATATTCGCATCTTATTCTCTTAATTACGTCCTTAGTTAATGACCCTAATTTACGGGGTGTAACACAGTTCCTCCCTGACTCTAGCATGTAAAGGTCTTCTATCATTCTACCAATCTCCTTCACCTTCCCAGTGAAGAGATCCCGTAGAATAAAGAAATCAGGAAAAAATCTTGCACTGCAGTTCAATTCTTGTTTAACTTAGAAACTGAAAGAAGATTAAAGTGAATACTTGGCACACATAACACATGTTCAACAAGATCACCTCCTCCTAGTATGCAACTCCCTGTCAGTGTAATAGTGGTTGTGTCACCAGTGGGCAATTGAACCTGACATGCAGTGTCTTTAATATCATGTTGTTCAATCATATTTTTATTGTTTATCATATGGTTAGTTGCTCCTGAATCAACTATCCAACTGCAACAAGGTTTCTTAATAAACTCAGGATTACCTGCCATGTGTACTTTTGGTATACTAGTATGAAATGCAACATTGGTGTGAGATACACCAGTGTCATACTGTTGTTGGTGAAGCACTGCCAGCAGCTTTTCATACTTGTCTAGAGAACATGATCTTAGCATAATATTGAGTTGATCATGTTGCTCCTGGGATAACTGCCTTAATCCTCTCATATGTTACATATGTGGGTTGTCACCTTCTCCAGTTTGATAACCTACTATAGTTGTATTGGCTTTCTTCTTTCCTTTGAAATCAGAGGGATAACCAATGAGCTGATAGCATTTATCTCTTATATGTCCCTTATTTTTGTAATAGTCACAATAGCATGTTTGTCTAGTGTGCCCCTTCATTTGATAGTGATCACAGAACAAATACTGAAACTGTGATTTCTTCTGCTTATTTTGAGGAATATCCGATCTGCCAAGCATAACCAGTAGCCTCAGCAGACTCTGCCCATATATACTTTCCAGTAATCAATTTCTGACTTTTATCCTGTGCAATCAATGCATATGCTTGATTCACACTAGGAGTAGGTGACATTAGAAGAATATGGATTCTAGCCTTATTATATCCATCATTTAGTTCCATCAGAAATCCTAGCAATCTCTGATTCGCCAAATGTTCTATATATTCGTTGGGACTGATACATTCGCACGTTGGTGGAGGAATAATTGAGTAGATCTCATCCCATAAATCCTTCATTTTTGAATAGTAACTAGATACTGGTGCTACTCTCTGATGTAGCATCGCCAACTCCTTTTTTAATTGATACACCATAGATAGGTTGATTTTGTCAAAACTTTCTTTCAAATCTTTCCACAATACAGATGCAGTAGACTTGTATAATATACCATTGAGAAATTGCTTGCTTACATTCCTCATGATCCACGAAATCACCATTGCGTTGCAACGATCTCATTGATTCACTTGATTAACTCCATATGTATCTCGCTTGACTGTTTCATCAATGAAGCATATTTTATTATTGTCAACAGATTCAATCGCATAGCTCTGCTCCATAACGTGTAATTTTTCATTCCTATCAACTGTATTTCAACTTGCACAACACCAGGTGTGTCCAATGCACTCAGAAACAACGGGTGATTATGATGGACGATGTTTAGATTTGAATTTGAAGAACTTTCATCACAAATCTGTGATGTAATTGGTATTGTATTATCCATTCTTACGAATGCTCATAGAAAAATATAGTAATCTACTCAACTTATAGAAAGAAAATTTCAGATTTGCTCTGAAAGAAAATTTCAGATTTGTTCTTCTATAGATCCCTCAATTTCCGGCTTAATTTTGCTGGAAACTCCTCGATCTATCCGCCCTGAGCTTTGATACCATGTTAATCTGTATTGACTGGTTTGCATATGCAAACCATGACTGTTACTATCGTGTGAAGAGGAGAAGAGAGAAAGGAGAGAAAAGAAATGAAGAAGAGAATTGTGAAAGCTTTTCTTATTTTCATATGCAAACAGAGAGCACTATGTACTTATTTATACATGTGTAAAAAGATCAGCACATCTAACAACTTAACAACTTCTAGAACCTACTTTAACAAACTAACAACTTCTAACAACTTGATTTAACCACCTAACAAACTTCATCCATGTGGTTAATCTAATTAATCTGGAGGAATCTCAACACTATATATCTGTATATTTTTCGATGAAAAAAATTAATTAAACCTCTTTTTATCTCCACCTCTAAGTAAGTGAAGATTTAATATACTACTTAATAACTTTTGACTTGTTGGAAACTTAAGCGTAACAAATTAAATCAAATTCGTTACCATTATTATTATTATTTTTTGATAACTCAGGTTTCCAGGTTTGTGCATGACTACTTTACTGGTATTACCCAGACGTCCTGGAGGTAATAACACCGGTCCTTCAACACTATCACCAGGTAAATCGCGGGATGTGCTCCTGTGACCAAATTTCTGGGAGCGTACAACTGATTAATGAGACAAGGTACAATTCTCAACATGCAGAATTTCTTCGTGCTTGCGGGGAATCGAACCCACGTTGTCCATGCCAATCTCGGATCGTTGATCACTGATCGCAGAGTTGCGCCATCAGCATAGCCTCTCTGACCATATTCATTACTGACCCCGTATTCGCTTACTGTACTTGGAACGGAAGAGTTGCAAGCTATCAGCTAGGAAGATCCTCATTTGGTAAAGCATAGGGCACCACACTCCGACACGCCGGTCGCCACCCCTGCCCCGGAGGACATATTCGTTACCATTATTCATGCCACGTTAGTGTGATTGCTTGGTGATATTTGACATAAATAAAGGTGTGTTTGGTAGAACAACAATACGGCATTGACGCAACTCATGAAAAAGCCAAAAAATGGAATTTTGTGGCTCAACTTTGACTTTCCCCTTAAATCTATCCTTTTAACTTCAGCCATGAGAAGCTAGAGAGTTCTCATGCATATAAAATTAAAACTTTAGAAATTGTTTATTTCTTTCGAATATAAATTTTATGCACTAATATTATACAGATTTCTTACACTATCTAATTAAGTATTGATATATAAGTAATGACTTGAAACATAGAATATTATTCTCTGGTTCTAAAAAGATTGGCCTAATTTAACTTGGTACAAAATTTAAGAAATAAAAGAAGACTTTTGAAATATGTGTTTCAAAACAAATCTTAGATATTTGTGTGGTTATAAATGATCTCATAAAGTTAATTTTTTTCTAAATATAGAAAGGAACCAATCCTTTTGAGACAAACTAATAAGGAAAGTAGGTCAATCTTTTTTAAACGGATGGAGTACAACATATTATAACCAATTAAATATATTGATAATATAAATTCATTTTATAATGTTGATGTATATACTTTTGAAATAAAGTTTTGACGTAATTGGTAAAGTTGTTGTCATGTGACCAAGAGATTATGAGTTTGATCTTTGAAACAACATCTTGTAGATATAATAAATCCTTATGGTCATGCATTTTTTTGTACCGCGCATAGCAATCACTTAGTACACCGAACTCGGACCATATATATAACTTTAATTAATGTTTATGTTGTCGTTGCATGGGCAATCGTGTCGCTCAAGGGAAAATTAAACTCGAAAAGGAAACACATTTTCTTGCTGGAATTGAATAATGAATTAGTCAACTGTTTATAAAATATAGCATGAGATAAGCTTACACTTTTTCCCACCACACACTCTTAATATTCCTAAAAACTGTTACACGAGAACCAAATATATTTTTTAACAGAATTATATTGTAGTATATTATGTAACAGAGTTATCTGATACATGCCGTGCTTGTGAAAGGTAGCAGGTACTCCGTAGAATTAGTCAACGTGCGCTTATGCTAACCCGAAATCATTATCAAATAAATAAATAAAATTCAAAGTTGAACAATGATTTTGGAATATAGAACAGTGCCATCCAGAAGGAGTAATTCTATGTATCACTTGATGAATTCCATATGATGTACAATATATGAGGACAAAATACCAAATCTCTGGAATTAACATCATTTAGAGAATTAATCCAACATCAACCAAAATTGGATTTTTTTCCTAAAACCAAAAAGAACTAAAGAAGAAAGTTAATTGTTCTTTTGTGTTCTTATTTGCATGAAATTGTGCAATCTTGTGAGTGCAACTTCTAGTGTTTGTTCACTCATATTAGCAAAACAAACTCTAAACCATCCTGGCTCTGAACAATGGCAAGAAGATCCTGGAGAAATATTCAACTTCACTTCACATAAAATTGAATTCCAAAGTTCCAATTCACATTCCCTTGTTGACTTCTCCAATAATTGACTCAAATTCATCCAACAAAATAACCCTGCATTCCCTTTCAAACACTCAATTCCACTACTCCTCAATCCATCAATAATTTTTCCATATCTCTTCCTCAATCTATCACGATTTGTCTTAATGTAATTACTCGTAAAATCCTCATCGGACAACATGGATGCCAACAATTGTTGTGTCTGAGAGGAAATTAAGGTAAAACTTGACATCCTCCTAGCTGTTGCAACAACATTATCATTGTATGAATAAATTGTCCCAACTCGAAATCCAGGGAGACCTAAATCTTTCGAAAGGCTATACACAATGTGGACTCGCTTTGAGTCCATGTGTTTCCTAGATTCCAGAATCTCAGCAATGCTGACGAATTCTGAGGAACAGAATGCTGATCCGGAGTAGATTTCGTCAGACACAAGATGGATGTTTTTTCGGACCGCGAAATCAAGAATTTCCTCAAGATTTGATCTTTGAATTGTTGCACCTAAAGGGTTTGAGGGATTTGTTATGAGTATTCCTCTAACTTTGATGTTGTTGGATTTTGCTTTTTCATAGGCTGATTCTAAGGCTTGTGGAGTAACTTGGAAATTATTTGAACTGTCACAATGTACTGGAATTATTTTTACACCTGTTCTCCACCTCAAATCTCTGTCAAATCTGTAAAAAAAGATAAAAGGAGGATCATAAGTTATTGGAATAACATAGTACTAAGATTGTGAGTGAATAAAAATGGCAAAAAAGGTCCAAATTCTCATTTACTATACGAAATGTCTTAATTTTATCATCCGTTATATTTTGAGGTCATATATACCATTTGATTTTATTTTGCAAGTCGTCTCGTATTTGCCCTAGACTTTAATAGAGCTCCACCATGGATTAGCCGTTAAAAATTGGCTCATCAGAAGCTTTTTCAACGGACATGAAATCCCGTATTTCTGACAGACCTCTCTTGGAGAACTTCAATCAGAAATTCACGTCTTTTAATTAGCCGTCATAATGTTCCAAAATACTTCGAGAAAAAATGTTCAAATTTTCCGTCCTACGTATGACAATGGTTTAACATTACCTTACGATTTGTTATACTTCATGTTGGAGCTCCGTTAAGGTCAAAGGCAAATACGAGACGATTGCAAATGACTAAGGGTACGAATAACCTCAAAGTATAAAACAAAGGGTAAATTTAAGATATTCATACACGAAAGGTATATTTTTGACCTTTTCTCCGTAAAGAGTATTAACTACTAAAAATGTTTGAATAAAATAGTTATTACTAAATAGAACTTACCCTGGATAGTAAGGGGTTGGAACAAGTAGAGCATCACCAGGATCAGCCAAAATAAAAGTTAATAGTTCATTAGCAGCTGTAGCACCAGCTGTAATAACAACTCTATCTGGATCAAATTTTGCCCTTCCACCTCTTATTTTTTCCATGAAATTTGCCATTGCTTTTCTAAAAGAAAATAGTCCATGATAATCTTGAAATAAAGCATTTTCTCTGAAGCTAGAAATTCCACTTCCACAGTTAATTGCTTCTGAATGTTTTTCCAAGTAGTCTTCTAGCAAATCAAATGATACCTATTCAAAGATAAAAAGAAAGAAAATATATAAGATTAGAAAATCGTAATGAGAATATTAGCTTAATGATGCTTTGGACTATTTTGTGGTAGTTTATGTCTGTGTTGCTCGGACTCTTAAAATATATTGTCACGTACATGTCAGATTGAAAAGTAGTGCAGTTTTAGAGGATTCGACACGAGTGCGATAACATTTTTAGAGAGTGAGCTACATATGTTTCTTTTGAATTATGTAACCATCTAATCTAAAAATTTAAACTGTTAGAGATGTAGTACACTTTTATTTTCTTAAGTATATCTATAAGGGTCTGTTTGGTCAAGCTTCTGAAAAAGTGTTTCTGTTTCTCAGAAGTAGTTAAAAGTAGTTCTGAGAAACAGAAATTTCTTGTTTGGCTAATTTTTCTGCAGAAATTGTTTCTAAAGAAGCTGTTACTTTTATTAAAAAAAAAATCTTACCCCCGACCTACCCACACCCCCACCCCATTCCCCTACCCCATCCTCAAATTTCTATTTCATAATTTTTGTTACTTTTATAAAAAAAAATGAATTTTTGTCTTATCCCATCCCGCCCCCGAACCTACCCCGCCCGCCCCGACCCCACACCCTACCCCCACCCCACCCCATTGGCCTACCCCGTCCTCAAATTTCTATTTCATATTTTTTGTTACTTTTATAAAAAAAATGAATTTTTGTCTTACCCACCCCCCCCCCTACCCTCCACCCCATTTGGCCTACCCCATCCTCAAATTTCCTATTTCATATTTTTTACTTTTATAAAAAAATGAATTTTTGTCTTACTCACCCCTACCCTATCTCACCCCATTGGCCTATCTCATCCTCAAATTTCTATTTCATATTTTTGTTACTTTTATAAAAAAAAATTGTCTTACTCCCCGCCTACCTACCCCCACTCCCGCCTTACCCACACCCCCTACTCTCACTCCACCCCCACCCCATCCTCAAATTTCTATTTCATAATTTTGTTACTTTTATAAAAAAATGATTTTTGTCTTACCCTCCTATCTACCCCTCCCCTACCTACTCCACCCTACCTCATTCTTAAATTTCTCTTCTATAAGATGATATTATATGAGATTATAATAAATTTTGTGAAATGAAACGGTAAATAGATTAAAAAAAAATGGCAAAAAGTGTTTCTCCCGAAGCACTTCTGGAGAAGCACCAATTTGGTGTTTCTGCTTCTTTTCTCATCTAGAAATACTTTTTAGCTTCTGGAAAAAGCGTTTCTGCTTCTGAAAATGACTTGTTTGGCCAAAGAAATGTTTCTCCGAAGGAGAAACACTTTGAAGAGCTTGGCCAAACAAGGGGTAATACTCTCTTTACATGTGAGTTTGACTTCGGAGAAACACTTTGAAGAGCTTGGCCAAACAAGGGGTAATACTCTCTTTACATGTGAGTTTGACTTTTTTCACGACTTGCACTTAGAAATTCTTTCTAATATACCCTAGACAATACTCTAATATCCCTTTTCAATCTTCTCATTTCGAGTTAGAGGGAAAAACGGCTCGAATATTACGATCTCTTCGTACTCAGAATGAAAAGAACGGATGGCGGTGAAACTTGAACCTAAAATCTTAAAATGCATAAGAGAACACACATTCCGTTTACTTAATTAATATTATTTACACTTACTTGATTTTCAGCCAATCCCATTTGAATTACTCCACATGGATTGTGAACTTCATCAAAAGGATCTTCATCATATGCTTTCCACCCTGCAAAATATGGTGAGTCTTCTCCATGAGTATCTGAATTTGCAACTTTTGATAGCCCAACAATTGTTTTCTCAATCTCAATGGCCATATTTATTTATTTTTGAGTTTTTTTTTTCAAGAAAATATGAATTGAACTGTTTGAATGAAGTTTTGTGTCAAACAAGGTTATGTATATATATATATATATATAGAAAGAAAAGGGGTCATTTAATTTCAATGGAAAAAGATAAAATTCCTTAAATATAACCAAAGGACCAATGATTGATATTATAGAGTAAGCAAGATCAAAGATCACCTTTTTACATAAATGTATAATAGTTTAAAATTAAATGGCTGGTGACAACTGTTAAGCTTCTGTCATCTTTTTCAAAGTTTCTATATATCTCAATTTCCAAAAAGATCCCCACATCAAATATGGTGGTTGAAATATGGGGGTGGGTGATTTGACACAAGTCACATTTTTCTCAGTCGTCGGTATAATTTTTTTTAACACGACCACATTATGCAAATGATATTTATAAATAAGTCTCTTTAAAATGTAAAATTTGTAATCTTAAAAATAAATAGATTATCTGCTAATAACAAGTTCGAATAACTGGATGATGTAATAATATTTACACCAACGATATAGATAACTTAACTCTTATTATATTATTGTGGTTAATTTCTCTTCCATAGTAAATAAGTGTACATGTATCAGCACATGAGTTACAGAGACTCCACTTATCCTAATCATGTATGCTTACTGAAGAAATCCTTATATGGGGTCAAACAAGCTCCTCGGGACTGGTACAAGAGGTTTGAAGAATATGTTTCTACTATTGAGTTTTCTAACAGCATGTCTGATCATTCTCTCTTCATATACCGTCACAGTAATGATATATCTTACATCCTTTTATATGTGGATGATATCTATCTTAACTGCTTCATCTGATGCTCTTCGCAAGTCTATCATGTCTCTTCTTAGCTTAGAATTTGCTATGAAAAATATAGGGCCATTGAGTTACTTCTTGGGAATAATTGTAACACGTCATACATGTGATTTATTTTTGTCTCAAAAGAAGTATGCAGAAGAGATCATTGAACGAGCTGACATATTCTCTTATAAGTCGTCCTCCACTCCGGTGATACTAAACCGAAGTTGAGTGCTACTTCCAGCACACCATATGTTGATCCATCACATTACCACAGCCTTGCAGGAGCCCCCCAATATCTTACTTTCACGAGGCCTGACATATCTTATGTTGTGCAATAAATTTGTCTATCCATGCATAACCCAATAGAGGATCACATGAATGCTCTCAAGTGCATTGTGTGCTATATTCAGGACACTATCGATCATGACTTGCATTTATATCCGTCTTCGACAACCACTCTCATTTCTTACACAAAGGCAGATTGGGGTGGATGTCCGGATACCAAACGCTCCACGTCTGGTTATTGTGTCTTTCTTGGTGACAATTTGATCTCTTGGTCCTCCAAATGGCAAGTTATCTTGTCTAGGTCCAGTGCCGAAACCGAATACCGGAGAGTTACCAATGTGGTTTCTGAATCTTGTTGGCTACGAAACCTTTTTCTGGAGCTCCACTGTCCTGTTTCGAAGGCGACATTGGTTTATTGTGATAATGTTAATGCAATTTATCTCTCAAGAAATCCGGTTCAACATCAACGCACTAAACATATTGAGATGGATATTCACTTTGTTCGTGAAAAGGTTGATTGTGGGCAAGTACGTGTCTTACATCTCCCGTCACGCTATCAGATCGCCGATATTTTTACAAAAGGTCTTCCGTTGGTTTTATTTGAAGATTTTCAAGACAATCTCAGCATACGATGGCCTCTTGCTTCAACTGCGGGGGTGCGATAGAATATTTGATATAATATTTGTGGTTTATGAATATTACATAATCTTTCAGTATATTTTGTAGGTGTATATTTAGTTGTTTACTACCTTAATTCTAGCCTAGGATGACGCTTGTATCATAAGTATATTTACTATCTATTTGAAATGAAATTGTAAATGTTAGGTTCTGTGTCATGACATTTTTTCTAACATATCATTTTTTTGTACTAAGTCCAAAACAGAAAATGTCGGCACAAATGTCTTGACATTCTGGCCGACATTCTGGCAACAGTTTTTTCTATCTTCACGGACAGTTTTTTTCAGGAAACTGTGATCCTTTTTAAACGTGACAAATTGACTTAGTAAGGAGTCTTCAAGCAGATCAGGATCGATGAAGACCAAGTCCAAGAAGTTGCATAACTTGAGGAGCAAGACGTGGAAGAAACAGTCCAAGCTGTTGGAGAGTTTTCAGCCGTAAGCCACTGTCACGTGCCACACATTCTGCTCTACCTACACAACTGATCGAGGAGTCTTTTAAGGGAACTCTCTACTATAAACAGAGAGGTCACTTCAAGGATTCGATATCCAGAAAATCACAAGAGAAAAGATCGAGAGAGCTCTCCTGATTTTGAGATCGAAAACTGGATCAACAAGTGTTGCCTGTATTTGTGACGACATTCTGTACGACATTACACGTGCTGCCTAGATTCTAGATTTGTTCTTTCATTAAAGCAATTGTAATGAGGTGTTGATCACTTCTATTTTAGATAGATTTTTCAGGCATAAGTCATCTGCGACTTAACCCTTTTATTCCTTTGTATCTTCTTGTAACATTGTAAAGAAGAAATATTTTCAATTGTATATAAATATATACAATACCTTTGGTCATTGACCATCATGGGTTATATTAATATATAACCTATGAAAATTAAACCTTTGTGTTCTTTACTTTATTCTGCTGCATTTTAAACTCTTACAAAGGTTGTTCTTAAGTTTTATCTTAGTGTCGCCACTTGTGTCAGACGACATTTCTGCTGACATTCGACATTGTTTCAGCATACTGTTTGTCACTGTTTTGATGTTTAATTTTAATTAATCCATAGTGTAACCCACGGTACCCAACAAGTGGTATCAGATCCGACACTTAACATAATAAGTGCTAAGGTCCTTCTACTTTAACTATGGATCCGGCTAATCCAAATATTGGTAGACTTTCTATTTTAGATGGATCAAATTATCCCTATTGGAAAATTTGCCTACGTTCTCATATCAAATCCATTGATGTGGGAGCATCGAGATCTATTATAAATGGATATATTGTTCATATGCTCCCACCGGACGAGGAAGGCGACATATTACCTAAGTCCGAGGTCGAATGGAGTGTGGAAGAAACCAATAGTGCAGGCTTTAATGAAAAGACTCTTAATGCTATTTTTGGATGTGTAGATCTTTATATATTCAAACTTATCCAAAATTGCTCAACTGCCAAAGATGTTTGGGATACCCTACAAACTCATTGTGAAGGTAACTCAAGTGTTCGTAGAACGAAGCTCCGCATACTCATGAGTAAATACTAACGTTTAAGGATGGAAGAGTCGGAGGATATCAAAACTTATTTTGAAAAGTTGATTGACATTTCTAACGAATGTCAAGTGCTTGAGTCTCCATTGACCAACAATCCTTGTGGAAAAGGCACTCCGCTCTCTTCCTGAAAAGTTCAATATTAAGATATGTGCGATTGAAGAAGCCCACAACCTTGCTACAATGGACCTCCATACGCTAATGAGCATTCTCAAAACATATGAGATGAATATAGAAAATCAAAGGACATTGTATAGAGGCAAAGATGTTGCACTTCAAGCAAAATCCTTAGAGACGTAGGTCAATGAAGAGGACGAAAACCTTGAAAAGATTGGGGATGATGCTAACATTGCCCTTCTCACTCAAAAAATCAATACGATGTTAAGAAGGTTCAACAATGACAATAATAAATCTAAACCAAAAGAGCACCAAAGTCAAGGCTTCAATCCACGATTCACTAAAACCCTTCATACAACGCAAAAAGGAAATAAACTTAGGAGAACCAGTTCAGACCGTACCAAGTTCAATCCCAGGCAGCTTGAAAGTATTCAATGTCATGCTTGCTCAGGATGGGGTCATTATGCCAACGAGTGTGCAAACACGCTAAGAAAAGCTGGGAAAAATCTATGGATCTCTCTAAGTGACGATGAAGGTGAAGAGGAAGAAGAACCAGAAATGGAGTCACAGGCTATGCTGGCCACTGTTTTCGAACAGTCACTGTCAGATGATGAAAATGACGCTGACTGTGTTGTCCCGAATGTCACAACATTTTCGGCAACATCAGCGATGACATCTGCAGGTCCAGTAACATCTGACAGGTATGAATTTTTTAACTATCCCGATGTTAACTGCTTTAGTAGCTTTATTTCTAATTGTGAATCTGACCCTGAGACTCAAGTCGACTCAAATGAGGACATGATTAAAGAATTGCAAGGACTTAATTATTGAATCCAAACAACTTGATTTAAAGGTAAAAAGTTTAACTCTTGAGAATGCAGGTTTGAAAGGAACAATAACCCGACTAGAGGTTACCCTTACCAAGAAGGATCTTGAACTTGGTAAGGTCAGTGCGAAGTTGGATCTGGCCGAAGCTACCTTCCGAAAGCTGAACACAGGTACTTCCAAACTAGATGAAATTCTAAGTGTTAGTCAACCACAACATGCAGGTTTGGGCTACAAGAACTCCCTCAATGCTATTTGCTCCAACTTGTTTGACAAAAACGTGGACTTCATAAGAGAAAGGAATTATGTGTGCCATCACTGTAAAAAGGCTGGCCATTTAAAACCTTACTGGTTTAAATTGCACAAGTCCAGGAGCAGAATGTCGTCGAAAATGCGGTCCAACATACCAGACAACACTCGATGCGACATTCCAGAAATCGTAAAAAGGGAAAGAAAGTTTGGAGGCCCAGAATGAATGTGCGATGTAATGTTGCTTTAACTGCTTTAAGGACTAACATTTCAGGTTCGTGGTACTTCGACAGTGGATGTTCTCGACATATGACGGGGACAAAAGAGTGTCTAAAAGACTACGAGACGCAAAATGAAGGTAATGTTACTTATGGAGGGGGTGGCAAAAGCAAAATCATAGGCAGAGGAACTCTGAATGTTCCAGGAATTTTGGCTTTGAAGAATGTCTTGCACGTCGATGGTTTAATGGCTAACCTTGTTAGCATAAGTCAATTGTGTGATGATGATCTAGAGGTAAAATTCAATAAGTATGCTTGTACAGTTACAAATGATTCTAACCAATGTGTAATGTCAGGTACAAGAACATGAGATAATTGCTATCTTGTTGGAGAACAAGAGATTTGCAATAATGTTAGGATGAATAAAACGACTTTGTGGCATAAAAAATTAGGGCATGTTAACTACCGTAATCTTGAGAGATTAATTTCTTATGAGGCAATACAAGAAATCCCTAAAATCAGTCCTAAAGATAAAACAATGGTTTGTGAAGACTGTCTCAAAGGTAAGCAAATCCGTGTCTCCCACAATGTTGTCCAAAATGACGGACATCATTCAGGTACGTCTCACTGTTTTCAACTTTTACACATGGATCTAATGAGTCCAATTGAGGTGGACAACCTAGAAGGTATGCGGTATTATTATGTGATTGTGGATGACTTTTCCAGGCATTCTTGGATATTTTTTTGAAGGAAAAATCTCAAACGTTTGGCATGTTCAAAATATTACACTCTAGAATAAGAAATCTATATCATTCGTCTATTTTTCGGATTAGATCCGACCATAGAAAAGAGTTTGAGAATAATCAGTTCTCTACATTTTGTGAGAAAAAGAGAATTTTCCATGAATTTTCTGCTCCCATAACCCCACAACAAAATGGAGTAGCAGAGAGGAAGAATAGGACTTTACAATAAATGGCTAGAGTAATGTTGAGTTCTAAGAAGTTGTCTAAACGTTTTTGGGCAGAATCTCTAAATACCGCAAGTCATATCACCAATAGAGTCTATCTTAGGCCGGGAACTAAAATGACACCCTATGAGATACTTAATGGATAAAAGCCCAATGTGCGCAATTTTCACATTTTTGGGTGTGTATGCTACATCTTGAATGATCGAGGTCACCTAGCTAAGTTTGATTAAAAGTGATAAGGGAATTTTTATAGGCTATTCCCAAAATAGTCATGCTTACCGAGTGTATAACCTTAGAACCAAAACCATACAAGAATTTGTTAACATTGTTTTCGATGACTATGATGATCTTGCAGGAAACAATCCAAAAAATAATGTTATAATTACTATGGAAGAGCCACAGGATACAGGAAATTCAGATGTTGCCCCAAATATCACGACATCTGCAGCAACACCTGAAGCAGAACCAGTGTATAATTCATCTGCGACTTAACCCTTTTATTCCTTTGTATCTTCTTGTAACATTGTAAAGAAGAAATATTTTCAATTGTATATAAATATATACAATATCTTTGGTCATTGATCATCATGGGTTATATTAATATATAAACTATGAAAATTAAACCTTTGTGTTATTTACGTTATTCCG
The DNA here is from genome assembly GCA_029844215.1 of Przewalskia tangutica. Lineage (NCBI taxonomy): Eukaryota > Viridiplantae > Streptophyta > Magnoliopsida > Solanales > Solanaceae > Przewalskia > Przewalskia tangutica. Next base: position 154,421,500 of record CM056720.1, read on the forward strand.
CTGCATTTTAAACTCTTACAAAGATTGTTCTTAAATTTTATCTTAGTGTCGCCACTTGTGTCAGACGACATTTCTGCTGACATTCGACACTGTTTGTGACTGTTTTGCTATTTAATTTTAATTAATCCATAGTGTAACCCACGGGACCCAACAAAAATAATCAAGGAAGATAATTCTTATAAATATAATAGTGCGTGTAAAAAATAACACAATGGTTAGAAAAAAATTAAGAGTTGTTAAGTTTTTGTTTATATGATACATATCTTGATAGGGATACTGGCAAAAGATCATTAGGATTCTGATTTTGGTGCAAAAACAATTTAATAAAAAGAAGCTGCAAGAAGATATTCTGGCCCCACACCTTTACTGATTTCAATTCTCAAATGCAACAGAAGTTATAACTTCCTTTTAACCACTTAAAGATATGTTAATCATGGGTTCATAATCTAATCAGTAGCTATCAGTAGCGTTTAATTATATGCTTGCTTCAAATGCTAACCAAAATATACAACATAATCTTCTGGAGATGATATATCCTGGGCCATCATAGTAGAACTATTATATACCTAATATTGATCTTGTTATAATATTTTGTGAATAGTTTTTTTATTACCATGTAGTTACTAGGTGCTTGGACATAAATTTGATGATATTTTTTAAATTGAAATTGAAGTTGAAAATAGTATTTGGATCAAATTTAGTCAAATTTATTTGGATGATATTTAGTCATCCAAATAAACTAAATCTCTAATAGTCATCCAAATAAACATTGAAAATTTAGTATTTGGATGATATTTAGTCAAATTTATTTTTAAGAAAATCATCTTAAGAAACTAACAGAATATCTTTCTAATATGTAAGGAAACAATGTTTGAAAATATTATATTGAAAAAAGGTGAAAATTTATATCCAAACGGGCCCTAGTCAAGTCGTGGGACGGGTGAAATTTCTCCACCCTTAATTAAAGGTCTCCGTTTCAAGTATTAAAATTGAAAAAAATCTCTAATGGTGAATGTTTCTCCTTTAATGCAACCTATGTTACTGTTGCGATATTTCTAGATGTTTACGCAAGTGTATGTATCGTTCAAGTAATAAAGATCTGTAAGACTGAGCTATCGTCCACATAGACTGGTTTATCAAGTATCGAATATCTAATTTATGGTATCTATTTGCTAACGTTATTTTGTTTGGTTTTATAACTAAAAACTATAATTAAAGTGATTTGCAGAAATAAACTAAAGTGATGATACTTAGGGTTTAAAAATAGTTATGAAGGAAATAGGGCTTCCAATCTCCTCAAGTATCCACTCTTTCACGTGTTAATGCATTGTTAATGATTCTCCATCTTATTAAGATAGCAGGTTAACTAACCTGTCTTATATTCCGGTTAGGGCATTAAAAACTCAACCTTATGTAGAAACCTTCTATATTTCTATGATAGATTTTACCACACAGGATGATTAAGAACAATAACCTTAAATACTACACAAGTATCGGGGTACTTTCGTCCACGATTTTAACCTATGTCTAAACAACTACAACATATTCAAATCTCCCCTCTCGGATCTCGATTCGAAATCATATAAGTGATGACAATTAGTGATCAGTTAATTATCAAGCAATCAAAATAATATTGAATAGATCTTAATATGGTTGAAGAAGAAATCAATAACTATGCATTAACTATATGAAAAAGTTTCAAGCGATTCGACGAAAAACCCTAATAAAGAGATTAGCTCCTAGACATTGTCATGCTAAAAACTAATACAAAATTCAACATAAACTGAAATTAAAATAAAGGAAAGAAAAAGAACTTGAATAAAAATTATCTCCAATCTTGTGTTGTATCCTCCTTTCTTGCCTCCCAAAGTATCATCCATAATAATGAAATAATCCCTTGGTCTTATAGATGTAAAAGTCACGTTTCAGACCCTTTTGCCCTTCGAAAAGTTGACTTTTTCACGTCCAGTTCCGCATCGGCGTCGTGGCGCTGCTGGCTGGCGCCACGGTACTGACTTCGCCCCAGAAAATCAGAGCACGCAGTAGTTTAGGCGTCCACTGGCTGTTTGGCGCCGTGGCGTCTTTTTATTTTAAATGCGGACCGTCGATTTCTTCGTGCTTCCCGAAACTTCTTAGGTTTCATTTCTTGGCCTTTTAATGTGCAATTTCATCCTCGAAAGTAGTATCTTCTCCTTTATGACCGATGTGACATAAAGGAAAGAAAAATACACCTAACAATATACTAAACGCAAAATAAAAGATTAAAATACTAACTAAAAAGGACTCAAAAAAGTGTATAAAATACACTCAACAGTTACAAAGTTGAATCTAAATTAGTCGAGCAAATGAATATCAAATACCAAATTATTACCTAGACAGAGATTTATCCTATGGCTAGCAAATAAAAACGGATTGCTGACAAAACTGAGATTAAAACAGATGAACATACCACTAGAAGATACACCATGTTGCTTATGCAATACAGATGCTGAGGAGAACCATACACACCTATTTGGAGACTGTTAATGGGCAAAAAAACTGGGAAATGAAGTCGCAAAGTGGCTAGGAATAATCATAAAACAGGGAGAAGTGCACAGTGTTATACAATGGATCAATGGGAGGCATTGGAGGAATTGCAAGAAGAAAACAGTGACAGCAGTATGGGGAGCAATGATCTACCATATCTAGCAAGCAAGAAACAGGAAAATCTTTAAACAAAAGGAGACAGAAACTGACTGGATAAGTATTTAAATACAAAAGGAAGTGAAGGAAAGAATAGAAATAGCTAGAAGATCAAGGAGAACAAGTAGATGTCAACAATGGATAGATAGAATATGTAAATAGAGATATATATGTTTAAATGATTTGTTGAGGTGTAGCAAACAATATTGCCTATAGAAGATGAAAGATAATTACTACATGCTCTTTATTTATAAATATTTTGGAAGTAATGATAATGATTCAGTGTTGATTACCAAAAAAAATACCAAATTGTTCTATTAAAAATAATTCATGGGTTATGCAATTGGTTGCTTATCAAATATCTCCAGTGCACTCATCATCACATGCAATTATAATTTTTCCAAGGTCTATATTATGGTAGCATGTCAAAAAGTGTAGTTTGGGATATATTATTATCAGACTGTGGTTTGTAAGGATTTAAACTAACTCATTTCTAATAAATAAATTAAACAAAGGTATGACATGAAGAAAGAGAATTAGAATCGTGAAGTAATAACCATCATAAATGATATATGTAGGAAGCTAAAAAGATTATAGGAAGCTACATATAATAGATATAGAGATCGGATATTTGGTGTGAGGTCTGTTGTGAAAAAATGCCCAAACTTATTTCAAGAATAATTTCACATCATGTTAATAATGTTTTAAACTTGTTTATCCTAATAAAATATGTAAAAATAAAGTGGGGCTGAAGATCCATGTGCAAATAACTTACCGTGAGATATGTTTGTTAACACTTACAAATAATTTAAATGTTTAGCCGAAGTCATTGACAGCCGAAGTCATTGACAGGAGCCAAATTTATTCCTAACCCTCGACGACAAGAGCTCCATCGGCTACCAAGACATCTTAGCCGAAGCTATCAGTTAGAGGCATGACTGGGACCCACTCAAATGCAGACGCCTCAACGACCAAGTCAAAAGGGTTTTCAGACCCCCAAAAATGGTAACGGCCAACAACATCTAAATGGAAGGGACATTATCCGAGCAAGAGGAGAGAGGGCGAGAAAATCGGTACCACTTTCCCCATAGTCAGCCGTGGTACTTAGTGGGTTATTTGAAGGCCGGTATGGGGGGCACGTTTTGTACATTTTTTCTCCTTTTGTACTATAAATACTCATTCTTTGTACAGATTATAGAGACAATCCAAATCAAATCAAATCTTTTATCTATCTTTACTTTATTCTTTACTTTTCCTTTACTTTACTCGGTTGTATTCATGTTTTCTTACCCCTGAGTCTAATCACATCATCCTAACGCTTTCTGGAATAGTTGGAAGAACCATTGCTTGAAATTAGAGTTCTATTTTCAGCCCAAATCGCTTAAATTAAGGAATCAATTTGTCTCTCGATTTCATCAGCCGATAAAACGACATGAGTAAAATATAGGGGCGAGAACAATGTTATTTATAGAATGCCACATAATAAGAAATTAAGAGTGATTGGTGATGATTAGTTTTTGCTACGACTTGTATTACTAGAGTGGGCAATATAATATTTTAATTTCCTAGCATGCCAATCCTTTAATTTATATCGGACACGCCACATCTTTAGCTTACTGAGAACATGACTCTAGATAAGAAGGTTTGAAGGTCAATAATTAGGATAGAAGAGTAATAGGTTGTCATGTTGTAGTACTTTTACGAGGTTGAGGAAGGAGTTAGTCTCCTCGTCTCATCCTCTGCTTGTTTAGTTAACTAACATTGTATTCGCATATTATCTTATTCTTCAATTTTACCACTTCACGTTACTTAGATTGCTTTGTTTATCTTGCTATTTAGATGTCTTATTTTCCTTTCTATTATGCTATGATTACACTTTTTAAAAGTCGAGAGTCTATCGGAAACACCCTCTCCACCCCACAAAGATAGGGGTACGATCTGCATACATCCTACCATCTTCAGACTCCACTTATGGAATTACACTGGGTATGTTATTGTTGTTGAGTGAAGGGAAAGAAATAATCTCTTGATTATTTTCATTAATTGAAAGACAATATATACAATTTACATATTTGCATAATAGAAAAATCTTATTCCTATTCTATTACCAAAACCCTATGCTAGTAGTACAAGAATCATATAATTATGGTAAGTGTACAAGACTAATTAATGTAATACTTACACTAAAATATTACTAAAACTATACATAAAATATGGTAAGTACACTGACTGATTTGGACCAAAACTGTGATATACATTCGATAATATTATGTATATTTTACACACCTCGGCAGTCATAGCGGGCGATCTTCGTACGATGAGACTATCCCTGAAATCTTAAAAAAGAATCGAGGGAAGACTCTTTGTAAAGATGTCTGCAATTTGATACCTAGAAGGGACATGACATACGTGTACTTGTCCACGAACTACCTTTTCGTGAACAAAGTGAATGTCCATCTCGATATGTTTAGTGCGATGGTGCTGAACCGGATTACCAGAAAATAGATGGCACTAACATTATCACAATAAACCAATGTAGCTTTCTGAATAGAATAATGAAGCTCTAAAAGAAGATTGTGCAACCAACATGATCCAGATACCACATTGGCTACCCCTCGATACTCGACCTCAGCACTAGAGCGGGACAATGTCGACTGACGCTTTGCAGACCATAAGACCAAGTTATTACCAAGAAACATACAATAGCAAGACGTAGATCATTTGGTGTCTGGATAGTCACCCTAATCAACATCTGTATACGAGACAAGTGTAGATGACGACGACGGATATAAATGTAAGTCATAGTCAAGTGTCCCCTGGATGTACCGAATAATATGTTTGAGAGCATTCATATGCTCAACCCTGGGACCATGCATAAATAAACACACCTATTGTACGACATACGTAATATCTAGTCTCGTGAACGTAAGATACTGAAGGGCCCTTACAAGACTGCGATAGCGGGTTGGATCCTCATAAGGTGAGTCAGTCGTAGCACCCAACTTGGGTTTAGTATCAACCGGAGTGGAAGTGGAATTACAGGATGACATCCCAGCCCTATCGATGATCTCAGCTGCATACTTCCTCTGGGATAAGAACAACCTACCTGCATGACGAGTGACAACAAGCCCCAAAAAATAACTCAAGGGCCCCAAGTCTTTCATAGCGAACTCATAACTGAACATTGTCATGATAGACTGTCGTAATGCATCAGAAGAGGCAGTCAAGATAATATCATCCACATATAATAGTATATAAGTCAATGAAGAACCACGATGATATACAAACAATAAATTATCAGACCTGCTGTGGAAGAACCCCATAGTCAAAACATAGTCGGCAAACCTCTTATACCAAGCCAGTGGAGACTGTTTAATCTCATACAAGGACTTTTTCAACAAACATACATGGTGAGGATATTTGAGATCCCTAAACCCCAATAGCTGATACATATAGATTGTCTCATTGTGATCACCATGTAAGAAAGCATTCTTCACATCTAACTTACGAATGGGCCATGATTTCGAAAGAGCCAAGCTGAGCACATTACGAATGGTAGTCGGTTTGACCACCAGACTAAATGTCTCACCACAATCCGCATCAACCCGCTGAGTCTTACCATCATCAACAAGACGAGTCTTATGCCTTGCAAACGAACCGTCAAAATTGTCCTTATGAGTAAAAATCCACATAGACAGAATAACATTAATGTCAGATGGACGGGGCATCAACTCCCACATCATATTATCAATAAGAGCATTATATTCGTTGGTCTTAACAATTTTCCAATTCGGGTCATTTAAAGCAGATACAAGATTACGGGGTAGAGGGAATTTAATAAAATTAGAATATAAATTAAAATGTCTTTTTAGTTTAAAAATACACTATTAACTACAGCTGACTGGCCTATGACTCGGGGGGAAATCGGGTGGATTTTGAGAATTATCAGGACTCGGGATGGACTGGCAGTGGGCCTGCTGGCCTAACTTGGTAACGAGAACTAGAAACATGGACTGGAACAATGACGGTAATGGGCTGGGTGACTGGCGCATTTACCGTTACTGGCCAGTAATTGAACTGGACATAGGTGTGAGAACTGTAGTTGGTGACGGAACAGTGGGGCAAGTGGGCAGTGGGCCCGCTGGAGGATTTGGGGTGCGGGACACGTCTGAAAAATAGTGAATAATATATGAGGATATACCATCATCCAAAAAAATATACGAACTAGGCACGGGATTACTAACCTTATCAAACGGAAATTGGTATTCATAAAAAATTACATGCCGACTAATACTGATTTTATTAAATGATAAGTGAAAACATTTGTAATCACGATGATTAGATGAATAACCCAAAAACACACAAGGGGTAGAACGGGTCTGAAGTTTGTTAATTGTGGTAGACGAAAACAACGGATAACATAAGCACCCAAAGACCCTAAGATGTGAATACGAAATAGTCTTATTATATAAAATATGAAGATGAGACGAATACGTCAAGTCTGTTATAGGAAGTATGTTAAGGAGATATGTAGCCATTTATAGTGCATGATGCTAAAAAATAGGGGTACAAAAGCATGAATCAATAAAGTTCGGACAATGTTATTAATGGTACGAATTTTGCGTTCGGCTTTTCTATTTTGTGAAGACGTATGAGAACAAGAAAAACGAAAATTGATCTCATTATTAGCACAAACTCCTGAAACACCCAATTATCATATTTTTTTTCATTACCACATTGAATATTTTTTATTTCTCGTTCGAATTGGGTTCTAATGAATGCTCTAAATTTTAAGAAAGTGAAAAACACTTAAGATTTATTGCTATATGAAAAGTCCATAAAAACTTAGAATAATCATCCAAAAATAGACATAATAACGATGATCCAAAGAACTGAGAACAAGATATGTCCATAAATCGCTATGAAAAATATCGAATGACATTAAAGTATGAGAATTAGAGTCTACAAATGACAACTTAACAATTTTCCCTAAAGAACAAGATTGACAATTCGGAGTACTTACCCTTACAAGAAATAAAATTATTTTTATCTAAGAAAGACAAAATTAACGACTCCAGATGACCTAGACGAGCATGCCACACAGAAGGAGCAAGGGCTACAAAAGTTGTTGGCAATGCTGGACTCGAGAGACCGAAACTTTGTGTGATATGATAAAGATCTCCCCTACTATCACACCTCATGAGAGGAATCCTCTTCTTGAAATCCTTCACAGAAAATCAAAACGGATCAAATTCAACAGAAACAAAATTATCAGTGGTGAATTTATGGACGGATACCAAATTTTTAATCAATTTAGGGGCATGAAGGGTATTTTTCAAGATGAGATGTGGATGAGGGGTGACAAAGTTTTATGACCATAACCACGAATTGGAATTGAATTACTATTACTAATAATTATATCGTGATTACTGCTCAAATTGGATTAAGACGAGAGAGTACCTTGGTCGGACGTCATGTGGGTAGTGGCTCCGGTGTACATGTAATAATTCGGGTCCGGTAGCATTATACCAAGTGGGTGTATAGCGGCTTCAATATCGGTCGGAGTGGGGTCCGCTGCGTGATGGGCTTGCGGAAGCCGGGGCCCAAGAACATCTGCATTCGGCCCCGGATCGTCTTTAACCGGAACGGCGGTGGGCATTGGGGCGATAAATTGGGAAGCCAGCTGGCGATAGTGGGGCGGATACTGGATTTGTGTCGTAGGGCCACTTCCCACTGTTCCCGATCCGACCAAGGAGCCCAGTGAGACCGATGGGTCGGTGGCCATTTATGTCGGGAAAGTCTCGCCGCGTGATACCATGAAATAAATAATTCCTTGATTATTTTCATTAATTGAAAGACAATATATACAATTTATATATTTGCATAATAGAAAAATCCTCCTATTCTATTCCCAAAACCCTATTCTAATAGTACAGAAGTCATATAATTATGGTAAGTGTACAAGACTAATTAATGTAATACTTACACTAAAATATTACCTAAAACTATACATAAAATATGATAAGTACACGGACTGATTTTGGACCAAAACTGTGATATACATATATACATTAAGTGTATATCACGATAATATAATGTATATTTTACACACACCCGCAGTCATAGCGGGCGATCTTCGTACGCGGAAACTGTCCCTGAAATCTTCAAAAAGGATCGAGGGGAGACTCTTTGTAAAGATGTATGCAATTTGATACCCGGAAGAGACACGACATACGTGTACTTGTCCACGAGCTACCTTTTCGCGAACAAAGTAAATGTTCATCTCGATATGTTTAGTGCGCTGGTGCTGAATCGGATTACCAGAAAGATAGATGGCACTAACATTATCACAATAAACCATGGTAGCTTTCTGAATAGGACAATGAAGCTCTAAAAGAAGATTGTGCAACCAACATGATTCAGAGACCACATTTGCTACCCTTCGACACTCGGCCTCAGCACTAGAGCGGGACAATATCGACTGACGCTTTGCAGACCATGAGACCAAGAAACATATAATAGGCAGACGTAGACCATCTGGTGTCTGGACAGTCACCCCAATCAACATCTGTATACGAGACAAGTGTAGATGTCGACGACGGATATAAATGTAAGTTATAGTCAAGTGTCCCTTGGATGTACCGAATAATGTGTTTGATCGCATTCATGTGCTCAACCCTGGGATCATGCATAAACAAACACACCTGATGTACGACATACGTAATATCTGGTCTCATGAACGTAAGATACTGAAGGGTCCTTGCAAGACTGCGATAGCTGGTCGGATCCTCATAAGGTGAGCCAGCCGCAGCACCCAACTTGGATTTAGTATCAACCGGAGTGGAAGTGGACTTACAGGATCACATCCAGCTGCATACTTCCCTTGGGTTTAGTATCCGAATGAAGTAATTATAATCACACACATCTTAATTATCGTGATTAATTAGGTTTGCTTAAGCGCGAGCTTGATAACATCATTAGAGAGGCGTACCACCTAATCACATCTAATTAACTGACATTACTATATTGGGTTTCATATTGCTTGTACAAGATAAATTTATAAAGAGAATAAATAATGGGTGACATTACTATATTATCAAACTTCAGATCTGCTATAATTTGTTTATGTGGAATCATCCAATACCACAAGATTAAAACTAAATACTCCTTGAAGCAGACAAGAAAAATCCTATGAAAAGAATGCAATTTGTTAATTTAAAATTTGGATTTCATGTTTAAATTATATATATATATATATATATATATATATATATATATAAATCTTTTATATTGTTAATAAATTTTAATCTTTGGATAGCATGTCAGTTAATTACTATTACTTTTATCAACTTATTAATTAATTTATATCTACATATTTATTAATAATTGTCTAATAAATAACCTGATTGTATGTAATATTTTTATCGCTAAATTCTATAGAGTTCTCTTAGGGGCCATTTGGTTGACGGAATTAGTTGTATATTAATTGTAATGCATGGATTGTTTATACAGAGATTAATAATACATAATTGTTATGAGAATAATAAATTATACGAAAATTATTATATGGAGAATAATAATGCATATATTGTTATATGAGGAATAAATATGACGAGGATTGTCGTTTAGAGATGACATTGTAAATATATTTTTATCTTTAGATACTTTTATCCATGTATCGTCCATATACATATGTAGATATAAATTAATCTTTGTAGACTTAACATTTTTGCTATAAAAATGCAATTTGTTAATTAAAAATATAAGGAACACTAATTAATCTTTGTAGATATAGGGCCAGTAACAACATGACACTTGGATTTTTTTTTAATTGTGAATGATGATAAGATCAGAATCAGAGAATATTATTCAGATACTAATTCTTAACGTATTTTGGTTAGATATTAGAACAAAGGTTCTCTCGTGAGATTTTCATGTTTAAGTGACATATGGTGATAATGTAGTTTTTTTTAAAATATTATTAGTAAAATTTAACATGTAATAACAATGTTATTAATTATCATTCTAATAAGTGACATGCATGATTGTGTAAGACAACTAAAGTGTATATTTTATACAACGTAAACCCTTAAGGGATGTTTGGTTGACAAGTTAGTTATGCTTGAATTGTAAGGCATTGATTACATACGGAAATCAATAATACATGCATTATTATGCTAAGAATCAGGGTTGTCTTTGAACTCGTGCGAGGTGTGCTATCGCACAGAGCCCCGAAAAACAAAAAATTTAGGGGTTCTTTTTTCATTTTTTATTAAATAATATTAGTCAGAATTTACTGTAAAGATCCATAATTCGTAGGTCTTAACTCAATTAAAGGTCCATTTTTATGAATTAGAACAGTGTCCTCGAAATGTTTGAGACGGTCTGGATAAGAATAGATTATATGAAAAATAAATATTTGTTATTTTGTTCTTTTACTTAGTTCGACTTTTCTCTTATAGAATACGTTTTTCAAGACATTTTGTGCCATATCTTATTTAATAAGTGACACAAATTTCCACGAATTTAATTTTTTTTCTTTGTTTTCCTTTTCCTCTATTTTTTATATAATTAATTTTGCAACGTGTGTGGTGAGCCAATTATTATATTGCATATGTATGTAATGATATCAAGAAATCGTTTTTGGTCTTTGGACGCAAGCATCACTGCGAATCTAGTGACGAAGTCAATCAGTAGTTGAAATAACTAGTGACTAATTATAAGAAAGAAAATAAATTAGAAATCCTTTAAAGAGTTTCCTTCCCACTTTCCACTACTACATTTCTAGATTGATGCGACGCCTCAAAATCATCGCATTAGGGCCTTCTGGCCGTTGCATTATACCTAATGCAACGGCGAGGAGCCGTCGCATTAGGTCTAATGCAACGGCCACAATGCCCTAATTAGGGATGTCAATGGGGCGGGGCGGGGGAAGGGTATCCCATACCCGTACCCACCACCTAAAACACATCTCCACCCCCGCCCCACCACCCATCACGGGTAGTAATTCTTCCACCCGCCCCCGCCCCACTTACTTCACGCGGATACCCACTTACCCGGCGGGTACCCATTAATAAAATGCTCAAATAATGTCTAGCAATTGTTTTAGTCACCAAAATGAAAGTTATATAAGAAAAAGAAAAAAAAAGGAACTTTTCCACTATGGTGTATCGAATATCAAGTCTAAAACCTTGCCAAAATATTATGAATATTAAAAAACAGTAAAGATGAAAATATTTAACAAAAAAAAGGAGAACAAAGAGAATAAGAAACGTGGTGCATTACGGTGCGGGTTAGCTCAAGTCACATTTTGAATCAAGAAAGGGCCAAATAAATTTGTAAATAGCCTAATTAAACTAATAGATGATACGGATATGGGCGGTGCGGATACGGTCGGTGTGCTGGTGCGGAGTAGCAGGCGGGAGTGCGGCGGCGTCTTATATGAAATCCACCCCCGCCCCACTACCCATGGCGGGTAGCACTTTTGATACCCATACCCGCTCCACCACCCACCAAAATATCCCCCATACCCGCCTCAATTGGAGCGGGTGCGGGGAGGTACCCGCATTTACCCGCCCCACTGACATCCCTAGCCCTAATGCGACGATTGTTACAGCCGTTGCATTAGATGTGCACCTAATGCGACGGCTGTATTTAGCCGTCGCATTAGCTGCATATCTAATGCACGGCTCCTACCCCCTAATGCGACGGCCAGGTACAGCTGTCGCATTAGATATGCGACTGTTTGAGGGATAATTTATCCACCTAATGCAACGGCCAGAACCCCTAATGCGACGGTCAGGTACAGCCGTCGCATTAGATGTGCACATGTTTGATTGCTAGATTGTTCACAAATTATAAAAATGTACAATATTACAAAAGAATTAGCTCACAATATTGCAAAATGACAAAATAAATAATAAAAAGATAAAAATAATAATAAAAAATGATTGTATTACTAATTGTTCACAAATGTACAATATTACAATATTAGACCCCATAAGACATATTACAAAATAATTGTTTACAAAAGTATCTACATAAGCCTCCACCCACACGTTCATTTGTTAGATTGCTAGATTTTTTCTCCATTTAGCTCACCAGACACCTACAAGTTAACATAATGAATAGTCATAAGTAAAAAAATGGTAGACTAACCAAAACATCATAAATAATAACTTCAATGTAGTTTACTCATATAAAAAAATATAATTTCACAGTATAATAATATATAAAATTTCAAGCTCCAGAATATTACTGTGTTGGAAAGAAGGGAAACACAAAAATTATCTGATTAACTGTCCCAGCAGACTGCCCATTTGGTTCACTGACATGCGGTACACTAGATGAATCATTTGGAAATGATGGACTCACAAAAGAAGGAATGACAAGATTTATTTCAGGATTAGCTTCTTGAAGTTGTGATATAATCACTGATGCAACGGTTGGTGCAAGCTGTTGCACTAACTCAGCTTTCATACTCTGCAAGAATTTCTTCGGAATTATGAAACCTGATTTTTTCTCTTTTTTCTTCAAATCAGTCTTTCTCACACCTTTTCCGACAAGTCGTAAGCGATCTTTGCTTTTGGGACCTTGAAGCACTTCAGAGTAAATAACTAGATCTTTAGAGTTGCTACCTTCTCCGTGTTGGGTGGACTCCATAGCATCTATCTTTGCCTATTTATAGAATGTTAAGTCATTGTCTTACTAAATTATCAATAATACGCAAATATATGATAATACAATTTGTTAACTCACAATATTCTGTTCAGTTTTCTCGTTGATGGTATGGTATGTTCTCCCTGGAACTCTTTTTCTTGATTCTTTGTAGACCTTTTGTCACGACCCGACTGGCTCGCGATCGTGCCCTACACAGGCACCTCATGTATACATCGAGAATAGCAATGAACATACACAACACATATAAACACATAGACAACAACCATCAACAGGCTAGACGATAAGGCCACCTTCCGTAAAATATACATAGACCAAAAATAAATCAGTACATCTCTGTTTTTAAAACCCAATCCACAAATGTGACTCTGCACCTAGAATAACAAGCGTGGCGGGGCCCGCCATACCCCTGAATGTACATAATATCCACAACATCAGGGAAAACCGTACCAAAAGACAAGCATCCGGAAAAATGGAGCTTCGACATCTGATCAGTGATCCTAAGAATGAGGATCCACCACCGCTACCCCTACGGCATTTAACGCAGCCGAGGAAAGGGGGTCAGTACACAATATGTACCAAGTATGTAAAACTGGAAAATACTGCAATTTACATCATAAGTCTAAAATAAAGCTGGAGACATGTATGATAACCAAATTACAGTACAATGTGCCTTACTAACAATGAGAGTAACCAAGTATATACTTTACTGCATAAAAATAGGAGGCTCATGATCAAAGTAGGGTCACCCGCCCGTAGTATCATTAAGCAATCCTACTCCTGGGACTATTTCACCCGCATAGGTCCTACGGACCCGCAATGGAGCGATGCGCTCCGCATGAGACTATTTCACCCGCACAGGACTATTTCACCCGCTTGGGCCCGGTGGGCCCGCAATGAGTACAACGCAAGACTTTCGCATCATGGATAGCAAATCCATGGAATTAGTAATAACCCGGGGCTTTACCCCGTAAGAATAACATAAACTAGCACAACCGGCTATCATACATAACATAAGCGCTACCGGCTTATCATAACATAAGCAAGTTAAGAAATCCCCTAACTTCTTATTAACTTTATTTATATACCCTCTCATTTTAGTTTACTTAAGGCACTAACATGTCATTTTAAAAATCCGGGAATTCAACCCAAAGTACTACATACTTCTATTCTTTTAAAATGACTCTTTTCATATAAAACTTCCAAGATACTAATAACCATAGTATCAAGTCATATCTACTTTTCAATACAAGTCACAATACCTTTTAGAAATACATTTATAGGTTTCTAAATCAAGTGACTTCTTTCTTTTAAAACCTTAAGCAATTGATGCCTTCAAATCAATTTGTCTTTCATTAATTCAAGTCATTTATCATTACTTAGAGTAAACCACTCTTTTTAACTTTCCATAAAGCTATTATAACCAACTTCCCATAAAGCCGTTATACTAGCTCTATACCTTAGATACTTACATTCTTCTTTATAACAAAGAGACTTAAACTTTCCAAACAAAACAAGTATCATATACTTTCAAAATACTTTAAGTCTCTCAACTTTTAGAAACTAAGATACCCTTAATATTTTTAAATATGTGAGTTAATTCCCTAACTCAACCAACTTAGACATTCTTAAAATAAGCCAAGGATATCAAATGGACTAGATTGTCAAAATCTCGTACGTCTACCGTACTATATATTTACAACTATTCATGCTCAAGAGATAAGAAAGTTCCACATACCTCTTCGGTTCAAACCACTTGCTAAGTCCAATATGCCGCACGTAGTATGTCAACCTATAATGACCATAATACGTTTATTAACTTCTAACTTCAAACGTAGAATATTCTAAGTGCAAAGTCACTAAATTCTACGAAAAATCGGACAACGCTTTCTTTGTTTCTACATACTTTTCCACCCTTTTCAAGGCCCGAATTCAATAACCAAACACGCCACATTTAAGGCTCAACAATGTAGTTAACAATAGGGGATTACACGCCTACAAGACGTGTAAAATTCCGACCCACAATTGATATCAAACTAGTCCAAAATACAATGTCAATTCGGCAATTTGAGGGACAACAATACAAATTCTTATCCAATTCCTTTTCAATCCAAGTTGTTTAGTATAACATGATATCAAGCCGCAATCGATTATAACTACTACAATCTTCAAGTAGGTAACATGCGACGATTCTAATTAACGACCAAATTGTATTTCAAGTTCAAATGGCTAGAATGTCATTTCGGATATTTGGCTTCCACAATCCATATCACTTATCAATCTTCAATACATATACTTCATGCTAGTTAAAATGTAAGGCTACAACAATATGTAATCTTATAACACTTAAGAGAACAAGATTGTTACCTTAACGAGCCTTAATCCACTTCAAGATCCGAAGTCTCTCCCTAGCAACTTAGAGCCTCTCCTAGACACTCCAATCCGCCACTTGAAGCCCTTAGAAGATCACAAACAACTTTCCTTTAATCTTCCAATCTAAACCTAGGAAAGTGACTAGGTTTTCACCTTGCGACTAATACGAAAACGATACTTTTTCGGGATCTTTCTATTGAGATACCCTTACAACACTCTTAGGAACCTTGGTTTAAAGTATGGAGATTATTACTCAACAAACGAAAAAATTTCTCTTGATCTTGGACCCTAACCCGAGAGCTCAACTAGCAAGACAAGAGTTTCTTGAAATTTTTCTAAGTGTTAAGAGCCTTGTCTTGCTACTAGTATACATATATAACACTATGGAGGGTTAAGATGAAAACAAATGGGTGGCTTAGATACATTTCACTAAGATCAAGCCAAGTGGCCCTTGACTAAGTCAACAATATCAAGCTCTTAGACTTAGCAAGACTTGGTCATCTCAATTATGGTCAAATGACCATTTAATCATTGTCCAATTCGTTCCAAGACCAACTAGGGTGGGTGACACGTGTCGCCATCCCATTCGTCGCAATAATTCATTTTCCGACAATTCCATAATTCCGATAAATTTTTACTAGTCTCAAATCTTAAAATTTGAATTCTTACGTACGTTCTTATAAACATGTCCTGTAATTACGGAGTGTAACACCTTTGCTTGAGAAGGTTCTTCCTTATTCGGATCCTTTTGTTGCTGTAAAAAATAAAATGAAATTTAGCACACAAATCACACAAATACCTAAGCCTTATATTTTTACAAATTAAAATTAGTGAGAATTAATGGAAGCAAAAAGATAATTCAATTATTGAAAAAGAAAAGTGTATACCAATTCATGACGTAACATTGCAAACGACTTACGACCCATCGTGTGCATATCATCCATCAATAGACGATTGTCTTTATTTTTCTTACATTCTGTCTGTGAGATAAAAATAATAAGTTAGAATAATATTACCTCATTATTACACGAAAACTTAAGCAAATTTAATTGAATACCTCAATCTTTTCACAATGCCAATAATTTAAGAGGTCCTGAAACTGAGGTACAAAAATAGTGTCAGGTTTGTGAAACCATCTTAACTCATCACTATCATATTTATAGAAGTGATTCTTCTTAATTCTGCATTTATAACTTCGCCAACTTGCATTAATTTCATCTATTACATATTTCCTTCCGTCTTCATCAACCATATACTTTTCCTATATCAATCATTAAAACGACACATTAGTAATAGATAAAGGTCTAGAATCACGAATATACTCGTAATATTTCAAAGAATAATATTGCAACATACCAAAACATAATCTCATATTTTGTCATATGTGGAAAGACTTCGAAAACAAATATATTCAGTGGCGCAAGCTCGGAATCCTTCCCCAAAGTTCCCAAGAAAAATTTAAATTCATCAACTATTTCCTTCGTATGTCCAACTAGCTGCCTAATGAGTTCAAAAGAATAACTTGGCGCTCTTCTTTTGTACGCACATGAACCTTTGTAAGCTTTGTTGGCCCTCGATACTTCTTCTTTTTGGCAGCTATTTTAGATTCAAGTTAATTTAGTATGCTAATAAGCTAAATGATTAATAAATATTAATGTGTACCTTCATTTTCGTCTTCAGGCGATGATTCCAAATCTGCATGGTCATGTCCCGCATCATTGACATTATTATTTAGTTGGACATCATCATTATCATACTTTCAGTATCTTGTCTTTCTGCTGATGCATTAGTATGAATGACAATCTCATTCCTTGTTGCAATCATTTCATTGTTTTCTACTTGTTTTTTCAGCAATTCAAGATATGTTGACATAGAACCTGGAGAATAAAATGACATTTTTTTCTGTTGCTTTTGTGGTACAAGACTACAATACTCTATCTCAGAATTAATATGGTCAAAAGATTGTTGATTCTTCTCAACTTGATGATGCTTCTGTTTTGGATTATTCTTTTTCCCAAAATCCTCCATAGTTTGTGGCCGAGCTAAAATCTGTAATGGACGAAATTAGAGTATGTTTTACAGACATTCTATCAACCTTAAAATTTAGTATCGTAGGCTGAAGCTGTCGAAGAGGCATCAATCGCCGAGGCCGGTCGCCGACGAGTAGATGTCGAGGCGGATGCCGTTGTCATCGCTGTCGCTTGTTGTTGATGTTGCTCGCCGCTGCTTCACATCAACTTCAGCATGCAGCACCAATAGCAACAGCTTCAGCCTCGAGCACCAGTAGAAACAGCGGCCTCAACAACAGCTTCAGCCTCGATAGTTGCCTCAGTACCAACATCAGCAGTAGCAGCAGGTTCAAAACAACTGCAGCATGTTCTCAGGTTCAAAAGTGTGCCTTCCTTTTTGCACCCATATATTGCTAGTGGTTTCCTCCTCGTTACCGCCTCCATCATATTCAGATGTGGCCTCATCATCTATTTCTTCCAACAAGTCATTGCGCTGTCCACAACTACTTGGACGATCCAAACCAAGAATCTTTTTACGTAGTATTTTGTTAGCCAAATATCCAGCACCTTGAGCATTCATTTTCAAATTCTCGATCCGTTGTCGCTCATACTCTGGAATCTGACTTTTCGGAGCAGAAAATTTGGACTTATTAGCTTTCATCTGCACATATCAACAAATATAAAAATAAGTACATAAGTCAAAATGTGATACAAAATTAATTAGAAAGTAAAAATAAGTTAAAGCACGGGTAAATAATTAGATATTTTAATACCATCAGAAATTTCCCTAGGAGGGATTTCAACAGCAGTAGCCAACCTTTTTTGTTTAAATTTTCAACAACAAAAAATTTGATGTGCCTGAGATTCCAAGATAAATGGTTCTTCTGCATACATTGTCTTATTCATATTAACCATGTTAAACTCATCATCATCTTTTTTCGAGTGAAACCACAAACATTTGAACAAGACAACACTAAAATGCCCATGATAAGATATCTCAATGATGTCTTATATTGAACCATAATAATTGACATCTCCAGTATAAGATTTGATCTTTGGAACTCGCAAAGCTATGTGTTACGACTGTGAGAGTGACTCCATTATTTTGAGTTACGCACTTCGCATCACGCTTCATGGTATAAAACCTATATCCGTTAGCAGAGTACCCTGTGTACTTTTTAACAATATAAGAAGGTTCTTTTGATAACCATAAGATATGATTCGGAATAATGTCTTGACCTTCTTGAAGTTTCACTTCAATTTTCTCCCAAAACCAATCAATGAAATCCTTATTGTGATCTCGTGCACTATCCCATTTTCTTTTCCGTTTGGTGCTTACACACATTTTGTGTTCAATGTGATAAAAAAATAAAAAAATAAATATCTTAATAACACAATGCAATTGAATAATACATATAAAAAATTACATGATGGTTTGTCATCTTACTTTATGTATCTCTCAAATTCCTCACAATTGCAATTGAATTAGACATAGCGATGTGCTTGTGTCCATGCGGTTTGATCAATCATGTCTCCACATTTCTTTTTATTTTAGGTCCTTCCCTTTCCCTTGATAGGATGCCCAATCTTAGGTAAAAATGATTGTGCGACACTATCCTTATTAACATTAGGTGTGGACAAGTTTGATCATTTCAGATGTCTAGCAATGAAGGTAATACATTCTTTAGCTTGGTATCCTTCTGTCATTGAGCCTTCTGGACGACTCTTTTTTTGAACATCCAACTTTAACTCTCGAAGATAACTCTCAATCTCATACATACACCTTGAACTAACCGGTACACCCATCTTAATTTTGTCCACTAGATGTACAGGTAAATGCATCATTACGTCGAAAAATGCGGGTGGAAAAATCAGTTCAAGCAGGCAAAATGTTTTAACTATCTCTGACTTGAGTTTGCCAAAATGTCGAGGATCAATAGTTTTATTTCATATGCCTCTGAAAAAAGCACAAAGTCTTATCAATGGAGTAGCAACATCTTTGGGTAATGTTGTTTTCACAGCAAATAGGGAGCAAGTAATTCATCATAAAATGAGCATCATGACTTTTGTAGTCTATGATTTTCCTTTCTTCAACATGCACACATCGAGCAATATTAGAAGCATAACCTTGTGGTAACTTAGCATATTTTTTTACTTGACAAAACTTGCACTTTTCTTCAAGTGACATCCAGAAGCGAGAGCATGAAATTTCTTCATTACCATCTTCTAATTCTATTGGTTGAAGCTCTGCATAATTTTAAGTTCTATCAAATCTCGACGAGCACTTACATGATCTCTAGTATTCCCCGGTATGTCTAACAATGTTTCAATGACATAATCAAAACATTTTTCTCGATATGCATTGGGTCGAGATTATGTCGATTAGAACAATGCTTCCAGTATGACAACTGAAAAAGTATGGATATCTTTCTCCATGGATTTGGATCATCATTATCATTACTCATCTTTTTCTTTCGCTTCTTTCCAAATTCATTTGGAAAATCACGCAACATATTCTCAATATCAATTCCTTTCAAAGGAATAGGTTCACTTCTTTCCTCAATTTTTTCATCGAAATTCCTCTTATTTTGACGCCAAGGGTGAGTTGGATCAAGAAATCTACGAGTTGCCCTATAGCAATTCTTATTACTATAAGACAATCTCTCAGAATCTGTTTCATAATGATCTGAAGGGCATGTCAAATATCTTTTTGTGCTCCACCCGGACAACATTGCATAAGCTGGAAAATCACTAACAATAGTCATCAAAGCTACACGCATGTCAAACATTTGATTACTTGAGGAATCGTAAGTTTCCAACTCAGACACCCATAAATCCTTTAAATCCTTGATTAGTGGCTGCAAATAGATGTCACTATCATTACCCGGGGAAGAAGGATCAGGGATAAGTAAATTCAATATAAAAAACTTTGGCTTCATAATCATCCATGGAGGCAAGTTATAATTGATCAATATAACAATTCATGTACTATGAACAATGCTCATCGAGTTGAATGAGCTAAATCCATCTGTGGCTAACCCCAACCTCACATTGCGCAGATCTTCTGCAAACTTTAAGTATATAGAATCAAACTCTTTCCAAGCTTGACCATCCACTGGATGTTGTAAAATTCGATCTTTTTCACGCCTATCAGCATGCCATGTCATGTACTTCGCCGTCTCTTCGCACATAAATAACCTTTGCAATATTTTCTTTATTGGAAAGTACCTAAGGATCTTATAAGGAATCCTATGGATCTTTCCATTTTCATGTTGTGTGTCATTCTCTGTATCATTCGACTTCCATCTTGGCTTCTCACAAACATGACAACTTGTAGCATTTGCATGTTCTTCTCAATACAACATGTAATCATTGGGGCATGCATCTATCTTAGTATAATCCAACCCTAGTACTTTTAAAATACTATTCGCTTCATTAAAAGACTTAGGTAATTTTACATCGGGTAACACCTCCCTTACAAGCTCTAATATATCAGCAAATGCAACATTGGTAAACATGTGATCACACTTCAAAATAAATAGTCGAATCATAAAGGAAATCTTTGAATGTTTCTTGCATTCGGGATATAGTTCCTCCTGACCTTCTTCAATTAACTTGAAAAACTTTTTTGCCTCGTCATTCGGCCCCTCTGTAAAAACATCACGAGCATCATTCAACAACCCTGCTATGTCATTCATATTTGATTGTTCATCATGATCCAGATTAGTTCTTTCTTTTTCAATTTCGATCCCTAATTCAAATAACTTATTTGTTCTTGGCACAAAATCATTACATATTAGGTGATCTCTCACAACATTCTCATGATGCCAATAACGATAGTGACAACTATCACATGGACAATAAATTTGGTTTCCTTGAGACTTTGTAGCAAAAACCTTTTTAATATACTCGTCTACTCCTCGTTCATATTCATCACTCCATTTGGCAGCTATCCACCATTCCTTAGTTCCACAATCCATTTCCTCAATATAATATTTAGGAGACTAATAAACAAAATCTGAAAATACATACAGTAAACAAAATGTAAAACGACGATGCAACGACGGTAAATTACAAACATTCTCTGTAATTTAATTTAGAAATACAATTTACAAATAAATAAAATGTTGGAAGAACAATGAATAAAATTTGAGCAATTCGATTTGAGCAGTTCGACGACGCAACGACGGTAAAATCTGAGCAAATCTATACATATACAGTTATATAACCTTGAATTAACAATGGTAAAACATGAAAGGGGAAGGTAAAACGACGGTAAAACATAATATAACCTTGGAGAAGAGGGAAGAACAGTTCGACGATCAGTGGTGCTGCTGTTGAACGCGACGGCGAGTAGTGGAAGGGTAAGGTGACGGCTAGCAGTGGAAGGGTAAGCCGGCGGCGAGGTATGGTAATGCGACGGCTAGGGATTAGGAAGAAGAGAAGGGCTTATCGCGGGTGCTGAAATGAAATGTGACCCGTCGTGTAATTTGGGGATATTAAAACAAATTTGTCGTCGCATTAGCCTTGGACAGTCGTTGCATTAGATAGGCTAGTGCGACGGTAGTGTTTGGCGTTGCATGAGACGATATGAGCCGTTGTATTAGCCTATCTAATGCAACGACCACAAATTATAACTTGAACTCGTCGCATTAGCCATATCTAATGCGACGATACTACAATTGGCATCGCATTAGACCTATATAAGCCGTCGCATTAGGTCAAAAATGTAGTAGTGTTCCATCACTTTCCTCGGAAGAGTTTGTATAGGATATGGAAACAACGGTTATGGTGAAATGGTCGGGTACTTTGGTTAGGGACAGTCTCAGCGTACGACAATCGATCGATATGATTGCGGGTGTGTGATAGAATATACAATGTATATTCCTTTGATATTATTAGTGATCGTATACATCGATAATTATGGTAATAATGTTTTGTATTAGAAAATATATATTTAATTTTCTTAATTATAGGTTAGTTTTACTGAAGTATATCATACATATAAACCAATTACATTAATGAAAACAATTAAAGAATTATTAACTTTCAAAAAATCATATTGCTCAGAAGTTCCTAAATTTAACAATTGTCGGCATGTTTTAAGATGGACTATAAATGCGACACACACGAGTTTCCACATAAGCCTTTGACCACTAATTGGGAATTATGTCATGCAATCGTAATTTCGTATGCAGTAGCAGAAACATTCTTTAATAAGAAGTGTCATATTATTCCGCTTTGAAAAAATCATTATATAGAGTAACGAATTTAGAATATTTATGATTTAATATGACAGGGCGACTTAATGCACAAATTATTCCGCGTTAGAAGAGTTTAAAAAAGGGTTGCACCCCAGGAGATGTGATATATACGATCTAACTTAATACAAACATTAATAATTGATTCAACGGTTCAAATCCATGATCTATAGGTCATCCGAAGATAACTTTAATTTTGCTCTAAGATTCTCTTTCATTTTTATGATTTAATATATTAAAAAGAAATACATCAATAAGTTAAGGAAATTTGAATGAGTATAAAACGAACGATTTTAATCTTATATATATATATATATATATATATATATATATATATATATATATATATATATATATAGGCAAAAGCAATTCAAATGAACCATTTATGTCCCTAACTCCATCACTAATTATAGAGTGTTGATGGTGCTCGTAAACGTGTATATAGTCAATTAGTCATCCTTACCTCATAATTAAAATATATTTTATATATTGTGTAAATATAATTATGATAAGACTATGATTCCTCTTGTGATTGGGTTTAGGAGTCCTATTGTATAAGGGATGAACATTGTACACTATATATACTTTGATATTAATGAGAAGACTCCCTAAGGGAGATTAATATCATCTTACATGGTATCAGAGCCTAAAACAAAAACCTAGAATTCTTTTTCCAGCAGACGCCCCCCCCACCCCTCGAGTTTCTCGCCGCGGCACCTCCCTCCTCTTCCCTAAATTCTTGGTTTTTTCTCCATTCCTCTTTCCTCTAAATGACTATCCCTGATTCTTCCACACTTTCTGACGCTTCCACTTCCACAAATCCCACCACCCAGTCGTCATCCTCTTTTCATCCCGCCCTAACTGTGACCAACATCAAGAACTATATTGTCATTCTTCTTGATCAAGAAAACAGTAAGTATTCTCCTTGGGTTGAACTGTTTCGCAATCATGCATGTCTCTATAACGTGTTTGATCATACCGATGACACTATTTCGCCCTCCGGAGGTTGATGAGTCTACTTGGCGTCGTCTAGACGCCGGCGTCAACAGTGGATTTATGATAGTATTTCTCAGGCTCTTCTTCTTACTATCATGAAATCTAGCGCCACAACCCTTGATTTATGGAACCACTTGGAGTAAATCTTTCAAGATAACAAACACACTCGTGCGGTGTATTTGGAGGAACAATTTAACAATACACGCCTTGAAAATTTCTCCAACATGACTGAGTACTGCATACAGTTGAAATTACTGGTGGATCAACTCTCCAACGTCGACACGCATGTCTCAGACACTAAAATGGTGTTGCAATTGATTGCAAGTCTTCCCAAAGGCGACTATGATATGGGTGTCGCATATGTCATCCTAGGGATCAAGATCTCTAAGACATCTAACGGACTGGTCTTGTCTCAATCTCACTACATTGAGAATGTGCTGAAGAAATTTGAGATGTTCGACAGTTCACTAGTAACGACACCATTGGATAGAAGTCAAAAGATTGACAAACATCTTGGTGTACCCGTACACCAGGAGCGATATGCGCATGTGATTGGTAGTCTGATGTATCTCACAAACTGCACTCGACCTGATATCGCTTATGTAGTCAATAAATTGGCTCGGTTCACCCTTAATCCAAGTGATGATCATTGGAAAACATTAAACAGGGTAATGATGTTCCTGAAGTTCACGCTAAAGTTCGGGTTACACTATTCTAGATATCCAATGGTACTACAGGGGTACAGTGACGCAAACTGGATATCTGATAGCGATGACATCAAGTCCACCAGCAGATATATTTTTACAATCGGTGGTGGAGTTGTGTCTTGGAATTACTCTAGGCAAACCCTTATTGCCCGATCCACGATTGAGTCGAAATTTATCGCTTTAGATAAAGCGAGAGAAGAAGCTGAGTGGCTTCATGATTTCTTAGAGGATGTCCCTTGTTGGGATAAACCCGTGTCTTCTGAATGATCCACTGTGATAGTCAGTCGGCTCTAGAAAGGGCACGAAGTTCTATGTACAACGACAAGTCTCGTCACATTCGACGGAGACATGAGTGCATTAAGCGGATGATCACCTCGGGTATTATTTTGTGAATTTCCAAATTATTGTTACAATAACAAGAAAATAACATAATTCAAAAATAAATTATTCTTCTAAAAAAAATTGAACTAATTATACTATCAGTATACAAAACTTCAATCCTATGTTATATCTATGTTGTGTCCTTTTAAATGGGGTCCAAATTGGGGTCTTATTTAATAACAGTATGTGTATAGTCTAATATAATGTAAGGGATATAGACTAGTTTATTATTAATTCTATAATGTAAAGGATATAGACTAGTTTATTATTAATTCTATAATGTAAAGGATATAGACTAGTTTATTATTAATTCCAAAAGGCCATAGTTCAGCCCTCAATTGCACACAGTACGTGTCTACTTAGTAAATGATGTAGACTAGTTTATTGTTAATTCCAAAAGCCCAAAGTTCAGCCCTCAATTGCACGTTTTCCCCTCCCCTTTAGTTCACCTCCACTCTTGGTCTTCCACCTCTCATAGGTTATACAAATACCCTTACTTATACACAAACAAAGTACC
The DNA here is from genome assembly GCA_029844215.1 of Przewalskia tangutica. Classification (NCBI taxonomy): domain Eukaryota; kingdom Viridiplantae; phylum Streptophyta; class Magnoliopsida; order Solanales; family Solanaceae; genus Przewalskia; species Przewalskia tangutica. The sequence continues at coordinate 154,447,103 of CM056720.1, forward strand.
CACCACAAAGGATAGAAAATCAGGAAAAAAAAACAAGTGAACAAGAAGAAAACAAATCTGAAAAAAATATCAAGAGAGCAAAAAGAACAAGAATAAAAAATACTAAGGAGCAAGGGTCGCTTTTAGCAACCGAACAACAATCATTTTCACTCTTACAAGGTGATTCTCACTCAGATATTCTTGGTAAAATCCTTTATTCTAAGTTCAATACATGTTAGAATAAGAATGTTGAAAAGAAATCATGCACTTTTGATTGTTTAACAATTAGGTGAGTCATGAAATTTATGAACCGTTTTTAATAAGTTATACTTGTTAGAATTGAATGAAATTCGGAAGTGTTGTACACCTCTCTGTTATTATCATATTGAGACAAATAGGGGATAAAACGGACTTACAGTTTAAGAGTTCTCATAGTTTAAAGTTCCTGCCTCGGATTTATCGGAATTCAGAAGGGCAAGACGCTAAAACGTCAAACTGTACAAATTGATGAAGAATCTGAAAATTTGTTCTAAATAAAAGTTCTATATTTCTCTGTTGTGGAAATATTTAGACTTTACGGGGGTCTATACGACCTATGGATTGAGAGTTATCGCTGTTTAAAGTTTCTGCCTCGGATTGAATGAAACTCGGGAAGGCAGAACTTTACAACCTGTTTTCACTAGGTTATACTTGTTAGAATTTAGTGTAATTTGGAAGTATTGTAGATCTATATGTGAAGGTAAGATTGAGCCAAAGAGGAGATATAACAGACTTACGGGTTGAGAGTTATTGTAGTTTGAAGTTTCTGCCTCAGATCTGTCGGAATCCGGGAAGGCAGTACATACATGTGGAAAACTGTACCAAATGGTACAGAATCTGAGTGGTTGGTTCACATGGAGACGTATAAATCTCTGTTCTCATATTTTTGATATTTTTCAGGGCTCGAACGGGCTTACGGATTAGAAATTATGACTATTTTAAAATTTGGTCTTGTTTAATAGAAATTCTGGCGAAACAAATTTCATGTGGCTGTTTTGCGGATAAATTTGTGCTAGTTACCCAAAGTATTTTCGAAGTAAATTTGGTACAGTGAAATTTCTCCGTGTTACCTTAGTTTTAGCATAAGAAACACCTTGGTTGAAGTTAGGGTTAAAGAGTTATAACCATTACAAGTATGAAAGGCAGAACGTTGAAAAAGAGAATATTATTTATTTGACCTTCTGAAAAATATGTAAAGTGAATACGTGTTCACAAATTTGTAAATACATTGGATCGGGTTGCACGCCACAACAAATACGTAAAGTGAATACGTGTTCACAAATACGTAAATACATTGGATCGGGTTGCGCGCCGCAACAAATATGTAAAGTGAATACGTGTTCACAAATATATAAATACATTGGATCGGGTTGCACGCCGCAACAAATACGTAAAGTGAATACGTGTTCACAAATACATAAATATATTGGATCGGGTTGCGCGACGCAATAAATATGTAAAGTGAATACGTATTCACAATATGTAAATACATTGGATCGGGTTGCACGCCGCAATAAATATTTAAAGTGAATATGTGTTCACAAATATGTAAATGCAACAAGTGTATAAATGCAAGGGAATGTCTTAACGTATGATACGAGATAAAATGAAATATTAGATAAGTTAAGAATTTCCTATAAGGAGTGGAGAGGAGATGTTGCAAACTTGTATGATCAAAGTGTTGTAACCTAATATGTTTTTGCAACATGCTTATTATGTTATAATGTGATGCACTTGGAATATTGTGAGGTTACTTTGAATTACAGGGTAAGGTTCTCACTCAGCCCGGATGGTAGAGCTGACTCTTTATTTAACATGTTTAAGGAAAGCGTGATAGAGGAAGGGCTCCATATTAGGGCTAGCGATCGTCCCGCATCCTCTTTGCCGTACCGAATTCATTGCTTCGGACTTGGTACTTGTCATGTTTAGTGTGTAGTTGAAAGGTTCAGTTTCAGTATCTCGAGAAATGCCCGTGTGAGATTGTCTCCTTTCAAACTTAGAATAATCACTGTCATTACGTCTATGTAGAAACAGTATTTACACGAGTATGGGCTCGCGTTATGTTTTACTTAAATTCATAAACTGATTTCTTTTACTTTTAATGTTGATACTATTTCCGCATTTAATATACACGTCTGAATTTCAAAATAAAGAGAATTGGCGGTGCTCCTGGAAAGTTATAATTATCCAGATGCATCACGCCCTAAGTAAAGACTTGAGAAAAGTCGGGGCGTGACAAGTTGGTATCAAAGCTAAACCAGGTTAAGAGATTCTAGGAAATTTCTTTGAGTTGAGTGTTTGAACGGTTACTTATTGCGACGGTGTGCGCGCCACCTTAGTAATAAGTGAACGGGATAATATCCTAAATGCTTTCATACGCCATACTCTTCTCGTGACTATCTTGAGTCTTTTCAAAGACTTGGTGCTCATCTTACCTCCGGAAGGAATTGTGGAAGGAGATTGTACAACGATAAACTAACGAGATGGGACTGCACCATCAACCAAAATTGTAGGAGCCCAATCAGTACCAGAAAGACTATGTGGTAAATTTTATGAGAAGAAGAGAACCTATCTACACAGGGAAGGACTCCAAGCCTGGCCCAATGGTGTTCCTCGACGAGGTAGAAGACTTAATGTTTACCCTAAGATATGTGGAGACACATGGTGTCAATTTGGTAAGCGCACGTTTAGTGGATGACGCAGGGGTGTGGTGGAGGAATTTTAGAAGAAATCATCCCCCGATGTCACCACCATTGACTTGGGAGGGGGGGTTCAGAGCTACATTCATTAAGAAATTCATACCGAATACGCACAAAGATGCGCTCAGACGGGAGTTTGAACAGTTGAAGCAAGGGGACCGCAGCATGCAAGAATACGATACGCAGTTCGTGAGATTGTCAGCATGCAACACACATGTCATTCCAACAGAAAGGGAAAGACTCAAGAGATTTGTTGAGGGTTTAAACCCGAACTTGGCGGAGAAGGTAGTGGTGTTAGCCAATGATCAAACTTACCTTCAGATTGTCAATATGGCTATGAGGATTGAAGGTTCTGCTAAAGCAAAAAGAGAGCATTCACAGAAGAGATTTCGATCGTCAAGATCATTTAATCAGAATCGGAACTAGAGGCAAGAAGTTAGTAAGGGTTCTTCAAGACTGAATCAATCTATAGGCTAGTCTCATTTCAAGCCTAAGGGGAATAGTTGGTTTAATCACCAAGGTAGCAAGGACAAGCCCACCAACCCTAACACATGAGGTGACAAACCAGTTTGTAAGGTTTGTCAGAAGAAACACGTTGGAGAATGTTGGCTCATAATGAAAACATGTTATAACTATGGAAAATCAGGCCACTATGCCAGGGATTGCAAAAAGAGAACTCAAACTCAGTCTATTCAGGGAAGGTCAGAAGCAACCACAACTGCCTACAAGGGAAATCAGGGAAACCAGTCCCGCCAAAGTCAGGGAGGTCAACAACCTAACAATTCTAACCGGCTCTACGCTTTACCGGAGGAATGAGGCGACATCTAATGCAGTGGTCACATGTATTTTGCTAGTCTCGAGTATTCCTGCATTTTTATTATATGATCCCGGCTCTACATTTTCACATGTGTCAATGGGTTTTGCTAAGAATTTACACGTAGAACTTTTTTTTAAGTCAACCTTTTGAGGTTATGACACTAGTAGGGGCCTCAGTTTGGGTCTCTCGAGTAGTTAAAAATTTCTCATTAGAAGTGAATAACATAGGAACAATAGTAAACATAGTACTACTCGATATGGTAGACTTCGACATCATTTTGGGTATTGATTGATTATCAGCATGTTATGCTGTGTTAGATTATCGGCGAAAGATAGTGAAATTATCTTTTCTTGGGGAACCAGAGATTGTTATAAAGAGTAGGATTGGAAGATCCTCGCGTCAGCTTATTTCCTACCTTAGGACTCAAAAGTTATTAAGAAGCCAAGAAGTGGAGTACACATATTTGTCCAGTATAATGCATACGTTTACGAGCAATTCAAATGAACCATTTATGTCCCTAACTCCATCACTAATTATAGAGTGTTGATGGTGCTCGTAAACGTGTATATAGTCAATTAGTCATCCTTACCTCATAATTAAAATATATTTTATATATTGTGTAAATATAATTATGATAAGACTATGATTCCTCTTGTGATTGGGTTTAGGAGTCCTATTGTATAAGGGATGAACATTGTACACTATATATACTTTGATATTAATGAGAAGACTCCCTAAGGGAGATTAATATCATCTTACATGGTATCAGAGCCTAAAACAAAAACCTAGAATTCTTTTTCCAGTGACGCCCCCCACCCTCGAGTTTCTCATGCACCTCCCTCCTCTTCCCTAAATTCTTGGTTTTTTCTCCATTCCTCTTTCCTCTAAATGACTATCCCTGATTCTTCCACACTTTCTGACGCTTCCACTTCCACAAATCCCACCACCCAGTCGTCATCCTCTTTTCATCCCGCCCTAACTGTGACCAACATCAAGAACTATATTGTCATTCTTCTTGATCAAGAAAACAGTAAGTATTCTCCTTGGGTTGAACTGTTTCGCAATCATGCATGTCTCTATAACGTGTTTGATCATACCGATGACACTATTTCGCCCTCCGGAGGTTGATGAGTCTACTTGGCGTCGTCTAGACGCCGGCGTCAACAGTGGATTTATGATAGTATTTCTCAGGCTCTTCTTCTTACTATCATGAAATCTAGCGCCACAACCCTTGATTTATGGAACCACTTGGAGTAAATCTTTCAAGATAACAAACACACTCGTGCGGTGTATTTGGAGGAACAATTTAACAATACACGCCTTGAAAATTTCTCCAACATGACTGAGTACTGCATACAGTTGAAATTACTAGTGGATCAACTCTCCAACGTCGACACGCATGTCTCAGACACTAAAATGGTGTTGCAGTTGATTGCAAGTCTTCCCAAAGGCGACTATGATATGGGTGTCGCATATGTCATCCTAGGGATCAAGATCTCTAAGACATCTAACGGACTGGTCTTGTCTCAATCTCACTACATTGAGAATGTGCTGAAGAAATTTGAGATGTTCGACAGTTCACTAGTAACGACACCATTGGATAGAAGTCAAAAGATTGACAAACATCTTGGTGTACCCGTACACCAGGAGCGATATGCGCATGTGATTGGTAGTCTGATGTATCTCACAAACTGCACTCGACCTGATATCGCTTATGTAGTCAATAAATTGGCTCGGCTCACCCTTAATCCAAGTGATGATCATTGGAAAACATTAAACAGGGTAATGATGTTCCTGAAGTTCACGCTAAAGTTCGGGTTACACTATTCTAGATATCCAATGGTACTACAGGGGTACAGTGACGCAAACTGGATATCTGATAGCGATGACATCAAGTCCACCAGCAGATATATTTTTACAATCGGTGGTGGAGTTGTGTCTTGGAATTACTCTAGGCAAACCCTTCTTGCCCGATCCACGATTGAGTCGAAATTTATCGCTTTAGATAAAGCGAGAGAAGAAGCTGAGTGGCTTCATGATTTCTTAGAGGATGTCCCTTGTTGGGATAAACCCGTGTCTTCTGAATGATCCACTGTGATAGTCAGTCGGCTCTAGAAAGGGCACGAAGTTCTATGTACAACGACAAGTCTCGTCACATTCGACGGAGACATAAGTCTGTTAGGCAGATGATCACCTCGGGTATTATTTTGTGAATTTCCAAATTATTGTTACAATAACAAGAAAATAACATAATTCAAAAATAAATTATTCTTCTAAAAAAAATTGAACTAATTATACTATCAGTATACAAAACTTCAATCCTATGTTATATCTATGTTGTGTCCTTTTAAATGGGGTCCAAATTGGGGTCTTATTTAATAACAGTATGTGTATAGTCTAATATAATGTAAGGGATATAGACTAGTTTATTATTAATTCTATAATGTAAAGGATATAGACTAGTTTATTATTAATTCTATAATGTAAAGGATATAGACTAGTTTATTATTAATTCCAAAAGGCCATAGTTCAGCCCTCAATTGCACACAGTACGTGTCTACTTAGTAAATGATGTAGACTAGTTTATTGTTAATTCCAAAAGCCCAAAGTTCAGCCCTCAATTGCACGTTTTCCCCTCCCCTTTAGTTCACCTCCACTCTTGGTCTTCCACCTCCCATAGGTTATACAAATACCCTTACTTATACACAAACAAAGTACCCACCACAAAGGATAGAAAATCAGGAAAAAAAACAAGTGAACAAGAAGAAAACAAATCTGAAAAAAATATCAAGAGAGCAAAAAGAACAAGAATAAAAAATACTAAGGAGCAAGGGTCGCTTTTAGCAACCGAACAACAATCATTTTCACTCTTACAAGGTGATTCTCACTCAGATATTCTTGGTAAAATCCTTTATTCTAAGTTCAATACATGTTAGAATAAGAATATTGAAAAGAAATCATGCACTTTTGATTGTTTAACAATTAGGTGAGTCATGAAATTTATGAACTGTTTTTAATAAGTTATACTTGTTAGAATTGAATGAAATTCGGAAGTGTTGTACACCTCTCTGTTATGATCATATTGAGACAAATAGGGGATAAAACGGACTTACAGTTTAAGAGTTCTCATAGTTTAAAGTTTCTGCCTCGGATTTATCGGAATTCAGAAGGGCAAGACGCTAAAACGTCAAACTGTACAAATTGATGAAGAATCTGAAAATTTGTTCTAAATAAAAGTTCTATATTTCTCTGTTGTGGAAATATTTAGACTTTACGGGGGTCTATACGACTTATGGATTGAGAGTTATCGCTGTTTAAAGTTTCTGCCTCGGATTGAATGAAACTCGGGAAGGCAGAACTTTACAACCTGTTTTCACTAGGTTATACTTGTTAGAATTTAGTGTAATTTGGAAGTATTGTAGATCTATATGTGAAGGTAAGATTGAGCCAAAGAGGAGATATAACAGACTTACGGGTTGAGAGTTATTGTAGTTTGAAGTTTCTGCCTCAGATCTGTCGGAATCCGGGAAGGCAGTACATACATGTGGAAAACTGTACCAAATGGTACAGAATCTGAGTGGTTGGTTCACATGGAGACGTATAAATCTCTGTTCTCATAGTTTTGATATTTTTCAGGGCTCGAACGGGCTTACGGATTAGAAGTTATGACTATTTTAAAATTTGGTCTTGTTTAATAGAAATTCTGGCGAAACAAATTTCATGTGGCTGTTTTGCGGATAAATTTGTGCTAGTTACCCAAAGTATTTTCGAAGTAAATTTGGTACAGTGAAATTTCTCCGTGTTACCTTAGTTTTAGCATAAGAAACACCTTGGTTGAAGTTAGGGTTAAAGAGTTATAACCATTACAAGTATGAAAGAAAAGCGTTGAAAAGATAATATTATTTATTTGACCTTCTGAAAAATATGTAAAGTGAATACGTGTTCACAAATTTGTAAATACATTGGATCGGGTTGCACGCCGCAACAAATACGTAAAGTGAATACGTGTTCACAAATACGTAAATACATTGGATCGGGTTGCGCGCCGCAACAAATATGTAAAGTGAATACGTGTTCACAAATATATAAATACATTGGATCGGGTTGCACGCCGCAACAAATACGTAAAGTGAATACGTGTTCACAAATACATAAATATATTGGATCGGGTTGCGCGACGCAATAAATATGTAAAGTGAATACGTATTCACAATATGTAAATACATTGGATCGGGTTGCACGCCGCAATAAATATTTAAAGTGAATATGTGTTCACAAATATGTAAATGCAACAAGTGTATAAATGCAAGGGAATGTCTTAACGTATGATACGAGATAAAATGAAATGTTAGATAAGTTAAGAATTTCCTATAAGGAGTGGAGAGGAGATGTTGCAAACTTGTATGATCAAAGTGTTGTAACCTAATATGTTTTTGCAACATGCTTATTATGTTATAATGTGATGCACTTGGAATATAGTGAGGTTACTTTGAATTACAGGGTAAGGTTCTCACTCAGCCCCGGATGGTAGAGCTGACTCTTTATTTAACATGTTTAAGGAAAGCGTGATAGAGGAAGGGCTCCATATTAGGGCTAGCGATCGTCCTGCATCCTCTTTGCCGTACCGAATTCATTGCTTCGGACTTGGTACTTGTCATGTTTAGTGTGTAGTTGAAAGGTTCAGTTTCAGTATCTCGAGAAATGCCCGTGTGAGATTGTCTCCTTTCAAACTTAGAATAATCACTGTCATTACGTCTATGTAGAAACAGTATTTACACGAGTATGGGCTCGCGTTATGTTTTACTTAAATTCATAAACTGATTTCTTTTACTTTTAATGTTGATACTATTTCCGCATTTAATATACACGTCTGAATTTCAAAATAAAGAGAATTGGCGGTGCTCCTGGAAAGTTATAATTATCCAGATGCATCACGCCCTAAGTAAAGACTTGAGAAAAGTCGGGGTGTGACAAGTTGGTATCAAAGCTAAACCAGGTTAAGAGATTCTAGGAAATTTCTTTGAGTTGAGTGTTTGAACGGTTACTTATTGCGACGGTGTGCGCGCCACCTTAGTAATAAGTGAACGGGATAACATCCTAAACAGTTTCACTTCTGTCATACTCTTCTCGTGACTATCTTGAGTCTTTTCAAAGACTTGGTGCTCATACTACCTCCTTGAAGGAATTGTGGAAGGAGATTGTACAACGATAAACTAACGAGATGGGACTGCACCATCAACCAAAATTGTAGGAGCCCAATCAGTACCAGAAAGACTATGTGGTAAATTTTATGAGAAGAAGAGAACCTATCTACACAGGGAAGGACTCCAAGCCTGGCCCAATGGTGTTCCTCGACGAGGTAGAAGACTTAATGTTTACCCTAAGATATGTGGAGACACATGGTGTCAATTTGGTAAGCGCACGTTTAGTGGATGACGCAGGGGTGTGGTGGAGGAATTTTAGAAGAAATCATCCCCCGATGTCACCACCATTGACTTGGGGGGGGGTTCAGAGCTACATTCATTAAGAAATTCATACCGAATACGCACAAAGATGCGCTCAGACGGGAGTTTGAACAGTTGAAGCAAGGGGACCGCAGCATGCAAGAATACGATACGCAGTTCGTGAGATTGTCAGCATGCAACACACATGTCATTCCAACAGAAAGGGAAAGACTCAAGAGATTTGTTGAGGGTTTAAACCCGAACTTGGCGGAGAAGGTAGTGGTGTTATCCAATGATCAAACTTACCTTCAGATTGTCAATATGGCTATGAGGATTGAAGGTTCTGCTAAAGCAAAAAGAGAGCATTCACAGAAGAGATTTCGATCGTCAAGATCATTTAATCAGAATCGGAACTAGAGGCAAGAAGTTAGTAAGGGTTCTTCAAGACTGAATCAATCTATAGGCTAGTCTCATTTCAAGCCTAAGGGGAATAGTTGGTTTAATCACCAAGGTAGCAAGGACAAGCCCACCAACCCTAACACATGAGGTGACAAACCAGTTTGTAAGGTTTGTCAGAAGAAACACGTTGGAGAATGTTGGCTCATAACGAAAACATGTTATAACTATGAAAAATCAGGCCACTATGCCAGGGATTGCAAAAAGAGAACCCAAACTCAGTCTATTCAGGGAAGGTCAGAAGCAACCACAACTGCCTACAAGGGAAATCAGGGAAACCAGTCCCGCCAAAGTCAGGGAGGTCAACAACCTAACAATTCTAACCGGCTCTACGCTTTACCCCAGAGGAATGAGGCAGAAGCATCTAATGCAGTGGTCACATGTATTTTGCTAGTCTCGAGTATTCCTGCATTTTTATTATATGATCCCGGCTCTACATTTTCACATGTGTCAATGGGTTTTGCTAAGAATTTACACGTAGAACTTTTTTTTAAGTCAACCTTTTGAGGTTATGACACTAGTAGGGGCCTCAGTTTGGGTCTCTCGAGTAGTTAAAAATTTCTCATTAGAAGTGAATAACATAGGAACAATAGTAAACATAGTACTACTCGATATGGTAGACTTCGACATCATTTTGGGTATTGATTGATTATCAGCATGTTATGCTGTGTTAGATTATCGGCGAAAGATAGTGAAATTATCTTTTCCTGGGGAACCAGAGATTGTTATAAAGAGTAGGATTGGAATATCCTCGCGTCAGCTTATTTCCTACCTTAGGACTCAAAAGTTATTAAGAAGCCAAGAAGTGGAGTACACATATTTGTCCAGTATAATGGATACCCAAAAGGAGTCACCCGAAATTCATGATGTCCCTATCGTTCGAAATTTTCCGGAGGTTTTCCCTGAAGATCTTCCAGGCCTTCCTCCGGACAGAGAAGTGGAGTTTGCTATAGAGTTAATTACAGGTACAAGACCCATTTCTATTTCTCCATATCGAATGGCCCCAGCTGAATTGAGAGAGTTAAAAGAACAGTTAAAAGATCTTCTGGACAAATGTTTTATAAGGCCTAGTATTTCCCCCTGAGGTGCACCAGTTCTTTTTGTGAAGAATAAAGATGGGTCGCTCCAAATGTGCATTGATTATCGACAACCAATAAGGTCACGATAAAAAATCGATACCCGTTACCAAGAATCGATGAACTTTTTGACCAACTTCAAGGAACTAGTTATCTCCAAGATTGACCTTCGTTCGGGGTATCACCAGCTGAAAATAAATCCTGATGATATATCCTAAACATCTTTTAGAACCCGATACGACCATTACGAGTTCTTGATCATGTATTTTGGGTTAACCAATGCCCCAATAACTTTTATGGATCTAATGAACAGAATCTTCAAACCATTCTTAGATTTGTTCGTGATTGTGTTCATAGATGATATCCTAATTTACAGCAATAGTATTGAAGAACATGAAGAGCATTTGAGGGTAGTGCTTCAAGTCTTAAAATAGGAGAAACTATATGCTAAATTTTCAAAGTGTGTATTTTGGTTGGAAAATGTAGCCTTCTTGGGTCATGTTGTGTCAAGGGAGGAAATTATGGTAGACCCCCAAAAGATAGAAGCAGTGAAGAACTGGCCAAAACCGTCCACTCCGACAGAAGTTATGAGTTTCTTGGGTTTGGCTGGTATTATAGAAGATTTGTAAAAGGCTTTTCTACTCTTGCTGCTCCGTTAACCCGGTTGACTCAGAAATCGGTTAAGTACCAGTGGTCAGAAGCATGTGAAGCAAGTTTTCTGAAACTAAAGGAATTGTTGACTACTGCACCAGTCCTAACCTACCATCGGGACAATAAGGGTTCACAATCTATTGTGATGCCTCCTGTCACGACCCGACCACGGACCCGTGACTGGTGTCTTACCTCGGGCACCATTGTGATACAACATCAGAGAAAAACAGCGAAAAATAAACTCACAACAAGAACCCATATAGAACATAAGCAGGCTAACCCAAAATGGCTACCTCTAAATATAACAAAGCTGAACAGTTACATCCTTAACAACCCAAGTTATGACAGGACTACAGGCCTCTAAGAATGAGTAAACACTATGACGGGACAGGGCCCCGTCATACCCCTGAATGTACAACTATCTACAACACCAGAGAGAACCGTACCAAAAGTCGAGCCTCCGGAGAAATGGAGCTCCTGACACCTGAGCAAAATCCTAAGAATGAGGATACACCACCTGCTTACCCTTACCTGCGGCATGAACGCAGCCCCCGAGGAAGGGGGTAAGTACACAATATGTACCAAGTATGCAAAACTAAAAAAAATACTGTAATAATAATATCATAAGTCTAAAAATAAACTGGAGTCATGGAAGAAAATCAAAATACAGTACACTGTGCCTTACTAACAATGAGAGTAACAAGTATAAACTTTACTGCATAAAAATAGGAGGCTCATGATCAAAACAGGGTCTCCCGCCCGTAGTATCATTAAGCAATCCTACTCCTGGGACTATTTCACCCGCATAGGTGATGCGCGAAAAGATGCAAACACTTTAACGCAAGTGCACGTTATGGTGACAAGTAATATAGTCTTGGTAAGACCGAATATCGTCTACAAGGATTAGTGTTCAAGTACCAATTATCTATCTTTTGGTATCTATTTGGTAACCGATATTGATTTTTGTTGTTTATGACTAACAATTATAAAGGCTAATTAACTATAGGTTTACTTCAGTTGTGATGAGAATAGGGCTTCCACGTCTCCTCAACTATCCGCTTATGTTACTTATTAATGCAATGAATTATGGTTCTTCTTCTCTGAGCTAGCGGGTTTCTGAAATCGTTTTATACTCCGTTAAGGCTATATAAACACTCAACCCAGTGTGCTCCTTTCTACCTTTCGGTGATAAGGATGACTCTATAGGAGGATTAAGACCAAAAATCTAGTTAACCGTCACGCGCCCGTGCGTAAAATTAGGAGTTGTTAAGCCTCTCATTAACGCTTACATAAGTAATTGAGGTATTTTCATCCCCAATCCAAAATATGTCTACCCAACTTACAAAGATATTCACAACCTCCTCCTTTCGAAGTTTGATTAGAAATCATATAAGTAATGATAATTAGTGATCAATTAATTACCAAGCATTCAAAACAATTATTGGATAAATCTCAACAAGAAGAAGAATAACCATAACATGCATCAATTCATAACATAAGTTTCTAGTGATTTAACATGGAAAGCCCTATAGAGGAATTAGTTCCTAGCCATTGACATGACAAGAACTAATTCAAGGTTCATCATAAAAACTGAAATAAAGGAAAGAAAAGAAAAGAAAATTACTAAGTTAAGGTCTCCAATCTTAAATCCAAGAATCCTTGTGTTGTGCAAGAAAGGGAACCCTTTAGAACTGCCTAGGGTTCTCCTTTTATAGGCTCAAAACCGCCTCTAACTTTTCCCTTCAGGCCTGGCCCAGAAAATCATCATTAAACCTGATTTTCCCGCGTCGGCGCCGCGGCGCCGGAAGTTCTGCGATCCTTCGGATGATTTGGCGCCGCGGCCCTGCTCTCTGGCATGCAGGCGTAGCGCGGCCACTGCGGCTCTGCGCGCCACGGATATTAGCGCGCGGCCCGATCTATCTGCAGTAGGTGTCGCGGCGCTGGTCCGTGCTTCTGCCTCGTTCGCCATTTTCTCGTCGTTTAAGCTCTGGAACCTCCACTTTTTCCCTTTTTAGCTCCTTTTCCGCCATTTGGCCATTTTAACCACTTTGACTCAAAAGAAAGAAAATCTATCCTAATACGACACTTATTTGTACAAAAAGGGACAAAAGACTAACTAAAAATGACTCAAAAAGTATATATAAAATACACCGATCAAATACCCCCAAACTTAACCTTTGCTCGCCCTCGAGCAAAGATAAAAAGAAAGAAATAAAGACTCAAGGAAACGAAAATAAAAGACTCACTGGCATTGATCACTTTGCTGCATTGGTATTACTTAGAAAAACATGAAGGTTAGCAGAATAATATGCAAGAACATATAGCCTGAAATTTCAGCATTCCAAATACATTAAGCTAGATATTTCGCAAACTCATTTTTATCATGCTTAATGGAAGTCAAATACTGAATCATGCATGTTAATTTCAAAATTTCTATGGCATGTTTACTTGCTATTCTCCACTAATCATGGTTATGCATCTAAGAGATCTTCAGGACTTTTAAGGGTTGTAATGTAGGCTTAGACACGGGTAGGTAAAAATAGACATTTAGGCTCATTTTTGTGTACCACAAGCTCTTGTAGCTTTTCAATTTTTCCCTTTTCTTTTTATTCTTTTCTTCACTTCAAATCTATCTTTCCCCTCTTTTGTTTTGAGAGAATGAAGTGTATCATAATAACAGGCACCCCTAAACTTAGGCTTTTGCCCAGTTCTTATTACTTTTTTATTGGGGTGCATCACTTTTGTTCACTCTTTTTGTCTCTTTTTTAACACATTTTATTCCAACTATTTCAAATTTCTACTTATGGCACAATTGTGGGAATATAGGGTGTCAAAGAAAAAGTTCAACTTTTAGGCTCAATGGGGCTGACTAGAGATATTTTTAGTGTCAGGGATAGAAAAGAGTGGTAAGAATTGACTATCAAAGAAATGTCTGAGTCATCTCTCCTAACATGCATATCCTAACTATTTCGCCTCAAATAGCAAGCAATCATAACACATAGGTTTTAATCATTTAGCATGCACAATTCAAGCAAGAAACTCCAAATAGACAGACTTTGTGAGTTTTTGGCATATCTAACCTAAGTGTTTGGATAGTTGCTTTAATTCCGTTACATTATTCCACCTTACTTCACTAGGTGTTTCTAGTAACTACAGCATACATGATCTTTTGACAGACAATTATGACTCAAAAGAAAAAAAATTGTGACTCAAAAATACACAAAAAGATTTAAACATATTTATAACAATAAGACACAAATAAAACACAAATAAAACACCCCCCCAAACTTAAATCACACATTGTCCCCAATGTGTGTAGACTCAAAGACAATAAAAGAAAACTGGACACTTACATACTTGGCTAAAATGGTGGTGGTGGCGGTGACATTGGATAGTGCATGAACCACTGGTTGAACAAGGAACTCATCTCGTTGATTTGCTGCCTCGTTTCTTATTGTCCTTGTATCACCGTGTCCAAACTCTGCATCATCCTCATCTGGTTCTGGAGTAATTGCTCCATCATGGGCACTGAAGGTTCTGATTCTGTGGTTGGCTGGTGGCTAGGCCCTGCCGCATATTTAGCCTCTATTTCAGGCTCATCTTCGTTCATGGCGGCCTCTGCTGCTGCTGCTGGTGGTGCTCTTCTTCTTCTTCTTTGGGGGCTTGGAGTGCAGGAAAGAGTGCACTATCCCATATGACACAGCGATTGGTTTCTCATTGGTGTCAGTGGGTAGGATTGGGACCCCATTCATGTGGCATAAATCAGTGATAAGTGAGCCATGTCCCAATCCACCTGTTGTTACCAACCTGTTGATTTCTTCAATGCTCTGCACTATCTCTTTCCCCACATCAATTGTTTTCCCCGTCATGATTCCATATATCAATTTAATCCTATTTTCTGGCACTCTGGTGAAGTGCGTTGATGGGATCAGACGGGCATTGATGAAATATAGCCAACCCTTGGCTGTTTTGTTGAACTGGCACCTGCTCAGTCCTCTTGACCCATTTCTTGCAATATCAAATGCAGCCCTGGGTAACTCATCGTATGCTGCAACGACGCCCCGATTGATCTTTGGTGGTCTTCGACCATGGTCTGAAATAGCTTCGGTCGTCACCCCTTTCTTCAACATCTGCTGTTTTTAGAGATATATTTATCACTCCTGCCGTCACAGGAATATATCTTCCCCTTACAAAGCATTTGTTGTCCATCATTTTCGGAAAGTTAGCATAGAATTCACGCACCATCGCTGTGTTCATAGGTGCTATCTTGTCCGGGTTTACAAATCTCATCCACCCCATCATCTCAATCATTGCCCGAATGGGCTCATAAACATCCTCTTCCCCAAGCGACTCCCTCTGATAGTCCATTCCCCTTTCAGGGATTAAAGGCCTAGTACTAAGTTTTTTATATCTTGTATAAGCTTGGTGGCTCACGAACCTAGTATCATCGTATTGCGGCGCTGAGGTGGATGTGGAGACTCTTCTCTTTCTGGCAGACATGTTAGATAACTTTTTGCAGCTTATCCTTCGTATCCACACACTACCCAACACTATCACCCTCAAAAACTTCAATTTCTGCACAACTCCCATACCTCCAAACTCCAACTCCCGTACTACACAATACCCAACCCTCTTTGTATACTCTTCCTCACTTTTTCACAACCAATTTTTCGACACCCCAACTACTTAAACAATACAACACTCTTCCAACTACTACCTCCTTTGACTCATCGAGCTTTCAAGAAAAGATGAAGATTACCTTTTATGGTGTTCTTGAGGTGTTCTTCTTAATGGTGATTTGAGGCAATGAGATGGAGTTTTGTTGGTTGAGATGGCTAAGGGTTTTAGGGATTTAAAAGTTTTGGTTGTGGTTGGGTTTGATTTGTGGGTAAATTATGGATTTTTGTGGGTTTTGTGGAGAAGGGGGGTTAGGTTTTGGTTTTGAAATTGGGGGAAATCTGATTTCTGGGCGTTTTATCACTGATTTCCCTGTCGCGGCCTGCATTTAGCGCGCGCTGATGTTCTGACTGCCGGGAATTTCTGCGCGGCCTATTCTGGTGCCGGCGCCTAGACTTGGCAATTTTCTCGATTTTTGGCGCGCCTCGCTTCCCGGCGCGGTGCTTACCCGTTATTCTGGAAATCCTGGTTGTTCTTCAGTTTTTCGCCCTTCAATTTATTGGCTATATACATCGATCACAACACGTACACTACCTCCGTGAGACCGTTCTTAATAAAACTACTATATTTAAAGTGAAAATAAATCAAAATACCTTGGGTTGCCTCCCAAGTAGCTGTTTTAACGTCTTTTAGCGGGACGCAAGTTCTTTATCTCAATAAGTGGGGTGGATTAACCCCACACTAATCCATTTTCTCCACATTTTCGCTTTCTTTTCTTCTTCTCCTCTTAGCATTATCGCTGGGAAAGTTCAGAACACATACCGCTATGGAGGTTCGCAAGCCATACCGCTGGGCTCATCTCCTCGGTTTGACTTGTCCGCTCACGCGGGGTTTGATGGTGCCGATTGCAAAACACCGCTCATGGTTGGTGGCTCAATGATGTGTTTAAATACTTTAAACACCATTTCTTCCTTCTCCACCTCAATGTCGCCTCTCCTCTTTCTACATCGATCAATGCTCTCTCGCCGCCAGAATGGTCTCCCAATATGATAGGGATTTACGATCCTCTTCCATGTCAAGAATGAGAAAGTCCGCAGAAAAAGAATTTTCCTACTTTAACAATCATGTCCTCAATCTTCCTCTCGATGAATCCATCGCCCTATCACCACCGCAGCTCACCGTGGTTGGTTGGCCTCACCCAACTCCAACCGCTTAAATACCGATAAAGGCATCGATTTATATTTGCCCCTAAATCGCACGTAACCCCGCTGCATGTCACCGCCAACCGTGCTCTCCGGTCTTTTAGTTTGGGCAACTTCTTCGAAGATAGCACTGCACTCCTCCGTTAGTGCTACCATCTCATACTCCGCCAGTTTCTTCTTCTTCCCCAAGATCTCCTTCATAAATTTAAAATAGGAGGGCATCTGCTCCAATGCTTCTATAAATGGTATGTTGATATGCAGCTTTCAATGTCTCCAAAAATTTGGAGAATTGTTTATCAACCGCTTCCATTGTAATCTCTCGGGAATGGGATCTTCTCTGTATACTCCTTCTCTGAGTTTTCTACTACTGGGCGAGATTCAACCACCTTCTCTTTTTCTATCTCTGCCCTTTGCTCAACTACTGGCTGAGGTGACTGCTGCTCCAACTGTTTGCCACTTCTCA
This sequence comes from Przewalskia tangutica, assembly GCA_029844215.1. Classification (NCBI taxonomy): domain Eukaryota; kingdom Viridiplantae; phylum Streptophyta; class Magnoliopsida; order Solanales; family Solanaceae; genus Przewalskia; species Przewalskia tangutica. The sequence goes on from CM056720.1 coordinate 154,464,546, forward strand.
ATTGTACTGCCTGGCATTGCTCCCTCGGATTCACCTCTGTGTTGCTGGCGGTGCACTGCGTGGCTCGCTCGCTGCTTCGCTAGTGACCCACTTGTGTTTCCAAGTTCTGAACGAGGATCTAGCTTCGCTACGAATCAACCGGCGTTGGTGAGTGCCAACAACGCTGCTCTCACTGTCGCTTTTCCGGCCGGACATGTGTAGTAAATTGTTGAGCGTGAGGCCCGAGTAAAGCGGTCGCTGATTTTGGTTCTGCTGGTTTTGCATCGCCCTATATTGATTCTCACGCTCGGTCTCTCTCCATGAGAAATTTGGGTGATTCTCCACCTCGATTATATGTGTTGGAGTATGGGTTGTTCGTGGCCTCCGATAATTACCCACTACCGACACTGCTCGCCAATTGGCATATTATTAGGATCACCAAGGACACCTATCGAATGTATGTGACCACCACATATTTCACGGCTTTTAGGCATCCGTGACCGCATTCATCGATATTGTATGTTGCCGCAATCGCTTCGCCAACAAGGCCACTGGGCATTCAAGGCAAAGAATAACATCTATTTCGTGGACTCCCACCGCTTCTCCTCCCACTCATTGATCTCTTCCGTGATACGGTTGTTGGTGGCCATGTCTTCTAATAATTCGCGTGGGTCGCTTTCCTATGAATGTCCCACCTGCCGCATCTATAATGGTTCGTTGTTCCACGAGCGTTATAGAAGATGTGGACCAAGTTCCAAACTCAATGCAATGGTGTGGGCATTTTCTTGCAAATCTTTGAACCTTTCCCACGCTTCGTACAAGGACTCTCCATCTGCTTGGTAGAAGTTATTTAGCTCCTCTCTCAATTTCGCTGCTTTGCACGGGGGAAAGAATTTGGCCAAAAATTTCTGTGCCAGCTCTTGCCATGTAAAAATCGAATCAGCTGGCAGGGAATTCAACCATACTTTTGTTCTATCCCTGAGTGAGAAGGGAAAGAGCCTCAATCTGACGCAAGATCATGAACGCCAAGATATTCGAGTTGCACATAGCTCCAAGAAATTAGCTATGCGTATACGTGATCCTCGATGGCGGTCCTACGAATTGCACCATGTTCGCACCATGCCCGTAATCGCTTCGCTTTATCTCAAAGTTGTTTGCTCCTATTGCAGGGAGCCTAATACATGTCTGTGCTCCGTTCACTCTCGGTAGCACGTAGTCTCCCAAGCTTCTTTCTGCCTGGACTTGAACTCTTTCCTCGACATCCACAGGTACTCGCCGAGGCATTCCTGGGTTAGGTTGATTTTCACCTAACCCTTCTCTCATCATATTATTGTTCTGGACACCGTCCATCTCAACTAAGGCCGCAACTACCGGGTTCTTTCTGCTCGCCATGTGTCTTCTCAATCTCTGGATTAAAGGGAACAAGAGTGTCTGCCCCTCTTCTCCTTCGCATAAACTGATTTCCTGAAACAGATCAAAAACAGACAAACAGATCACGGCACCTTGATTTTTTACCGAAAATAACAAAAAAACGTAAAAATAAAAAAAAATTAAAAACCAAATTAGAAATTAAAAATAGATAACTTGATATTGAACTATGCCTAATCCCCGGCAACGGCGCCAAAAACTTGATGCGCGAAAAGATGCACACACTTTAACGCAAGTGCACGTTATCGTGGCAAGTAATATAGTCTTGGTAAGACCGAATATCGTCCACAAGGATTAGTGTTCAAGTACCAATTATCTATCTTTTGGTATCTATTTGGTAACCGATATTGATTTTTGTTGTTTATGACTAACAATTATAAAGGCTAATTAACTATAGGTTTACTTCAGTTGTGATGAGAATAGGGCTTCCACGTCTCCTCAACTATCCGTTTATGTTACTTATTAATGCAATGAATTATGATTCTTCTTCTCTCGGAGCTAGCAGGTTTACGAAATCGTTTTATACTCCCGTTAAGACTATATAAACACTCAACCCCAGTATTGCTTCTTTCTACCTTTCGGTGATAAGGATGACTCTATAGGAGGATTAAGACCAAAAACCTAGTTAACCGTCACGCGCCATGCGTAAAATTAGGGTTGTTAAGCCTCTCATTAACGCTACATAAGTAATTGAGGTATTTTCATCCCCAATCCAAAATATGTCTACCCAACTTACAAAGATATTCACAACCTCCTCCTTTCAAGTTTGATTAGAAATCATATAAGTAATGATAATTAGTGATCAATTAATTACCAAGCATTCAAAACAATTATTGGATAAATCTCAACAAGAAGAATAACCATAACATGCATCAATTCATAACATAAGTTTCTAGTGATTTAACATGGAAAGTCATAGAGGAATTAGTTCCTAGCCATTGACATGACAAGAACTAATTCAAGGTTCATCATAAAAGCGAAATAAAGGAAAGAAAAGAAAAGAAAATTACTAAGTTAAGGTCTCCAATCTTCAATCCAAGAATCCTTGTGTAAAGAAAGTGGAACCCTTTAGAACTACCTAGGGTTCTCCTTTTATAGGCTCAAACCGCCTCTAACTTTTCCTACAGTCGGCCCGTAAAATCGTCATTAAACTCGATTTTTCAGCGTCGGCGCACGGAAAGTTCTGCGATCCTTCGGATGATTTGGCGCCGCGCCGCTCTCGTCATTCGAGGCGCGCGCCTGCAACTTCGCGCTTCGATATTAGGCGCCGCCCCAATCTATTCTGGCAGGCCATGCGCCGGTCCGTGCTCGCTGCTCGCCACTTTCTCGTCGTTTAAGCTCTGGAACCTCCACTTTTTCCCTTTTTTAGCTCTTTTTCCGCCATTTGGCTATTTTAACCACTTTGACTCAAAAGAAAGAAAATCTATCCTAATACGACACTTATTTGTACAAAAAGGGACAAAAGACTAACTAAAAATGACTCAAAAAGTGTATATAAAATACACCGATCAATAGGTCATGTGGACCCGCATAAGGTCATCACCTCGCATGGGATTATTTCACCCGCATGGGACTATTTCGCCCGCATGAGGTCATCCGCCTCGCATGAGACTATTTCACCCGCATGGGACTATTTCACCCGCATGGACCTGGTGGGCCCGCATGAGTACAAGCGCCGCACTCGCATCATGGTTAGCAAATCCATGGCATAAATAGTAATAATAATAATACATAAATCAGCACAACCGGCTATCATACATAACATAAGCGCTACCGGCTTATCGTAACGTAAGCAAGTTAAGAATATCTCCTAACTTCTTAATAACATTTTTAGTACATCCTCTCATTTTAGTTACTTAAGGCACTACATGTCATTTTAAAAGAAAATCCGGGAATTTAACCCAAGTACCACGCTCCTTAAACCTTTTAAGAAAATGACTCCTTTTTATGTAAAACTCCCAAGATACTAATAACCGTAGTATCAAGTCATGACAATTTTTCAAAACAAGTCACGTTTATCTTTAAAATACAATAGGCTTCTAAATCAAGTGACTTTATTTCCTTAAAAATCTTAGGCAATTATGCCTTAACAACAATTTGCCTTTCACAAATTCAAACCATTTATCCGTACTTGTTTTACTTGGAGTAAACCTTTCTTTGTTAACCTTCCATAAAGCCAATACAACCAACTTCCCATAAAGTCGTTATATTACCATTATACACTAGTTAAACACATCTCCCTATATCCAAGGGACTTATACTTTTAAACGAAACAAGTATCCTATACTTCAAACACTCAAAGTCCCTTAACTTTAAGATTTAAAACATCATTAAAACAAGTAAGGGATACCAAAGCCTTTGTACGTCTACCGTACTACATAGATACAATTATTCATGCTCAAGAGGTAGGAAAGTTCCACATACCTCTTCGGGTCAATCCACTTGCTAAGTCCAAACTACCGCACGTAATACGTCAACCTATAATGACCATGATACGTTTATTAACCTCTAGTTTCAATGTAGAATATTCCAAGTTCAAAGTTACTAATTTCTATGGAAAATCGGGCAGCATTTCCTTTGTTTCTACATACTTTGCCACCTTTATCAAGGCCGAATTCAACATCCAAACGCCACGTTTAAGGCCCAACAATCCAAAAATTTCAAAGGGGATTACACACCTAATCTTGGGTGTGTAAAATTCTGCCCCACAATGTATAACAACTAACTTAACAAGTTTAAGGTAGTATTTAGGCTACAACATGCTCACATAACCTTCTTATCCAACCCATACTTCTTACATGCAATCTATCTAAAATTGACTAAAACTCGTCCGAAACAATCCGTCAACCTATCCTTCTAAAATTTAAGTCTTAATCACTTTCGTACGCTCTCACATGTATGGCCAGAACTACGGGGTATAACATTCTCTCCCCCTCCCCCCCTAGAAACATTCATCCCGAATGTTCCTTCTAGGCTTACTCGAGTCACGATATCGGCATAGACCCTCTTAACTATTCTTTTTGCAATTAAAGACGCTCCACATGCCACAATAATACTTAAGCATAATTGTCAAATTAAAACTAACAAGCAGGAAAGTGGGTTACCTGGAGGTATAGGGAATAAGTGAGGATACTTCTTCATCATCTGTTTCCCACGTCATCTCTTCCCTGTTCTCGTTCCGCCATAAGACCTTGACGGAAGCCACATCCTTTGTCCGAAGTCGCCTAACCTGACGATCGAGTATCGCTATGGGACTCTCCTCATACGATAACCCCTCTATCACCTGGATATCATGAATCGGGTGCACTCTAGATGGATCTCCAATACATTTCCGCAACATAGACACATGGAACACTGGATGTACCGCCACCAGATCGGACGGCAGATCCAACTCATAGGCAACCTTGCCTACCCTACGGACAATCTGATAAGGCTCAATGTACCTTGGGCTGAGTTTCCCTTTCTTCCCAAATCTCATCACGCCCTTCATGGGTGACACCTTCAGGAAGACCCAATCATCTACCTCAAACGCCGTTGTCGACGCCGTTGACCAGATACGACTTCCGACTCGAGCCGACAATAACTGCTCTGGATAAGCTTCACCTTATCCATCGCCTCAATCAAGTCCGACCCGACTAATCGAACTTCTCCCACCTCAAACCAAATTATCGGTGACTGCACTTCTCTCGTATAAGGCCTCATAAGCGCGCCATCCGAATACTAGAATGGTAGCCGTTGTTATAAGCAAACTCCACGAGGTAAATGATCCTCCCACTACCCTCGAATCAATAACACAAGCCCGCAAAGATATCCTCGTTGTTCGGATAGTGCCGCCCGTCATTTGGCCCGAGGATGAATGCGATCTTGAGACTTATGTCCCTAATCCTTCGAAAGAACTCGAAGTTAGCCGTGAACTGGCTCCTCGCCTGAAATAATCGATATAGAACTCCGCAGCCTCACAATCTCTCGATATACGCCTAGCATAATCCTACCAAAAAGTCGCCCCGATCGAAGAAAATTGGTGATTTCACACCGTCGACAATAACCCAAATGGAATCACGCTCTCCGAGTTTGAGGTAACCCGTAATAAAATCCATATTTACCACCTCCTACTTCCAAGTCGAATATCAATAGCTGCAATGACACCACCGGCTTCTCGTGCTCAACTCGACTGGCCGACAATTCGCATCGCGCTACGAATTACGCAACGCCCTCTTAGGCCATCCCACCAATACACGATTCCGAGGTCATGGTACATCTTAGTCGACCGGATGAATAGAATAACGAGCACCGCGCGCTCCCTCGTAATCACGACGGTCCTCGCTACATCGGAAACACACAACCGCCTCAAATCTTAGCACCCCATCGTGCTACTCAAATAGGTTCTTCTCTTCCCAAGAGCCGTATCTCGATACTGCACCATAATCGGATCCTCATATCGCCGCCTCTTCACCTCCTCGATGATGGAAGACTCGCAACCTCTCGAACCCGAACCCCATCATCGCTGGACCAACCAAACGAACCCTGCTCGCTACCGATGTAACTCTCGACCATACCCTTATTTCTCGTCAGACATCGCATGACTACCCATCGACCGCGACTGGCGGCATTTGTAACTACATCGACTTCCCAGGTGGTATAGAATGTCGACATCATAATCCTTGCAGCTCCAACCACCGCTCTCGCCGTAAGTTCACTCCTCTCGTGAAGATATATCGAGACTTCGCGTCCGTGTAAATATCCACACGGACTCCATACAAATAATGTCTCCATCTTTAAGGCATGAATCATCACGCTAACTCCAAGTCACGTGGCATAGTTCTTCCTACGCCTCGAGTGTCGAGACGCGTAAGCTATAACTTTGCCGCGGCCGCATCAAAACGCACTCCAAGCCCGACACTGACGCATCATAATAAAACCACATATCCGCTTAAACCTCCGGAAGAGTAAGAATCGGGCTGCCAATTTCTCTTCAAGAATCGGAAACTCTCTCACAAGCATCCGCCCACCGAACATAGCCGCTACGAGTCCGCCTAGTCAAAGGTGCCGAGATGGAAGCAAACTTCTCCACAAACCTCCGATAATAACTCGCAAGGCCCAAAGTCGCGCACCTCCGCTTGTAGCTGGTCTAGGCCAAGTCGATCGCTTCACCTTCTTTCAGATCAACCCGAATACCATCTACCGATAACATGCCCTAAGAAAGCCATCAAGCCAACCAAAACTCGCATTTTGAGAACTTGCATACAATCACGGCCCCGAGGACTCGAATACCGCCTCGCCGATCCGCATGCCTCGCTCGCGCTAATAAACCAGATATCATCAATGAATACTATAACGAACATATCCAAGAATGGCTTGAACACCGGTTCATCAAATCCATGAATACCGCTGGCGTTGTCAACCCGAAAGACATCACTGAACTCATAAGGTCCATACCGGTCCCGAATGCGATCTTTGAGATATCTGTCTCTAACTCGCACTGATGATAACCAGATCGCAGTTCATCTTGAGAAACACTCGCACTCGCAATCCGGTAAAAAAATCATCAATCCTGGGGAGGGGATATCTGTTCTTGATAGTTACCTTGTTCAGCTGCCTGTAATCAATACACATACGCAGCGTCCCATCCTTCTTCTTTACAAATAGCACTGGCGCTTCCCAGGGAGAAACACTTGGCCTGATAAAACCTTTTTCCAGCAAATCTTTCAGCTGATCTTTCAATTCCTTCAACTCAACAGGTGCCATTCTATACGGCGGAATGGATATCGGTCGAGTGTCTGGCGCCAAATCAATGCAAAACTCAATCTCCCTCTCAGGAGGGATACCCGGAAGCTCGTCTGGGAATACGTCTGAAAACTCTCTAACGACCGAAACGGACTGAAGGCCCGGTATCTCGGCCTCAGTATCGAATACTCGAACCATATGGTAGATATACCCCTTCCGCACCATCTTCCTAGCCTTGAGGTAAGAAATAAACCTACCCCTCGGCGATGCAAAGATTTCCTTCCACTGAGCAACCGGCCACCAGAAACCGAACTGCATCGCCTTCTATATATCCACATTGGCATAGCAGACGCCAGCCAATCCATACCCATAATTACATCAAAGTTCGTCATATCCAACTCTATCAAGTTTCCAGAGTCCGACGCATCGCCTATAGTCACCGGGCAAGCCTTATATACCCGCCACTACCACCGAATCACTCATCGGCGTAGCCACCTCAAAAGGTTTTATGGACTCTGCTCTATCCCTACTCTACCAAAGAATATGAGGAGATATATAGGACAAGGTAGAACTCGGATCTATCAAAGCATATACATCACAACATGCAATCAATAATGTACTGCGGACGACATCCGCGACGCCCCGGTCCCGACGGCCGACATAGCATAGATGCGCTCGAGGACGGCTGAATCGGGACCCTACCACGACTTCGGCGCGCTCGCTGGTCCGTGAACACTCGCCCCGGGCGACGCCACCAAGACGAAGATCCAGCCATCGACCGCTTACCGAGCCATAACATTCCCGCCGCTCTAGTCGGACAATCTTCTCAAATGGCCTGCCGCCACAAGAGTAACAAGCTCTCGAGTAACACGACACTTCATAATGGCATCGCCACATCGACCACACCGAGGTATATGTGGCCTCATCTCGATCGGAACTCGTCCTCTGGGAACCCGGCTCGAACTCGCTCCCGCCTCAATGCCTCAGACGTCCGGAAGATGGTGGAGAGCGCTCAACCGGCCGAGGTGCAAATCCGTCGGCCTTTGAGGTTGTCTACCTCAAAACTACCAGAGGACCATTGCCCCGCCTCTTCTCGATACTGCAACTGCTTACCGCGTTCTCACACCTGCGCGCATATGCGCACGCGGCAATGTCCATGCCACAAGAGCTACTCCTGCAACTTCGCCAAGTAATCATCGAGCCTCGTGACATAGCGGTGCACCGCCCTCCATGCGCTACCAAAGCGGTACATACCGAGCCAATGAGTCAAACTTCACGTTGTACTCGACCGCCCGCCCACTCGCCTCGGTGTCAAAATCTATCGGCCGAGCCCTCTCATCTACGGAGGCAATAAATGGCCAAGGAACGCCTCGAGAACTCGCCCCAAATACCGGAAGCGCATGCTCCCAGGATAGTTCCTATGAATCATACTACCAATCGCAGATCCCGCAATGACGTGGAACCCAATAATACCGACTTTGTCTCCGAAGCCTTGATCACCCTACGATCCAGAATCGCTTGATAAACTCCTGAGGATCATCCTCAGGCCTCGACCCATAGAACTCTGGTGGGTTGCAACTCAAAAAGTCCCGCAGTCTCAAGCTATCAGCTCTGTGGTGGACTACGGGTACAACCGGAACCACTGCCTCCCGTCTATCCTCCTGCCTAGCCACGATCCTGGCCAATAACTGGGCCATCTCTTTTTAACCCATCTCCTCTGCTCCAGGCTGTGTAACTGGAGGCTCAGGTATCGCGCAACTCGCCGTCCGAAACATCTCCTCAGGTAAAGACTGGGCCTGTGCCCTCGTAACCCTCGGTGTCATACTAGTAGTTCCACCTGCTGCTTTGCCTTTCTGGGCCGCGGTTGCCTTGCGTGGAGGCATAACTGATACAGGAAAATATGTCAGAGGGAGTTCAACCTATAACACAGCTCTATTGCACGATCTTAGAGTGAAAGAATGGAAACCAAACCTAAATATCTTGTAGCCTCCTGATTATAGATGTGGTGCACAACACACCGATAATCAAGACTCTACTAGATACGGCCTGTAGACCCCTTCCGAGGATTAACTGCTCTGATACTACTTTTGTCACGACCCGACCACGGACCCGTGACTGGTGCCTTACCCCGGGCACCCTTGTGATACAATATCAGAGAAAACCAGCGGAAAATAAACTCACAACAAGAACCCATATAGAACATAAGCAGACTAACCCAAAATGGCTACCTCTAAATATAACAAAGCTGAACAGTTACATCCTTAACAACCCAAGTTATGACAGGACTACAGGCCTCTAAGAATGAGTAAACACTATGACGGGACAGGGCCCCGTTATACCCCTGAATGTACAACTATCTACAACACCAGGGAGAACCGTACCAAAAGTCGAGCCTCCGGAGAAATGGAGCTCCTGACACCTGAGCAAGATCCTAAGAATGAGGATCCACCACCTGCTTACCCTTACCGCGCATGATTTAACGCACGAGAAGGCGGGTCGACACATATGTACCAAGTATGCAAACATAAGTTTCCAGTGATTTAACATGGAAAACCCTATAGAGGAATTAGTTCCTAGCCATTGACATGACAAGAACTAATTCAAGGTTCATCATAAAAACTGAAATAAAGGAAAGAAAAGAAAAGAAAATTACTAAGTTAAGGTCTCCAATCTTCAATCCAAGAATCCTTGTGTTGTGCAAGAAAGGGAACCCTTTAGAACTACCTAGGGTTCTCCTTTTATAGACTCAAAACCGCCTCTAACTTTTCCCTTCAGCTGGCCGTAAAATCGCCATTAAACTCGATTTTCCGCGTCGGCGCGGCTCGCTATCGGCCGCGGCCGGAGTTCGCGATCCTTCGGATGATTTGGCGCCGCCTCGCTCTCTGGCATGCGAGGCGCGGCCTGCAACTCTGCGGCGCCACGGATATTAGGCGCCGCGGCCCTGAATCTATCTGCAGAAGGCGCCGCGGCGCTGGTCCGTGCTTCTGCCTCGTTCGCCACTTTCTCGTCGTTTAAGCTCTGGAACCTCCACTTTTTCCCCTTTTTAGCTCTTTTTCCGCCATTTGGCCATTTTAACCACTTTGACTCAAAAGAAAGAAAATATATCCTAATACGACACTTATTTGTACAAAAGGGGACAAAAGACTAACTAAAAATGACTCAAAAAGTGTATATAAAATACACCGATCAATAGGTCCTGTGGACCCGCATAAGGTCATCACCTCGCATGGGACTATTTCACCCGCATAGGACTATTTCGCCCGCATGAGGTCATCCGCCTCGCATGGGACTATTTCACCCGCATGGGACTATTTTACCCGCATGGACCTGGTGGGCCCGCATGAGTACAAGCGTCGCACTCGCATCATGGGTAGCAAATCCATGGCATAAATAGTAATAATAATAATACATAAATCAGCACAACCGGCTATCATACATAACATAAGCGCTACCGGGTTATCGTAACGTAAGCAAGTTAAGAATATCTCCTAACTTCTTAATAACATTTTTAGTACATCCTCTCATTTTAGTTACTTAAGGCACTACATGTCATTTTAAAAGAAAATTCAGGAATTTAACCCAAGTACCACGCTCCTTAAACCTTTTAAGAAAATGACTCCTTTTTATGTAAAACTCCCAAGATACTAATAACCGTAGTATCAAGTCATGACAATTTTTCAAAACAAGTCACGTTTATCTTTAAAATACAATAGGCTTCTAAATCAAGTGACTTTATTTCCTTAAAAATCTTAGGCAATTATGCCTTAACAACAATTTGCCTTTCACAAATTCAAACCATTTATCCGTACTTGTTTTACTTGGAGTAAACCTTTCTTTGTTAACCTTCCATAAAGCCAATACAACCAACTTCCCATAAAGTCGTTATATTACCATTATACACTAGTTAAACACATCTCCCTATATCCAAGGGACTTATACTTTTAAACGAAACAAGTATCCTATACTTCAAACACTCAAAGTCCCTTAACTTTAAGATTTAAAACATCATTAAAACAAGTAAGGGATACCAAAGCCTTTGTATGCTGGTCAGTAACCGAATCTGTTCCCCGTAATCAGCTGTCGAGATGCATAAGATATAACCTTGCCGTGCTGCATCAGCACGCACCCAAGCCCGACACCTGACGCGTCACAATAAACCACATATCCATCTAAGCCCTCTGAAAGAGTAAGAATCGGCGGTCGCCAACTTCTCCTTTAGCAATCGGAAACTTTCCTCACAAGTATCCGCCCATCGAACATAGCCGCTTTCCGAGTCACTTAGTCAAGTCTTGAAATAGAAGCAAACTTCTACAAACCGCCGATAATAACTGCAGGCCCAAAAGTTGCGCACTCCGTCGGTGTAGTGGGTCCGCCAAGTCTTGGCTAACTTCGATCTTATTTCGCCAGATCAACCCGAATACCATCGGCCCCGATAACATGCCCTAAGAAAGCCACCGACGCCACTAACTCGCACCGAGAACTTGGCATACAATCGCGGCCTCGGAGGACTCAATACCGCCCTCAAATGACCAGATGCTCCCGCTCACGCGCGAATACACCAAGATATCATCAATAAACACTATAACGAACATATCCAAGAATGGCTCGAACACCCTATTCATCAAATCCATGAATACTGGGGCGTTGTCAACCCGAAAGACATCACCACGAACTCATAGTGCCCATACCGGTCCCGAATGCGATCTTTGGGATATTTATCTCTAACTCGTACTGATGATAACTGCACCGCAGTCTATCTTGGAAAAACACTTTGCACCTCGATGGTCAAACAAATCGTCAATCTCGGGAGGGATATCTGTTCTTGATAGTTGCCTTGTTCACCGCTGTAATCAATACACATACGCACGTCCCCATCCTTCTTCTTTACAAATAACATCGGTGCTCCCGAGGAGAAACACTTGGCCTAATAAAGCCTTTCTCCAGAAATCTTTCACTTGGTCCTTCAACTCCTTCATTTCGGCGGGTGCCATCCAGTATGGCGGAATAGATATCGGCCGAGTATCCGCGCCAAGTCAATGCAAACTCAATCTCCTCTCGGGAGGATACCCAAGCTCATGGGAATACGTCCGAAACTCTCTCTAACGGCCGAATCGATCAAGGTCCTCATTCTCGATGTCGAATACCGAACCATATGATAGATGTACCCTTTCCGCACCATCTTCCTAGCCTTGAGGTAAGAAATAAACTTACCCTCGGCGACGAGATTCCCTTCCACTGATAGCAATCGTACGAAACCGGAACCGAACTAATCTCTCTCATACACGTTGGCATAGCAAGACGCTAGCCAATCCATACCCATAAACACATCAAACTCAGTCATATCCAACTCTATCAAGTCGGCTGAAGTCCGATCGCTATCTATAGTCACAGGACAAGCCTTATACACTCGCCTACCATCAATCACTCATCGCGTAGCCACCTCAAAAGGTCTTATGGACTCGGGCTTTATCCCTATTCTACCGCAATATGAGGAGATATGTAGGACAAGGTAGAACCTGGATCTATCAAAGCATATACATCACAGCAAGAAACCAATAATGTACCTGTGACGACATATGGGGACGCCTCCTGGTCCTGTCGACTGGACATAACATATATGCGGTTCTGAGGACCGCTAGAACTGTAACCCCTACCACGACCTCTGCCGTGGCCTGGCGCCCATAAGTACCTCGCCTCGGGCGTCTAACCATCGAAGATGAAGATCCAACAATGCACCGTCGGTGACGTAATGCTCCGCCGCCTGGCGACGGACAATCCTTCGGATGGCCTGCGCCACAAGAGTAACATGATCTCGAACCCATACGGCACTCGCCGGATGAGACCTACCGCGTCGAACGCACCGAGAGGTAGGTGGTCTCGATTAGTCCGTCTCGCCTCGCGAAAACGACGCCCCGAGCTCGACCGCTTCCGAATAACCTCGCTGATCGGACCTCGCCGGAAAAGCGTGAGGAGCACTGCGGCTGGTGGAAGGTGGACTAGTTCGCTGCCGAGGCCGCCTCTAAATCGCCACGAGAACCCGATGTCTCGGCCTCTTGGCCTGGCCCAAATCTAGCCGATCCGCCTCTCTCGCTCAATCCCGCGTGCGTGCGCTGCATCTCGGCAATATCCATCCTCGGTGAAGAGCCACCCCAAGCATCACGATGTCGTGTGACGGTCTAGTCCCATCACGTATCTATGAACCCTGTCTGCCATATCAGCTACAATGGTGTGTGCATATCTGGCCAAGGAGTCAAACTCCAGGCTGTACTCCCTGATAGTCCTCCCGTCCTGTCTCAAGGTCAAGAACCTATCTACGCGGGCTCTCCTCACCTCCGGAGGCAAGAAGTGGTCTAGGAACGCCTCTGTGAACTCCTCCCAATCAGCTGGGAGAGCATCCTCACCCCTCGACAATACCCATGACTCAAACCAGTTCAACGCAATATCGCGTAACCGGTAAGAAGCTAGTATAACAGACTCAGTCTCTGATGCCCTAAGAACCTGCATGGTCCGCTGTAACTGCCGGACAAACTCCTGCGGATCCTCATCAAATCTCGAACCATAGAACTCGGGTGGGTGACAACCCAAGAAATCCCGAATCCGTAAACTGTCGGCTCTAGGGTTGGCCGCCTGCTCCTGTCGTGCCGCTCGCCACTACTATCTTTGGTTAGTAGAATCATTCTCGTAATCTGTACTCGGACCATCTGGATCGAGGCTCGTCTGCATGCGGTCGATGGCGCGTCCGCCTCGAAATCTGCTGAGGTTGGCGACGACGTGGAACTCGCCGCCTAAACATCATCTCGTAAGGGGCTCGGGCACTGCCTCGTGACTCTCCGCGTCCACTAGCGGCACTCTCTTTGCCGCTTGCCGCCAGGCCACGGTTGCCTTGCGTGGAGGCATAACTGATACATAAAGGAAAACATCAGGGGAGATTCAACCTATAACTCAGCTCTATTGCACGATCTTAGAGTGAAAGAATGGAAACCAATCCTAAATATCCTGCAGCCTCCTGATTATAGATGTGGTGCACGACACACCGATAATCAAGACTCTACTAGACACGATGCGTGGACACTTTCCGAGGACTAATCGCTCCGATACCACTTTTGTCACGACCGACCCGGCCGCGACTAGTACCTCATGGGGTACCTCATCGGTATATGTCGAGAATAGCGTGAACATAACACAACACATAACTTCATAAAAAGGTAAAACATATCTGGCCAGCCGATAAGGCTGCCTTCCATAAACATACTCAAACAAAGTATTTATAATACAACTGGTTCTTATAGCCCAAAACACATAGGTGGCCATGCACTTAAAGATAACAATGGCGGGATGTGGCCCCGCCATACCCCTGGATGTACAAAATACCTATAGCATCAGGGAAATATCCGTACCAATAAATAAGCTTCCGGAGGAATGGAGCTTCTGACACCGAAATAGTGATCCTAAGAACGAGGATCCTCAATGCCTTACCTTACTGGCGTGAACGCACCCTGGAAGGGGTCGATACACAATATGTACCAAGTATGCAAAGCTGGGAAAATACTGTAATATGATATCATAAGTCTAAAAGCAAGTTGGAGTCATGAAAGACAATAAAATACCTTTTACTGTGCCTTATTAACAATGAGAGTGACAAGTATATATATATAATACTGCATAAAGTAGGAGGCTCATGATCAAAACAGGTACCGCCTGTAGTATCAATAAAACCATCCTACTCCCGGGACTATTTCACCGCACGGGTCCCGTGGACCGCGTGAGTACTCCTCGCATCGTGCACGCCGGCGTGGGACTATTTCACCGCGTAAGCCCATAAGGACTCGCATGAGGTATTCCTCGCATCATGGGTAGCAAATCCACGGAACAGGTGGTATAACGATCTTGGGGACTTTCCCCTCAGATATACTCTTACCCTGAAGCAGATGGTATAACGATCTTGGGGTTGTACCTCAGATATACTCTTACACTGGAGCAGATGGTATAACGATCTTGGGGCTTGCCCCTCAGATATACTCTTATACTGGTACAGATGGTATAACGATCTTGGATCTGCCCCTCAGATATACTCTTACACTGGAGAAGGTGGTATGACGATCTTGGGGCTTGCCCCTCAGACATACTCTTACCCTGGAGGAAGGTGGTATAACGATCTTGGGGCTTGCCCCTCAGATATACTCTTACCCTAACTCAAACTGTCATCATATCATAATCATAAATAAGTTAAGAAAACTTATAACTTCTTATTAGTCTTGTTCATATACCCTCTCATTTTAGTTTACTTAAGGCACTTAACCATATCTTTAATAAAAAGAATACCGGGAGTTTAACCCAAGTACTATATACTTCAACTCTTTTGAAAATGACCCTTCTTTATACATAAAAGCCCTTGGGCAATTGATACCTTAAAATCAAGTTGCCTCTCCATATACTTATC
Organism: Przewalskia tangutica; assembly: GCA_029844215.1. Lineage (NCBI taxonomy): Eukaryota > Viridiplantae > Streptophyta > Magnoliopsida > Solanales > Solanaceae > Przewalskia > Przewalskia tangutica. The sequence continues at coordinate 154,480,117 of CM056720.1, forward strand.
TTATTTAGAGTAAATCTCTTCTCATTAACCTTTTATGAAGCTAATAAACTAACTTCCCATAAAGTTGTTATATTAACTCTACACTTTAGTAAAATCATACTTTTCCCCTAACTAAGGGAATTATACATTCTTAAAATGAAACAAGTCATTATATACTTAAAACGAGTAAGAACACCAAATCTTGTACGTCTACCGTACTACATAGTTTCATCTATTCATGCTCAAGAGATAGGAAAACTTCACATACCTCTTTGGTTAATCCACTTGCTAGGTCCAACTACCGCAAGTAATATTTCAACCTATAATAACCATGATATGTTCATTAACCTCTAATTTCAATGTAGAATAATCTAACTCAAAGCCACTAAATTCTATGGAAAATTGGGCAGCATTTCCTTTGTTTCTACATACTTTGTCACCTTTCTCAAGGCCGAATTTATCATCCAAATGCCACATTCAAGGCTCAACAATCCAACAATGCAAAGGGGATTACACACCTAAACTTGGGTGTGTAAAATTCTGCCCCACAAGGTACAATAATTCATTTTAACAAGTTTAAGGTAGTTCTTAGGCTACAACATGCTCATTTGTTCTTTTAACCAATCCTTTCATATTCCAACCACATTTCTCACATGCAATCAATCTAAGAGCCTTATTTCCAACTAAAAGTTCTTCCTACTTAACATGCAATACCAAATACCAACTATAAAAGAAGAATGGTTACCTTAGAGCTTTTAGCCAATTTACTCCAACAATTGCTAGCCTCTACTCCAAGAATATCACCACAATAGTCTTCACAAGCTAGTAATAACCTTTCCTTCCTATCACACTTTTGATTTTCTTTAGGCTTAGAAATTCTCTTGAAAACTTAGAGAGAAGGGAGAGCTAAAGCTTTAGAGAGAGAGGGAAATTGGAAGATGACCAAGTCTTCAAGACTTGGTCAATATATTGCATGCAAGAAATCAGATGGGGGGGACACTGGTCACCCTCCCAAGGTCTTTTAAAAGAAAAATCGACTTTTCTAAGTTTTTCCGCCAAATATCTCGCTCTGGCCATGCTGAAACCTCCGCAGCTCTCGAACTTCGCGCGCGTCCTCGCTGTCTGGCGCAAGGCGCTGCACTTCAGCGACCCTCGATACTTTAGGCGCGCGCATCGGCCGCGGCCACGCGCGCTTTGCTCAAACGCATTTCGCCCGATCATTGCTGAACTTGTAACTCTCATAACTTTCTACTCGACGCCTATCGATTTAACGGTTGGTTGCGTTGGAATCTAGACTCAACGAACTACGCCCTAGGCCTTTAAAATACTTTGGAACTCTCAACTAATTGGGTCATAACCCGCCTCAAAGTTGACTAAAACTCGCCCGGAATAATCCGTCAACCTATCCTTTGAAAATTTTAAGTCTTACATGCTTTCGTACGCTCTCATACGTAGGGTCAGAACTACGGGGTATAACACTTGCCTACCCTACGGACAATCAGATAAGGCCCAATGTACCTTGGGCTGAGTTTCCCTTTCTTCCCAAATCTCATCACGCCCTTCATGGGTGACACCTTCAGGAAGACCCAATCATCTACCTCAAACTCCAAGTGTCGACGCCGATAATCTGCATACGACTTCTGTCGACTATGAGCTGACAATAACCGCTCCTGGATAAGCTTCACCTTATCCATCGCTTCGAATCAAGTCCGACCGACTAACTCAACTTCTCCGCCTCAAACCAGCCTATCGGTGACTGCACTTCCTCATATAAGGCCTCATGCGCGCCATCTGAATACTAGAATGGTAGTTGTTGTTATAAGCAAACTCCACCAGAGGTAAATGATCCTCCCAGCTACCCCTGAAATCAATAACACAAGCCCGCAGCATATCCTCAAGTGTCTGGATAGTGCGCTCGGCCTGTCCGTCGGTCTGAGGATGAAACGCGATCGAGACTCCCGTATGTCCCTAATCCTTCGGAAAGACCTCCGAAGTTAGCCGTGAATCGGGCTCCTGCATGCAAATAATCGATATAGGAACTCCGTGCGATCTCACAATCTCTCGATATACGATCTAGCATAATCCTCTAGAAAAAGTCGCCCCGATCGAAGAAAATGGGCTGATTTAAACACTGTCGACAATAACCCAAATGGAATCACGCTTCTCCGAGTTTGAGGTAACCCGTAATAAAATCCATATTTACCTCCTACTTCCAGTCGGAATATCAATACCGCAATGCACGGCCACCGCTTCGTGCTCAACCTTGACCTGCTGATAATTCGGGCACTGCGCCACGAATTCCGCAACGTCCCTCTTCAGGCCATCCCACCAATACACGTATCTGAGGTCATGGTACATCTTAGTCGACCCCGGATGAATAGAATAACGAGCACTGTGTGCCTCGCCGAAATCCGACGAAGTCTGTCACATCGGAACACACAACCGCCAAATCTTAGCACCCATCGTGCTACCTCAAATAGGTTCTTCTCTTCCGAGGATCCACCACTGCTACCCTTACCGCCTGATTTAACGCGGCCGAGGAAGTGGTCCACAATATGTACCAAGTATGCAAACATAAGTTTCTAGTGATTTAACATGGAAAGCCCTATAGAGGAATTAGTTCCTAGTCATTGACATGACAAGAACTAATTCAAGGTTCATCATAAAAACTGAAATAAAGGAAAGAAAAGAAAAGAAAATTACTAAGTTAAGGTCTCCAATCTTCAATCCAAGAATCCTTGTGTTGTGCAAGAAAGGGAACCCTTTAGAACTGCCTAGGGTTCTCCTTTTATAGGCTCAAACCCGCCTCTAACTTTTCCCTTCAGGCCTGGACCAGAAAATCGTCATTAAACCTGATTTTCCCGCGTCGGCGCCGCGACCCTGCTATCGGCGCCGCGGCGCCGGAGTTTCGCGATCCTTCCGGATGATTTGGCGCGCGGCCGCTCTCTGGCATGCGAGGCGGCGCTGCAACTTCTGCGGCCTTCTGGATATTAGGCGCCGCGGCCCTGAATCTATCTGCAGAAGGCGCCGCGGCGCTGGTCCGTGCTTCTGCCTCGTTCGCCACTTTCTCGTCGTTTAAGCTCTGGAACCTCCACTTTTTCCCTTTTTAGCTCCTTTTCCGCCATTTTAACCACTTTGACTCAAAAGAAAGAAAGTCTATCCTAATACGACACTTATTTGTACAAAAAGGGACAAAAGACTAACTAAAAATGACTCAAAAAGTGTATATAAAATACACCGATCAATAGGTCCTGTGGACCCGCATAAGGTCATCACCTCGCATGAGACTATTTCACCCGCATGGGACTATTTCACCCGCATGAGGTCATCCGCCTCGCATGAGACTATTTCACCCGCATGAGACTATTTCACCCGCATGGACCTGGTGGGCCCGCATGAGTACAAGCGCCGCACTCGCATCATGAGTAGCAAATCCATGGCATAAATAGTAATAATAATACATAAATCAGCACAACCGGCTATCATACATAACATAAGCGCTACCGGGTTATCGTAACGTAAGCAAGTTAAGAATATCTCCTAACTTCTTAATAACATTTTTAGTACATCCTCTCATTTTAGTTACTTAAGGCACTACATGTCATTTTAAAAGAAAATCCGGGAATTTAACCCAAGTACCACGCTCCTTAAACCTTTTAAGAAAATGACTCATTTTTATGTAAAACTCCCAAGATACTAATAACCGTAGTATCAAGTCATGACAACTTTTCAAAACAAGTCACGTTTATCTTTAAAATACAATAGGCTTCTAAATCAAGTGACTTTATTTCCTTAAAAACCTTAGGCAATTAATGCCTTAACAACAATTTGCCTTTCACAAATTCAAACCATTTATCCGTACTTGTTTTACTTGGAGTAAACCTTTCTTTGTTAACCTTCCATAAAGCCAATACAACCAACTTCCCATAAAGTCGTTATATTACCATTATACACTAGTTAAACACATCTCCCTATATCCAAGGGACTTATACTTTTAAACGAAACAAGTATCCTATACTTCAAACACTCAAAGTCCCTTAACTTTAAGGTTTAAAACATCATTAAAACAAGTAAGGGATACCAAAGCCTTTGTACGTCTACGGTACTACATATATACAATTATTCATGCTCAAGAGGTAGGAAAGTTCCACATACCTCTTCGGGTCAATCCACTTGCTAAGTCCAAACTACCGCACGTAATACGTCAACCTATAATGACCATAATACGTTTATTAACCTCTAGTTTCAATGTAGAATATTCCAAGTTCAAAGTTACTAATTTCTATGGAAAATCGGGCAGCATTTCCTTTGTTTCTACATACTTTGCCACCTTTATCAAGGCCGAATTCAACATCCAAACGCCACGTTTAAGGCCCAACAATCCAAAAATTTCAAAGGGGATTACACACCTAATCTTGGGTGTGTAAAATTCTGCCCACAATGTATAACAACTAACTTAACAAGTTTAAGGTAGTATTTAGGCTACAACATGCTCACATAACCTTCTTATCCAATCCTTTCATATCCAAACCATATTTCTTACATGCAATGTATCTAAGACCAATATTTACCACTACAAGTTCTTTCTTCTTCACATGCAACACCAAAAACTAGCTATAAGAGAAGAATTGTTACCTTAGAGCTTTAGCCAAATTATTCCAACAAGTTTGCTATCCTCCTCTTCCACAAACACCACCACAATAACTCCTACAAGCTTGCAAACAAGTTTCCTTCTTGCCACACTTTTCAGATTTTTCTCAAGACTTGTGTTCTTCTTGATTTTCTAGAGAGAAGGGAGAACTTTTATTTTAGAGAGAGATGAGAACTTGAAGAATGACCAAGTCTTCAAGACTTGATCAATATATAAGACATGCAAAAATCAGATGGGGGGGGGGGCACTTGTCACCCACCCATGGTCTCTTTTAAAACAAAACAGTGCAGATTTTTCCACTCAACTTCGCAGAACCCGCCTAGGCGCCGCGGCCCTGCAGCCGGCGCCGCGGCTCTGCTCAACTGAATACTCAGTCATCCGGCGCGCGACCTGCAACCGGCCGCGCACGTGGCCTCTTCAAACACCTTCTGTCCGATTGCAAGACCGAACTTGTATCTCCCATAACTTTCTATTCCGATGTCCTATCGATGAACGGTTGGTTGCGTTGGAAACTAGACTCAACGAACTACGTACTAGGCCTTTGAAATACCTAGGAACTCTCGATGTAACGGGTCATAACCCGTCCCAAAGTTGACTAAAACCCGTCCAAAACAATCCGTCAACCTATCCTTCTAAAATTTAAATCTTAATCCCTTTCGTACGCTCTCACATGTATGGCCAGAACTACGGGGTATAACACCTCCAAGGTTGGGTTAGGATGTGTCTTGATGTAGTTTGGGAAAGTGATTGCATATGCATCTCGACAATTGAAGATACATGAGAAGAACAATCCAACTCATGACTTGGAATTGGTTGCGGTAGTGTTTACCTTACGAATATGGAGACACTATTTGTATGGTGTGCATGTGGATATATTTACAGATCATAAGAGTTTACAGTACATAACCACATAAAAGAATTTGAATCTCCGACAAAGAATATGATTAGAGTTGCTTAAGGATAATGACCTTAGTATTCTTTACCATCTTGAAAAAGCTAACGTGGTAGCTGACGCACTCAATAGGAGATCAATGGGCAGCTTGGCCCATTTGGCGATACAAAAGAGAGGTATCGTTCGTGAGGTACAAAAATTGGGAAACCTCGGGGTTAGTTTAACTGAGGTCGGTGAAGGCAGGGTGGCGGTGCATGATACCTCTCAGTCTGCCTTAGCTGCAAAAATAAAAGAAAGTCAATATGAGGATACAGAGTTTGTTAGATTCCGGGAGATGATTCAACAGGGAAAACCTTCACATTTTACCTTAGGAGAAAATGACGGTACCCTTCGGTATAAGGGTAGGTTTTGTGTTCCTAAGGTAAAAGATCTAAGGAGGAAAATCTTAGATGAGGGTCACAACATAAGATATTCCATTCATCCAGGGTCAACAAAAATGTATCAGGACCTCAAGACAAATTACTGGTGGGACGGAATGAAGAAAGATGTTGCGGAGGTTTTCGGAAGGTGTCTTACATGTCAACAAGTGAAAACTGAATATAAAAAACCAGGCGGACTACTTCAGGACATTGGTGTCTCCATGTAGAAATGGGAGACGATTCATATGGATTTTGTAACTGGTCTACCGAAAACTCGAGAAGGGTATGATTCTATCTGGGTGATTGTAGATCGGCTTACAAAGCCAGCCTATTTCCTACCGGTCAAGACTACGTATCACGCACCACAGTACGCGCAAATTTATTTGAAGGAAATTGTGCGGTTACACGGGATTCCATTATAAATTATTTCGGATAGGGGTTCCCAGTTCACCTCACACTTTTGGCAAAGTTTTCAGCAGGGTCTCGGGACAAAAGTTAAGTTGAGCACGACTTTCCACCCACAAACAGATGGGCAAGCTGAGCGAACAATTCAAACACTTGAGGACATGTTGCGATCTTGTGTGTTAGATTTTCAGGGCAGCTGGTTGGACCATCTGTGTTTAATTGAGTTTGCCTACAACAATAGTTTTCACTCTAGTATACAAATGGCCTCATTTGAAGCATTGTATGGACGGAAATGTTGATCTCCACTTGGATGGTTCGAGGTGGGTGAGACGCAACTGTTCGGACCTGAAGTCATTCAAGAAACAAATGATAAGGTGCAGATGATTCGAGAGCGGATCAAAACAGCTCATAGCCGTCATAAGTCTTATGCGGATCATCGGAAAAGAGATCTTGAATTTCATGAGGGAGAGAAAGTATTTTTAAAAGTGTTCCCAATGAAGGGAGTGATGCGTTTTGGTAAGAAAGGGAAATTGAGCCCAAGGTTTATTGGGCCATATGAGATCTTGCGGAGAGTGGAGAATGTGGCTTACGAACTAGCACTTCCGCAAGAGCTGGAAGCAGTGCATCCGGTATTCCATGTGTCAATATTATGAAAATACTTGCACGATCCAAGTCACGTCATCTTTCCCCAAGAGATAGTTCTTAATGAAGAGCTTTAATATGAAGAAGTTCCAGTAGAAATACTTGATATAAAGGTTAAGCACCTTAGAAATAAAGATATTGCTTCAGTGAAGGTCCTATGGAGGAATCAATCCACACAAGAGGCCACATGGGAAGTTGAAGACGCGATGAAAGTCAAATATCCCTTTCCCTTTGGATAAGGTAAAAAAAAGTGTTACATAGTACTTTATATGTGTGCTATTTGTCTGTCTATGTGCTTATGTTATGACCTTATTCACATTCGAGGACTAATGTTGCTTAGGGAAGGGAGAATGTGAAGTCCTAAATTATTGTTACCTTATTCAAATTCGATGACGTATGTTGCTTAAGGAAGGGAGAATGTGAAGTCCCAAATTATTGTTACAATAACTAGAAAATAACATAATTCAAAAAGAAATTATTCTTCTAAAAAAATTGAACTAATTATACTATCAGTATACAAAACTTCAATCCTATGTTTATATCTATGTCGTGTCCTTTTAAATGGGGTCCAAATTGGGGTCTTATTTAATAACAGTATATGTATACTCTAATAATGTAAAGGATATAGACTAGTTTATTATTAATTCTATAATGTAAAGGATATAGACTAGTTTAATATTAATTCTATAATGTAAAGGATATAGACTAGTTTATTATTAATTCCAAAAGGCCAAAGTTCAGCCCTCAATTGCACACGGTACGTGTCTACTTAGTAAATGATGTAGACTAGTTTATTGTTAATTCCAAAAGGTCAAAGTTCAGCCCTCAATTGCACGTTTTCCCCTCCCCTTTAATTCCCCTCCACTCTTAGTCTTCCACCTCCCATAGGTTATACAAATACCCTTACTTATACACAAACAAAGTACCTACCAGAAAGGATAGAAAATCAGAAAAAAACAAATGAACAAGAAGAAAACAAATCTGGAAAAAAATATCAAGAGGACAAGAAGAACAAGAATAAAAAATACTAAGGAGCAAGGGTCACTTTTAGCAACCGAACAACAATCATTTTCACGCTTACAAGGTGAGTTTTCGCACTCAGAAATTCTTGGTAAAATCCTTTATTCTAAGTTCAATACATGTTAGAATAAGAATGTTGAAAAGAAATCATGCACTTTTGATTGTTTAAACAACTAGGTGAGTCATGAACTTTATGAACTGTTTTCAATAAGTTATACTTGTTAGAATTGAATAAAATTCGGAAGTGTTGTACAACTCTCTGTTATGATTAGATAGAGCCAAATAGGGGATAAAACGGACTTAAGGTTTCGGAGTTATCATATGTTAAAGTTCCTGCCTCGGATTTATCAGAATCCAGAAGGGCAGGATGCTAAAACGTAAAACTGTACAAATAGATGAAGAATATGAAAATTTGTTCTAAATAAAAGTTCTATATTTCTCTGTTGTGGACATTTTGAGACTTTACGGAGGTCTATCTTACTTACGTATTGAGAGTTATCGCTGTTTAAAATTTCTGCCTCGGATTGAATGAAACTCGGGAAGGCAGAACTTTACAACCTGTTTTCACTAGGTTATACTTGTTAGAATTTGGTGAAATTTAGAAGTGTTGTAGATCTATATGTGAAGGTCATATTAAGCCAAATAGGGGATATAACGGACTTACGGGTTGAGAGTTATTGTAGTTTGAATTCTGCCTCGCATCTGTCGGAATCCGGGAAGGCAGTACATAGATGTGGAAAACTGTACCAAATGGTACAGAATATGAGTGGATGGTTCACATGGAGACGTATAACTCTCTGTTCTCATATTTTTGATATTTTTTGGGGCTCGAACGGGCTTATGAATTAGAAGTTATGACTATTTTAAAATTTAGTCCTGTTTAATAGAAATTCTTGCGAAACAAATTTCATGTGGCTGTTTTGCGGATAAATTTGTGCTAGTTACCCAAAGTATTTTCGAAGGAAATTTGGTATAGCGAAAGTTCTCCGTGTTACCTTAGTTTCAGCGTAAGAAACACATTGGTTGAAGTTAGGGTTAAAGAGTTATAACCATTACAAGTATGAAAGACAGAACGTTGAAAAAAATGATATTATTTATTTGACCTTCTAAAAAATATGTAAAGTGAATACGTGTTCACAAATTTGTAAATACATTGGATCGAGTTGCACGCCGTAACAAATACGTAAAGTGAATACATGTTCACAAATACGTGCCTCTTTGCCGTACCTAATCCATTGCTTCGGACTTGGTACTTGTCACGTTTAGTATGTAGTTGAAAGGTTCAGTTTCAGTATCTCGGGAAATGTCCGTGTGGGATTGTCTCCTTTCAAACTTAGAATAATCACGGTCATTACGTCTATGTAGAAACAGTATTTGCACGAGTATGGGCTCGCGTTATGTTTTAATTAAATTCATAAACATATTTTTTTACTTTTAATGTTGTTACTATTTCCGCATTTTATATACACGTCTGAATTTTAAAATAAAGAGAATTAGTGGTGCTCCTGGAAAGTAATAATTATACAGGTGTCATCACACCCTAAGTAAAGACTTGAGAAAAGTCGGGACGTGACATATTTCCATTGATTACGTTAAATCTAAGGAAAATATCATTGATCCCTTGACGAAGGGAATGACCAGAGATCAGATGTACTGTCTATCTAGGGGAATGGGCTTAAAATCCAATCAATAAAAACTGATACGGTGGATACCCAACCTTACCAACTGGAGATCCCAGAAAGTAGGTTCAATGGGAAAACTAAATCGTAAAGATTCGCTTCGGATGAAGCTAGAACACTTCGGATAATGATTTCTTCTTAAGAAACATAATCCAAGGCCGTTCTCGTGATAGACATAAAGTGCTACCTGTAGAGGGGTAAATGATAAGTTTCCAAATTTTTAATGATCCTCAATATAGAGGTTAGGTTGGGGAAACTTTTAATGGTTCCTGACACTGGTATAGTGGGGTATTGCAGGATATCTTATAGGAGACCACCTATTTAAGTGCGAGGACAGACCTCCTCAAATGAACGTACTTAAGAATCTAAGGGTGTCCACGGCCTACGACGGACATAACATTTAAGAAAGATAGAGTAAGAAAAAATGTTGTGTTGATATCATTGTCTTGACTTATACTAAACATTGACGGTTCAATAAATCACGTTCACCGCGCAGTAAATAAGTCTGATGATATTCTACTATGGAAGGTTCAAAGCTACGGCTACCTCTCCAGATGCAACATAGTTCCGCCAGATGATTGCTAGAAAGACACCATGTGCGTGCGTCAAAATCTCTTCCAAGAGGAGATTGTTGGAAATATTTATTAAACGTGAAATAAAGTAAATCCTATTAATTATGACTCGAACAATTGGGCCCCGCACGTCGAAAACACGATTTTCACACACGTACACATAAAGTGCCAAATATCGTAATTTCTGTAATAGAAGAGATATTGGTACGCATACGAATTGTTTGAGACGTAAGATGATAGACGGTTATTGGCCAAATGACAATGATTTCACGTTGGTAAATGAAGGAAGAAGTATACGATGTGTAAAAGATGAAACGAGTCAGAAAATGAGTGAAGGGCCGCGACACCTGAAGCGTCGCGGTGCCTCCCGGAAGGGCCGCGGCACCTGAAGCGCCGCGGTGCCTCCCGGAAGGGCCGCGACCCTAATTACGGTAAAAGTCACTGGATCTATTGGAATTTAGGCACCCCGGCGCCTTCCCGGCGGCCGCGTGCCTTGCCAGGCGTTCGAGGCCGCGCGCTCTCGGCGAAAGCGCCTTCGACTCGGTGACCGTTGGACACGAATTGAACCTGACGTTTGGGCTGACTTTGGAGCATTAGGTCTCCATTATTTGCCTCATGAATTCAGCCATTACTTGGCTGAATTGTAACCCCTAATCAATGGCCATTACAAGGCATTGAAGGCCTTTATTGGATCCTTTAGGAAGACACATTCATCTTGCTATAAATTGGGACCTTTGTCTCAATTCATAACTCACCTCATTTTCAGATTGTTGTCAATCTTCTTCCTCTCTTGCAATCAACAATACACTCAAGATCTTTCTTTCCTAAGCGAACACTTGAGTCTTCTTTGCTCACTTATTGATTGATGTTTTATCTTGGGAGATAAATTGTCATTACATCGGTTAAAGGAATATAAGTGACAAGATTATCTTAAAGGATAGATTGAACCAACAATCGACTCAGCAAGTCTACTACTTCGTTTATTTCCAGATTATAATATTCTTGTTGTTGTTGATACATTTTCATTTTATTACTAATTCACACCAAAAAAATGCATGTGTCACCAAAAAAATGCATGTGTCAGAAATATCATATATAGTGTATATACTATTGTATATTATCTTAAGTATTATAGTTTATTTTCAATTAACGTACTTTTCAGATAGATATTTTGATCCTTACAGATACTGGTACTAATTTATCAAATCTAGAAGTCGGTTCATAATTAATGTACTTTGAGTTAATTCATTAATTAATTTAATCGTAAGAAATTATTTTATCTGGAATAACCTTCTTTTTTTCCCGCAAGTATTGGTTGCATATTAATGAAGTTAGTTTAAAATTGTAATTCTTTTAAAAGCATATATCAGTATATCACTACCGTATCAACGGAGTATATCGATCCACTAATGTGGGAGCCTCACAGCCGCGCAAGCACAATCATATGGACGGCTTTTTTTATAAGGTATTGGAACTAGAGAAATGATTAGTAGTAGCAACTAGCAACTCAATTATGCATTCAAATACAGGCTATTCGATCATTTTGGTTTTCGATTTTAAATCTATTATATTTTAATCTTTCGTTTTGATTTATGTGATACGGTAAATTGGCAAAATTGCAATTTATTCCACTTCCGACTTATATATGGAAAATGACCAAAATTACTCTAAATTATTCGAAATAGATCACATGTATTCTCCGTTTGTTTTTTATACCAAATATGCATTCGCCGTCAATTGAAGGGATCTCAAATACCCTTCTCTTTAACGAACTAACTTGGATGCTGACGCAACAGTGCCATGTGAAAATAATTGTACACATGTCCATCCAACTAGGCATATGACCGACCCACCCGAATGGATTCTTATAACTAAAATATGACACGTCAACACTCATTTAATTTATTCACACCTAACATGGATTTACAGAGTGTTACAATATAAGTTTTAAAAAAATTAAGTTTGAAATTCACAATAGTGTCGTGAATTTAAAAATATTATGATAATATCGTGGATCTATACACTTGCTTAAGTTCAAAATTCACGATGATTGATAGAAGTTTTAAAAATTTTAAGTTTGAAATTCACAATAGTGTCATGAATTTAAAAAAATTATGACAATATCGTGGATCTATACACTTGCTTAAGTTCAAAATTCATGATGATGTCATGCAGGGCGTCTTTAGGTCTTAATGCACATGACCCCGAGAAACGAAAAAATTTTAGGGTCTATTTTTTTCATTTTTTATTAAGTAGTATTAGTTAAAATTTATTGTAAAAACCCATACTTCGCAGGTTTTAGCCCAATTAAAATAAAGTAGTGGTAGTGGTGCTATTTCTATATCAAAGCAACTACTTTTTTTTTTTTACGAATTTCCAAGAATTGGTCCGAAAAGTGGCTAACCTGTACAATATTTACCGTTTTTGATGGACCAGCATGCTCCTTTTGTAGCCCAAAGGCAAATAATGCCGACCCAAGCATTTCATTGTACATTCACCTGATTCCCAATTTCAAAAATTGCACAGTTTTCCTTCAAAAGGGCTGATCTTTAATTTTAGCCACTCAAATAGTTGGTCTTCAATTTTTTTTACTTACTTTTCATTTAATGAAAATTTACGGGTCAATACACCCTTATTCGCTAGTCTATAAGATTAAAGATACTGAATTCAATCCCCAGCAAAGTAAAAAATAATTTCACAAGGCAAGGTCTTAACAGAAACTATATCTATTCACGAAAAAGTACATATAAACTATGTCTTGTCCGACATCGTTATATAGTACTAATTCGCAAAGTAATTTTTCATAGAAACTATGCCTGACCCTTTTCGCGATTAAGCATAATTTCTATAAAAAACTTCCTTTGAGAAATTAGGTCATCAATCCAAATTTCTTTTTGTTTTTTTGATATTTGTTACTTAAAGTGCCGAAGGCAAAATTAAAGACCTGCAATTTGAGGGATAAAAATTAAAGGCCACTTCAAAATGGGACATTCGTGCGAATTGGCCTCCCAATTTAAAGGCCCATTTATACAGTCCAATGGCCCATTTTATAAAACGCCGTAGTTTCTGGAGCCATAATAGAATTGTTTATCTCGTTTTCTTTTTTCTCCACTTTACGACTTTACGTTAACAAACCCTAGCAGTGTCGCCGATCGCCGAGCAGTTTTCCGGTTTATCTTGCCGGAGCACTTCTAGCTGTTGGCTGGTTTGTTCCATTCTATATCTCTCTGTATCATCTCTCTCTATATGCATACACACACATATACATATAATGTTCTTCTCTACAAATTGTGAGAGTTTAACTATATAATCAGTGGAAATTTGTTGATTTTTACATGTTTTCTATGAGAAATGTTATTCTAAAGTTTTGTTTTGATATAATGTATCGTATCCTAGGAATTCACCACAACTGAATTATGAATTATCACGTTTTAGCTTAACCATGATTATTTCTCTCTCTCTCTCTCTCTCTCTCTCTTTATATATATAGGCACACACACACAATTACATATACACATTATGTTATGTTTTATGACCTGTTATAGTGTAACTATATAATTAGTGGAAATGTATCGATATTTACATGTTTTCCTAAGAGAAATGTTATTCTCAAGTTTTGTTTTGGATATAATGTATCTTATCCTAGGCATCTGCGCCAACTGAATTATGAATTATCAAGTTTTAGCTTAATTTCAGGTGTATTATCTCTCTCTCTCTCTCTCTATATATATATATACATACAGACACATATACACATGATGTTCTGTTCTATAAATTGTGAGAGTTTAACTATATAATCAGTGGAAATTTATCGATATTTACATGTTTTTCTATGAGAAATGTTATTATCATGTTTTGCCTTGATATAATGTATCATATCCTAGGAATCTGCGCCAACTGAATTATGAATTATCAGGATAGAACGTAGAAGTGATGAACGCATAATTATTGAAGTGTTTTTTCCTAGCTTTTAAAAAATATATATTTCTTATGTGTTTTAGCAGGTCTTAAGCAAGTTTTTTTGTGGTCCTATATATACACACATACATATACACATATTCTGTTCTATGACCTGTGTTAGTGTAAGTGGAAATTCATCGATTTTTGGTTTTTTCTCTCTAAGAGGAATGTTAATCGCATGTTTTGCCTTGATATAATGTACCATATCTTAGGAATTGGTACCAACTGAACTATGAATTACCAGGATAGAACTTAAAAGTGATGAATGCATCATCATTGAATTGAAGTGTTTTTTTCTCGTTTTTTAATAATTCGTATGTGTTTTAGAAGGTCTTAGGTAAGTTTTTTTTATCCTAACATATTTTAGCTTAATTTCAGATGTTCTACTCTAAATCATCGAAATTTATCGAAATTTACATTTTTCGAGAGAAATGTCAATTTTCAAGTTTTACGTTGATGATATAATGTATCATATCATAGGAATTGGTACCAACCGAATTATGAATTATCAGGATAGAACTTAGAAGTGATGAACGCATCATCATTGAAGTGCTATTTTCTCGCATTTATTTAATAATTCGTATGTGTTTTAGCAGGTCTTAGGTAAGTTTTTTGTGGTTGTAACACATTTTAGCTTAATGTCAGGTGTTTTACTTAAATCATCTATGGATTCCAGTGAAAATGGGCGTACTCAGCTCACTCCTAGTCATACTGGCAGTGAGAACGAAATAACTGGTGTGGATAATGGAGAAGAAGAACATGACTCGAGGAAGAGAAGATCGAGCTCTAAGGTGTGATGGAACTTTTGACAATTCCTTTTTAATCATATTTCATACTGACTATGCTGAGCTAAGATGAAGTTCCTTTTATCGTCACCCTTGGTATCAGGGTGTGGTAACCTAGACTTCTAAATAGCATGTGTTTTGTCCATGGTCAAGAACATGACATAAAATTGATTTGTTTAGGATCATGGTATAAGTTATACGAGTCATCTAAACCTGTTTAGTGTTATTAATCTTGTATCCGATAAAATGGGTGTACATGACTGATGGTTGATGCTTTTCATCCTTAGGAGAACAGCACATCATGAAAATGAACACTTTGCAGTGCAAATGTTAGGAAATGGGGTTTTAGTTTTTCATCCTGCAAATTAGGCTATATATAGGTCAGACACAGCAGGCTCCTTCTGATACTAGTATAATATTGGATTCACTAGAATGTCATCTTCACATATTTAGGTTTTCATTTATGGTTCTTTCGAGTGAAGTTGTTATTTTTTTATTTCCTGGGAAATAAATTAGAGTTGTGTTTGAGCATTCTCAAAAAAGTAATAATATGCTTTTCAGGTTATTTAGAAATGTGTTTTGAGCATTCTAAAAAAAAAAAAAAAAAATAATAATAATATGCTTTTCATTGTTCTAACATCTGTTTGTTACTTGCTCCCCTTCATCGCTTCTGTTTTTTATAAACATTTCCAATGATTTTACTTATTTCAGCATAGCTCCCGTGATTATGAGGGTGCAAGGGAGTCTTCAAGAAGCAGGGAGAGGGACAAAGGACATGATAAGGACAGAGACAAGGAAAGGGATCGGGAAAAAGACCACGATCGCCGCCACAGAGATCGAAGCGAGAAGCGTAGGACTAGAGCTAGAGATGATGATGCTAACGTTTCTGATGATGGTGCTGGGAGCCGGGAATACTGGTAAACATTAACCATTGTAATCACACGTGGTAGAAGCACTGATATATGTGCCATTGCATTTTCAGTATTTTGCACTTGTGCTTTTCGCTTTCTCTCTGGTTGGGGACAAGCCATGCATAATGCATTCATGTCTGCGTGATTTATTTGTTGGTGCAGGCAGAAAGATTATGATAGAGATAGAGACGAGAGGCGCAAACATAGGTCAAAATCTTATGAGAGAGAGCGAGAGGAAGGGCATAGACACAGGTCCAAATCATACGACAAGGATAGAGAGGAAAAGGATAGACACAGGTCGAAATCCTTTGACAAAGATCGAGAGGAAAGGCATGGACATAGATCTCACTCAAGGGGAGGATCTAGTCATAGATCAAGATCGCGTTCTCGGTCTCGTTCACGCTCCAAAAGGTAAGTTCTCTGTTGTCCATGACAAACTGATAATTGGTCTTTAGAGAGTGATTGCTCTCTATTACATAGACTGATGGTACTCTTTTTTCTTTGGTTATGTCGAGGAATGTGACATAGCAGTGAAGATTTTTAGAACCCTTTTTCCTTTTTGTAATGGAGACGAGATAGTTTCCAATGGCTCAATTATTATTAAAGATTATAGTTATATCTGAAGGTTACAAGGAGGAACATGGTTATTGAAATGGGTTTATGAAATATCCTCACTCTTCTGAGGTAATCAGTTTATGAAATGGGACACTCACTTGGTTTTGGGTAAGGGTAGAAAAGATGGTTACTCGTAGGACATTTTAAAAGATAGGCTCTTGGAGCATCCAAGGGTATGTTGTTCAATGAAGTTGTAATGAAGACAATGGAAGACCAGGGTTTGAATCTCCATGGATGCGCAAAAAGAAAAAAAAGAAACTAGAATACTTTTTACAATATGTCTATGCCATGGTAAACATAGTTACCATTATAGTAGTGGAAAGGTGTAGGTACCTGGATAATGGAGGTTCACCAAGCTGGCTCAGACACCAACTTTCAAAATATGAGTCTGTACTTAGTAGCTTAGATGAGTTGAAAAAGACTCCATTGGGAGGATGGAATCATGGATTTATCACTACTAATTGTGTTGGTCGAGTTAATTTAATTTCTCATTCTTTTCAATAGTAATATTGGTTCTTTTGTTGTTGTTTTTTGGTTTGTGGGGTGGGGGTGGGGGGATAGGTTAGTACTCTTGGTTATTTAGTTGACGGTTTGTGTTAGCATTTCTCTAACTGTTCATACGATATGCTTGTGTAGCAAAAGGATCAGTGGGTTTGACATGGCACCTCCTACTTTTGCTCTGTTACCTGGTGTTCCTGCTGTCCCAGGTACTTGCTCGATTTATTTTTATATTGGCAATATTTTGGTAACTTTTATTTTTTCTCCTTTGGATGTAGTGTGGAAAGTTCTTATCAAAATGCATGGTTTCATTTTGGTATGTCGCTTGATTGACTGTTCACATTTTTTTTTTCAATTGCTTGACTATTCACATTTCATTTCAATTGTATACTTGGTGAAATATCTCCGGAACTGAGAACTTTTGGTTTTTGTTGTCTTTGGTGTTGTTTCTTTGTTTAGTATGTCTTATCTTATGTTCTAAGAAGGCAACGTTGGGCTAGTAGCCCCACTGTGCTGACAATGTGCGTGAGCCAACCACTCTAGCTTTTATGTTCAAGGAAGACAATAAAAGGTCTCGTTCATCTTCAACCAGGGATTTTTTGTTTGGTAGCATTCAAGTAATTTCTCCAATACCTGAATATGTTGTGAATTACTTTTGTAATATTTACTAAAGAACTATTCGAGGAAACATAAAAAAATTATTCTAATTATTAGCCAAAGTAAAAAACAGATCTATATGTTCAATGGTCCTTCTCATTGATGAACAAAGAAATGTCCTCATTTTTTATCTGTATGAGAAGCTTCTGCAGGTCAACTCCCAGGCACTGCCCCAGCTATTCCTGGAATGTTTTCTAACACGTTCCCTTTGGCATCTGGACCGGTATTTTCTCCCTGTTGAACAACAATATTTGGTTCTTAATTTTGAATGATTTTAAACTTATATTTGTTTGTGGCAGCTTGGAGCTATTCCTGTTATGCCAGTTCAGGCAATGACTCAGCAGGTATTAGTTCTCTTCAACCACTTCCTTTTGTTCGATGTTCCAAGAGTATCTCTCTCTCTGCTTTAATTGGATGTTCTAATTAATATTTATGATATTTAAAAATGGTTACTTGAAGGATGGTATTGTAGCGTTTGTCTGAACTTCTCTAGATGTTGTGTGACAGAATCTTCTTCCTTCCATCTTATCTAATTGAAGGAGAATGTTACATGTCATTGTTGCATCCTATTTTACACGGGTTAAACAAAGTACAACTTATGAGACTCTTAACAAGGTTAAATAGAGTAAACAAGTTACCACCTAGCATTTAAGGTATACTAGGGTACCTATAAATTATTGATATATACAACAACATACCAGTGCAATCCCAAAACGTGAGGTCTGGGGAGGGTAGAATGTACACAGACCTTATCTCTACCTTGGTAGGTACAACAACTGTTTTCGAGAGACCCTCGGCTCAGTACAAGCAAAACAGAAGAAAAGAGTCGGTCAGATCCGGTAAAAATTTAAAGCAGTATGTAAACGAAGTAGTAACTATCGCATATAAATGAAATAAACGAAGTACATTAAAGAATGCATAGCCGAAGAAATAAACTACAGAGGACTATAGACTATAGAGCAATACTACGCCTAATCGTATGCTATGCTGTGCTAGGCGGGCCTAGAGTAAGAACACTACAACTACCAGTATGTAAGTGTAAGCAGGACTACGCTCGACTACCTACTACTAGGGATGTTCATTTCGGATATCCGAAATTTCGGATCGGTAAAATTCTGATCCGAATCCGATCCGGAAAAAATCGGATATCCGATTTTCGGATCGGATATCCGAAATTTAGGTGTAAAAGCCAAAATGAGCTAACCACATTCCAGTTTCCACTTTCTAGTTTCAATGGTTCAAAATTCAAATACCCTGTACGTAACCACATTCCATATTCCAGTTTTCACAGTCCATATGATGTGCTAAATCTTCTTGAATTTAGAATTGAATAGAACTACACATCTACAATAAGATCTACCTCAAATTAACATTCATAATACTAATGTCCATTGTCCAATACATTTAACTACTAGCTAAAACATCCAATAACCAACATTCAAATTAATACACCAATACAAATAAAGTTCATAAATTAAAATCCAACGACTCATCAACATCAATTGTTGGTTGCTCCATAGTCAAATCTTTCATACCTACAAAATAAATATCACAAGGAAAAATATAGTATTAGCATTAAGTAAATAAAAATACAAATGTAATAATATATTTTTAAAATAATTGAGATAAAACTAACCATCTTCCATATTCTCCAACTCGAGCAAACTTTCCTCTATCACAAGAGGTTCATGAGAAGTTCGAAGCCAATCTTGAGCACATATAATAGCCTCCGCCATTCTTGGAGTCAAAGAGGTACGGAATGAATGAAGCACACGTCCTCCGGTGCTAAAAGCACTCTCCCAGTAGACACAGGTATAGCAAGTACATCACGAGCCATGAGTTGAAGGATGGGATATCCACTTCTACGCCATCATTGCTCCCACTGAAATTACTACATTATTGAATATAAAATTAGCAATCTTTAATGGAAAATCAAAAGAAAATAAAAGATTTAACAGTTGTGTAATAAAAAAAATTATCAGTGGTGTAATAAAAAAATTTAACATAAAGTCGACCTTTAAAAAGAATAATCACAAAGCAAAGCCTTTTTCTATTAACTTGCTCTTTGTTTATTCTTTTTGAGGTAATCAATCACGTTGATGTTTATACTGCAATAATGGAAAGGAAATTAGAAAACAAAATCTACAATATGTCAATATCTTAGGTATTATTCAATGTTCTCCCATTCTTGTCTTTACAAAAGTAGAAAATTTATGAAAGTATATGGTTGAAAATAGCCTCTGCTTAGTAAATTAACAGCAAACCCTCTACTTCATAATCACTATCACAATGGTTACTTGTGAACAACTAGCTTAATGTGGTGGTTTCGATTACTGCCTTGAATAAGTCTACCACCCTTAAGATGTGAACGAAATATAGAAGAAAGATGGCCTAAACACAAGATCTACTACGCAATGACAAAAGTATGTTATCTCTCAAAGATTAATAAACTTAAAAGGTGAAAAATTACCTCATTGTGGCCGAAAATTAGTAACAAATGAACTCTGAAAAAGATGTGTCTCTATACTCTATTCTATTGAAGAAGATGGATGAAGAGATTATCAATTATTTGTGAAGATTGAAGTTATAAGTAGCAGTAGCAGTAGCGGCGAATGAACTCATGAAGTAATGAACCATTGAACCTAATAAAATAGCTAATATTTTAGATGGGTACGGGACTATATTTCAGATGGGTATGGCCGGGCCAATATATTTCAGGAACTAGGAACTGTAGGAAGTAGGAAGCCCACTAAAAATAAATTATATTTCGGATTTTCGGATATCCGAAAATAGAAAAATTGTGATCCGTATTCGATCCGATTTTTTTAGGATATCCGATCTGAAATATCCGAAACTCAAAAAAGTGGATCGGATATCCGATTTTTCGGATCGGATCGAAATGAACACCCCTACCTACTACCCTTCTATCCTAATTTGTGTCCTTCATAACCCCCTATGTAGGGTCATGTCCTCAGTAAGCTGCGCCTGCTCCACATCCCGTCAAATTACCTCCTTAATATTTCTTCGGCTTACCTCTACCCTCCGCATTGGGGCTTTTGTGTCTCTCCTATGCACATATCCAAACCATTTCAGCCTCGTTTTCCGCATCTTATCCTCCACCGAGTCCACTCCTACTCTGCCCCGGATATTCTCATTCCTAATCCTATCCCTCTTTGTATGCCTACACATCCATCTCAACATCCTCATCTCCGCCACTTTCATCCTTTCGGTGTAAGACGTCCTGACTAGCCAACACTTCACCCCATACAACATAGTCGGTCTAACTACCACCTTATAAAACTTGCCTTTTAATTTTGGTGGCACCTTTTTATCGCACAATACTCCAGATGCAAGACTCCATTTAATCCTCCTGCCTAGACCTGTCCAAGGGTCGGGTCGTGTGACTTTTTTTCAGGTTGCCCGACCCTGACCCTATTTTTTTATATTTCTCGACCCTGATCCTTCGGGGACCCTACGGGCCTCGGGTCGGCTCTGACCCGCCCTACAAAACAAAAAACGGGGAATTTTGGACGGGTCGTGGGCCCGACATTTTTTTAAAAAATTAAATTTCCAATACTGAAATTGACATTCTTGGAAAATTACCACGAAATTTGGACGTTGAAATCTATTGTATATCGTGAGATCTCAGCTAAAGAAAAGGGAAAGTTAGAAACCGGTTTGAGGGAAACGTCAAATCGATTGGGAAGACGTACATTTTTTTCCTGAAATTGGCTGCACCAAACCGCTTCGTCAGTTTGACCGGCCCCGTCTCAAAAAAATACGCGAAATAAAAAAATCCAGGTAAAACGAACGTGCGAGCGCAGAGTTATGACCATTTAAAGTTTCACCACTTTACAACTACTTTCTCCTCTCCTTTCCCTACATTTTATGTCATTGCTTCACGTTAAAACATAAAGTCTGCACCACATATATTCTTAAAACATGTAAAAAAATCCCAACATATGATCGAACAGTGGCATGTCGGATGTCGGGTCGAGGTCGGACCGGGAGGGTCAAAAGTTCTGACACTGGTCCGACCCTACATGTGATCGGGTCCCCGCATTTTCGAGTCAGGTGGCTCTCGGTCAGAAATAAGCCGACCCTGGCCCTGATTTTCTGGTCGGGCCGAGTCGGGCGGGTCCCCGGCCCGATGGACAGGTGTAATTCGTCCCCAATACGATGTGTGACATCGTCATCAATCTTTTCATTTCCTTGAATAATAGACCCGAGTAACTTGAAACTTCCTTTCTTTGGAATGACCTGAGTCTCAAGCCTCACCTCCACGTCCGTCTCACGGTCGCTCTCGTTGTTGAACTTGCACTCCAAATATTTTATCTTGGTCCTACTCAGCCTGAACCCTTTAGTGCCCGTTTGGTTGAGCTTATGGGAAGCTCATAAGTGCTTATTTATGATTTTTTTTAGATGTGTTTGGTTGAAATAAGAGTAGAGCTTATAGGTGTGCCATAAGCACTTAGTGCCGTTTTGGTTGAGCTTATGGAAAGCTCATAAGTGCTTATTTTAAGCACTTATTGAAATTTTGAGGTGTTTGGTTGAGCTTATTTTAAAAAAGGAGTAGAGCTTATGTTCCCACAAGTAGGGGTGCACAAAAGGTTAAAATCGGACCGGACCGAAGACCGAAAACCCAGATCACTAGGACCGAAGACCGGACTGAATTTCTCGGTCCGGTCCGGTTTATCGACCGAACGATTTGCCCCCGCCACCCGGCCGGACGTATTGACATATCAAATATAAGTTGTAAATTAGTGAAACTTTAAATGATCATAACTTTGCGCTCGGACGTCCGTTTGATCTAAAAAAAAATTGATTTCGCGTATTTTTTCGAGACGAAGCCATCCCAAACGGACTAACTTCAGCCGATTTCTCCAAAAACATCCTTCTTGGCAATCAATTTCACTTTTCCCTCAAATCATTATGTTTTTTCCCTTTTCAAATCTAAATATCTCGCGATATACAATAGATTTCAACGTACAAATTTCGTGGTAATGTGTCCGAGAATGTCAATTTCAGTATTGAAAATTCAATTTAAAAAAAAACCGGGCCCCGGAACCCGACCCGAAATTATATATATTATATATTAGGAATTTAGAAAATTAGGAATTATATATATTAATATATTATAAAAAATATATATATTTAAAATTCGGTTCAGATTTAACTCGACTGACCGACCGAAAATCGAAAACTCAGATCATTAGATCAAGACCTGACCAATTTCTGGTCTGTTCGGTCCTGGCCCAATTTTTCTGTCAGATCGACTTTTGTGCAAAATTTCACCCATAAGCACTTATTCCATAAGCCCAAAATTTGGGCTTTTTGGAGTAGAGCTTCTTTCCTTCTTTAAATTTTTTTATTTTTTATACAAAAGTATTTTTTTTATTTACAATCGAACACCTAACAACTTTTTGATGAACCCTCTACTTGAAAAAGCTCTACCTATAAGCTCTTTTCAATAAGCTGTACCAAACGGAGCCTTATTCCATAAGCCCAAAATTTTGGCTTATGGGAGTAGAACGTCTTTTGACCTAACAACTTTTTTGTTTTTTATACAAAAACACTTTTTTTATTTGCAACCAAACACTGATAAAAGCTCTATTTGAAAAAGCTCTACCCCTATAAGCTCTTTTTAATAAGTTGTACTAAACGGGCCTTTAGACTCCGAGTCTGTCTCCAAACCTCCAACTTAATGTTCACCCCACTGCGAGTCTCGTCAATCGTTACTATGTCGTATGCGAATAACATACACAATGACACCTCCCTTTGGATATATGTAACTCAAAAAATGTTATGCTAAAAAGGTGAGGGTTCAAATTATACTAAAAGAAAGTGGTTATGCATCTTTTAGGATCCTCTAAAGTGCGGTTCCCGGTTGGACCTAATTTGATTATATGAGGAATTGTGTAAAAAATGTTAAGTATTTAAAGGATAGTCCGGTGCACTAAGCTCCCGCTATGCGTGGGGTCCGGGGAAGGGCGGACCGCAAGGGTCTATTTTACGCAAGTATTTATAATTGTTTTAAAAATAATTCGTGCAAAAGAATAATTAATAAGATGTAAGAAGTACTTGTGACATCCAACTAATATTTCACTATATTTATATGTTTTTAGTAAGTACCTACAAGGCTACAAGAACGGGGAGTACGAAGCGGGGTTTGTGTTTCTCCAAGCGTCGTCCTTCGAAAAAGCCTGTCCGTGCAAATGTCTTAAAAATGTAAAGAGAAATTATGAGTGAAATAAATTGGGCTGCCCAATGCACAAAACAACACGGTTCGGGTAATGGCCGCACCCCAATGGGTGTGAGGTAGACAACCTACCCTAATGCAAGCATTGCTGGTTGCTTTCACTGCTCGAACCTGTGACCTATAGGTCACACAAAGACAACTTTACCGTCGCTTCTCTTTCAGAGGTGAAAAAATTAAATAGAAATATTTAAAGAAAATAATAATGTAAAATATTTGGAGGTTTGTATGGTGTATGCATGTAGCAATAAGACACGAGAAAACAAGTTCCCACTTGGTTGCTAACTTCAGTGCTCAATTGTGTTGCCTTTCAATGTACGAGTCGCTGTGTTCTCGTCTTTTATTTTTCTTTGGCTTCCGTCATCACCACAATTTTATTTTGGGACAATTTCTTTGGATAAAATTAATACTCCTTTCGTCCCAATTTAAGTGGTTTACTTTCTTTTTTGGTCTGTAAAAAAAGAGTGCATCTTTCTATATTTAGTAAGTTTTCCAAAGCCAAGACAAGTTTAATACCACAAGATTTAAAAGACTCCACACATTTTTAATTTAAGATCACAAGATTCAAAAGTCTCTTTATTTTTGAACTCCGTGTCAAGTCAAACTAAGACACTTAAATTGACACCTAGGGAGTATACATTTGAAAAAAAAGAAAAACAAAAGAAAAAATAAAATTAATATAAAGAAAAATTCGGTGGTTTGCCTGATTTTGACTGATGATGTGTCTTCAGCGATTGCAGAGAAGAGAGAAGGGTAGACAAGTGGTAGGGGACGATTCTTAAGCAAAAACGATGGAGGGAGTCAAGAGAGTTTAAGAAAGGGCAACCCGATGCACTAAGCTCACGCTATGCGCGGGGTATGGGGAAGAGCCGTAAAGAGAGTTAAAAAGGGAGAAAAAAATGCCCCTGTGCCTAAAGAATCTGATTTTATATGTACCACTCCCTTTTTAGATTTTTTGATCAAAATGGTGTGCTTTGAGGGACAAATCCAACAAATGGGTTTGTTAGGATTTTCGTAACCTAAATGGTGAAAATGCATGCCTTCTAGAGCACCTTCGGTATGCAACTTTCACGACTAAAAATAGATGGTCCGTTAAATATTTGTACACTGAAGGTGCTCTATTAGCCATGAGCCTTTCCGGTGAATATTTTAAATTATGGAAAAAGGCTAATCTATCCTAAAGCACCTTCAATGTATCTTTTAAAATTTAGAAATCTGAAAAAAGTACATTTTGTTATTGTGATGTACGGATTACGGCATCTTTTTCCAGACCTTAGACTCATGCCTTCTAAGGCACCTTTAGCCAAATTACAAAGACGCCCTTCCTTTAAAGAACCTTCTTCATAAATGATAATATCTCCCACTCTTCCCCACCACCAGATGCGGTTGCCCCCCACCCCTTTCAACCATTGTAGAATAACTTCTCACCAAATAGACTACAAATTCTGTTTTATACGCTTCGCTTGCTGAAGGCACCCAAAACACCTACCAAGAAACAACTCCACTTGCTCAATATTTGTCTACTTAAGACACATAGTAATAAAGTTTTAAATGAAGAAATTGAATTGATGAGTAGTTTCTCTTTTCTTTTATTCATTTTTCTTTAGCTCCTCTTTTTCTTGGTACAATTTTTTGATGGCCAGAATTGCAGTGCTATTTACGGAGAAAACTGCAAGGGATGAGAAACATCGTAATGTAGTATAAAATTCCTTCTGAATCTGTTCCCAACTCTCAAGAAACAAAATAAGAAGTACATGAACATAAACTACCAACTTATTTAATGGGGAAAAAATAATTTAAGCCACAAGAAAGTTCATAACATATTTAAGCTCCAGTTACTTCAGTTGGCTCAGCTACAACTTCCTCGGCCAGTCTATCCAAAGGTATAAGATTATATAAGATAGCTTTTTAGACTAAAGTTCAAATTCTATAAGATAAATCGGCAATATTAATACAAATAAATACAATAATGAAGAAATAAGTGTGGTAAAAGTTTGGATTCGGACTTTGTTCCAACAGCTGCCATACGTGAGATCCTGATCGTCTTCCGTGTTGTTGCCTGCTGGGGAAGGAAGGAAAGTAGGGCTTAGATTTCTTAGTCCATCTCATTATTAATACACAAATTAGAAAAGCAATAAACTACAAAAAAATAAAAAATAAAGCAACAAGTTACCTCTTGAAGTTGAAGATGTGTTTTCTGATTTGAATGATTGAATAATGCACACATTTTTTGTATAGAAGTGGTCCTCACCTTCCAAATGATATTGTGAAAGTGTTTTTTTAGTGTATAAAACATAATTTGTAGTCTATTTGGTGAGAAAGTTCTTCTACAATGGTGAGGGGGTGGGTGTCAACATCTGGTGATGGGGAAGAGAGGGAGATCATTTTATGGAGAAGGTTCTTTAATGGAATGATGTCTTTGTAATTTGGCTAATGGTGCCTTAGAAGGCATGAACCTTTAGGGTCTGGAAAAGCTGCCTCAATCGTCACATCACAGCATGAAAATGTACATTTTCAGATTCTCTAGATACACTGAAGGTGCTTTAGAATAGATGAGCCTTTCTCCAAAATTGAAAATATTCACTGAAGGCTCATGGCTAGTAGAGCATCTTCAGTGTAAATATAGTTAATAGGATGTCTGTTTTTAGATATGAAAGTTGCATATTGAAGGTGCTCTACGAGGCGTGTGTTTTCACTATTTAGGTTACGAATATTCTGACAAACCAATTTGTTGGATTTGTCCCGCAAAGGACACACTTTCGATAAAAAAATCCCATTTTTATTTAGTAGTGTACAATGTGTGTGTGTGTCTATATATATGTTCATATAGTATGTAAAGAATTTAGAATATAGATATAAATAGAATTGAAGGGATTTAAATGTAAAAAATATTAGAATGTGTAAAGAAAATACATGTAAATATAGTGTAGAGAAATGTAAAGAGGAAAGTGTGTAGAGAGAATAAAATGGGCACGTAGAGTGACGATATTGACAAAAAAGTAAACAAAAATGCTTGCAGGTGCAAAGAAAATATATACAAGGGTAAAGAAAATGTATCCAAATGTAAAAATACGTATTCAATATATAAAGGAAATGTGGAGACAAAAGTATATGAGTGAATGTAAAGGCATTGTATGAGTGAAGAGAGGGAGATATTATCATTTTATGGAGAAGGTTCTTTAATGGAATGACGTTTTTGTAATTTGGCTAAAGGTGCCTTAGAAGGCATGAGCTTTTAGGGTCTGGCATGAAAATGTACATTTTCAGATTCTCTGAATCTTAAAAGATACACTCAAGGTGCTTTAGGATAGATGAGCCTTCTCCAAAATTGAAAATATTCACTGAAGGCTCATGACTAGTAGTGCATCTTCAGTGTAAATATAGTTAATGGGTTGTTTGTTTTTCAGACGTGAAAGTATGCTTGCATACTGAAGGTGCTCTAGGAGGCATGCATTTTCACCATTTAGGTTACGAATATTCTGACAAACCCATTTGTTGGATTTGTCCCGCAAAGGACACCATTTCGATAAAAAAGCTCATTTTTATTTAGTTGCGTACAATGTGTGTATATATATGACAAACCCATTTGTTGGATTTGTCCCGCAAAGGACACCATTTCGATAAAAAAATCTCATTTTTATTAGTTGCGTACAATGTGTGTATATGTATATGTGTGTATGTATATATATATATAACATGTTCATATAATATCTAAAAAATATTAGAATGTGTAAAGAAAATACATGTAAATATAGTGTAGAGAAAATGTAAAGAGTAACGTGTGTAGAGAGAATTAAATGGGCATGTAACGTGACGATATTGACAAAAATGCAAACAAAAATGCTTGCAGGTGTAAAGAAAATATATACAAGGGTAAAGAAAATGTAAAAATACGTAGAGACAATATGTAAAGGAAATGTAGTGAATGTAAAGGCATTGTATGAGTGAATGTAAAGGCAATGTATTAAAAAAATATAAAGACAAGAAAAAAGTGCTAGTCTTGATAGTCTTTTTGTGGAAATGAAAAGAAAAATATAGAGGGTAGAGAAAAAGAAATGCTTGTGTTTACATGTCTTTAAAAAAATGGAGGACCCCCTCCCTATTTATACACAAAACTAAACTCCCTTTTGTCCAATATCAACAACATACCCAGTGTAATCCCTCAAGTGGGGTCTGGGGAGGGACCTACGCAGACCTTACCCTCCCTAAGATCATGGGCACAATACCATGGGCTCCCCAAAACACGTGCTCGCGCGCCCATGTTATTGAGCACATGATTTTGGGGAGCCCATATTGGACAAAAAGGGCTTTGGTTTTACATATCATATACAAAATACTTGGTACTTTTTACCACATCCCATTCTTATTAATTATTCTTTTGCACGATTTTATTTAAACATAATTGTAAATACTAACTCACATTTTTTACACAAGTCATCATATAATCAAACTAGGTCCAATGGGGAGCCACACTCCACAACAACAACAACATACCCAGTGAAATCCCACAATGTGGGGTCTGGGGAGAGTAGACTGTACACAGACCTCACCTACTCCACCTTGATAGGTAGAGTTGTTGTTTCCGAGAGTGTTGGTCTGGGGAACACACTCCCTTTATGATAATTTGAACCCTTACCTAGAATCTCACTTGTTTTTGCTTTTGCTGAACATCATTTGAGTTACATATATCAATAATTTATAGGTACCTTAGTATACCTTAAATGCTAGATTACTTTTTACTCTATTTAACCTCGTTAGAGTCCCATAATTTAACCTCTTCCCTTTATGATATTTAACCTCAAAGACCTCTCTTTCGGGATCAGTCCCGTCCCTAGATGTAGTAGTCAATCAGCGGGACATTCAAAGAAGCTATGCAAGCACTTCTTTTTACACTATTTCGGAAACCCAAGGACTCATCCTTGACCTTACTCTGCTAGCTGGCTAGTTTCTCCCGCTAGTACGCCTTTGTGAATGATAGAGGTAAAGCCCTTACTTGCTTACGTCGCCTTCCTTAGAGACTTACAGGAGTTCCAAGAAGAACTGCTGCAACTTTCCGAATCCTTACTCTATCTTAAGTGAGTAAAGAAAGAAAACTCACACGAGTGAGCTACAACCCTCTCCCTCTAGGTCGAGCTGATCGTAACAAGCTTTAATTAAATCAATGGGACCGGCAACAATAAAAAGATAGCAAATGATTGACCCATCATATCATCCGAAGAAACAGAAAATACCAAAAAGTCCCTTCATGATAATTTGAACCCTTATCGAGAATTCCACTTGTTTTCGTTGAACATTTTTTGAGTTACATATATCAATAATTTATATGTATCTTGGTATACCTTAAATGCTAGGTAACCTTTTACTCTATTTAACCTTGTTAGAGTCCCATAAGCTGTAATTTGTTTAACATGTGGAAAATAGGGTACAACAGTCATGCTTTCTAAATTTCACATTTGGCCTAAAGTTTCAGGTGAAGGGTAATTTCAATAGATGTGAGCAAATATTTTAGTATCAGAATGTGGAAATTCTTTTTGAAAAAAAAAATATTTGGCAGATTTTCTGAGAGCTTATTTCTCAGGCAACTAGACATGCAAGGCGAGTTTATGTTGGTGGACTTCCTCCGACTGCAAATGAACAGGTAATCTTTTTCATCCTTTCTAGTTCAGATGTTTTGATTATTCTACTAATAGTTAGCTTGGGATCCCTATATCATAGAGTTATCTTTGTTTATTAGTCTGCTGGTGGTTTTCATATAATTTTTACTCATGTTCCTTCACTAGTTATCCCTTATTCATAACTCATTTAGGTCTATAAACATTTTGACATTTTCTTAGATTGGCTGAGGGGGCCTTGAATTTCATGGGCTAGAGACTTGCCTTTCGTTTTCAGTCGAATAGCCCTTGTAGCTTCAGTTTAAATTTTGCTAGACTTCCTGTCTCAATTTCGAAATGATATCAGTGCCTAATGAAAACTTGCTTCAGTTGTCAACTGAAGTAATGAATTTGGAATTCATGTGATAATTGATATCACGATTCAAGGATTCTCTGGATAAGCATCTATAATACCACTTTATTAACGTCTCAATTTTGTCCTAGAAAACAAAAGTGACCGATGCTTTCGGACCTTTTAATGAATCTCTAATGCCTTGGAAGATTGCATTTAAGTCATTTACCACAGAAATATCAAATCTTTACAGTGCCAAAATGTTCACCAATCAAATATAAAGTTCATCAACAAATACAAAGGGCCGAAAAAACATCAACACCAACAATTACGCCTGAAACCCACAATATGAAAGCAAAGAAACTATATAGAAGGCCCTTATCAAAAAAAAAACTATATAGAAGGTATATTCATGGAATATACTAGCTACACGAGAGGAAAACAGTTGTTTGACGGGAACTAGCGAGGAAATAAAATAGAGATGGTAGAAAATATACTTAATATACCTCAAATTAGGGTTCGGCTTAATTCTAAGATTAATCTATTCTTATATTGAAGGTTTGCGACTTTCTTGTCTATAAAGAGGGGAAATAATCTCTAGAACCAGCAAACTACTTGTTCAATAAATTTTGAACTTACAAATGAGATCCTAGAATGGGTGGATCAGACTTCATCTTGTTTCCTCTGCCTGCATAACCCAGGATCCCTTAGACACACATTTCACTTGTTTGGGCTGTAGATAATCTGTCTACTGATAAATTTTTATCACTGTGCAGTCAGTGGCTACGTATTTCAATCATGTTATGTCGGCAATTGGTGGAAACACTGCCGGTCCAGGTCAGTTACATTGAACTCTCTGGTCTTAAGTAACTATGCTGTACCCATTCTTGGACGCTTTAATTTTTCTGTGTTTTTCAGGAGATGCTGTTGTTAATGTTTATATAAACCATGAGAAAAAGTTTGCTTTCGTTGAGATGAGATCAGTGGAGGAGGCCAGCAATGCCATGGCCTTAGATGGCATTATCTTTGAGGTAATCTTCCTTCTAGTTTAGGGAATCGATTTATATTCTGAAGGCTCCTGAATCACCTGCAAAGACAGAATGTGAAAGGTTGGCCTGGATTCACGTATAGGCTGGTATTTGTTAAAATTTGGGAGTTGATTTTACACCCTTTACCCTCATCTGAGGCATGTATGATGCTGGTGGTCATGTTTCTTCTATGTTGGTTCTTTTCTCTGCTGGCTCATTTTACTTTATAGTGGTTAATTCTTTTGCATAAGTAGGACTTGTTTTATAAGTACTAGCTTTGGGAATAATTATTTTCAGCCTTGGACTATATTTAGTTCACATTGGAGAGAACTCAAATTTGTGCTAATATAGTCTCTTTGGGGCTTTAGGGAACACAAGTTAAGGTCCGAAGACCGACTGACTATAACCCCTCTCTGGCTGCAACTCTTGGTCCGAGCCAACCAGATCCAAACCTTAACCTTGCTGCAGTGGGATTATCACCAGGATCCACTGGTGGGCTTGAAGGTCCTGACCGTATTTTCGTGGGAGGCCTGCCATACTATTTCACTGAAGCTCAGATTAGGGAGTTGCTGGAGTCCTTTGGCCCTCTTCGGGGGTTTAATCTGGTCAAAGATAAAGAAACTGGAAACTCAAAAGGTTATGCCTTTTGTGTCTACTCTGACGTGTCAGTTACAGATATTGCCTGTGCAGCTCTTAATGGGATTAAGTTGGGTGATAAAACTCTTACTGTCAGACGTGCAAGTCAAGGTACTTTACAGCCTAATCCAGAGCAGGAGAGTATATTAATGCATGCTCAGCAACAAATAGCACTGCAGGTATTTGTTCCTTGGCTCTTTTGGACAATAAATTTTAGGCTGTGAAATTCTCATGCTGTTTCTTAAGTGGTCAATGGCGGACTGATCATTGGCAATTTGGCTTGTTTGTGTCATCTGATTTGCAGAGACTCATGCTACAACCTGGTGGACCTCCTACTAAAGTCTTATGCCTAACAAATGTGGTTAGCCCGGATGAGCTCAAAGATGATGAGGACTATGAAGATATAATGGAAGATATGAGAACGGAATGTGCAAAGTTTGGTTAGTACATTCAGCCTTCAGTCACTTCGGGCCTATCAAGCTAGTCATGTTTTTCTTTCCTTTTAAGTTTTAACTAGTCTAGCTTCATGTTTGATAGCTCTTTCTTCTGATGTGACATTCATACTTTTTTTCTTCAATTTGCAGGTAATTTAGTGAACTTAGTCATCCCACGTCCAAGGCCTGATGGTGAACCTACACCAGGGGTTGGAAAGGTTAGTAATTTTAGTAAGCACTATGATGCTTTCGGCAGACTTTTATTATGCACCAATATACTTTCTAAAAAAAAATATAAATCGTGCGCCAGTATTCTACGCAAATATAAATATTATACCAGTATTTAGAGGATGATATACATATTCTCAAGTTATCTTGGTTTTGTCAGCAACAACTGTTAATAATATTTCAACAGTTGGTAAATGCTGAAATTGATACTGAAGTTAATAATATTCAGTATGTTTGCTGTTGGTTATACACATTTGCTACGTATTTCAGGTCTTTTTGGAGTATGCGGATGTGGAGAGTTCGTCGAGAGCTCAACAAGGTTTGAATGGCAGAAAATTCGGAGGAAACCCAGTTGTTGCTGTCTTTTATGCAGAGAACAAGTTCTCCGAGGGGGTTACGAGAGCTAAGTTTTCTTCTCTGGACTGGCCTTGAACGCACTGAGCCAAACAATGTTTTGTATTTAATAGCTAGCTAATGTAGCCCTCCCTTCATAGGTGTACTCTAGTTTCCTGTCATTAACGTTGGAAATGTT
The DNA here is from genome assembly GCA_029844215.1 of Przewalskia tangutica. Taxonomy (NCBI): domain Eukaryota; kingdom Viridiplantae; phylum Streptophyta; class Magnoliopsida; order Solanales; family Solanaceae; genus Przewalskia; species Przewalskia tangutica. The sequence goes on from CM056720.1 coordinate 154,512,859, forward strand.
AGGTCAGGTTGGGGATTTCATGTAACCAGGTATAAGACTAGCCTGCTGCTTTGATTGCCAACTATTGTGGTTAGGGCTGCACAAAAGTCGGTCCGGATCAAAAAATTGGACCGGACCGATCCGGTCCGGTCCAGGTCATTTTCGGTCTGGACCGAATTTTAATTTTTTTTTTTATAATTATATAATATATATAATTCCTAATATATATTGAATTATATAATTCCTAATATATAATTTCGGGTAGTGTTTCGGGGCCTGGTTTTTTTTTTTAAATTGAATTTTCAATACTGAAATTGACATTCTCGGACACATTACCACGAAATTTGTACGTTGAAATCTATTGTATATCGCAAGATATTTAGATTTGAAAAGGGAAAAATGTAACGATTTGGGGGAAAAGTGAAATTGTGGGACAAGATGGACGTTTTTGGAGAAACCGGCTGAATCAAACTTCTTTACCCACGTATTGAAAAAATACGTGAAATAAAAAAAAAAGGTAAAACGGACCTCCGAGTGCAAAGTTATGACCATATAAAGTTTGATCAATTTACAACCTATATTTGATATGTCAATACGTCCTGGCTGGCGGGGGGGCTGGCTGGGGGGGGGTTAAATGCATTTGGTCCAATAAACCGGACCGAGAAATTCGGTCCGATCTTCGGTCCTAGTGATCTGGGTTTTCGGTCTTCGATCCGGTCCGGTCTGATTTTAACCTTTTGTGCACCCCTAATTGTGGTAGATATCAATAAAGCTAGTAGGAAAGCGGTTTGCCTAGTCAAAGAGTCTTCATGTTTTGCCCGTGCATGGCTTTACAATAGCCTGGTCTGTGTATCATTACTTTTGACATGAATATCTTCCTATAAGTTCTCTATCTAGAACCAATAAGTTATTGTGGCTAATACAAATTGTTATCTCAATTTTATTGGGGTGATAGTTGTGAACTTTTTGTGCCATCTTCATCAGGGTGAAGGAGAGCCCCAGCTGTGTTGAGGTCAATGCCTAGTAGCTTAATTTATTTTTTTAACTGTACTTTGACAAGAAGTTCCATATAATTCAAGTATATGCCCCAGGTTGCGGTGGGATGATCCGACCTGTCCATCTTTAATTAGAGGCTGCGGGTTGTAGCTTTGAGCATGATTTTTTGTTTTGTAGGGAGTGCTGCTCCTTTGATGAATATTATGCAACGTGAATTTGGATTAATTGGGATCTCAATATGGATATCAAACAAGGGGTGGAAAATATTAATATGCACTTGACTTTGTTTATTGAGTTCTGCTCAAAATTTCGCAATCAACTTCACAAACAGTTCATAAATACGCAAGATAATTAAAATTTTGATCCCTCAATGGTAGATCGATTTTAATTAGTTGTTCTTATTGTACGGTTATTTCTGCACTTGGTTCCCTCGTCTAATATATTTTGTTATTTGGAAATAGTTAAATCGTGTAACCATTGAACTTTTATGTTTAAGTGAGATATATTTTTGACATTCTACTCCTTACTTTAAGTTTTAAAGCATTAATTTTGTAAGAAATTGTTAGCCTCGTTATCAAGAATACAAAATCCACATGATTATGCTAATTTATTACTCACTCTGTTGCAAATAACTTATCATATTTTATTTTTTGAGAGTCAATTTGATTAATTTTCGAAGCTAAATTGAATTAAATCAACTCGATTATAAAAATTTAAATATCCGAAAATTATGTGACATAGTATGGATTATCATAATGCAGTAGAACAAATTTGCTTGAACATTTCACGCTTTATAATAAGCTTTTATTGCCACATAAATATTATGATTTATTTGAAATTAAAAAATTCAACCTATTTATCCCATAAATCTATATTCAGAATCACAAGCTAAAAATTTATCTTTCTTAATTTTTATTTTACACCCAATCAAACTACACTTCAAAATTAGAAAAAACTTAAAGAAGTGAGCATTCGTATTGTCCAAAATGGTATTCGTTAGAAAGTGTTTTACCTACAATATTTCTCAGTATGAATATGAAATTAGTCGGATCGAATATGGGCAAAACGCTGAGCTGGCAACAAAAAAAAGTACTTCCTCGGTCTCAATTAATGTGAAATGCTTTCTTTTTAATTTGTGTCCAAAAATCACCTTTCTATAATTAGAAATATGAGCAATTTCAAAAATATATAATTTGTTCACTTACATTGCAAAGAAATAGCCCAAAGTTTACATTGCAAAGCTCGGCCCAAAAACACTTTTATACAGTGTTATACACTTATATACAAAAGACAAGTATATTATGTATATAGGTGTTTGAAGGTGTATACATATTTATATACTTATATACATAAGTATACAAGACATAAATATTATGTATATAGGCGTATAAAAAGGTATAATAGTGTGTAAGAGGGGAGGGGTGTATATACACCCATATACACTAATATACACCCACTACCCCTGCCCCTCCCGGTTTCTCCATCGCCAACCTCAACCACCTCCGGCGACCTCCACCGCCGGTAATTTCATCACCGCCACCTGCGCTCCACCACCGGCTACTCTACCATTACCTCGATGAGTTTTTCGATAGATCTAGATCTAACAAGGATAGACCTAGTTCTAGGTAATTTTTTTATCAGATCTGAGCCACCGCAGTGAAGGAGGCGGCCAGATCTAAGCGACCGAAAAAGTCATCATCGTCGGAGAAAGAGAGAGGAAGTGCGGCAGAGAGAGAGAGAAAGGAGGTGTGGTAGAGAGAGAACGCGCGGGAGAGAGAGAGGAGGAGGGCAGAGAGCGAGAGAGTAAGATGAGGGTAGGAGAGATAGAGAGAAAAAGGAGGGAGTGGGTGCAGAGAGAAGGTTGGCGAACTATGTCTCTGTCCTTTCAGATAGTGCCGACCGCCGATGACGGCGACATTGAGAGATGCTGGTGAAGAAGAAGAGAGAGAGCGGAGGACGATAGGGAGTGAGTGCAGAGAGAGGGAGGACGAAAAGGAGGTGGGTCATTGTTTTGTAAGATTTAAAAGGGTGGGTTAATTTTGATAGCACTAATACCTTAATTAAGATAGGGTGTAATTGTTCCTTAGAAATAACTTCACTATACTTACTCTTAAATAAATAAATTATACAAATATCAAAGATTTATTTTAAATCATAAATATAAAAATTTGTCATTTTCTAAAATTTTATACCAAGTTAATTGAGACTGATGGAGCTGTACATATTGACCAACAGTAAGTGCAACCAATCAATCTACATCTATATATAATATAGAGTTAGACATAGACAAAGTAACGTAGTACCTCTTTATGGCCTAGAATGTTATTTATCATTTTTTTTTTTTACATTTTTCTTACATTTCCTCTACATATTAATTAAATGGATTAACAAAAGTCTCATGAAGTAAATATCCCTTTGTAATAAAAGCCACGTAGTAGCAATTGAAATATGTGCAATAAAACCTAAATAGACTCAAATTATTATGCAAATCATTCATATTCCTAACTGAAAGCCACTTAAATTCGTTACTGCATATTTTGTTTGTAAGCTTGTATTAATCTTCTCTTGGGAATGTTTCTCATTAATACAAATATATATAATGTGTATAAGAGGAATCCTAATTGAATGAGTAAAATGTAGACGAATATATGGTAATATATTCGCTATCATATTCCCTCAGTCGGAGCAGGAGGATGCCGGACGCAGAGACTGGATCTGAAGTCTAGGAATAACTGTCTAGGAAGCCCTTTAGTGAAGATATATGCATACTTATACGAAGAAGACACATTCAACAACTTAACATGACCTACAACAACCTTCTCACGAACAAATGTATATCCATCTCAATGTGTTTGGTTCTCTAATGCTGAACCGGATTATGAGATAAGTAGATCACATATATGTTATCACAGTAAAACATAGACGTCTTACGTAAGAGACACTGAAACTCCAAGAGGAGGTTTCGGAGCCAGCAAATCTTAGCAATCAACGTCCATATATGATATCAACATGGTCGGTGTAGAGGGGTAGAGATGAAATCCATAATCAAGAGTGTCCTTAACGTATCGAATGATACGTTTAAGTGTTGTAAACTGAGGCTCCCCGAGGCATTTATAAATAAACACACCTGCTGAACAACATAAGAAATATGAGGCATGGTGAATGTAAGATACTGAAGTGCATATGCGAGGCTCCTATAAAGGGTGGGATCGGACACTGGATCACCATCAACGACACTGAGTTTCGACTGGAGTAGACATGATCTTGCAGTTTGCCATTTTAGTCATATACACAATTTATTATGCATACTTACGCTGACACATGAACATAATATCTGCAGATCTAGTCATAGAAATCCCCAAGAAGTAACTCAATTTACCCAAGTTTGTCATAGTAAATTCGGATATGAGTAGAGCAATGATCTCGTTTTTCAAATCATCAGAGGAGGCAGTCAGAACAATATCATCCACATATAATAATAAGTATACAATGTTATTACCTCAATGAAAGATAAATGGAAAATGATCACACTTGTTGCATATGAACTCAATCTGCATAATGTAAGTAGCAAAGCGCTCATACCACACTTTGGAGGCATGTTTCAAATCATACAGTGACTTACGAAGACGACAGACATACTGAGGAGCCTCCAGATGGACAAAGTCTGGCGACTGGTGCATGTAAACAATTTCTTTCAAATCCCTATGTAAGAACACATTCTTTATATCAAGCTGATGAATCGGTCAGTTCTTACCCATATCTATGATCAGAACCGTGCGAATGGTGGATGGTTTAACCACCAGACTAATTATCTCACCACAATCAATACCCTCTTGCTGACCAGTACTATTAGCAATAAGTCTCGCTTTATGGCGCTCAAGGTCACTATTGTCTCTGAATTTGTGATGAAATAGCCATATACACTGAATCAGATTAACCCCATCCGACTTCGGAACCAAATCTCAAATGTGTTATTTCGTTAAACATTAAATTCCTACGCATGGCCGCATTCCAATTTGGGTCAAGTTTGAATAACTTTGAGTTTTTAGGTATTAGGGATATAGTTTGAGTGGATAGGTTAAAGTGAACTTTGAGTTTGAAAATCCCGTATTGAGCACATGTTTCTATTCGGTGCAAGGGGCAGGGGTTGTTTGGGCAGAGGGGTGGGGGTACGACCTGGTAGATTCTTGGGTCAGAGGTCGATGGCTGTAGAGGGGTTGACAAGTCAGTGGGATTGAAGGATGGTTATCGGGACAGATCGCCGGGATTGGAAGGACTGGGTTTGGTTCTGGTGGTTGTGACGGGTTAGGTATGGGTGATTATGACGGGATGAGTTTGTTGTGACGTGTTTGTAGGAGTGGAAGTTGTTGAAATTTGAGGTGGTCGGCCGTAAATTTGGTTGGCGATGGCGGTGACCTTTGGGTTTTTGTCAGTTAGTAAGCGATAGGTGGGGGAGACGGTGACAGGTTAGATAGACGCTATCATAGAAATTTTCAACGGGACAAGGTTGGCAGCTGCAAGGTCAGGTATTATCGGAACAGCGGCGGCGGTGGTTCGATGGAGCAGAGTGTGGACGACAGGGGAGGCTTCAGACTCATCGAGAAAGTTGTAATCCGTATTTGGAATTTTTGGATGTTTGCAAATAGAATGAGTGATTCATTAAACGTGACCTGGCGAGATGCGGGGATCTTACGTGTGGACAAGTCATAACACAAATATCCCCTATGATTAGACGGGAAGCCTAAGAAAACACATGGAGCGGTGTGTGATGCTAATTTATGAGGGGTCGTGGAGGAAAGATTTGGATAGCAAAGACAAACGAAAATTCAAAGGTGATCATACTAGGGGATCTGACGGTAGAGGGCATGGCTATAGTTTCCACTCTTGTGAGTTCCCATTTTTTCTTTGCGCTTTCCCGGTTGCCCTTTTTCTATTTGCTGCAGTAAATTTCGGTGAGAGTCTTATTATGAAGCGTAAAGATTGGTAAAATATTAAAGATATATTCTACCATTTTGACTGCATATACCCAAAAAGAAGAGGGGAGAGAGGCATGAAAATGATTGTACGAACCATGTTATTGATAGTGCGGATGATTTGTTCGACTTTACCATTTTGGGGGAGGTGTGGGGATACGAAGAGCGAAAAACTATGTCATTATTTGTAAATTTATGAAATGTGAAATTGTAAACTCACGACCATTATCACATTAAAATGATTTGATGACTTTTTTAAATTGTGTTTTGATGTAAAAACGAAATTCAATAAACTTGACAAAAATTCCAGACTTGAATTTAAGTGGATAGACCCAAATAAAGTTAGAAAAGTCATCTAATTAATAAAATGAGATACTATTTATGACCGAGTGAACTAGTAATGAAAGATGTCCATAAGTTTGCATCAACAATATCAAATGGAGAAAACGTAACATTTCAAGATGACTGAAACAGAAGGCGAACATGTTTGCAAAACAATGTTGGGCAAGCTTTCTCTCCATTATATGAAATCTGACCTTCTTTGTCTAGATATTTGTTGCTCTGTTTTTTTGTTTTGTTGTTGTTCTTTTTCCATTTTAAACTCTCCTCTTCTTTATTTCTTTGGCTTTAACGATTTTCCATTTATGAGATTTGAGCTTCTTTGCACAACATTAATGTTTATTTTTATACCTTCACTGGAACTCAATTTCCCCGTGTGTGAGATCTGTTTTTTTTGCACATAATTATAGACAAGTCACATAAAGTATAACTCATTTATAAAGAGTTAAGCACAAAAGCCAAAAAATACTTGTAGCAGAACTCAAAAATTGCAATGAAGTGTAAATAGAACAGTGTAGAACTCCATTACACTTTTTCTTCTTTTCTTCCTTAAAACTCTTCTCCTATAAAATGGTAATGAAGTGTAAATTGAGACGAGGTTGTGGTAATGGAGAAGAATGTAGTTGGAGAATACAATATAATAAAGAGAAAAAATAAAATAAAATAAAAAGTTTAAAAAAAGTGGGACCCACAAATTTCATGTTATTATTATTGTTCTCGTGTCCTTTTCTCCTATATCTACGCATGTACACATTTTTTGGGGGGTAAATTCCGGCGAAAAATACTCCCGTCGACCGTGAACAGTGCGTGAACATTGATTTTCGCCTGCAAACGGGTTTGATTTAACTGGAGTTGGTACCTCCGGTTGCCCGTATCCATTCCTTGTCCTTAACCTTGTTGTTAATTTTTTCCGCCTATTGTATTTACTTGCCTATATATTCATGTTGGTAAATGTGCATGCACTTTGATCCCTCCGTGTTCTAGGGTGAACATTTGAGGATTCTTAATTTGTTATTTCTGTTTGTCTACTGTATTATACTATTCAGACCCTTATTTAGCTATTTAGTTTTTACTGGCATTGTTCTCTTCCCTTTTGGTAGTTCTTGCTAATTTGTGTTTTAGTATTAGTTCACGTGGGTGTTAACGTTGCCGTTGACTATTATTTTTTTGCTTTAGTGGCTTTGGTGAATGCTGGCAGACTAGGGTCATGTTCTCGGTCGGGGACGAAGGAGAGGTTTAGCGGGGGTAAGTGGGGGAAGGGTAATGCTAGGTTGAGAATATGGTCTTGGAATATTGTAACCCTAACGGAGAAGGCCATAGAGCTATTTAAGATTCTTAAAAAGATGAAGATTAATATAGCAATGTTCAGGAGACCAAATGGGTAGGATCTAAGGCTAAGGATGTAGATGGGTATAAGATATGGTTCTCGGGTAGGTCGAAGTATAGGCTCGGGGTAGGGTTTTTTGGTAGACATCGAACTAAAAGATCAGGTGGTAGAGGTTATGAGGGTCAATGACATGATGATGACAATTAAGTTGGTAGTTGAAGGGTGCACTATGGACATTATTAGTGCATATGCGCCGCAGACGGGTTTGAAATAGGAGGAGAAGAGGCAGTTTTGGGAAGATGTGGATGAAGTGGTAGGAGGTATACCAACCAAAAAGAAATTATTTGTGAGAGGGGATTTCAACGGACATATCGGGACACTTTCGGGAGGCTATGACGACGTGCATGGATGTTTTGATCTCGGGGACAGAAACGGGGGAGACGTCTCACTTTTGGAGTTTGCTAGAGCTTTTGAAATGGCGATAGCTAATTCGAGGTTCTTGAAGAAGGAATAGCATTTGGTAACTTTTCATAGTTAGGAGACTGAGACTCAGATAGACTTTTTGCTCTTTAGGAAGGTTGACAAAAATCTTTGTAAAGACTGCAAGGTTATTACGAAGGAGAATCTTACAACCCGACATAAGCTTTTGGTGATGGATTGAAGATCAAGATGGAGAAGAAGAAGAAGGTTGTGGATGACAGGTTAAGAATTAAATTGGGGAGTTTGACCATGACTAGTACAAAAGAGATGCGGCAGAGGTTGATGGCCAATGGGGCTTGGGAGAGTAGTGAGGATGCGACCGAAATGTGGGATAAGCCGGGCAATTGCATTCGGGAGGTTGCCAGGGAAGTGATAGGGGTCTCGCGGGGTAGTCGTGGCGGACATCGAGGGGACTGGTGAAGTTCAAGAGAATGTGGAAGCGAAAAAGGCAGTGTATGCTAAACTGGTAGAAATCAAGGATGAGGTAGAGATGTGGACGAATAGGGAATTATATAAAATGGCGCAGAAAGAGGCAAAACTACAGCTTGCAAAGGCAAGAATAGCGGCTTTTGAACGTCTATATGTGGAATTAGAGGAAAAAGACATGGATAAGAAGTTGTACATAGTAGCCAGGACGATGGAAAAAAGGACCCGAGACTTAGATAACGTGAGGTGCATCAATGATGAGGACGAAAGTGTTGGTGGAGGACGCGCATATTAGGCGGAAGTGGCAGTCTTACTTCCATAAAATCTTGAATGAAAAGAAGATAGATACATTGTACTATGAGATCTAGAACACTCTGGTGGGTACCAGGATTCTAGGTATTGTGAAAACATTAAGGTTGAGGAGGTCCAGGGTGATGTGCGTAGGATACGCAGGGGACGAACGACCGAGCCTGATGAGATCCTAGTTGAATTTTGAAAAAGCGCAGGCAGGGCAGGTTTGGAGTGATTGACAGAGTTGTGTAACGTCATTTTTAAGACGACAAGGATGCCCGAAGAATGGAGGTGGAGTACAATGATTCCTTTGTACAAGAATAAAGGCGATATACAGAGTTGCAACAACTATAGGGGTATCAAGCTGCTTAGCCACACTATAAATTTTTGGCAAAGAGTCAATGGAGATAAGAGTGAGAAAAAGAGTGTCTTATCTCCGAGAACCAATTTGGATTCATGCCGGGGCGATCGACCACATAAGTCATCCATCTTATTATGAGGTTGGTGGAGCAGTATAGAGAGAGAAAGATAGACTTACATATGGTTTTCATCAACTTCGAGAAGGCATATGACAAAGTCCGTAGGGAGGTTCTATGGAGATTCTTAGAGGTTAGAGGTGTACATGTGGCGTACACTAGGGCAATAAAAAATATGTATGATGGAGCCAAAACCAGGGTACGGACAGTAGGAGGCGACTCGGAGCACTTTTCAGTGATGATGTGGCTGCACCATGTATCAATTCTTAGCCCGTTCATATTTGCCTTAGTGATGGATGGACTGACGCGACAAATCCAAATGGAGGTGCCACAAATTATGTTATTCGCAGACGACATAGTCTTGATTGATGAGACCCGCAACAGGGTGAATGTTAAGCTGAAGGTTTGGAAACAGACTCTGGAGTCTAAAAGGTTCAGACTGAGTAGGACCATGACATAATACTTGGAGTGTAAGTTCAATGATGAAAGCGACCTTGAGACAGGCGTGTAGGTGAGGCTTGGTACCCAGATCATTTCAAAGAAAGAGAGTTTTAAGTACCTCGGGTTTATTATCCAAGAAAATTGAGAGATTGATGATGATGTCACATATCGTATTGGGTTAGGGTGGATGAAATGTAGGCTCGCATTTGGAGTATTGTGCGACAAAAATGTCCCACAAAAATTTAAAGGCAAGTTCTATAGGGTGGTGGTTAGACCAACCATCTTGTATGGGGAAGAGTGTTGGTCGGTCAAGACTTCGCACACCCAAAAGATGAAAGTTGCAGAGATGAGGATGCTAAGATGGATGTGTGGGCGTAGAAGGAGGGATAGAATCAGAAATAATGATATCAGGGACAGAGTATGAGTGACCTCGATAGAGGATAAGATGCGAGAAACTAGGTTGAGATGGTTCGGACACATGGAAAGGATAGACATAAATGCCCTAGTGATGAGATGTGAGATGTTGGCCATGGACGGGTATAAGAGGGGTAGAGGTAGGCCAAAGAAGTATTGAGGAGAAGTGATTAGACGAGATATGACACATGTGCAACTTATCGAGGACATGACCTTAGATAAGGGGTTATGGAGGACACATATTATGGTAGAAGGATAGTAGGTAGTCCAACGTAGTCCTATCATAACTTACAAACTGGTAGTGGTAGTATTATTATTGTAGGCTTGCTTAGCCTAGCATATTGCCATATAGTCCCTTGTCGTCTGATTTATGAGGCTATGTGTATTTTGTTTGTCGTATTTACTTGTACTAGCTATTGCTTCAGTTTGCTTCTTCTTTTTCATAACAAGTTGTATGACTTACACATTGTGTGTGTCTTACTTTGCTTGGACTTGTGCTTTATCTCTGTCTTTGTCTTAAGCCGATGGTATCTCAGAAACATCCGCTCTACCTACCAAGGTAGAGGTAAAGTATGTGTACACTTTACCATTCTCAGACCCCACAGTGTGGGATTTTACTGGGTATGTTGTTGTTGTTGTTGTTGTATTGAGAGTATTAATTATATATTGAGAATATCAAAAAAGAATATTAAGAGTAAATAACAGTCCGGTGAACTAAGCTGTCGCTATGCGCGGGGTCCAGAGTATGGGTGTCTACCGGTTCAATTCGGACAGGTTGATCGGTACCGGATTGAACCGGTTACCGAACCGGATGCCCGGATTACCGGGCCTACCGGACCGGATGCCTGGGTTACTGGGCCTATCGGACCGGTCCCTTACCGGAAATCCGGTTAGCCCGTGCGGTTCCGGGTCAATCCGGTCGGACCGATCTAGACTTTTTTTTAAAAAAAAATTATTCCGAAAATTTAAACTAAATTCAAATTTAATATTTAATATAGTATAGTTTTATATTTTATATTTTCAAATTTAAAGTTAACTTTGTGTGTTATAGACTTATAGTTTATAACTTTATACTTTATATTGTAGTTATACTTTTAATCTTTTATTTATTTATTAAATTAGTAGACATAAGTTAACAACTAAAGAAATAATAAAATAAAAACTAATGATAAGATGTAAAATTTCGAACTTTCATTATTCATAATGTTAAAAAGAGTACATAATGAAGTAATAATAATTTTATTTATATATTATGCATCCTTCTAACAAGGTTTTCGTAATTTATAGGTTCATTGAATTGTTGTGGATCCATAGCCGCTAAATCTAGAGTATTCATTCCAGTCCCGGTTCTGCCGTAACTTGTGCTCTCACTTTCCAAAATATTGTCGATTTCTTCATCTTCCGGATCGTCAACGTCTACGTATTCTAGATTTCTTCTCTCTGATTTGATCCAATTCCTTAAGCAGACTAAGACTTCTAACATTTATGCGCTCAATGAGTTATGTGTGTCTCCTAATTGGCCTCGTGCTTGGCCGAATGCACTTTCAGAAGCCACTGTTGAGATAGACACGTTAAGAACATCCCGTGCCATAGTTCGAAGTACCGGAAATTGCCTTATGTTATCCTGCCACCATTGTAAAGGTTGAAAGTTCTTCTTCGACTCCGTTGACTTTTGTAAATAAAATTGCAGCTCATCACAATTTCGACTTGTGGTTGGTTGTGTTGTTGTAAAAGTGCTCCAAATATCTAAAGATTCATTATCATCATCGTCTTCATTGAATCCTGTAGATGTAGACATAGAAGCAGAACTAGAAGGAAGATTAGTAACATAGTTGTTGTTATCATGTAATGTAGCATAATATTCATATAATTTAGTTAAATTAGTATTAAGTTTACTTATGCAATCAATTGAAGCTTGAGTTTCTGTTTTACATACTTCCATATAATTATATAAACTAAATATTAAATTATGACAATCTACTTTTTTAACTAGAAAAATTTAAGATTGCACCAATACAATAAATATCAGGAATAAGTTTTTTTTTTTAAACTTTTCAAACATAACTGTAACTGCAACTTTATATTTTATATTTGATTTTAAATCATAAAGTAAATATGAAATTTCAGCTATATGAGCTAAAACATTACAAATTGTTGGGTAATAAGAACCTGAAAATTCAACAGTAGCAGTGTAAAGTTTAAAAATTCAAAAATTGATTTCCAATGTTTGTCGGTTAACATATGAATCACGTTCTTACAATGAGCATTTGAAACATGTGTTATGAGGTCTTTATACTTGTAACAATCTTTTAAAATTAAATAAGTATAATTCCACCGTGTAACAACCTCACATGACATGAATTTTGGTCTCAAATTAAATTGTTTACATTTTTCTTTAAATTATATTATTCTACATTTTCTATTATTATCCCGAATAACTCCAACAACTCTTCGGACAAGAGCTAATTCAGTTGCAAATAAATCAAGATAACTTTAACAATTAAATTATAAATATGACAAGCACAACGAACATGAAATATATCAGGAAGTGACGGTTGTAATTCCGCTTTTAAAAGATCTACAACAACATTATTATTAGATGCATTATCGAATGATATAGTAAGTACTTTTTGAAAAAGATTCATACATTTTGCAATAGCACAAATAGATTCGCTTATATATTTTCCAGTATGACTTTGATCCTCGTCATACAGAAAAGAAATAATACGTTTTCCATTCTAAAATTTTCATCAATCCAATGACAAGTAATTGTTAAATAATCTCTATCGTGTAAAGCATGTCCAATGTCTGAAGTAAAACTAACTAGGCATGTAAGGTTAGCGAACAAATGTTGCAAATAAATAACATACTCAGTATAAATTCTAAAAATATCTGCTCTACAAGTAGTACGAGGAACACCTTTAAATAAAAGATTATATACTCTTTGAATATATGTAATTAAATATGAAGAAGAGGCAAAATAAAAAGGTAACCAACCTCCGACAACCATTTTTGCTAATTCAATGTGATCCTTCTTTGGATCGTAGTTAACAAGCCCCGTTAATGGATTAATTTGTTGTTGACCGGGTTCTAAATCAGGGACAAAATCCCACTGTATCAGATGATTTTTCGTTAAATGCCTACCTATAGTGCCCGTCCTCCGTCACCACCCCATCTCTTATGTTTATAAGTTTTTCCACAAATATTACATCTAATTGTATTAGTGTCCCAATTTTATCATAAAACCTCCACACTTTACTCATTTTCCTCCTAATTGCTACTTCTGGTTCCGATAAAGGAGGTCTACTACTAGTAGTACTAACATTGACAGAAGGCACACTAGTAGGTGTAGTGTCACGATCCGAACCTGGGCCCGTGACTGGTGCCTTACCCCGGGCACCCTAGTGATACAACATCAGAGTAATCAGCGGAACATAAAACAATACAAGACATATTATGAAATATGAAACAATGCAAAGGAAACACATGTTTCTGAAGAAAAGTTGCCTTTCGGCATATATATAAATAACAACTCTTTCAAAATGAACAGTTACATCCCTTTCTACAACTCTGCCCACAACAGTACTACAGACCTCTAAGAATGATACGACAACAATGGCGGGACAGGGCCCCGCCAAACCCCTGAATGTAAACAACTACTACGACAGGGGACTATACCACTGATAAGCCTCCGGAGAAACGGAGCTTCCCAAACGCCAATTGTGACCCGAGAGCTAGGATCAACGATCGGTGTACCTCAACTGCGGCATTTAACGCACGGCGAGGTCGATAACAGTACAAGTATGTGAATCGAAAATATCGTAAATGAAATCATAATAGTCTATAAAGCGAGACATGTATGATAACCAAACTACAATTTACAATAAACAAGCGATGTCAAGTCGTGGACTCGCGCCTCAAAGTCATCACTCAAATATAACTATGGGTCTCAAGCCCATAACATCAATCATGCGTGGAATACCTTCCTCACCGGCGGTTTATGATATAAAAGCACCAAGAAATACACATGAACACGTGTCCCACTGTGTCCTAATAAAGCGATGCAGGTGTGCGAAGGCATAACCGACTACTAACACCACGGTACTAACAGGTCATAAATTGTATCATGATATCTGTCTGGCCGTCACATGATCAAAGGCGGTCACTCGCCGCAGATATCGGATGTGCGCGTCTAGCCCGGAACTCTCCGCTGACTCGCGATAGGCCAACCTCATAGCCCGTGAGGTATTCCTCGCATCGGTAGCTACTCCGGCAAGATCGCCCCGACTCGCGATCGCGTAGCCACAAAGACCGCATGACCACAAGGGTCGCAAACTAACTCGAACTCCGTAGTTCCGCGTGGATCCCTGGACCCGCATGAGGTATTCTCGAATCACGGTCCTGCATCACCGAGTCTACCGCGACGGAGGCGGCTTAACCTCGGAAACAAGTCAAGGTGAGTGGTACAATACCAACATAACGGCTGAGAGTCAAACAACTTTAAGCGCAGTCGAGGGGAAACCCCTTTACACTAACATCACAAGATACTATCACACGTAGCGTCCTAACATGTTTACTTAACAAATCAACAAGAAAGTATTACAAGGCAATCACAAACCAACATAATCAAGTTATATACACAAGGTACTTTCTACTATATGATTAACAAGATCGGGTTTTCATCCCCAAAGTACTTCATACATTAACTCTTTAAAAGATACGTTACTTTCACAAAAACCACACAATACCCGTAGTATATGAAAATAGAGTGATTATATTTTGAAGTAAATCAAAACACTTACCTTTGTAAAATCAAGTAACAACATTATTTTCCAAACGTCCAAGTTTGCCTAATTTCAAATGTTCACGTTTCTTATTTTAGAAAGGTTTCGTAGTTCATAGTCTTATTCATTTAAGAATATAATTCTCTTTTAAACCATCTGAGAAACATAAGCCTTATATGTGAGTAGGATATTCTTGTTTATAACAATCTTATTACAGCAGCCATGATCTAGGAAATATCATTTTGTCTCATCTTAGCTTCATGCGGATGGAAGTTTCTCTGGTTTTAATAATACTTAATCTGTCAAAACATTTCCTTTTTTTAACGCTGCGGTGGTTTGTCGATACACATTCGATTTCGAACTCAAGAAACATTCTTAAGCCGTTATACCTAACTTCCCATAAAGCTAGTATAACTCTTAAGTTTTCAAAACCAAGTATTACTCTTCTTTCAAAATGATTCAAAATCTTTTGAAATACTTCAAGTTCTTTATTATCACATAACCACCGATTATAGTTCAAATCATTACCTTTTAAAAACCACAAGTATTTTCTTACATACATAAAGTCGTTATAACCAACTTCCCATAAAGCCGTTATAACACTTTATGTTTTAGACCAATCAAATACATTTAACACACGTACGCGTCTACCGTACTACATAGTTACACACATATCATGCTGTAAGAGATAGGAAGAGGTTCACATACCTCGCGACGATTATCGACTAATAGCAAAACGCTCAAGTACCTCAAACCGGCTACTCCTTGCCAAGTAGATCGCGCCACGCATAGTACTTCCACCTATAAGGCTACTGGCGCTTATTAACATTTAGGTCTCTTCGTAGAACATTCTACGAAAATTAAGAAGACTCCCCACAAACAGTAAATCTCCTCTCTATCGGTAGCTACCAAGCCAACGGGGTTTATACGTCTAATCCGGGCGTGCACAATTCTACCTCACGTAAAAGCTACACAAGTCTCATGTCTGATCTATGTAATTACGATTGACTCTTCTTTCGAAAAGGTTTCTTATTATTGAGCTTAAGTCCAAAGACATTGCGATAACAACGTTCGATTCTATATATAGTATACTTCAACTATATAGTCTAACAATCATGTAATTTCCAATTACAATAGAGGACAAGATATTTACCTCGATAAGCCCATAATTATCCAAGTATAAAGTCGATCCGAGGCAACGTTTAGCTCGACTCCGTGCGCTCGACCGCTCCAAACTACCCTTAGAAGTTCTAACCAACTTCTACATACTACTCCCACTAACCATGGAGATTTTCCTTAGGGTTTCGGTTTGGTGACTGACGGGAAGTATAATAGTATTTATGGGCTTTTCGTATAGGTATAACCTTAGAATACTACAAGGTATAAGGCTAAGGTATTTTGGGCATTATAACAATATTGGAGAGTATTTCTACACCACAAAGGGGGGGTATTATACGAAAGCAACTAGGCTAGGGGTACCCGGCTAGCACCACAAGGAGGGAGGGCTCTCGGCGAGGGCCTCATGAAGGGAGGGCGAGAACAACTCTTGAGGAGGAGGATTTCAAAGACTTAGAAAAATATTTGGATGAAGAAGTCTTCACAAAGGGGTATTTATAGGTCAAGCCAAGGCCAACGATGGCGAGATCATGCAGTGCAAGGCAAGTGTAGGGCCGTGATCATGCCAAGTGCACCTTATCCAACTACCACAAAATATCCTACCAACCCTCGACCAAACAAGGCCATTTCGTCCACCCTATTGCATGGCGTGCTCGATGAGAGGTGCCAGTGGCGCCCTCTTGTTGGTCCAAAATGTTACGTCTCGGAAAAATCCATAAAAATTAAAAATGACATAGCGGAATTTTCCCTACGAAACGTGAAAGCGTTTAGTCGAAAACGACTCTAACAGGGGTTGTGCACAAAAATAATTCGGCCAAGCCTAATCTCAAGTTCAAATTTTCTACGTACGTCCTTACGTACATACTCTGGAAATACGGGGTATAACATGTAGGAGTTTCAGTTTCAACAATACTATCTATATGAACATTATCATATTCATTATCTTCTATTTCAAAATCTTCTTGCATTTGATCATAATCTATATTTTGATTAGATGATGAACCTTTAGATTTTATACCCCTTGAACTAGAACTATATTTACGCATTTCCCTTAGCAAATTCATTATAATATATTTAATTTAAATAATCAACAAATAAATATGACAATTTAATAAAATAATTAGAGAATGAAACGAGTGTACCAAACTTCGGGATTCAGAATTCAATTGATTGAAAGTCGAAGCTCGAAGTCTTGCGTCTTGCTACTTTGAAAATTAATAATAATAATAATAATAATAATAATAATAATAATAATAATAATAATAATAATAACTTGAGAATTGATAATATAGAGAATTAAGAGAGTATGAGAAAGAATTGTAGAAATAATTGTGTGATAAAAATGAGAAGAATATAGAGTATTTATAGATTTTTTAAAGGATAAAAATGCTATTAATAAAGAAATAATAAAATAAAAAATAAAATAAAAAGGCCAAAAAACGATCAAATGACCGTTGCCCCACTTTGACCACGACCCTCACAACGTTAATGTTACCGTTGGGGCCAACAATCCTTTTTAATTTATTTTTTATTTATTTACGTTACCGGACCGGACCGGCTAACCGGTAACGTTACCGATTCAAATCGGTCCGGTCCTTACCGAATTTTGCTATAACCCGTGCGGGTTGGGGCCAAACCAACCCCCAACCTGTTAAAGCTTACCGGACCGGGTTCCTTACCGTGTCGATCGATCCAGTTACCGATTAACTCGGATCGGTTGACAGGTATAGTCTGAAGAAAGGTCGAACCATAAGGGTCTATTGTACGCAACCTTACCTTACATTTCTGCACTTTTTCTACGGCTTGAACCCATGACCTCATGATCACATGACAACAACTTTATCAGTTACTCCAACTTTACCGTGTTCCACGGCTTGAGCCCTTAAGAGTATTAATTATATATTGGACATTAAAAAAAATGATATATGACATGTTTATGATTTTATTAGCTTTTAAACTTTTTCTCTTCTCATTAACTTTACCGAAGGTGAGTGCACTTATTTTGCTATGTCACCTTTTAGGGGATATTTAATACATTATCCATAAGAGTAGCGAGTATTTAAATACATGTAAAGTTAATTCTTTTATCTGGATTTGAATTATTTTTAAATGTTAAGCATTTTATTATAAAAAAATTATTTTAATGACAGCGCGAATCACAAATAAATTTTCTAGTTTATAAAAATCTCAAAAGAAATCCCCCATTTTATTCTTCTTAAACCCTAATTTCTCGCCACCCATTTTATTCTTCTTAAACCCTACAACAATTCTTTCACATAAAGCTCATCAAATCAATGGATTCAACAAGCACAAGCAATCACGATAACAAACCATCAAAGATCAAATTTCATTACGATGATGAAGGACAAGATGAAACTGTTACCGAAAGCTCTAACATTGAAATCGATGAAGATACTTCCATGTCCGACCCCACTACCGCCGCCGTCGTTGATGATGATGACTCTATGGTTGTCGGCGGCGATAAGACTAGTGCGGACTATTATTTTGACTCATACTCACATTTTGGTCAGTGATTTTTCACCATGTTTTTACTTCTATGTGTGTTAGATAAATAAGTGTAGTTGAATTGACCTTTTTTAGGTCAAAGTACTACTTAAGTTGAAAAAATCTATTCCCTCCGTCTTAATTTATACGATCTAGTTTGACTGAGCATGTAGATTAAGTAATAAAGGGAGTCATTTGAATCTCGTGGTCTAAAATAAGCCAAAGATATTTGAGCTTTAAAGTTAAATTATTGTCAAATAAGGAAGCTTGTATGCTTTTTGGACTTACTAAAAAGGCAAGTAATTGGGACAGAGAGAGTAGTAACACATTGAGAAATATGTGGCTACAAATCATTTCATTAAGGCTAAAATGAGAAATTTAAAGTTACATTGTTACTGAATATAGAAATGTGTTCTTTTTAGGACGGACCAAAAGGAAAAGTGTCATATAAATTGGGATGAATGAGAAAGTAGTTTGAATTTGAGTTTCTGCAAGAGAAGCTTTAGGTTGTGTTTGGTAGGAAGGAAAATGTTGGTTTCTTACTAGTGTTTTGGTAAGTAAGCAAAGACTATTTTCTGGAAATTGTTTTCCTCTATACCAATTACCAAACACACCCTTAGAGAAGAAAGGAAAAGAATTTGTGCCTTTTTTTCGGTCTTTGCAAAACTGAGTTAGGAAATTTATATCTTTTGAATTTTGATCAGTGATTTCCACCATGTATATAATTCAATTATAATTCAATTTGTTTGTATCTGTTAGATAAATCAGTGTAATTGAACTTTTATTGGGTAAAAGTATTACTTAAATTGAGCTCTTCTAGTGGAAAAAAGTCTCTTTTTTATTGGGGAGCTCATCTGGGGGGTGGGGTGGGGTGGGCGCTTTAGAGGAGAAAGGAGAATTTATATCTTTTGAGTTCTGCAAAAAGTATTTGTTTCATATCTTGCCAAAATCAACCACTTGAGTTTACAAGTTAGAAAAAGTTGAAATAAAAGCCACCTTAGTATAACTGTTTAATTAGTGCAAGTAATATTTTGAAGCCATTTGCTAGCAAATCATTTACATGTTTTGGGATGAATCCAAACAGAGAAGAATGTATGTGGAGGATTTAATATAGTTTACAAGGGTGCGGCCTAGTGGTCAACGAAGTGAGTTGAGCACCATGAGGTTTTTGGTTCAATTACCAGCAGAGACAAAAACACTAGGTGTTTTTCCCCATCTATTCTATCCTTGGTGGTCTGATGCCTGTTGCTGGCTCGGACACCACAATTATCAAAAAAAGAAATCTCATTTTTGGCAAAAATTGAAACAAACACCACCTTAGTACAATTGGTTAGTGCAAGTGAGATTTTGAATTTCATTTACATGTTTTGGGATGAATCCAAATAGAGAAGAATGGTATGGAGGATTTAATGACTAGTTTGAGATTGAGGTGTGGTTGGTTGGTCAATATAGGCGACAAATGACTAGCTTGGAGAAGCTGTTTTTCTTCATGGTAGAGTCAGTTCATTCTTTCATTGGGAACTTCATGACCTGTTCCTACTTTATTGCCCTACAATATTTTCTCTTCACTTTGCATATATGAAATAAAAACATAAACATGGGGTTTCTTGTTATTTTCTTGTTCTGTTTCATCTTTTTTTTGGGGGGCCAGAGTTAGTTGGGGTAATTGGTTGACTGATATAAAGTACACCTTTTTTCTGCATTACAACTGTGACTGCATCCCTTCCCTTCCTTTTTTGGTCTGGGCAACTGAAATGTATTCAATTGTTGATTGTTTTTAGCTATTAAATATTGAGTTGGAGGAGGAAATGCTTTCTTGGTCATAAATAAGCTATTTTTTCATGTATCCACTGGTTCTTATTTTCCTTGTGGATCGAAGATTCATTGTAATGTAACAAATTTTGGGTAGACCTATTACCTATACTACTTGCTTGACCTTCAAACTTGTTACCAGCTAACGTATTTTATGCATCTTTCTTGATTTGAGTTTACTTATAGAAGCTAATTATCCACCTTTGTTTTGTTGATGCTTTTGCAGGTATTCATGAAGTAAGCATCCATCTTTCTACATATTATTGCTCTTGTTTGGTATCTTTTGTTGATATAATTTTACTTAAAGATGATTTTTACATTGTTCTAATTGTTAATTTTCCTTGGTAACAGGAGATGTTGAAGGATGTGGTAAGAACTAAGACTTACCAAAATGTGATCTATAAAAATTCCTTTCTTTTCAAGGATAAAGTGGTCCTTGATGTGGGAGCCGGGACAGGAATCCTATCACTCTTTTGTGCAAAAGTTGGTGCCAAACATGTTTATGCGGTATGCATTGCGCTTGTTCCTTGTTCTCATTTAAGACTTCCATTTTATGTAATTTCTTGTTCTTTCATGAACCACGGTGTCCATCTTGTGATGGCTATGTTTGCTGTGTGAAACTGGCAGTTGTCTTTGCAATATCATCAAACTAAATATGAAAAAGGCCATTAGAAGCCAATGTGAAGTTGTGAACTAGTGTATCAGATATGGCTGATTCTTTACAATTTAATTTTCAGATTGAATGCTCCAGTATGGCTGACATGGCTCAAGAAATTGTAAAATGCAATGGATTTTCCGATGGTGAGACGGATGTTATCGCTAAATCATGTACTTCGTGACAGGTGTTCTTGTGTGTTTTTGTGCTGATGGTTACTTTACTGAGTCTGTTCTATTTCTATCTCAGTTATAACGGTTATCAAGGGAAAGGTAGAGGAGATTGATCTACCCGTCCCACAAGTGGATATAATAATCTCCGAGTGGATGGGGTATTTTCTGCTGTATGAGAACATGTTAGATACTGTCTTGTATGCTCGTGACAAGTGGCTGGTAAGTTACTTTACTTGTGATGATGTACAACTTTCACTTGGATTAATGATGATTTCAGCTTTTCAGAGTCGGGTTTCTGTGCAAGCAAGTAGTTTGCACAGAAATTAGGTTTTTAGTAGTTTTATGGATGAAGCGAAAGTGTGAATGCATAGAGATTAGGTTTTGAGTGTTTTTATAGATGAAGAGAAGTTGTGTAGCACAATAGATGCTTATCCATAATGAAATCTTATGTAGTCATTGGAAGACATCATGAATGGGACCAAAGAGGCAAAGACTGTTGGCATAGTGTTTTAATGAGTTAACCCCTGAATGTAGTAAAAACGACTGCAGGTTGAAATACTAACTGAAAAGAAGCTCCTCAAATTTATATTCTCAATGCATGCACGTCATCGTTCTTCCTAGCCACTTTTGAATTCTTTTCTGGTTTTCCTGCTTGGTGCCTAAGCTTGTTTATAAAATTAAGAAGCTAATTTGACTATCTATTGTCGGAATCACGTGAATGATTTTTGATGTTGATGAGAATTCTGTGAAGTTTTCTTCTCGACTTTTTGGTGGATTTTCCTACTTTGTGGTGTTTTTTTTCCTCCTGTTTTCTGCAACAATGAAATAAAGCCTTTGCAGTACACGTGCAGCAGGAAGTCCTGTATTAGACTTGATGGATCAACTATAAGTTGTGGGTTTGATGTTTTAAAGGGGAAATGGAATGATGCCACAAAGTAAAAGGTCTGAGCAGGAGGAAGTGTTGGTAGTAATGAAATATGTATGGAACGAGGAAGAGGGCCCCAGTCCTTTTCCAAGCTATGATACTGTGACTTTCGCAACCTCTTCGACATTAATTAGACCGTGCTTATTATTGAAGCTTGGTCATGGGTTAAAAAAAAAAGAGTGATTACATTCTATCATTGAATGCTAATCTAGATTTTGCCCCGACATTGGTGAAACATATTTCATCTATCATCACATTCACCTGCAGTGATCAAACCTTCTTGCTGATCCTCCTCCCTTCCACCTTAGACCCCTTCATCTCATGCGGAAAAAGGAACAACTCAACAAAAGCAAAGAAAAGAAGATGTGATTGACTTTCTGAGATCCTTTGTTGAATGTATTTGTGTTTAGCGGATATTAATAGAGTGCTTCTGTGGTGATTTATTTCCTATTACACTATATTGAACACTAAAAAGAATGTTGAAATGTGAGTGTGCTAATGATTTATCATTTAAGTCGATTATTGGGAAGATGAATTTGAAAATATGGCTTCTTTAGACAATGAGAATGAGTACTTGTTAGTGTCTGGCTTGCCCTAGATTGAGGATTTGAGGTTACTAAATGATTTCACTAGACAAACTATGCTTTTCCCCTTGAACACCAGTTCTTTCATGTTTTTTTTTTGGGAGATATTACGGATTAGTTGGATTAGCTCGGCAGAATTATGCCAAATGCCTGGCCTTGCTTCCTGGATATGTTCACTTGTCTTGGAGGTTTTCTTGTTTGGTTGATGGATACTACTTAAGGAAGATCTTTTTTCTAATCATGTCCTCTTTCTTTCCTGTTACAGGTAAAGGATGGTCTTGTTCTGCCGGATAAAGCTTCTCTCTGTTTGACAGCTATTGAAGATACTGATTACAAGGAAGATAAGATCGAATGTAAGTTCATTCCTCTTTCATGTTTTGTACTGATGGATTTTGATTTGCTATGGACCTATGGTATTTTATCTTTAGGGTGTGTTTGGTATGAAGGAAAATGTTTTCCTAGAAAATATTTTCTTGAAAAACAAGTGTGTTCTACTTCTTTTCTAGTGTTTGGTAAATAAGCAAAAAATTATTATCCCAACAGCATTATAGGCAATAATCTAGCAAAACATTATGAGGGTGGAGAGTGGGTGTTCGGGGGTGGCAGGGGGTGGGGAGGAGGCAATGAACTTGAAATCTCACTTTAGGGAAGTCATTTTCCTTGTAAGGAATTTGTTTTCCTAGAGATAATGTTTTTTCAAAACATTGTGACCAACCAAACAAGGGAGAATTGGAAAACATTTTCTAGAAAATGAAAATGTTTTTTCCATGCAAAGCTTTTGTAGCGGCATTGCTTTTATTTTCACTAGTAAGTGGGGCTCAACTGTCATCTTATATTCCATTTTTTCGGTTTTGTTAATTTTGGTCTCTTCGTTCTACTGCAGTTTGGAATAGTGTGTACGGTTTTGACATGAGCTGCATCCGGAAGCAAGCTATGATGGAACCTCTCGTTGACACAGTAGATCAGAATCAGATTGTTACAAACTGCCAGTTACTGAAGGTAAAGTTTATAGCTGCCTTGGGATTTACTGAAATAGCAGTAAAATACACGATCTTGCCTCTTATTCCTTCACTGACAACGGATCCTTCCCTTCAGACAATGGACATTTCAAAGATGACTTCTGGAGATGCTTCCTTCACAGCTCCATTTAAGCTAATTGCAGAACGTGACGATTACATCCATGCCCTAGTAGCATACTTCGATGTCTCTTTCACTAGGTGTCACAAGTTGATGGGCTTCTCAACAGGTTCGTACTTTGTCCTTGCATTTGCTTTTAGTTATGACGTTAGTCTTTGCAGTATGCTCCTTGAAGTTTTTTCATATATTTCCATTTCTGTTTTATCACTTTCCTTTTCTGGAGGGGTTTGGTGCTTAGATTGGTCACTCTATAGTTTCCTTTTTTTTTTACATTTTCTTGGGGTTTTGTGAAGAGTATGAGGGGAGGGTAATTTTACAGGCTGCAGACATGGGAACCTGATGATTACAGTAGACGGTACCATCTTTTTCTCTTGTATCAACTCAGGATTTTTCTAGTATGTAGGATTCAAAAAAATTATCTTAATAGTAGTATGTAGGATTCAAGAAAGTTCATGCAAAGAACCTTAGGGGTTGTATGTTTGATGGTTGAGAAGTGAATTATTCATGTATTAAAACCAATATAATTAGTACCATGTTTGGTAGCATTTTAGTTGGCTTATCTATAAAATTCAGCACATGCACCAACTACGGTGTGTGGTTATCAGTTTACAATCTCGCATTACTAATACATGTATAGGTTATGAGGGAATCTTTGTATTATCTTATGGAAGGTGGAAAATATAATAATTAATATATTAAACCCTGCATAACTAACCCTTATATTACTAATACGGTAAATACATGCATAACTCTAACCGCAACCAAACCACCCTTTGATGATCTACACAATAGGATATTAAGAGCTCTCGTCATTTTTCTTGGGAAGTGAGATAGGAATGTTTGACCTCCATGTATATTTCGCCGTTTCTGCTCATGGAAAATTAATGATGTATAGGGCCAAAATCTCGAGGCACACATTGGAAGCAAACAGTTCTCTACCTGGAAGATGTGATTTCTGTTTGCCAAGGGGAAGCTGTAGTGGGAAGCATTACTGTGGCTCCTAACAAGAAAAATCCCCGAGACGTCGATATAATGCTCAAATACTCCGTAAATGGTCGGCACTGCTGCGTCTCAAGAACTCAGTATTATCGGATGCGATGATGCATTAAAGTTGAAAAACACAGATGAGTTCTTGCGTTGTCATCCTTTCGGGATACACAGGAACTGATAGCATTTTTGAAACAGGTAGCGCGCTTCCCAAAGGCAATCAATGTTAATGTATTATCTGTTTATTTTCCCTCCAAATTGTGGATTACCTTAACATTTGCTCAGTTACCCAACCAAGAAATTCGTTTGTTGCAGGCCAAAGAGGCAAATGTAACAAATGTTTTTTTTATTTTTATAAAATGACGTTCCTTGTCTCTGATACACTGGTTAAGCTCATTTCAAGTGCTATATTTGATGTACTTAGTCTCTGTTAATCGCGTCATGCCTGCTTAGTGAAGGTTCACAAGATTTTCTAGGTGACCTAGTGAAGGTTCACAAGATTTTCTAGTTGATTTACTATATCTGTCTCCGTGAAGACCATAACTAACGAGCTGCCAAGGGTTCAAATACTTCGTCCACGTGATAGGCTTATTACGTTAGAGTTATGCAGGTATTAGTAAGGTAGAGATTAATTATTCATGTAGGAGTATTAGTTATTTCATCTTTTACCTTGCATAAAATATTACTTAGATTGACTCATAACTAATAGTAGTACATATTTTAATTGTGGTAAAATGTTAACCAAACACCGTATTTGTAAATCAACTAAATCAAATGTGATATTAACACATGTGAATAATTTCCTTCTTAACCAGCAACCAAATAACACCATAAGAGTTGTGTTAATTGTGATGTGAACGGTTCAAATTGATTAAATCTTTCTCAATTATCTTGACCGAAACTTGTATGGAGTATCGGAGTATAAGGGTAAAAATTAAAACCAGCCTACTATCTTGAATTAAAATTCACCCCCAATGTACATCACTTAAATTCATAAGAAAAAGGTAATCTTCATATAACTAATACAATGTAATTTACTGTATTAAATAATACTCATATTAAATCATGAATAATCTACGTAATATTATTTTATGAGAGATAAAATATGAAATATAAATATGTATTAGCAATATGAATATTAAATTATTTAAAAAAAATCCTTATGATAATGCTTACTTCCTTTTTTACCTTCCCGTCTTTCTTCTCCATGGACGTTTCTAATTAAGAGTATGTAGAAGTGCGTTTAGTTCTATAAAAAGAGTGCATTTTGAAGTATGAAGTGGAAGAGAAGGGATGTTATTGGAATTTTGAATAAAATGGCCTTTTAATTTTTTATTTATTTTTATATTAAAAAAATAATAAAAACGAGAAGTGTTAAGCTTTTTATCATCCTGATGTCGAGCTATCCAATACATGTATAGGGACATGATTAAATTTGAATTCACGCCTGGTAAGCGCTACCTAACAAGGTAACTTCGTACCCAACATGATTCGAACTCAAAATCACTAATAAAAAATAAAATATTATACTCCCTCAGTCCTAATTTATGTGATACAATTCAGATTTTGATAATCAAATTTCTTTATTTTGACTGTGAATTCTAACATACTATCTTTAATTTTTTTGAAAAATTATTCACATATTTAGAAATTACATAAAAAGTACTATAAGTCTATAACTCATAATAATTAAAAATATTTAAAAAACATATGAATAAATCACAATAATAAATTTTCATATTCGACTCACGAAATCCGAACGTTATCACATCAATCGAGATTGATGGAGTAATGCTTATAATCATTGTTTTGTTCCTATACTAGTAATACACTCTCTCTTTTATAATAAGTGATGTTTTTAGCTTATGCACATCTCTTAAGAAATTACTTACTCATAAAAAATTTATAAATATTTTTACTAACTTACCTCTAATTAATACTTAGAAAATGAAAAATTATTTAAATGATACTTAATTATATAAATAAGGATAATTTTAAAAGAATAAAGCAAAGATAACACTTGTGAAATATTGAAAAGTCTAAAACATCATTATCAGCGTAGTAAGGACTAAGGAGTGGCGTTCGGTTGGCTTGTCTGACTTGTCAGAATTCTAAAAGCCGCAAGTTCCATTAATTAAACAGCCAAAATCAAAGCCACAGTTATTTTTTTCACATCTCTACACAAGTAGAGTCCATTAACATCTTAAATTCGTTATTTTTTTTGGGGTTCTTCAAGATTTGTGTAGAGAGAGAGATAGAGACCCATTAGTCTCTCCTCCCTCATTTTTTTTGTGTTTGTTTCAAAAGGTTTTGTGTTGTTGTTTTCAATGGCAAAACAAAGAGATGAGTTTTGGGATGGGGTTATTGAAAGGATGCCATTGTTTGCTAAAGAACTTATAGCTGGTGGTGTAGCTGGTGGCCTTGCTAAATCTTCAGTTGCCCCTTTTGAACGTATCAAGATCTTGTTTCAGGTATTAATTCATTGCAAATTCTTGATTTTTCTGTTGATTTGTTAATCAATTGTGCTTAGGAGATTGTAGAGGACACATATTAGAGTAGTTGGGTAGTAGGTAGTTCCATACTTGTTGTCGTAGTATTTCTTTTGTAGTTTCGTGTCCTTCGATTTCTGTTAGTATTTATTGGCTCTCATTCTTCGCGTAGCATACTATTTTGTTGTAGTTAATGTTCTTTTTTTCATATTTGACCTGCTTTGGTATTGATATATTGCTTTATTCCTAGACGAGGGTATACCGGAAACAACCTCCTTATACCCTACTTGCGTGATTACACTGGGTATGTTGTTTGTTATTGTTGTTGTTGTGCTTATGGGGTTGAAAGTTTTAGCTTTTCCTTTTGTGAGTGTTTTTTTCTTGGCCTATTTTTTTTTGGAGAATTGGGGTTTAAATGTGTCATCAGTTAAACGAAACAATTTGGGTTCATGCATAAAAAACTGGAATTAGCTATTAACTTTGTTGGCTAACATAATTTTTTGATATCACTAATCCGTACCTAAATAAGATTAGTGACAAATTTTATTGTTTAGCTACAGAATTTTCCCTTCAATCCTACGTCAGTTACTTTTCTTTTGAGCCAAGGGTCTATCAAAAACAACCTCTCTACCCCACAAATGTAAGGATAATAAAGTCTGCGTACATCCTACCCTCCCCAGATCATTACACTGGGTATGTTGTTAGCTACAAAATTTGTCCGATGCTTTCCTATTTTTTTAGTGTGGAGGATGATTAACAACTTAAATGGAAATAATTGCACTAGTTGGAATGAGTTCCAAAGTGCATTTTTCTCAGAATTTGATCTTTTTTGTTGTTCTTGAGAAAGAGAGAGGAAGTCAGAATTTACTAGTCGTGATTTTACTTGATATATTTCAGGAGCTTAGTTAGCATCTATTAGGCGGAGCCAGGATTTGAAGCTTATGGTTCTAGATTCTAGTCATTTAAGTTACTTGGTTCTAAATTAATAATTTACACATATTCTGCGGATTTTTTAAGACTAATATAGGGTTTGGACCAAAGCTACGTTGTTCGGCTGAATCAATAATTCATATTCTAGCTCCGCCTCTGCGTCTATAAGAGCATCAACCAATCTCAGATGGAACCCGAATGAGTGTCTGAGGTGGCATAAACCTGTCTTCCTGACCTTTCATTGCACATTGTTTAGCTGTGAATATGTGTTTTGAGCGTAGAATCATTCTGATCAAGCTGAAAAGAGTTAGTCCTATATCCGTTATTAGCAAAGCGCTAACACCCTAGCTATAATAAGGGGCCCTTTCTTGCTCGAGAGCGTGTTTTCCAATTGCAGCTAGGGCACCCATTTTCTCTCTCAAAGTCAAATTCTCGCTTGTTAATCAGTTGGAAGTTTACAAAGTGATTGCTAAGTTTTGTATATCACTTGAGAAATTACTATTTATTTATGATATTTCTTGCTTAAGGAATGGACAAAATACTGAGGATTCATATAAGCAACAACAACATACCCAGTAAAATCCCACCACGTGGGGTCTGGGGAGGGTAGAGTGTACACAAACCTTACCTCTACCTTGGTAGGTAGAGCGACTGCTTCCGGGAGACCCTCGGCTCAAGACATGCGTAATCACAATCAAAACAAACGTTGCATAGCAAGATAAACGATCACAAACAAGAAATTAAAGCTATAGGAACATGCTGATAACAAAAATCGAATACGCCATGGTAGCATATTCTGTCAAAAAAAAGCAGTAGGTAACACAAATAAATAATATGAACAAAGTACACTAAAGAACACATAGCCGCAGAAATTAACTACAGAGAATATAAAGCAATACTACTTCTATAATTGTGATGAGCTATTATAGAACTATCTTTTTGTGGGCGTGAGTGAACTACACTCGACTATCTACTACCCTTCAACCCTAATCTGTGTCTTCCATAAACCCTATCTAAGGTCATGTCCGTAGTAAGTCGCACATGCGCCATATCCCGTCTAATCACCTCTCCCCAATACTTCTTCGGCCTACCTCTACCCCTACTGAATCCGTCCATAACCAACCTCAGCACTGGGGCATTTGTGTCTCTCCTCTGCACATGTCCGAACCATCTCAACCTCGTTTCCCGCATCTTACCCTCCACCGAGGCCACACCCACTCTGTCCCGGATATCGACATTTCTAATTCTATCCCTCCTTGTATGCCCATACATCCATCTCAGCATCCTCATCTCCGCAACTTTCATCTTTTGAATGTGCGAAGTCTTGACTGGCCAACACTCCGTCCCATACAACATAGTCGGTTTGACGACCGCCCTATAAAACATGCCTTTGAGCTTTGGTGGAACTATTTTGTCGCACAAGACTCCAGATGCGAGCCTCCATTTCAACCACCCTGCCCCAGTACGATGTGTGACATCGTTATCAATCTCTCCATTTTCTTGAATAATAAACCCGAGATACTTGAAGCTTCCTTTCTTTAGGATGACCTGAGTCCCAATCGACACTTCCACTCCTGTCTCAGGGTCGCTCCCATTACTGAACTTGCATTCCAAATACTCTGTCTTGCACATACTCAACCTGAATCCTTTGGACTCTAGAGTTTGTCTCCAAACCTCCAGCTTGGCGTTCACTCCGCTACGAGTCTCATCAATAAGGACTATGTCGTCTGAGAATAACATACACCATGACACCTCCTCTTGAATTTGTCGCGTCAGTCCGTCTATCACCAAGGCAAATAGGAAAGGGCTAAACGCTGATCCCCGGTGCAGCCCCATCGTTACTAGAAAGTGCTCTGAGTCTCCTCCTATTGTTCGTACCCTGGTCTTGACACCATCATACATATCCTTGATCGCCCTAGTGTATACCACATGTACACTTCTAACCTCTAAACATCTCCATAGAACCTCCCTAGGGACTTTGTCGTATGCCTTCTCTAGGTCGATGAAAACCATATGTAAGTCTCTCTTCCTCTCCCTATACTGCTCCACCAACCTCCTAATAATGTGAATGTCTTTAGTAGTCGAACGTCCCGACATGAATCCAAACTGGTTCTCGGAAATAAACACGCATTTTCTTACCCTCATTTTCACGACCCTTTCCTAAACTTTCATAGTGTGGCTTAAAAGCTTGATACCCCTATAGTTGTTGCAACTCTGGATATCACCTTTGTTTTTGTACAACGGAATCATTGTACTCCACCTCCATTCATCGGGCATTCTTGTCGTCTTAAAAATGACTTTAAACAACTCAGTCAGCCACTCCAAACCTGTCATGTCTACGCTTTTCCAAAAATCAACTGGGATCTCATCGGACCCGGTTGCTCTTCCCCTACGCACAACATCCTTAACCTCCTCAACCTTAATCCTTCTACAATATCCAAAATCTCGATACCTACCAGATTGCTCCAGATCTCCCAACACGATGTCACTATCTCCTTTTTCGTTCAAGAGTTTATAGAAGTAAGACTGTTATCTCCGCCTAATATGTGCGTCCTCCATCATATAAGCATCTCAATTAAATTGGTTTTAAGGTGTAGCTAATTGATTTTCTTATTAAAAAAACCCTGTAATCCAGCTAGTTTTAGTTTGATTGCCATTTACCGTATGTATTTAGTTTGATCTGTAAGAGCACAAAGAGAAGGGAAATAGATGCTTGAAACACTCCATGATCTATTCACTAGTATAGAGACTGGTACTTTTGTCTCATGAAGGTTCGAGGATTGAATGCTGAATGTAGTACTAGCATAAGTTTTATTTTGCTGTTCCTTTCTTTTGTGTTCTTTTCTATTTTTCCTCTGAATATTATATGTATAGTGAGGTGACTTTTCTGTTACAAACAAAAGAAACATGACTTTACTAGGTAATTTCAGATAGTTGAGTGACCATTTGAGTAATGGACACAAAAATAAGATTCAGAAATGTGGCCAGTAATATGCAGTCCTTATGCTGCTGCTTTTACAAAGTCGAAGAATAATATGAATAGTGAGGATGAGCTCTAGTATCTAGAAAACATTGGTGCTATATTAATTATTAAAAAGTGGAATGCTATGAAGAACAAGTATGATTGTTCTTGAATCTAGAATAAAAGTTGAATTCCTTATATTTTATTTTATTTTATTTTCCTTAGACTAGACAAGCTGAATTTCGGAGTTTGGGGCTGTTAGGATCCTTTACAAAGATTGCCAAGACAGAAGGACCTCTTGGTTTTTTCAGGTGCGGAATGCAATATTTTCTTGATTTTAACTGTTCAGATAAGTTTACATATATTTTTGGTGGAACTCCTCTTTAGGGGAAATGGAGCTAGTGTTGCTCGCATTGTCCCTTATGCAGCACTGCACTACATGGCCTATGAAGAGTACCGCCGTTGGATTATAGATGGAATTCCTGGCGTGGGGAAGGGTCCCACTCTCGATCTCGTAGCAGGATCATTTGCTGGTGGGACAGCTGTACTTTTTACTTATCCACTTGATTTAGTTCGAACGAAATTGGCTTACCAGGTGAGAAACATAAAGACACTCTTCCAATTTTTTTTTTCATCTGAAAGCACTTTGTCCGTCTCTCTATCATCCAACATCCCTCTATCACCTGAATGTGAAAGCAGAGCAAATGTCAGCATCTTGATTAGGAGAAAATGACAAAAATGTCCCTTATGTTTGGAAGTAGCTAGGTTCAAAATAGTCCCTAAAGTATGTTCTGCATAGTTTTAGTCATTAAGTTTGCCATAAGTTAACATTTTTGGTCTCCGTCAAATATTTAACGAACTTCGTCTGTTAGTTTACTATGGGAAAAACATTTAATCAAAAAACTAGGGAAGTTCCATCAAATCCTAGAAATTGCAACACAAAAAATAGACCAAAAATAGCAGAAATTGCAAAAAATGTACCTCCAATTGTCAGTTCCCGCTATATTCTTTTTATTCCATAGTTCCAGTCAAATCTTACCCACAAAGTCGTTAAATATTTTGACGAAGAATCAGTTTAAAAAAAAGAATTTTGACGAAGACCAAAAGTGTTACTTTTGTCAAACTTGAAGGACCAAAACTGTTCAGAGCATACTTTAGGAATTATTTTGAACCTATTCCCAAACATAAGGGACACATTTTTGTCATTTTCTCTCTTGATTAGCTCCATGACCAATTGAAGACTGATTCGCATATGATCAGCTAGGTAGTTGGATCCCAAAAGTTGAATATACAAGGGCTTGTTACTGGTGAACAAGTTTACAAAGGAATAAAGGACTGCTTTTCAAAGACATACAAGGAGGCTGGAATAAAGGGCTTATACCGTGGAGTTGGTATGAAGTGCTTTGCCTTTCGATACTTGTATAGTTGTATTTACTGTTATTGGCAAGTCTTCTTAGGTAACATGCATGTTGTATTCCAGTTCCATCACTCTATGGAATCTTTCCATATGCCGGGCTGAAATTTTACTTCTATGAGAAAATGAAGAGCCATGTTCCTAAGGAGCGGAAGAAGGATATCATGATAAAACTAGCATGTGGATCTGTTGCGGGTCTTCTAGGACAAACTTTCACTTATCCTCTAGATGTTGTCAGGCGGCAAATGCAGGTATTTTAATGAGATTCCATAAGCTGAAGAACCTGTTTTTGGGAGAATAACACTTTTGGTCCTTAGCTATTGGTAAATTCTAATTTTGGTTTTTGTGATATATGATTCAACACATCTGACCTTCAATTAATTATAATGTGTGTTTTTGGTCTCTTTATGTAGAAAATATGTTATATTCAAACTATTTTTAGAAGTATATTACACTCGAATATAGAGTAACATAACAAGCAAAACATAATACCCGCAAGGGTAGCCAAGTTGGTGGAGTAGGAGAGCACGGAACCGAAAGGTCACGAGTTCGATTCCCCCTGCCAATAAAAAAAAAACAAGCAAAACATAACACCTGGACTAATTAAGCAGTGGGAACGGTTAATGTTTCTGAAAAAAATGTGAATATATATAGGCAAAGGGATCAAAAGTGCACATTGCAAGTAATTGAAGGTTAAATGTGCTTAGTCAGATATAACTTGGACTATAATTTGAATTCACCAATAACTTAAGGACCAAAAACGCTATTAACCAACTTTTAACATAAAGTTGGAATAACAAAGTACATGAACTTTTCAGGTCCAGCGACTGTCAGCATCTAACAGCCATGAAATGAAAGGAACAGTTGATACTCTTGTTGTGATTGTGCGGACACATGGATGGAAACAACTATTTTCCGGGCTTAGCCTCAACTATCTGAAGGTAAGAAACAGACCCGTACTGCCTTTTGTGTCTATTATTATGGTAACTGATAACTATACTATGTTTGAAAATTAGGTTGTACCATCTGTTGCAATTGGATTTACTGTTTACGATTTGATGAAAGCATATCTGAGAGTACCATCACGAGATGATGCTGTTGTAGAAGTTGTCGCTACTAGCAGAAATAGTCAACCATCCTCCCTGCATTCTTAACAATCTTCTTCAGGCTCAGAGATTGTCAAGTTCGATTTCGGGAAAATGGCCATCTTGAGAGCTGCTAAAGTTTGTAAATTTCCATTCTTTAACAATTAACATAGGCATAATTCTTCTTTACAATAAGTTGTTTACCAGCGAGCAATCAGATGGTACTTCCTTAACCCCAAATTAGTTGGGGTTGGCTATAAGTCCTCTGTATCAATTCACCCGTATACGAGGTTACACTGCAAAAATGTATATTAGGAACAACTTGTTATAAACTAATGCCTCATTCGGGCATCTTATACATTGATTGACAAGTTTAATGACCAGAACGTGTGAGTTATGTAGAGTAGCAGTAATTTATGTGCTGGAATGGCATATATTTATGTTCATGTCTGTTCTTAAGCAGATCTGAGTTCTCGATGAAGTGTTACTACATGTTATTGTTCAAGTACAAATTTTTTTAGTCGTCTTTGATAAAAAAACGTGTTCCATATGCAAAGGCAATAGCATGGATTCATGGAAGTGGATAAATTAGAGATTGCAAGTGTTCTCTTTTTCTGGCAGATCGATTATATACTAATGTACAGTCTGATATCTTCCTATAAACAGATTCTCAAGGCCATTCAAACGCCAATTAGTTACATGTAGGAATTGCTTAAATCTAGACCGATGGTCTTCACCACATATCTGCAGGTTCTTATTGATACTAAGACTCATTCTTCTTGGACTGTCCCTAAAAAAGAGAGATTGTTTTCATTATGTTTACTAATTCGCTTGGATTGAGAACTCAATGTGTGAAGGATTTTGTTGTCAACCAAGTTGAGTATGTATGGGCCTATGGAATTGTTGGGCCGAATAGAATGATGGAGAGTTTTATTTTGGATGCAGGTTCAATTAGCAACTAGTTAAATAGGACCACAGATTAGAAAGAACAGTTTATGCGTATTGTTGAGAAAAAAAATGTAACTCTAATTTCACGATAGAAATACTAATATATTATAGTCACTAAATTCAGAATTACAATAGGGAATGAAACTAATAACAATCCAAAAATGTCGCACATTAATGTAATACTATTTATCCTTTGGGCAAAAAATTCACACATTGATGGAAATGTTAATGAGCTGTTTGCATCAGTTTATTACAAATGCAGCTCAAGTCGATTTTCATTGGTTTTCAATATTGAAGTACTAACTCATATTCATAATGCATCTCTCTCTAAAAAACGAACTAAATTAATAATCTTTACAAGAGAGGATACGTCATATATAATTGCACACCAAATGCAAATAAATGGTACCTTTCCTTTTTAGCACCAATATCGGAATTCGGTGGATAATGGGTCTACCCTTATACCTTTCTCCACTTAAATAGACTTGGTTCACTGGAAAGAGTCGAACTCGTGTGCACCTATACCTTTGCCGTTGACCAAAGCCTAGTGTGGTACCTTACCATCTCATAAAGCTTATGTTGTGACACCTAATAACTATCCAACTGACTGCAGCTCAGAGTTCGAACTTTCCCATAGGAGGAACGTCGCCTCTCATTACTCTCCAAGGGCCACCATAAAACATTGGTTTCATTAGAGGCACTTCTTGCCCAGGATGTTCTTCCCAGTATTTTTCCTGTCATTATTGGAAAGAAAAACTCGTATATTAAGACAAGAATTTGGAACCGTCAGTAAACTGAAGGCAGAAGAAAAAGAATCTGATTCATGTTCAAAGGGAAGCCTTTATTTTGATCAAATGGGCACTAATATATAACATAGAAATACATAAAATCAAGAATTAGATCAGAGAGAGGAGCCAAAAACAGAAGCCATTTGAGTAGGATATAATAGATAAATTTATATAGTTCTCTTACTTTGACTGCTTCAATCTTTTCAGAAAGAAAGAACAAACAATGTACTCCTTCCAATCCATTGTAAACATAGGTCAAGCAATTAAGTAGATTTAACTTGATTTTTACATTGTATTTGTAGCTATAGAAGAACCCATTGAATTAATTAATAATCTAGTTTACGATCAGAAACTGTTAATAATACCTTTGGGAATTATTAAGTAATCAAATAGGAATTCTTTTGTGGATATTCCTAAGCAAGTATCATGGATTATTCAGAAGATTCTGAAAGCTAGCAAATAGCTAAATACTTAAATGAAGCTGATTATCTTATGTCAAGAGGTACAAAGCATGGGAAAAAATTCAACTAAATAATTCTACCCGAGGATTAGGGGAGATTCCCAGAAAGTTGAATGGAGGAAGTTCATAGGCAACAACCTACGATTGTTTAGATTGGCTGCACATGGAAAGCTCTACACTAGAGATAGGCTGTTTAAATGGGGGGTGACTATAAATCATGTCCATTATGTGATCAAGACAATGAAAGTCACTCACATTTGTTCTTTTCTTGTATGATATCTGCCCACATCTGGCAAAAGCTTCTCAAATGGCAAGGTATCAACAGGAACACAAGAAAGTGGGAAGATGAACTACAATAGTCCATTAGCTGTGCAAAGGGAAGAAGTCAAAGAGCTGAAGTACACATACCGACTCTTGCAGCTGCAGTATATCAAATTGGAGGGAGAGGAACTTAAGAGTACTCCAGGGCAAACAGCAATTTGCTGATAATTCAAGTTCACTTTTGAGGGAGTTTGAAAGTGCAGGTGGCCAGATGGTTGAAATATTTCAATTTCTATGCTACTTAGATGCAGAAGTTGGCTATAGGAAGTCTTGTGTTGGTTGTATTTTTCTTTGGTAACTAAGTACCGAGTGTTGGGGAATTACCAAAAAAAGAAAAAAGTAATTAAATACTTGCAACTTCTGAATGATGTGTGGAAACCTCATTCTTTGAAGTGACACTTTTCATGTAACTTTTCAAAAGGTAATTTCACAGACAAAACATTACCAAGGAGGGAGTGACATTGTAGCCTGAATGGCCCGGCCCTTTACCGTGTATAAAAATGAGGGGGCAAGGTGCATTTCTAATATACCCTACACTTGAACTACCTATAATTGAGCATTCATAATCCTGCCTATACCCGTCCAACCAAGAAACCAATGGTGCTTTCAACTTTCAAAACTAACTTCACAAAGCTGCTATCCCCCAAATATGTCAATAGAAAGGCAAGCATTAAGTGCATAGAAAGAAGGATGTAAAGCCACTATACCTTGTAGAGTTGTTCAGTGATGGCTGCTCCAATAACCCCTGTATAAAATGCACAGACATAGATTGTAACAAGAGGAGTAAATGATTTTGGTCTTCTAAATGGTTCTACCATATCCCAGAGGAGCGTCTTTTCCCATTTTGTGTACACATAATCTGCATATTTCCTCCACATATACGTTGCCATTCCCACCAGATCCTTTAATTATTATCTGAACTACATAGAGGAAAATTAGGTTAATTGGCAGATGTAACTATCGATATGCAGAAAGCAGTAACATGATTTGTTAAGGGATAGTGTTTCAGTACAGGACTACTCAATTTTAGGTAGTTGATAACTTGATATTATCATAATTTTGTAGCATAAAAGCAAACTTACAAATCATTTCTAGAAAAACATAATACGCAAATACTATATGAATTAGGGCATAATATAATTTATCGCTTGCTGTTTAGATATCTCAATTTTTCATCAGTGACCCATAAGGTAAGATTCCATTTCCATTTTTTACCTCCACTAACGGCTGTTATTGCCCTAAAGGTTTATAATGTCAAATTACCTGTGTAAATAAAATGGACATATCAAGAATCTTATTCAAGGATTTTCATTATATCAACAGAAGTAATGTCATGGGACCAGTCCATCCAACAAATTTGATACAAATACCATATAGTTAATACATTCTTCTTGATAATGGAGAAATTGCCGAGGGCTAGTGGCGCACAGTACAAAACTTAGCAGCTAAGAAGGGGGACTTCACCTGATCACTCTGAATCCGCTGATCAGGAAGAGAGAAAGGAAGAGGTTTTTTCTTTAGATAAAGCGGAAGCTCGTTCCTGGCCCATTGGCATGGGATCGAAAGACTTCCTGTTTCGTAAACGTGTCCATAACTTTCTCATGGATCTAATTTGGATGAATACACAGAAAGCCCAGAGACCTCATTTTGCATTGTGCGGCTTCCTTAATTGCACTAGCGCACTAGACCGGTAAGAGAACATAAAGGATTCTCTCTTGACTACGGCACCTGCGGTGAGCCTCTCGCCCGAAAGAAGGTGACACACCTTGCTTTTCCTTTATTACTATTACGTTCTGCCCTTACATTGTAAAAGTCAGGGTTATCCGGAAGGTACAAAGCATCTCGTTCAGCCGATGCTGACCCAACAACTACTCTGCCCCATCCAGTCGAGATTCCGATGCCGGGCCCAATAACGAGCGGAACGGGGCCAACTAGACATTCGTTCCAGTGGCATCCCATGTGGAGCCAAGAAGGGCAGGAAATGGAGCCGTGAATGCATCTCTTGAAAGGAAGACTGGACCTCGATCGTAGCAATCATCTCCCATCGCTTCTCCGATTCCCAGGCGTTCTTTTGATTTGAGATCCAAGAAGGGGTAAGACCGCTCGACTGTAAGGAGAGGGGCGGGAAGATGTTATTCCGTAAGATAAGAAGAAAGACTTGTCGGAAATCGCCGGTTGGGTTGGTCCGACCAAGAAAGACATGGGACTTTTGGGCATTGCTTGGGTCGAGCTAGGCTACCTAGTGATTTACAAGCACCCTCACTGCACACTTTCTATATATCTGTCCCCTCTACCATTTTCTATTTAAATATCAGGCTTTTATCTGCGACACTATTCAAACCCTTGACGTGTGCCTAACCAGGGACGGAGCATAAGCTACGGGTTCAGCCGAACCCAACAGTTTTTGGCTCGGACCATTAAAATACTACACTAAATATGTACAAATAAGTCTGTAGTTTTAATAGCATTTAAAACCCATAAACTTCAAATCATCACTCCGCGTCTGTGTCTCTAACCACACACTTACTACTAGACCAAAGGCATGGGAGCTACATATAGTTATACAATTAGGTAAACATAATTTAAAAATTGGTTCTTTTAGCTATCTTAGTTTAGTTGGTTACTGAATAATTTTACTAAATGATTGGATCTCACTGTTGCATATACACTTAACTTTTACGATCAACAAATAGATTTTCAATTTCATTTTTTTTGTTAGCGGAAATGAAAACAGAAAAATATAATACAAAGCTGAAAAGAATAAACAAAGAGTTGCAAAATAAGTATGCGGACAATATTCCGTGTGGTCAGGCTCTTCTCCTGACGCCGCATAGTGAAAAATTAGTGCATCACTTTTTTAATCGACGTACAATAAGCTCCAGAAATAAAAGAAAAAGGGAAAAACCTGGAGAATACCTAAAATGAGGAGTGAGAGAATCGGGTCGAATTTGGGGTCCGAATCAGAGAAAGATGAGTTACGCTAGATTATTAAAATTTAAAAGGAGGGATTGAGGTATGGAAGTTGATGGTGAATCCGGGTCGGATTTGGGAGTCCATTTGATTGTTGTTCATCCAGTCCCTTAGAATGAATTTGGGCTTAAGCCCATTCAGTTGGCCCAATTTCTTCTTTCTTTTTATTTTTCACAATGATGGAGATCTTGAAATCTTCATCAGGTTCGTAGTGGCAGGCACCACGAATTGACCAACCCATCAGTCGCTTAACGAAATTCGGACAATTCGCACATATGCTCATATTTTTGGGTAGGTCTTTAATTTTTTTCCTTCGCCATTTTGAGTAATAAAAAAATGGTAAAAAATACCACTGACACTGACAAAAACAAAAAAGAAATTCAAATCTATGATCTAATTTCTCAAAGCAAGATTTTAATAGAAACTATGGTTATTCGCGAATAGGTACATAGAAATTATACCTTGTCCGATATAATTTCTATGAAAATTTACTTTGAGAATTCGTAGTACATAACTATGTTAGACAAAACATAATTTCAATGTATCTTTTCGCGAAAATAGGCATAGTTTCTATCAAAATATTGTCTTGCGGTTTATTTTACTCTGCTGGTGATCGAACCCAATATTTCTAATTTTATAGATCGAGAAATAAGGGTATATTAGCCCACAAATTTTCACCAAATAAAAAGTAGGGGCAAAATTAAAGAGCAGTGATTTGAGGGCAAAAATTAAAAACCAACCCTTTTGAAGAGAAACACGTGCAATTTTTTTGACGAAATTGTACATTCTTATTTTTTGGGCTTTAGCGTGAAAACAATCAATGTATCCCAAGAATTTAATTTCTAATGAATAACCAAAAGACTAGTTTTGCCACAACTCATAGCTAATTATCAGGATTTAGTACAAAAATCCTAACAAATCACAGGGAGTTATGGTGGATGAGTTTGCCATAAATCCTGACAAATTGTCATTATTATAGTATAAATTATATCGTGACGTCGGAACATATTATTCATATTCTAGCGGATCATCGGAAATTTCTAATGAATAAGCTTGCCACTAGTCTTGAGGTCGTAATTTTGGAATAATTTTTTCATAAATTCTAATTGATGACCGAGAGTTTCTAATTGATGAGTTTGCCACGTACAAGTCCTCGCTATATGACACAAGATTTTTAGAATAAATTATGTTGGAACTTTGGGACAAATTGTTCATATATCCTAACGGATTATTAGAAGTTTCTAAATATCATAATTTTTATGGGCTAATTTTATCACTCTCAATTTTAGATA
Organism: Przewalskia tangutica; assembly: GCA_029844215.1. Lineage (NCBI taxonomy): Eukaryota > Viridiplantae > Streptophyta > Magnoliopsida > Solanales > Solanaceae > Przewalskia > Przewalskia tangutica. Next base: position 154,553,338 of record CM056720.1, read on the forward strand.
AGAAATATTATAGTTTATGAAATAATAGCATCACGTCAATTTAAGTATAAAAATTGCAAAACGTGAATAGTTTAGGGCAATTTTATATATTCTCTCTTTATTTTCTAAAGAAAGAATCTTTAGTCAACCCAAAATGTTTAGTAAGGAGTGAACTAACAGAAATAGGGAAATTCGCACAAATGCCCTTATTTTCGGATGGTCTTTAATTTTTATTCATTAAATTTAAAATATTTATTTTTTGTTATTTGTCTATTACCCCGAGGTTATAGGTTTGAACCCCTACTCAGGCAAAAAGTAAAAAAAAATTGCAAGGTAGATGTTTTGTAACAAAAATAGGTCTATTCAGACAAAATTAGGCCTATCTGACAGAGGTTTGCCTTGCCTTTTACCCAAAATTAGGCATTAAGGCAAACTTCTGCCGATATAGGTCTAATTTTGCCCGAATATGCCTAATTTTGCTACAAAATTGCTGTATCGCAATTTATTTTTTTAAATCTTTGCCTGAGCAGGGGCTTAAACCCGAAATCCATGTGTTTTTAAGCAAAAGGTGAGAGGCAAAAATTAAAGATCAATGCATTTGAAGGACATCCCGCACACACACAAAAAGACAAAAAAAACTTATAAGTGTCCAAATAATTTAGTCATACAAATATCCTTACAAAGCTTAACACCTCTATTATCCATCGTTTACACACACGTCTCAGACTTAGAGGATGCATTTTGGAAAAAAGCTGGCCTAAAATAGAAGGAACAAATAGGAGACAAAACACAAGATACATTGTAATATTGTATGGCCAAATGATTAGATGATTCCTAAAGATGTATGTGCCATATAAAATTCTAGATTATGTTTTGTTTATATAAAAATTATTACTCCTTCCGTTTTAAAAAGATTGTTCTAATTTGATTTGTGAATTTTAACAAAATAAAGGGATACTTTTTAAATGATCCAAAACAAGTCTTGGATTTGTATAGTTGTAAATCATCTCATAAAGTTAAATTATTTTTAAATATAAAAAAATATTAAACTTTTTAAAACAAATTAATAAGAAAAGTAGGACAATATTTTTGATACAAAGGATATTATTATTCATAAGAAGAAGAAAAAAATAAAAAAGCTGCCCAATACCAATATCATATTTTCTGCTACAATTATCCCCGCCCATGAATTAGATACTCTGCCCACTGCCACCGCAGCTTATCGACAGAGGGGCATAGTACTGGGGTTGCCGCCTTCCCTATTGGTTGTAGATCTACTCCCTTATTCTTTATAGAGGAATTCCCTAAATTTAAATAAGATTTTTCTCCACATTGTCAAAAGCCCATGGTTATATCCTTTCTAGTAAAACGCGACGTTTTCGAATTCTGATCGCTTTTATGCAAGTATATTTTGAATTTAAATTTAATGAGTTTAATATTAAATTTAATAAAAATAAAAATATTAGATGAACATTTTTGTCTGTTTAAGTTTTGATTGATAGCATTACTAACTGTGTTTGTTGTAGGTGTTTTGTCGGGTTCGTACACACAACGGAATTTGAAAATTTATGTTTCAAACCCGACTTCGGCAGAACTGTAGGATGGTTACAACAATGTAAAACATATAAGAACTGTAATGCGTCGATGAGAACACTTACGCTAGAAGCGACTTCCAAATCTTCAATCTTGGATTGTGTGTCCTGAGGGTACGCACGCAATCGTCCCTCGATTCGCAAGTCAGAGACTGTGATGTAGCTCTCTTTCAGAAAGCTAGGAAATCCGGCAGAGTTTCAGTAGAGTTTAATTTTATGAAAAGATTGTATATAAAATATGAGGCTAAACCCTATATATATAGCTGAATAAATGAGCTAGAGTTTCCCTTGTGGGCCAGGCCCAGAAAACGAGGCAGATTTGGGTCAACTCAGACCCACTAGACGTGAGGCGCCGCGGCCCTTAAATAAGTGGTGTCGCGGCGCCTTGCTCCATTTCTATTTTATTTTAATGTCTCGATCATCAACCGAACATTAATTGATTAACTCTCTGATTACATCCTTTGAATCGACAGAACAATTGCCTTAGTGTTACCCTTCAGGCCTTCACATACTGACACTAATATCATTAGAGTCTACACGGAACTCCTAGACCGCACCGGAAGACGAACTCAATATGTGAAGTCTAGTTACACGAAACCTGTGAACTAAACCTTTATGCGGGAAGATAAAATCCTTTCATTCATGACACACTCAATCAAGCTTAGGATCTGTCAAGTGTCTATCCAAATGTCTTGATTGTTATAACTCATCTATATTAGTTGACAACAGGACCATATCACAGATATGTCTATTGCATTGACCAATGACTTAGTCAGCCTAATACCATATGAGTACCTGATTGTTCACTCGAAAGTAAATTCAAGGAATGAATCCTTTCTTGGCTCACATATCACCTTTAATCTACTTCGTAATGCACCCAAAACAAGTCACGTCTCAACCTATAAGGCATTTGAGCTTAGGACATGATCAAAGTATATTACTCCGTAAACAAGATAATATTGACCTCAAGTCTAAGGACTTTTAAATGTCTAAGTAAATTACACGCCTGCGTTTAAATGTCTAAGTAAATTTAGCCTTTGCAAGCAAACACTTTGGTGTAAATACCTACAAAAGTTTATTATCTACTTTCATTTTAACACATCTATGAAAGGGTCTGTGTCCTCTTAGACTTAGAGCAAATGCTTTGGCATAAATATCTTTATCGCCGAAAAGGACTTAGCACCCCAACAATTATAATGGACGACGCGTTATAATTAGACTTGTATTTAATGTTTGGGGAACATTTTAGTTTTCGGGGATTCATTCAAGATCAACTATCAAGTCATACATTATATGACATCATATCATGCAATTTCTAAACACAATTAGATGAGAAACCACCAAACTCAATAGACATGATAAAAAATGGTTTTAATCACATACTGAGCGCCGTATACCCAGACAGTTATAGCGGTCATTTGAATTTAAACAATTACTGGGCGCCGCCTACCCAGACAATAATTGCGGACGCTATGCTAATAATTTAAATGCATCACATTCAATCACTTAACACATTTGTATATTATAAATAATATACCATTAATGATAATCATGAGTCTATTTATCTAAACTCTTAACTCTATGTCTATGTCAAACAGTCCCTAAATAATTTCTGATTTAAAATTTCGATTTTCTGAAATTCTGTAAAATTTTCAAAATTTACAGTTTAGTCCCTCAAGAATTTAAAGTTTCAATTTTGAGCCCTAAAAATTCAGAAAGTACAATTTTAACTCTCAGAAAATACTTTCAGGTTTCAGGGAACTGTTTGCAATTTCCAGATTTCAAAATTTCAATTTTCTGAAACTTTACTTAATTACAGATTGTCCGAAAGGACCAAATCTGTTTAATTAAAAGTTTTAATCTTCATGATTGTGAATATTTAAAATATTAGGATTAGAATCTGAATATTTATAATATTAGGATTAGAATATGAATATTTAAAACTTCAGTTTCTGATCCCATAATTTATTTGTATTTTTAGAAAAATTATCGCCGTGTGTATTGTCGATCTTTGGGTATGGCGCTTGTGTATGACTGAACTGGAACAAAAATTGAATTAGAGCCGCTGGCCTCGAGACAAGAGCCGCGGCGCCGCCGTTAAACCCTAGTAGGAGCCGCGGCGCTCCATCGTGGAGTCGCGGTGCCTCGACCCCAGAAATGCCAAATCCGAATTTCCGAAGCCCTAAAACTAGTTCAGGGTCAGATCTTCAGATCCATCCTTGTTCTCTTTCATTATCAAACAACACGTTCATCGACCATTATCCAATCTCTTCTCGTTCTTCGTCTCGGTGCACCATATTCGAAATCGAACCGGTTTCGCACGTCGACTCAGTAGAGTTAGATTGGAATAACTTCCTTGATTACATCATTGTTCAACAGTTTCAGAGACAAAGATTATGCTTTCTTGAGATTTTAAGATTTTAAAAACTTTTAAAAGACAAAATTTAGATCTAGACAAATCCTAACCCATATTATCATTAATATTCATTGTTATAATCACACAAATCAGTCCAGGCTCTGATACCACTGTAGGTGTTTTGTCAGATTCGTATACGCAGCGGAATTTGAACTGTAAGATGGTTACAACAATGTAAAACATATAAGAACTGTAATGCGTCGATGAGAACACTTACAGTTAGAGCAACTTTCAAATCTTCAATCTTGGATTGTGTGTCATGAGGGTGCGCACGCAACCGTCCCTCGATTCGTAAGTCAGAGACTGTGATGTAGCTCTCTTTCGGTAAGCTAGGAAATCCGGCAGAGTTTCAATAAAGTTTAATCTTATGAAAAGATTGTATATAAAATATGAGGATAAACCCTGTATATATAACTGAATAAATCAGCTAGGGTTTACCATGTGGGCCAGGCCCAGAAAACGAGGCATATTTGGGTCAACTCGGACCAACTGGACGTGAGGCGCCGCGGCCCTTAAATAAGTGGTGTCGTGGCGCCTTGCTCCATTTCTATTTTATTTTAATGTCTCGATCATCAACCGAACATTAATTAATTAACTCTCTGATTACATCCTTTGAATCGACGGAACAATTGACTTAGTGTTACCTTTCAGGCCTTCACATACTGACACTAATATCATTAGGGCCTAAACGGAACTCCTAGACCGCGCCGGAAGACGAACTCAATATGTTAAGTCTAGTTACACGAAACCTGTGAACTAAACCTTTATGCGGGAAGATAAAATCCTTTCATTCATGACACACTCAATCAAGCTTAGGATCTGTCAAGTGTCTATCCAAATGGCTTGATTGTTATAACTCATCTATATTAGTTGACAACAGGACCATATCACGTATACGCCCATTGCGTTGCCAATGACTTAGTCAACCTAATACCATATGAGTACCTGAGCGTTCACTCGAAAGTAAATTCAAGGAATGAATCCTTTCTTGGCTCACATATCACCTTTAATCTACTTCGTAATGCACCCAAAACAAGCCGCGTCTCAACCTATAAGGTATTTGAGCTTAGAACATGATCAAAGTATATTACTCCGTAAACAAGATGATATTGACCTCAAGTCTAAGGACTTTTATATCCACACATCGATGGCATTATAGACATATAACAAAACAGTACATCAGCAGGGTATACCAATACTTCTACAAGTATCCATGTGTCCATCACGAGTTGCCATAACTCGTAGCAAGTGAGACATACTACATCCCCTAAGGATATGATGCAGACCACATGTCGACGTATCACATATCATCGATATCCCAATTTCGATGATCATTAGTCGAGGTAATTTAAGAGTTACGTTATAACATTAATTCTCACATCATTAATAAACACGTAACCTCTAGGGATGCATTATAGAATATTATAAACAATCAATTAATAATTCAACAAATATAAAATGCCATAATATTAATCATCATTAATATAAATATGAATTTGTATAAATTACATTGTGTCTTAATACAGATTGTCTCTAGAACATACATATACTTTCATTTGTGGGAGATCGCAGTACCTTATAAAATTAATTTGAATGTACGCAAATTGACTCGTACACTGGCATTATAAAACAAATTTTAGAAATTCAACCTTTAAAGTTTATAGCATCAAACTCATTAGATATATTTTTAAAATTATGATATTTTATTTACTTAAATAAAATTATGATTTGATTAATTAATTTACGTCGAAATATTATATGATTCAATTGAACAGGCTGAACCTGAACATCGGGCTCCAGTCGTATTAACAAAGATCTGACTTTGATGATTTCGATCTTTAAATCTCTAAACACTTAACTCATATACCTAAAATATTATGGGCTCGAATATAATATTTGTTAGAATCTTTCATGAATTTCACATTGAAATATACATATATTTCAATTTGTAAATACTGAATTCGAATGAACCGGTTGTCAAAACAATGATCCACCGGCTCCATTGAAAATGGGGACATTTTTCACATCGAACTCTTATACTTTTAATTGTGAATTCAAATAAAATATTTGTTAAACTTCTTGTTAATCTTTGTGAGTATAAACAATCGATGTACGGGGAATAACAAACTACTATTACAAGTGTTTCGAAAGGAGAAACAACTTTGAATTACAATAACAATAAACTTCATGCCAACAAAAATTGTGACAACATTAATCTTTTGTGATGTTGATCTTCATTCTTGAATGCGTTTTGAGTCTTGTTCTTTGTTCCAACTGCATCAAACTCCTTGTGAATCTGGATAACCTGAAACCAAGAGACACTAAATCTCTACTTGTTAATTGTGTTGAGTCGAGTGTTAACACTCTGTCCTTAAGACAAGATTGCCCCGTATATATGCTTTTACGTTAGTGGGCAATTGTCTCCCAAGATAAACATCAAACGATCACTTGTGCAAAACAAACACAAGTGATCCTAGCGAAGAAAACAAACACGAAACGATTGCTGAAGAATGGAAAAGAAGGTTAATGTCATTAACCTGTTGGCTTTCCCGTCACCTGGCAACTCATATCAGAAGAAGCCCAACAACTCTCTGAATTTTTGGCGCCGCGTCGCTTCTCAGAGGGCCGCGACGCTAATGACGGGATTGAAATTGTCTAGACACTTGCTGGCAGGCGCCGCGACGCTGACTTCATTTTTTCTGCAGAATCTGAAAAATGACGGAGAACATCGGGTGATACATCCTCATCCAAAAAATCATAAGAACTAGACATGAATTTTCTATTTTAGAAAAGGAAAATTGAGATTCATCAAAGAGAACATGACGACTAATGATGATTCGTTTAGAGGAAAAATCAAAGCATTTATAACCACAGTGATTTGACGAAAAACCCAAAAATACACAAGGAGTAGAACATGCCTGAAGTTTGTTGATCGTAGTGGATGGAAACAGTGGATAACATAAGCATCTGAAGACCCTAAGATGAGAATATGACAGAGTCTTATTGTATAACACTTTAAGAGGGGATGAATATGTCAAACCTTTAGAGGAAAGAATATTTAGTAGATCGGTAGCCATTTGTAGCGCATGATGCCAAAATAATGGAGGAACAGAAGAATGAACCAATAAAGTGCGGACAAATATTATTAATGGTATGAACTTTTCGCTCAACTTTTCCATTTTGTGAAGACGTATGAGGACAAGAAAAATGAAAATTTATCCCATTTTGAGCACAAAACTCCCTAAATTCTCCATTGTCATACTCTTTGTCATTATCACATTGGATGTTTTTGATATCCCGTTCGAATTGCGTTCTTATGAAAGCTCTAAATTTTATGAAAATGGAAAAAAATTGAGATTTTTTCGCAATTGGAAACGTCCATAAATATTTAGAATAGTCATATAAGAATAAAACATAATAACGATGACCCATAGAACTGAGAACCGGAGATGTCCATAAATCACTATGAATAATATCAAATGACATTATTAGAATTCGAAGCTACAAATGGTAACTTAATATTTTTTTCCAAAGCACAAGATTGACAAGTTGGAGTACTACGCGTACCCTTACAAGAAAGAAACTTATGTCTATCTAAAGAAGATAAAATAGACGACCCCGGATGACCTAGACGAGCATGACACAAGGAAGGAGCAAGAGGTGCAAAAGTGGATGGCATAACTTGACACGAGATGTTGAGACTCGGTGTGATTGGATAAAGATCCCCCCTACTGTCACACCTCATGAGATGACTCCCCGTCTTGAAATCCTTCACAGAAAACCCAAATGGATCAAAATTAATAGAAACTCAATTATCAGTGGTGAATTTACGAACATACACCAAATTTTTAATCAATTTTGGGGCATGGAGGGTATGTTTCAGGACAAGTGGTGGATGAGGAGGGGACAAAGTTTTATGATCATAACCCTTAATTGGAATAGAATTGCCGTTACCAACAGTTATATCACGATTAGTGCTCAAATTGGAATAAGACGAGAGAGTACATTGGTCGGATGTCATGTGGGTAGTGGCGCCGGTGTCCATGTACCAATTAGGGTCTGGTTGAGTCAACCCAAGCGTGTGCATCACAGCTTCAATATCGGTCTGAGTGGGGCCCAATGCATGGTGGGCCTGATGGGAGCGTGGCCCAAGTATACTGGACTGCTGCTGCTGCCCATACGCTGGTCTGAACCCTGGAGTCTGACTTGGGAAGAAGCTGGGCCACGGCGCTTGCGCTGGCTTATACAGAGGCGCTGCGACGTTGTAAGGTTGGGTCGCGGCGCTGTAACCTGGAGCCGCGGCGCTGGGACCCACTGCCACTGTCCAAAGGGCCCCTGTGGGCTCTAGAACTACTGCTGCTGCTGACGGTTGCCCCCGTTGTTGCCGCCACGATTCTTGCCATTATCTTCCGATTTTGGCCCTTCTTACCACCCCCGTTGTTGTGATTTTGGGTCACGTTGGCTGGATTGGAAGGAGAAAAATTGGAAGCAGTCATTATGACGACATGGCTGGTCCCAATCACTACTTTCTTAGCCAATCCGGCTTCTTCCAAAGTAAGTATAGAATGGGCTTGATAAAATCCTGGCAGGGTGTTACTCTGACGAATAACCGAAGCAACATCATTGTAGGCCTCTGACAGAACTGCAACCATATGAAGAACTGGACGACTATTAGAAACAGGAGAACCCACGTTGCTGAGTTGGTCTGCCAAGTCCTTGAGACGTTTGCAATAAGAAGAAACGTTTTGAAAATTCACTATAGCCACATGTGGAAATTCCTGCTTGGAATATGTCTCGCAATCGATTCCACGCCGCCATAGCTGAGGAGTTGGGTTCCATAATCATCTGTAAAGGATCCAAGGAGATGGTGACATAAATCCACTGAAGAACCTTAGCATCAAACATGACCCATAATTCTGGATCTGCTTCTTTAGTGGGCACAACTGTCGTAGAAGTAGACGCATCATCACCCTCCTTTGAAGGAGTTGGAGGAATGATGTAGTGGAGGACATTATGTGCCAAAACTTGAATCTTAAATAATTCCGTTCATGTCCCATATTGGTCGTTTTCTAGGTCAAGAACGATATGAATGACGCTCTTGATGTTAGAAACAGTAAGGGCATGATGAAAATTGTTCTTAACAGCCAGCCTTGAACCCAAGCACACCTAGGTCATCCCTCATTTAAACACATGGGTTATCTCTTGTGGTCCCAAACCCTTATTCAGTTTTGAGGCTTATACTATGAACACTTCTTCCTTTTCCCACCGATGTGATAGATTTGTCCCACACCACATTTTCATGTCTCAAACACCTTACTTTGCGGACCAATATCTCTTTCATTTCTCAACGAAATTTGACGATCCTTGGCCCTACGGTTATCTACTCACTTAGTAGATTATGCACACGTGAAGAACCAAAGTTTCCAACATGTGTTTAAGTTATTAAAGATGGGCGGACTCAACCCCCACCAAAGACAAATTTCCAACAATTTTAACATTAAAACTAATATTCTACGAAAATTATTTAATTCGGATAAACTCAACATTTGAAGCGTTAATCCGTCCCCGAGTCCGCCTTTAGGGGACCTTTTTGACATGAACATGCACCCCCGCCGCTACTGATAATAAAGAAGGTTTGAAATTATTTTAAATCACAAGTTAAAATCTCAAATTAAAATTATGTTCTTTGCACTAATTTTGAATTTCGTTATTAGAATTCCTGACTCAGCTATGATAGTACATGAAACTATGCTCCATATATCTCTGTGGGGATATAAGAAAAACGGGACCTTTTTTGACATAAGACATAATGTCATGTAGCAAAAATTGCCTATGGCCCCTAAGATTTGAAGCACCAATATGAAAACTACATGTAATAGGACATACTTTATAGTATAATTGATAGTGAACATGATTATAATGTCTCTATCCCTGTCTCTTCTCCTTCTATAGGCCTGTGATTCATAACCCTCTTACGTAGTCTCTTTTTTCATCGTATAAATTAATGTTTTTTCTCTTATAAAATCTCCTTATCTTTTCATTCCCATTCTCTTAACTATAATACTAATCATCAATCGGATATTATTATCTTGCAATGTAAAGACAAAAAGTACTTTTACAATGTTTTTTCAAGATCATCTACTGGTGGTTTGATTTTCTGGATAAAAGATTTTAAGTCTGGATAATAATATTATCTTTATATCGCACATATCTATTTTTAATATAATAAATCAAACATCTATCAATAAACTAAATAATCTCGTAATTATCTAATTATAATATTATAATCCCGAGATTATTCGGGATAAGTTGTTCCCCAACTTAACAACTTAAGATCGTTTTATTGAGGAATAAGTTATCCTAGAAGTATAATACGTGGATAAATAATCTGAGAATTTGCTAATCACAAAATCAAGAATTATATCAAATTAATATAAATAAAATAATCTCACAATTTTATTTTGAATTTATAATTTTTTATTCCACCAATTAAATGATCATTTACTGGACAAATTTCTCTCGCTAATCTTAACATTTTTGTCTAAGGTTAAAAGTAAGATTTTTTTTTTTACCATATATCATTGTTGAGTTAAAAGATTTCTTTTGGTTTTTCATACGGTGTTCAGTATCCGAGTCCGGTTAATTTAAATTCGCACCGCATAAGTTTTTTCTGAAAAAGCGCTCCTTACCAATTTTTTTTTTTTAGCGAAACTGAAACTTCTAATTAAAGGAGAAACAATCTCATTCGATGCAGGTGAGTTAGAAGATGTAGAAGTAAAACATGTCAAACTTGTGTTCCTTAAAAACACAGATGCCTTAATTTAGCAAAACATTAATATTTGCCCCAACGATAGGAATGATCCACCCCAATAGGAAAAAAATGAAAAGGCAAAACGGCTAAATTTTGGCCACTGAAATTCTGAAAGCTTAGTTTTTATATTTCTCTGCAAGTAGATCACATGAGGAGCAATGGTTTTTTTCTTCTTTTTCCTTCCAAATACCTCGAGATCATCCACTCTTTAACTCTTCTCCGCGTCTCCTCCCCCACCAAAGAAAACAAACTAGAACAAATTAAAAATAAAAAACAACCCTAAAAGCAACTATAAAGAAATTAGGGTAGATAGCATCCCTATAAAACACCCGTAAAGGTGACTGAGTTGGTTCGGTTTCCCACATGGGAGAACTGGGATCGATCTTTCCTCGCCAACAACCTTCTCAGTATGAGCTCATCGCACGGCTTGTCTAGTGCGGTTTACATCTCTTGTGTGATTTATAGGCTATTGGACTAAGGAGTCGTGTTTACCCAAAATCATCAATAAATAGCGGTTGTGCGTTCCCTAATTCCAAAAACAAAAATGGATAGAACAAGGTTATCTCTTAATTGATTTATTCAGTAACATGTCTTGAGATTGATTAAGAAATTATATAGTAATTAAGATAATTTCGTAAAAATTAAGTTAATTACTTTATAACTGATGTATATTTTCTTTGAATATTTGTTTTGCGCAATTAGTATCTTGAACTTGCTATGTATTTATTAAAAAAAGAACTATCAATAGGTTAAATGAGCTCTCTCATCTAATAGATTAGTCTTTTGAGTTGAACTCTTTGGTGTATTTCATTAGTATCAAAAGTTTAGAACAGGTTGATCAATGTTTTGGGCCGCGACCTGAAATGATGGTTTGGACCCAAGAAGGGTGCCAACCGTGACAAACGAGATCGTTGATCTCTGACAATTTTTATGCGTCAATTATTCCTCATTGATTCAAAAGAAAAATACTAATTGTTTGGTAGGTTAAATGGACTCTCCTGCCTAATTATATTAGTCTTTTGGGTTGGACTCTCCTGTTTGGTCTAAAACATAACTTTTTTTTATAGTTTTTATTTGGTGTTTGTTACCCGCTTTAAGGCCCGACTTATTCGAATTTGCACCGGAAAATCTCAATTTGGGGGTATGACACTTCTTACATGCGACTCCATTTTCAGAAATCAAACCTGAAATTTCTAATTATGAATGATAAAAATACTTACCATTTCACCATAACCTTTAATGATAATTGCCTTAGAAGTTAAATTCATCTCCTAGTAAATAAATATCTTGGTATAGATCTGAGTTTTTTTAGGACCACTGCCTCGTGCATGCAATATGAATTACTGCTAGGTCATCATTTCTTCATTCTTGTTCTTTTCCTACGAGACTTGATCTGTATAATACCTTTACCTTAAATTACAACTACACCATCGACACCTTATATATTATTACCCTACATTCCCTATATTTGGAATCATATCCTATATATAGTCTTGTCGAGGAGACGAGGACCTCCAATAAAATTGAACCATACTGAGAACCATATAATATCTGTTAGAATACACAATCCATACCTGCATGTTCATCCTGGACAGGATCCAGGCGTGATTGTGGAGAAGAAGATGAAGAAATTGGAGAAGGAGCTGCAAATCGTTTGTGGGAACTTTTCAATTTTTATTATGAACCCTAAACAGCAATCACTTTCTATTTATACAAAAAGTAATGAGTTGTGTAAAGACTAACATACCCTTGTCAGCTAGAAAGACAAATATACTCTTACTACATAAATCTTATATCCATGTATACCAGATGTATGTCCCTGTATATTTCAACATCCCCCCGCAAGCTAGGTGCTAAACAAGTTCTTGACACCTAGCTTGGATAACAAATAAGAATGTTGATTCTGTACCAAGCTTTTCGTCAAAATATCTGATGGCTGCTCTGTAGTGCTTACGTAAATGGGAGACACCAAACCATGTCGAACTTTCTCCCTTATAAAGTGACAATCGATGTCGATGTGCTTCGTACGCTCGTGAAATACCGAATTTGCAGCAATTTGAATTCTCGACTTCATCGCGACCAGCGAGAGCATGTGCAATGTCAAGCTACATTCAACTCGGCAAATAGGCACAAATCCGGACCACTTCGGCCGCGCGGATGCCAAACTCCTATACTCTGCCTCTGCCGAGCTTCTGGAGATTGTCTGTTGCTTCTTGGCCTTCCATGAGATGAGGGAAGAGCCAAAGAACACAAAATAACCTGTAACTGATCGTCTGGTATTGGGGCAGGAGGCCCAATCAGCATCACAGTAAGCAGACAGCTTCTCTGTGCTTCCAGCAGCCATAAAAATACCCAGACCATGAGCCTTTTTAATATATCGAACGATCCTCTCTGCTGCAAATAATGTTATTTCTTTGGCTTCGTAAATCGACTCGAACCTCGCGGCAAATGCTATATGCAGTGCGGTGTTGGTAAGATACAATGATAGTCTTCCTATAAGCCTTTGATAGCTAACAACATCCGGGAAGCGATAGATAAATGCGTGAGCGGCGACTCGATCCACCTCTAAACGTCATGCATATACGTAGAAGTGAGCTTCTTGTTCACTTCCATTGGAGAATTAGCAGGTTTAGCTCCTGTTAGTCCCATAGCTGCAACTAATTCCAGGGCATATTTCCTTTGGTGCATCACTATCCCATCTCGCTTCAAGAACTCGAACCCCAAGAAGTATCTCAATTCTCCTAGGTCCTTGATTTTGAAATGTTTCTGCAATGTGTTCTTGGTTTCTTCTATTAATCCCATATCATTTCCAGTCACAAGCAGATCATCTACATAAATCAACACTACCACAATGCCTTTGTTGACCTTTTTGGTGAGCAAAGAGTAGTCTAAGTGACTCTGAATGAAGCCTGAAGACACTAAAGCAGTGGTCAATTTGATATTCCACTGCCTCAAGCTGCTTTCACCATATAATGACTTGAGCAGCCTACAAACCTTCCCTTTCTTGTGTGTAAATCCTTGTGGGAGTGTCATATACACCTCCTCATCAAGATCCCCTTGTAGAAAGGCATTAAACACATCCACCTGATATATAATCCATCCCTGTGAAGCAGCAATCGAGATAACAGACCTCACTGTCACCATCTTCACCACAGGTGCAAATGTATCTTGATAATCTATCCCTTCTTTCTGATTATATCCTTTTGCCACCAGTCGTGCCTTGTACCGCTTCACCTCTCTTGTAGCCTTGTACTTGATCTTATAGACCCATTTGCAGTCAATAGTTGTCTTGTTCTCTGGCAAGTCTACCACCTTCCATGTTCTGTTATCTTCTAAGGCCCTGATTTCTGCCTTCATGGCCTCAATCCATCTAGAATCCTTGGCTGCTTCTGCATATGATTGTGGTTCACTTTCTTCTGAAATTTTTGCTATGTAACTCTGATAGGATGCAGATAAGCCAACAAAACTGACATTGTCTGATAGTGGATATTTTACACCCCTTGTCTCTGCAACAGGTTGAACAAAATCAGTCATCCAGGAGGGTGGTTTCCTGTTTCTGCTCGACCTTCTGACCTCTGCTGGTGAATGAGGGATAACCATGTCCTGTGTCACAACTGGCTTCACAATATCAGTAGCAATATCATCTTGGACAGTATTGGGAAGCTCAACATCAATAACAACAACATTCTCAGTATCAGTAACAACATTTGGAAGCTCAGAAGCCCCACCACCTGTATCATGGATATTAGCATCTTGCCTTCTGATCCTTTCTGATTAAGTATCAATGGTTGCTCCACCAGGATCAATATCTGCAGCTTCTCCAGGATCAGAGTTATTAGACATAGAATAATTAATTTCAAAATCAGAAGATATGGATACTGGAGAATCAAGATGTGATTCCCCAATATTAGCTCCAGTTGTTCCTCCCTGAATGTGCAGAAAAGGAAATTGATCTTCATGAAATACCACATCTCTACTTACAAAGATTGTTCTGTTAGTTAAGTCAAGTAATCTATATCCTTTTTGTTTACTTGCATAACCCAACAATATAGCTTTAGTGGCCCTAACATCAAACTTATCCCTTTTAATCAGATTAGTGGCATAACAAAGACATCCAACAACTCTCATATGAGATAAAGAAGGGGCTTTTCTAAAGAGTTTCTCATAGGGAGAGATGTTGCCTAGAACAACAGAAGGGATTCTATTGATCACATACACTGCTGCTTCTACACACTCTCCCCAGAATTCTGATGGCAAGTGTCCCTGAAATTTGATGGCTCTAGCAATCTCCAAAATGTGCCTATGCCTCCTTTCCACTACTCAATTTTGTTGTGGAGTATATGGACAGGAGCGATAGCTCTGGTGTATAATCCCATACTGTCTAAATAGATCCTGACACATATTATTAAAGAACTCAGTTCCATTGTCTGTTCTAATCTTCTTCACCCCCATATCAAACTGGTTTCTTATTTCAATAAGGAAGGATTTAAGGATAGTGGACACATCAGACTTCATATGCAACAGAAAAAACCAAGTCCATCTAGTGTAATCATCCACAATAGTGAGGAAATATCTCATCCCATTATAAGTAGGTACCCTATAAGGTCCCCAAACATCAATATGCAATAATTGAAAAGCAAACAATGTCCTGCTAGTACTAGTAGGAAATGTTTTCCTGGTTTGTCTAGATATAGGACAGATCTCGCAATGCTTTATTGTAAACTTGGATTTGTCTTCAAAGCTGGTTATCTTCCTCAACATGCCCCAACCTTTTATGCCATAACTCTCCTTCTCCCTGTCTATCATTCTTTGCAATATCAACTGCCAAAGAAGCCTTCATCTGCCTGTCATGTGTGTATACCCCATCAACCATCTGACCCGAATTTCCTCTTATTCTTGTTCTCAGCATGTAAAGTCCATCAATCATTTTACCAATCTCCTTCACCCTCCCAGTGAAGAGATCCTGCAGATAAAAGAAGTCAGGGAAGAAAGATGCACTACAATTCAGTTCCTTAGTCAATTTTGAGACTGAGAGAAGATTAAACTGGAAGCTTGGCACATATAACACATTCTTAATAAGGTCACCTCCTCCTAGTCTACAACTCCCAGCCTGTGTGATTGTTGTTGTTTCTCCAGTTGGTAATTGCACACGACCTGCATTGTCTGTGAAATCATGTTCTTCAATCATACTCTTGTCATTCACCATATGGTTGGTTGCTCCTGAATCAACTATCCAATTAGGATCAATTTCCTTATTAAATACAGGTTTACCTGCCATATGTACTTGAGGCATCTGTGTATTGTTTGTGTCATTCATTTGTTGCTTGATTGCTGCAATCATCTTCTCATATTTATCAGGTGGACAAGTTCTCATCAGCTGCTGAAATTGATCACTCATCATCTGCTGGAATTGTCCATGTTGTTCCTTATTCAGGTGCCTCATTCCTCCTTTATACCTCTGGTTGTCTTGTCCATAGCCATAAGCATTACCTTCTCCTGTCATAGCAGCATTTACTTGTTTCTTCCCTTTCGAATCAGCAGCAGCTTTAGTATCAGCAGCAAGTCTGTAACACTTATCCCTCACATGGCCTTGTTTGTTGCAATAGTCACAATACATCAATTTATAACATATTTCCCTACAATGTCATTTCATTCTACAGTGATCGCAATACATGTTCTTCTTCTGTTGTCTGTTCTGGTTATTGCTGGGCCTTCCAAACAAGGCTATAGGTTCAGTCGACTCAGATGTTGCATACTCAGCTGTTACATACCTTCGATCATTGATTGCTCTCATCCCGCGCGATCATGGCATAAGCTTGTTTACACTCAGCGTAGGTGTCATTAGGAGAATATGACTCTAGCTTGATCAGAACCATCATTCACCCCATCAGAACTCCAACGATCGTTGGTTTGCTAAGTTGCTCTATATATTCTCTCGACTTGCACATTCGCAAGTCGGGTGGAATGATTGAGTCGATTTCATCCCATAAATCCTTTATCCTTGAATAATAGCTAGCATCGTGTTACACTCGATGTAGCATCGCCAACTCCTTCTTCAACCGATACACACGAGACAAGTTTATCTTATCGAATCTCTCTTCGAATCTTTCCATATCGTATACGCAATGCCTTATACAAAATACCACTGAGCAGATGCTTACTAACATTCTTCATAATCCAAGAGATTATCATCGCGTTACAGCGATCCCATTGTTGTACATATTCAACCCCATATGTGTCTCGTTTTACAGATCCGTCGATAAATCCAATCTTATTTTTCGTAAGCAAATTCAATCGCATAACTCGACTGCATAGCGTGTAGTTCTCCATCCCTACCAGTTGAATCTCCACTTGTATAGAGTTATGAGTATCTGAACTACTTAAAAACAATGGATGATTATGATCAACGATGTTCGACCTAGAAGTCAAACCTTTATTTGCAACATTCTGGCCATTCAATGAAGCATTCTCCATAATTCTCGCAATTTATATCAAATTGAAACTCGAAAATGAATCAAACCAACACAATTCAGTGTCGAATCTAAATCAGTTGTAATTGAAATTAAAAATTATGCGAAATCAACACAGTTCAGTGTTGAATCTAAACGAAACAGAACAGTAATCCAGTGAAGGAAACAAGATCTACATAACCTTGCAATGAATCGACCTTCCAAGTGGAGATAACTTCGATCCATTCTCCTAAGGCTCTGATACCATGTTAGAATACACAATCCACACCTGCATGTTCATCCTGCACAGGATCCAGGCGTGATTGTGGAGAAGAAGATGAAGAAATTGGAGAAGGAGTTGCAAATCGTTTGTGGGAACTTTTCAATTTTTATTATGAACCCTAAACATCAACCACTTTCTATTTATACAAAAAGTAATGAGTTGTGTAAAGACTAACATACCCTTGTCAGCTAGAAAGACAAATATACCCTTACTACATAAATTTTATATCCATGTATATTTCAACAATATCCTACAGTATCTCCCCTGCAGGGTGAAAGATAAAGAAACGTCCTTATCATTAATAGAATAGAATAATATCGATCTAATAGATATATATATATATATATATATATATATATATATATATATTGATCTTATATTTTGTATACTATTGATTTTAATTTAACAGACGTTGGGTGTATTTGGTATGAATCAAAATCTTTTTCACGGAAAATGTCTTTTGAAATGTATACTTTTAAAAATAAGCAAAAAAGATTATCCCATAATCATTTATATATATATATATATATATATATATATATATATATATATATATATATATATTCTATCGAGATCAGGATAGGAGCTTAGAGTTGGAAGAGGGGGGGTATGGGGGTAGGAGCGGGGTAAGATGGGTTTGAGTGTGTGAAGGAGACGATCAATGTGAAATACCTCTTATGGAACTTATTTTAAGGGTAGGGGTAAGATGAGTTTGAGGGTATGAAGGAGACAATCTGTGTGAAATGCCTCTTATGAAATTTATTTTCACTATTTTCATTAGATAAATTACTTTTTAAATTTTTAAATAACTTATTTTTCTTGAGATGTTTTTAAAAAAAGTTAACAAACCAAATATGAAATATTTTAACCCCCCCCCCCCCAATACCAATTAACAAACCCTATAACAGGTTAATTATTACTTATTACTTTATTTTCCAAGCTGTCATATCATGTTTGCTAGTAAAAATTACTTGTAGATCAACTTACCAAATGATATAAAAACCTTATACTTAATCCCTACACATAACTTAAACTAATAAGATGGAGTACTACTAAATGCATGAATAACAGAAGATAGAAAAATATCCGCAGCCGCACAGATATATATGTGTACGATACATTAATTAATATGTAGCCACTTAAACGGCTGCCTAGTGGGAAAAAAGGAAAAGATATGTGAAAGGTATGAAGGTGTGGGGGGCTGAAAGATGAAACTGTTTTTAGCCTGCACAACATTGAATGCATCATTTGGCAATACTAAGGTGGCAATGAAATTATTGCCAAGCATACCAAGTAGGCATTTGGACCTATATTTTATTGAAACTTAAATTAAAAAATGAAATTGAAGAATAAATTGAATGTGTTGGAACATAGAGGTAAATCTAGAATTTCTGAAATACGTATTAAAAAAAGGAGAAAAAAATATATTAAGTGAGAATTGATTCGTGTCTCTAGGTATATGGCAGATTGAGAAACTATAATAAGGGAATTAAAACATTTTGAACTTGAGACCCAAAGAATTTTTTGGTACGTCAAGGAGATTTTAAATTTATAATCTAGGTTAAGATAGCGGTTAACTAGACTATTTTATATTCCGGTTAGGATATATAATCGCTCAATCCCAGTGCAGAACCCTTCTATATATCTATGATAGGATTTACCACATAGGAGGATTAAGAACAATAACCTATAATGCTACACAAGTATCGGGGTACTTTCGTCCGCGATTTTAACCTATATATATTCAATTACATCATATCCAAATCTCTCCTCTCGGTTCTTGATTCGAAATCATATATATTATGATAATTAGTGATCAATTAACTATCAAACATTCATACCAATATTGAATAAATCTTAATCAAATGAAGAAGAAATCAAACTAATGCATTAATTCATAAAATAGAGTTTCAAGCGATTCAATAGGAAAGCCCTAATAAAATGTTTAGCTCCTAGCCATAGACATGCTAAGAACTAATACAAATATCAACATAAACTGAATTGAAAACTAGAAGAAAAATTACGTAGAACTAGGTCTCCAATTGTAGCCTCCAAAATTGCCCTTTGTTGTGTGATAGAATGGAATGTCGTCCCCCTCCAATAGAATAATCCCTAGGGCTTAAGTATGCTGAAATTTCGTCCAACCTGGACCATTCTGCCCTTGGCCAATTTAACTTCGGAATTGGACTTTCCGCCTCGGCGCCGCAGCCCTGCAATCTGGCGCCGCGGTGTCCAAACTCCTGTGGGTTCTCAAATGTTTTGGCGCCGCGGCGCCGCTTGGCTTCGTCCGAATCTTCAAATTTTCTTCTTTTTGCCTCGGGACTCTCCTTTTATGCCCACTTCTCGCTCCTTTTTGCCATTTTTCATTTTTAAACCGTTGTGACTCAAAAGAAAGGAAAACGAACATAACACTACACTTATTTAAACGAAAATGAGAAAAATACTAACTAAAATGACTCAAAAAACATATACAAAATACGCCTAACAAATAGCTCCAAACTTAACATTTGCTCGCCCTCGAGCAAAGATCAAAACAAAAACAAAGAACAAAAACAACAAGGACTCAAAAACTCAAATCAAGCAGCTGCACAAGGTTACTTAGAAACACATGAACGTCAGTTGGGATAATATGTAGGAACAAATATTGCATGAATTTAGCAATATAGAATTTCAAGTCAGATATCTCGCAAATTCATTTCAATCACAATCAATGGAAGCATGAATACCTAGCTATGCATATCAATTTCATATCATTTTTCCACACAGTTCTATGAGCCTGTTTACTTGCTATTCTCCACTAATCATAGACACACATACTAGAGATCTTCGGGATTTGTCAGGGTTGTAATGTAGGCTTAGGCAGGGGTAAGTAAGATTAGACATTTAGACTCAATTTACATACCATAAGCATTTTTCATTCAACTCTTTCGTCCTTCTTTTTGGTATCCTTTTCAATTCATACCTATCATTCCCCTTTTCTCTTTTTTGAGAGCAGGAAACATATTCACATCGGCACCCCAAACTTAGGCTTTTACAAAAAAAATGGGGTGTATCACTTTTTCATTCTTTTTTTGTATTTCTTTTTCACTCTTTTTCATCCCTATTTTCCAATTACTGCCTATGGCACACAATTAAATCATGGGGTGTCAAAGAAAACAACTTATTTTAGGCTCAAAGGGGTTGACTAGGGATACTGTCACGACCCGACCCCGAGGCCGCGACTAGTACCCTACTGGGGTACCCTGTCAGGTATATGTCAGAGAATAACAGCGGAACATAACACAACACATAACATCATAAAAAGGGTAATACATATCTGGCCAGCCGATAAGGCTGCCTTCAATAAACATACTTAACCAAAGTATTTATAATACAACTGGTTCTTATAGCCCAAAACACATAGTGGCATGCACTTAAAGATAACAATCGTATGACGGGGCCCCGCCATACCACGAATGTACAAAATACCTATAGCATCGTGGAAATATCCGTACTAATAAATAAGCTTCCGAGGAATGGAGCTTCGACACCTAATAGTGATCCTAAGAACGAGGATCCTCAATCGCTCCCTTACCGCAGATTTAACGCATCCCCGAGGAAGCGGGTCGAAGACACAATATGTACCAAGCACGTAAAGTCGGGAAAAATCGTAATATGATATCATAAGTCTAAAAGCAAGTCGAGTCATGAAAGACAATAAAATACCTTTTATCGTGCCTTACTAACAATGAGAGTGACAAGTATATATGTATAATCTCGCATAAAGAGGAGGCTCATGATCAAAACAGGGTACCTCGCCCGTAGTATCACAAAAAACCATCATACTCCTGGGACTATTTCACCCGCATAGGTCCTGTGGACCCGCATAAGGTACTTCCTCGATCGGTACTGCACTCACGGCACGAGACTATTTCACCCGCATAAGCCCATAAGGACTCGCGTGAGGTATTCCTCGCATCACGGGTAGCAAATCCACTCAATGTGGTATAACGATCTTGGGGACTTTCCTCGGATATACTCTTACCCAAGCGGATGGTATAACGATCTGGGTCAGACTCAAATATACTCTTACACCGAGCAGATGGTATAACGATCTTGGGGCTTTCTCGATATACTCTTATACCGGTGCAGATGGTATAACGATCTTGATCCGCCTCGATATACTCTTACACCGAGAAGGTGGTATGACGATCTTGGGCTTGCCTCGCATATACTCTTACCCCGAGAATGTGGTATAACGATCTGGGGTTTGCCTCGATATACTCTTACCCTAACTCAAACTGTCATCATATCATAGTCATAAATAAGTTAAGAAAACTTATAACTTCTTATCGTCTTGTTCATATACCCTCTCATTTTAGTTTACTTAAGGCACTTAACCATATCTTTAATAAAAGAATACAGGAGTTTAACCCAAGTACTATATACTTCAACTCTTTTGAAAATGACTCTTCTTTATACATAAAAATCTTTGGGCAATTGATACCTTAAAATCAAGTTGCCTCTCCATATACTTATCTTATTTAGAATAAATCTCTTCTCATTAACCTTTTATGAAGCTAATAAACCAACTTCCCATAAAGTTGTTATATTAACTCTACACTTTAGTAAAATCATACTTTTCCCTAACTAAGGGAATTATACATTCTTAAAATGAAACAAGTCATTATATACTTAAAACGAGTAAGAATACCAAATGTCAGACGCTCACCGTACTACATAGTTTAATCTATTCATGCTCAAGAGATAGGAAAACTTCACATACCTCTTTGGTCAATCCACTTGCAGGTCCAACTACCGCAAGTAATATTTCAACCTATAATAACCATGATATGTTCATTAACCTCTAATTTCAATGTAGAATAATCTAACTCAAAGCCACTAAATTCTACGGAAAATCAAATCAAGATTTCCTTTGTTTCTACATACTTTGCCACCTTTCTCAAGGCCGGATTTATCATCCAAATGCCTCATTCAAGGCTCAACAATCCAACAATGCAAAGGGATTACACACCCAAACTAATTACGCCCACAAGGTACAATAATTCATTTTAACAAGTTTAAGGTAGTTTTTAGGCTACAACATGCTCATTTGTTCTTTTAACCAATCCTTTCATATCCCAACCACATTTCTCACATGCAATAAATCTAAGGGCCTTATTTCCAACTAAAAGTTCTTCCTACTTAACATGCAATACCAAATACCAACTATAAAAGAAGAATGGTTACCTTAGAGCTTTTAGCCAATTTACTCCAACAATTGCTAGCCTCTACTCCAAGAATATCACCACAATAGTCTTCACAAGCTTGTAATAACCTTTCCTTCCTATCACACTTTTGATTTTCTTTAGGCTTAGAATTTCTCTTGGAAACTTAGAGAAGGGAGAGCTAAAGCTTTAGAGAGAGGAAATTGGAAGATGACCAAGTCTTCAAGACTTGGTCAATATATTGCATGCAAGAAATCAGATGTGGGGGACACTTGTCTCCTCCCAAGGTCTTTTAAAAGAAAAATCGACTTTTCTAAGTTTTTCCGTCCAAAAATCTCGCCTCGGCCATGCACAAACCTCCGCAGCTCTTCAACTTTCGCGCCGCGCCGCTGTCCTGGCGCGCGGGCTGCAACTTCAGCAACCCTCAAGATTTAGGCGCCATGCCTCGCATCCGCGCGCCTGCCGCTTTGCTCAAACGCATTTTTGCCCGATCGCGAACTTGTAACTCTCATAACTTTCTACTCCGACGTCCTATCGACGAACGGTTGGTTGCGTTGGAATCTAGACTCAACGAACTACGCCCTAGACCTTTAAAATACTTATGAACTCTCAATGAATCGGGTCATAACCCGCCTCAAAGTTGACTAAAACCCGTCCGGAATAATCCGTCAACCTATCCTTTGAAAATTTTAAGTCTTACATGCTTTCGTACGCTCTCATACGTAGGGTCAGAACTACGGGGTATAACAGATACAATTTATTGCAAGGTAGGTAATGGATGGTAAGAATGACTAACAAAGAAATGTCTGAATCATATCCTTAAGCATGTACATCTTAACTATTTCTCCTCAAATAGCAAGCACACAGACTTCATAGACATGTTTCAATCATTCCTTTCACAATTGACACACAAAGGCTAAGCACAAAATATTCCAAATAATTAGACTTACATGAATCTTTGGCATATCTAACTTAAACACACAGATTTTGGCTTCTCATTTCATTACATTATCCACTTGATTCCCTAGGCGTTTCCAGTATCTACATCATGCATGACTCATAAATAAAAAAAATTGACTCATATAAGACACAAAAATCAATAAAAAGACTCAAAAATAGACATACTAAAAATAAAATAAACCCCCCCCCAAACTTAAACGACACATTGTCCCAAATGTGTAAGACATAAAAATATAAAAGAGAAGACTTACAGACAATAGCGGTTCAAAATGGTGGTGGCGGCTGCGGATGTTGCATTGAGACAGTATCTGTGGGAAGAGATTTGATGATTTAGGGCTTTTTATTTTTCTGAAATCCCGCACCGGCGCCGCGGCCCTGCATTCCGACGCCTAAACTCCTGCAAAAATAGGCGCCGCGGCGCTACATCAATTTTGTGTATTCAGCGTTTCCCGTGCTTCATGTCCAATTCTCTCAACTGTCATCACAACAAAACCAAAAAAATACCAAAAGTGAGACTGTTCTATTTAAACTAATTGCATAATTTAAACCTTGGGTTGCCTCCCAAGTAGCGCTGTCTTTAACGTCTTTTAGTCGGACGCAGGTTTCTTATTCAATCACTGGGGTAAATTAACCCCATAACCTATCCATTTAAAGATCATTTTCCTTTTCCTCACTCTATTATTCTTTTTCGCAGGATTGGGTTCAGTAAGGTTTACCTTTTTGTCAGCTTTCATCTCATCCACTTTTGTTTCAGCAATCAACCTAACCTGTAGGTTCACCGCTGTCGCAATGATTCCCCTACCCTTGGTTTGTGCTTGATAAAATGTTTTGTCAGCTGTGCTCACTACAAAACATTTGTTGCTGGCCTGGGATTCAATGGTAGATGTGAAAAATTTGAGTACCATCTCTTCTTCTTGAACCCTGATTCTCAACTCTCCCTTCTCCACATCAATTAGGGCTCTACCCATTGCAAGGAATGGTCTCTCCAAAATTATGGGCATGTCCTCATCTTCCTCCATGTCAAGAATGAGAAAGTCCGCTGGGAAAAAGAACTTGCCCACCTTGACTAGCACATCTTCCACTATACCTCGGGGGTGTACCACAGATCGGTAAGCAAGCTGCAGATTAATTGTGGTTGGCTTGGCTTTCCTCAAATCCAATATCTTGAACATTGATAGAGACATAAGATTTATGCTAGCTCCTAAGTCGCAAAGTGCCCCGTAGCCGGTTACCTTTCCAATAGTGCAGGGCAGGGTAAAACTTCCTGGATCTTTTAATTTAGGAGGCAGTTTCTTTTGTAAGATGGCGCTGCACTCCTCTGTCAGCACTACTGTCTCATAATCCGCCAATCTTCTCTTCTTCCCAAATATCTCCTTCATGAATTTAAAATATGTGGGCATTTGTTCTAATGCCTCAATGAAGGGGATATTGATGTGGAGTTTCTTAAATACCTCAAAGAACTTGGAGAACTGTTTGTCTATGGCCTTCTTTTGGAGCCTTTGAAGATAAGGGATTTTGTCAGTGTATTCCATCAAAGGTGCTGGTGGATCTTCTCTACTGTCGGGCGGTCCTCAGTGACCCCCTCCTTTCCTACATCAACTATCTTCTCAAACTCTTTCTCATTCACCACTGCTGGTTGGGGAGCAACCTGCTCCAACTGCTTTCCACTTTTCAACAAAACTTCCTGGCACTACTCTCGGATTAACCTCTGTATTGCTTGGAAGAGTACCCTGCGGTCTGTTATTTATCATCTTCTCCAGTTGCCCCACAGGCGTTTCCAAATTCCTGAGATAGGACCTTGTTTCGGACATGAACTGATTCTGCGAATTGATGAGTGTAAGCAATGCTGCTCGCTCATCAAAGCCTCGCTGGGTAGGTGGTCTAAACTGTTGGGAAGATGTAGCCTGATTATGTGTCTGCTGGTTCTGATAACTACCTTGATATGGTGGTCTTTGGCTTGGTCATTCCTCCACGAAAAGTCAGTGATTTCTCCACCCAGATTGTATGTTGGAGGTATAAGGCGGCATTGAAAGTTCCCACCGCTTGAACTTGCTCCACGGGCACATTATTAGATCCACCGCCGCATCCGTCAAAAGAGTGTGGCCCTCGCAAATCTCACACCACCAAGATTTGGAATGCATTCACAGACATAGTGTTATGCTGCAGCTGCTTTGTCAAGAGGGCCACCTGCGCATTTAATGCCGTGATAGCATCTATCTCATGTATGCCTATAGTTTTCTTGCTACTCACTGATCTGTCATCTGCCCCTTGATGATTATTGGCAGCCATGTCTTATAGCAACTCATGTGCCTCATTAGCACTCTTCTTCATGAACGCTCCCCCCGCTGCAGCATCAATGATGGTACGAGTAGTACCACTCAACCCATTATAAAAAATATTGACCAACATTCACTTCTCTATGCCATGATGTGGGCATTTTCTCTGCAAATCCTTAAATCGCTCTCATGCATCATACATCGACTTTCCATCTACCTGATAGTAATTGTTCAACTCTCTCCTTAACTTTGCAGCCTTTGAAGGAGGGAAGAACTTTGCAAGAAACTTTTGGGCTAAATCCTGTCAGGTGGTGACGGAGTTGGCAGACAGTGAGTTCAACCAGCTCTTGGCTCTGTCCCTAAGTGAGAACGGGAAGAGCCTCGATCTAATGGCGTCGTCAGTAATGCCATTATACTTAAAGGTGGCACACATCTCCAGAAAATTGGCAATGTGAATGTGGGGGTCTTCAGACGGTAATCCCCCAAACTGTACTGTGTTTTGGACCATGCTCAGGATGACTGGCTTGATCTCAAAGTTGTTTGCCCCTATTGCTGGAAGCCTAATGACGTCACAAGACCAGAATCGCGGGTCGTAACATAGCCCCAAACTTCTC
The DNA here is from genome assembly GCA_029844215.1 of Przewalskia tangutica. NCBI lineage: Eukaryota > Viridiplantae > Streptophyta > Magnoliopsida > Solanales > Solanaceae > Przewalskia > Przewalskia tangutica. The sequence continues at coordinate 154,579,925 of CM056720.1, forward strand.
TCTGGGACTCAGATTGGCTCTACATTCTCGTGAACCTCATTGTTCGCTTCCCATTCGATTCGGTTGGTTTTCCATGGTCACCGAATCGATATCTTCTTGTTACCGTTTCGCTTTTGCAATTTTTCTCAATTTCAGGATTAAAATGAACAAGTGTATCTGCTCCTCTTCTTCTTCGCATAAACTACGTCCTGAAATAGATCAAAATCAACAAACAAATCAAGACAACAGGGTTCTAAAAATAAAAACAAAAAAATAAAAAATAAAAACCAAAGTAGAATTAAGAATAAATGGTTCGATATTAGAAGTACGCCAGTCCCCGGCAACGGCGCCAAAAACTTGTTAGCTGATTTCCAATTGCTCACGCAAGTGTACATATCGTTACAAGTAATATAGTCTTGTAAGACCGAGTTTATCGTCCATAGAGATTGATTTCTAATTACCGAACATCTATTCTAGGTTATCTATTTGGTAAACGATAATTGATTTGGATTTTTATCTTACTACTAGAATAATTGCAAGAAGTAAACTAAATTATTGAGGTTTAATCAGTTATGAAGGAATTAAGACTTCTAATATCCTCGACTATCCACTCCTTTCAATCCTTAATGCAACTAGAATGACTTCTTCTTCTACGTTAAGATAACGGTTAACTAGACTGTCTTATATTCCGGTTAGGATATATAATCGCTCAACCCCAGTGCAGAACCCTTCTATATTTCTATTAGAATTTACCACATAGGAGGATTAAGAACAATAACCAATAATGCTACACAAGTATCGGGGTACTTTCTTCTGCGATTTTAACCTATGTCTATTCAATTACAACATATCCAAATCTCTCCTCTTGGTTCTTGATTCGAAATCATATATATTATGATAATTAGTGATCAATTAACTATCAAACATTCATACCAATATTGAATAAATCTTAATCAAGTGAAGAAGAAGTCAAACTAATGCATTAATTTATGAAATAAAGTTTCAAGCGATTCAATAGGAAAGCCCTAATAAAATGTTTAGCTCCTAGCTGTTGACACCCAATTTTGACCCTCCCGTCCAGTCACTAACTATAAAATTACACTAATTTTTCAAAATAATTTTTAATAATTTTATAATAATAAAATGCGACAATAAAATATTAATGCAGGCACAAATAAGCAATTTAATAATGGCACCGCGTCTTACGTAGAATATTAAACACTTGGAGTCTCGCGCCCACATTTATTAATTTTAAGCCCTATCATAATTCTTAAATGATAATTAATAATAAATACGTAAATAAATAATTTAGCATTGACGTCGTGTCAAATAGCATAGTCACATTTATTAATACGCAAAGCAATTTCATAATTATTGTAGCACCTAAAGTCATATTAAGATAATTTAATTTTAGCTTAAATAATGATAAATAATGCACAATAAATAAGATTTTTTAAATAATAGCATCACATTTATAAAAGCATTAATCAATCTTTAAATATCATATCCGCATTTAGCATTTAAGTAATTTAATAATAATTTAAACCCCCATTTATTTCCCATCAATTAATTTTTACCTAAAACTAACTCCTAAAACTATTAGCCCAACACCCCTTAAATTCGCCCAGCCTACATCGCCCAGCCCACTATTTTATCCCTGACCCGCGGCCCAGTCCCCAGGCCACTTCTTATTTCATCCCAACATCACCCTAAACAAAAGAAAACCTAGCACCTTTAAGCCCTAAAAGAAAAACAAACGCAGCAGCCAACTCGCCACCTCGCTCCCATCGCCAGTCGGGATTCTCGCCGGAGAATCCGGCGAATCCTAAACCAAATCATTACCATAATCAGATCACAGTAAGAATCAAGCACAAATCTCGTTCAAAATCAAACAATAATAGCGCCCGAATTAAGCACCAATCCGATCGAAAAAACTGAAGGAAATCAGCACCAAGAAGGAATGGAATCAGCACCAAATCGCAAAATAAGACCGCAATAAACCTTACCAAACTAAGTACCATATTCATGGCTATATAAATCAATGGATCCTTACATGCAAAAGGGGGGATTTGGACAGAGAAAGAAAGGGAGAGAAAATGACAACAACAATCAGAAAGAGGGGTCTTCGAACAAGAACCCAGTAGCAAATATAATGGAAAGAATCGCAAGAACACCTAGAAACACTAATTTTGCATACCTTAGCCCCGATAGCACAGAAAATAGAGCAATCAGTAGCATTGAAGCCTCACCCTTCTTTACCGCATAGCACAAAACCTCCGAGTGAATCGATGACTTGATATGCTGTCTCGGTTCGCTGCACGGAGAAGGTAAAACCATTACCCTTGCAGTCCTAGATTTCATATAGACACTTATATGCGTAATGTGTGTTTCAGACTTCTCAAATATGTATTGATTATGTATCGAGTTGACGTCGACGATTGCCTATGCTCCCTGAAATTAATCGCAGAATCTATTTAGTTAATCGTCGTTGGAGATTGTGTTTTAATGCGATTAGGCCAGTGTCTAGCATTTATCGGGTGTTTGCATGGATTAGTCCAGTTATGTGGTTTATTGGATGTTAGAAGCCCAACTCACGCTTCTTGCTCAGGCTTAAAACCCGTGTAGCAAATGCTCGTTTGTCATCCTCGTTTGATTGTCTGAATTTGTTAGAAGATAAGTTGTGGTTAGGACAATCTTCAAGGTTATTCAATGTTACTCATGTTATAATGTGTTGTTGACTTTTCATGAAATAGTTAAAACTTGCTTGCATTTTCAATCTAAGTTCACTGTGTCGGAAGCTGGAATATGTTAATATTGCGTTTGTTATGCCCCCGCGCCGCAGGGTAGTCGTGTTATGATCGTTTCTCTCGTTAGTATCTCTTGTTAGTAGCTGATCTTTCCATATGATTTGCGGTGTAAGTTGTAGACGAAGTATGTAGATTTTAGGATATCATGTTCTGCATAATTATGTCTGTTATGTCTTATCTTCGGAAAGGCCCATCACTAATATGCCTATCCTGCCCTGTATTTTAGGTTGGATCATGTAGGTTGATTGTTTTATATTCCCTTGATATTAAGCACGCATGTTTTCAGCTTAAACGACCTCTATTTTGCAAATCAGGCCTCGGACCAGTCATATCCTCACATCTAGCATTTTTCCTTTGTGCAATGGTGTTACCTGCTTCAGTGCTTCTCTTGTCTAAAATGTAGCGTAAATGGAGCCTCATAAACCAGTCTCATAGCTTTGATATAGCCACACTCATCCTTACATGTACCTGTATTTGCAAACATTTAGTATAGCGTTGGCCTAATTTTGAAATGTGGAGTAATCGCATCCCCCGGGGCAGTGTCTGATATGTTGCGTGTTAAACGATTTGGTAAGAGCATGTTAGTTTATTCGTCTTCGTATCCGGAATCATGTTTTCTGAATTAGTCATCCATCTATGACTAGTTCAGCCTTGATGTAGTTACACACCTAATAATGTTGCCTCAAATGGTTATATTTAATACCATTCCAGCCTGAAGCATCTATCTGCTTGCCTTGGCTGGTCTAGGTACTGATCTGCTTGCCTTGGCTGGTCTAGGTACTGATCTGCATCCTTGATAACGTGTGATTGCTATGAGCCATTTACCTTGCTATAACAGTATGTCGAAAGACCTGACATATGTGAAATAGAGTCTTTCAAGGGATAATTAACCATACCTGTTATATGCCCCTGCCTTCCTATGTTTAGCCTGAAGCTAGATTTCTTGTGAAGTGTGCATATATGTATTAGAAATACTGCGGGTGTTTGATATAATCCTTTTAAGTTTGTGCTGCTCTACTATATCCATGTCTATGTGCTTAGGTAGGTATTAAATCCCAGTTCAGGATTGCTTAGCTAATGAGAATTAAATCACATACATGTTTAAACTGGCATGAGTATTTTTATCTGCGCGCATCATTAATACTTTGAGATATATACTAATCTTTATCTTCTCTTCTTTTTACATGAAATGCATCGAAGCAAAATGAAGAGTCTCATTGTGAGGCTCATTATGAGCCACACCGCATGGGGACCCGCATCCACATTCTTGCATTCTTCGCGTCAGAAATTCCAAGCCACCGACGAGTGCTATCGCCATTCCCTCGAGTCACTTTATTATTTTCTTTATCTTGCCCATTCATTTATTGTAAATTAATTGTCTAACATTACATTATTAGTAGAACTCTTAGAACATCAAACCTTGAGTCAATAGATTAGAAAGTAGTTAATTTGTTTCCCTTCGAGTTAAATATTTTAGATTATCCATACATAGTTTAAGCTATACTAAACCAACTAATAATCTTAACTTGCATAACTAATCATGTAGCTAGGATATTATTTCCAAGATTCCTAACCCATTTGCTATAAATTCCATATAGAAATCTTATTTTTTATACTAAGAAACCCCCTTAAGCATGTGGCATACTAATCAAGGTCCATTTAGTAGGCAAATGCATACATTTAGTCAATAAATTAATTTTTTTATAATATAAATGCATGCTTTTAAACTTTACACATATTGTTATAGCACTAGTCTTATAATTTCTTAATAAAAGACAAAAATACATTCTTTTACTAAAACACCCTCTACATTGCATCTTAGCATAAATAATTAACCCTAGGTTTGAACGGACAACCGCAAGTTAGCGGATCTTAGAGGGTGCCTAATCCCTTCCCTCTAGATTAATAAAGAACTCTTGCCCAGAATCTCACATAAGTTTTGCAGACCATAAAAATGGAGTTAACGTTGACTTTAACCTAGTTGACATCTAGGTGTCCTAATTCACCCAAACTAATTAGGTGGCAACTCCGCGAACCCTTTTAGCACTCTAGCACTTTAGCATTATTTCTAGCCCACTTTAGCACCTTTCACCTTTTAGCACTCTTTTAGCATTTTACCACCCCCTTTTAAGCACTTTAAGCACTTTTTACTCTTTTAGCATTTTATATTATTTTCTAACATTTTATTAAGCAGGATTAGCTAAAATAATGTCGCGGTCGGAAAAGGGCGTGACATTAGCCATAGACATGCTAAGAACTAATACAAATACCAACATAAACTGAATTGAAAACTAGAAGAAAAATTACGTAGAACTAGGTCTCCAATTGTAGCCTCCAAAATTGCCCTGTGTTGTGTGATAGAATGGAATGTCGTCCCCCCTCCAATAGAATAATCCTTAGGGCTTAAGTATGCTGAAATTTCATCCAACCTGGACCATTCTGCCCTTGGCCAATTTAACTTCGGAATTGGATTTTCCGCCGCGGCGCCCAAATCATGTGGGTTCTCAAATGTTCTGGCACTGAGGTTCTCATTGCTCACACACAGCCGTGCTTCCGTCGAATCTTCAATTTTTCATCTTTTTGCCTCGGGACTCTCCTTTTATGCCCACTTTTCGCTCCTTTTCGTCATTTTGCCTTTTAAATCGCTGTGACTCAAAAGAAAAGAAAACGACCCTAACACTACACTAATTTAAACGAAAATGGGAAAAATACTAACTAAAATGACTCAAAAAACATATACAAAATACGCCTAACAAATATGCCCATCATATTATAACATTTATTCCTACAAGACTATTGAGACTGGTTGTAAATTTGCCATAACATTTGTGCATGTGACTACAAAAACTTGTTATTGGTAGGTAGAGCGTCTGTTTCTGAGAGACCCTCGGCTCAGGACATGCAAAGCAGAAAAAAATAATCAAACTCGGTCAAAAATTTAAAAATTTAAAACAGTATGCTAATATTGATAGCAAACGTGAATACGCCATAATAGCGCATCCTGAAAAAGAAGGAAGTAGCAGTGACTAACGTAGATAAATGAGATAAATCAAGTACATTAAAGAAAGCATAACAGAAGAATATAACTACAGAAGATTATAAAGCAGTATTATGCCTATTCGTATGATATGTTAAGCGGGCCTGCAGTAATAACACTACCAGTTTGTAAGCGTAAGTAGGACTACACTCGACTACCTATTACCCCCATGTTAGGCATATTTTATATACACTTTTTGATTCATTTTTAGTTAGTATTTTTCTCATTTTCTTTGTGTTTAGTATAGTATTAGGGTCGTTTTTCTTTCTTTTGAGTCACACCGGTCCTAAATGGAGAAATGATAAAAAGAAGATGAAATGTGCTTAATTGAGATGTAATTGCATAAGAAAGTCCAAGAAATGAAGTCTAAGAAGCCCCGAAAAGTACAGAAGAAATCAGACGAAGTCCAGACGAGAAAATGACACATAAACCGAAAACTGGCCAAAGAACGTCACAGGCGCCGCAGCGCTAATTGTGCTGCGGAGTCTGATTTTATCGCAGTATTGTCTGCGCCGTGGCGCCATCCAGCAGGGCTGCGGCGTCGAGGCGGGATTTTTGATTTTCTGGGCCGATTTTCGAAGGGCAAAAGGGTCTGAAACACATTTTTCTCAACTATATAATCCTAAAACCCTGACCTAAAGGGAGGAAGCTTAGAGCTTGTACATATTCCACAACACAACTCTTGGAGGCTACAAGATTGGAGACCTAGTTCTAAGTATTTTCTTTTTCTTCTCTTTTATTCATTTCAGTTCATGTTTGGATTTGTATTAGTTCTTAGCATGTTTATGACTAGGAGCTAAACACTTTATTAGAGCTTTCCTATTGAATCGCTCGAAACTCTTATTCATGAATTAATGCATTAGTTTGGTTTCTTCTTCACTTGATTAAGATTTATTCAATATTGGTATGAATGTTTGATAGTTAACTGATCACTAATTATCATAATCTATATGATTTCGAATCAAGAACCGAGAGAAGAGATTTGGATATGTTGTAATTGAATAGACATAGGTTAAAATCGCGGACGAAAGTACCCCGATACTTGTGTAGCATTATAGGTTATTGTTCTTAATCCTCCCATGTGGTAAAACCTATCATAGAAATATAGTAGGTTTCTGCACTGGGGTTGAGTGATTATATATCCTAACCGGAATATAAGACATTCTAGTTAACTTGCTATCTTAACGTAGAAGAAGAAGTCATTCTTGTTGCATTAAGGATTGAAAAGAGTAGATAGTTGAGGATATTGGAAGCCCTATTTCCATCATAACTGATTTAAATCAAAGTATTATCATAATTAATTTATTTTCTGCAATTACTTAGTTTTAGTTATTAGATAAAAATACAAACAAATTAACGTTCACCAAATAGAAACTAAAGCTTAGATAATCGGTCTAACATTCCGCCCCACACAACATAGCCGGTCTAAACACCACCCTATAAAACTTGCCTTTTAGTTTTGGTGGCACATTTTTATCGCACAATACTCCAGATGTAAGCCTTCATTTCATTCATTCTGCCCCAATACGATGTGTGACATCGCCATCAATCTCTCTAGACTTAGTCAAGTCATTGGTTCGCTTCTCGAGATAAACAGATGTATTTTGTGGCCTTCAGGCCTTATTTGTAATATTTGATTTTTTTATTATTTCAGATAATTCTTTAGAAAAGGATATCCTAGCTCAGTTAAATGAGAAATGTGAGGATACGGGCGAGTTTGTAGCACTGTTTATCTTAAACGGGCATGTCTAGTTTGTGTCCGGGGAATCTCGGGAGTCTTTCGGGTGTTTGATATAAGATTGGCCTCATTTTCCATCTGCTGGTGTCCGCCTTGGTGACACTGTTGTCCACTTTTGCATGTCCGTTTCGGTAGGAGCTTGGCTCGCATAAGTAGTAGTTTAGTAATTCCTGAGTTTCCGCCTTGGAAGATGAGATTTCGCAGGGGCTGTTGCGCCTCTGTGGAGTCGGGTGCGCTTCTGTGTATAGGGGAGGTGTCAAGTGACACAGCCTTAGCGAGGTCATTTTATGTTGCAGCGGGTCTGCGCTAGCGGAGTCGATTCCGTATGGGTGGGATCACTGGTTTAGGTGTCCTATTTAATTCCCCATGTCATAATGCTTTTCCCAAATATTTCATCGACCTCGAGAAGGCATATGATAAAGTCCTTAAGGAGTAATGAGGTTCTTTGGAGATGTTTGGAGGCTAAATATGTACATACTGCGTACACTAGGGTGATCAATGATATGTATGATGGAGCCAAGACCAGGGTACGGACAATGGGAGGAGACTCGGAGAACTTTCCTGTGATGATGGGTCTGCATCAGGGATCAACTCTTAGCTCATTCTTATTTTGCCTTGGTGAGGGATGGACTGGCGCAATAAATCTAAGGGGAGGTGTCATGTTGTATGTTATTCGTAGACGATATATTCCTGATTGATGAAACTCGTAGTAGGATGAACGCTAAGCTGGAGGTTTGGAGACATAATCTAAAGTCTAAAGTGTTCAGGATGAGTAGGATCAAGACATAATACTTGGAGTGTAAGTTCAGAAACGGGAGCGACCATGAGACATGCGTGGAGGCGAGGCTTGAGACCAGGTCATTTCGAAGAAAGAAAGCTTCAAGTACCTCGGATCTAAAATCCAAGGGATATGTAAGTCTCTCTTCATCTACTTATACACCTGCACCAACCTCCTAATAAGATGAATGATGTTTGTAGTTGAACGCCCCGACATAAATCCAAACTGGTTCTCGGAAATAGACACGCCTCTTTTCACCCTCATCTCCACAACCCTTTTCCAAACTTTCATAGTGTGGCTTAGCAGTTTGATACCCATATAGTTGTTGCAACTCTGGATATCACCTTTTTCTTGTACAAATGAATCATTGTACTCCACCTCCATTCTTCGGGCATTCTAGCCGTCTTAAAAATGACGTTCAACAACTCGGTCAGTCACTCCAAGTCTGTCCTGTCTGCACTCTTTCAAAATTCAACTGGGATCTCATCAAGCACAGTCGCTAGTCCCCCGCGCATCCTGCGAACAACACCATCAACTTTCTCAATCTTAATGCTTCTACAGTACCCAAAATCTCGATACCTACCAGATTGCTTCAGATCTCCCAGCACAATGTCTCTATCTCCGTTTTCGTTTAAGAATTTATGGAAGTAAGACTGCCACCTCTGCCTAATATGCGCGTCCTCCACCAGTACTTTGTCGTCCTTGTCCTTGATGCACCTCACGTGATCGAAGTCACGGGCCCTCCTTTCACTCGCATTGACTAGTGTGTACAACTTCTTATCTCCGCCTTTTTCCTCTAATTTTATATATAGGCGTCAAGTTAGATTCTTTCTAAATAAAAAAATTCATTTTTTCTTAACGAACTAAAAAGAAAATATTAATGTTACATAAACTAAAACAAAGGGGTGTATCTAATATGAGATAAATACATCTGACGTCCATATGGATCGGCATAACTATCAAGAAGGCGCTCGGAACTCAGAATTAACCCACTCGGGGGACTACCGTGCTATATGCAAGTACTAACACACAAGAAGAAAAAGAAAGATTTTTTCATATGAATATGTACTATGACACGGGAAATCATTAATCCTTAGACCCACAAACATGTTGGCATAACGAGTGAAAGTGGATTCTTCTATTGATCAATCACCATTCACATGTCCAAATTGAACGTGATATAAGTGAAACCCTAATTTAGAAGTGAAATAGAAAAGAAAAAAAGATACTAGCAAAAGAGCAGGAGTTGGTAGATGATCAATTCATGATTGAGGGGCAAGGAACATGAGAAATTCTATGTGTGGTTGACATAGCCTTTGTCTAAACACCAACGTTTGTTATTATTCATAAAATAAAGGCATATTTTCCAATTAATGTTGACTTTGGGAAATTATTTTTATTAATTAATTTGAAGGATGAATCATGAAGCTTTTGAAGATAGGGTTCTGTCCATTTGGTCTTGTGGTAGCATACTGCTCTTCTCTTTTTTTTGTTTGTCTCTTTTAAACTCTTGTTTGTTTGGTTGTCATCAAGTCACGTGAATGTCTTCTATAGAGCCCCCTTTTGCTTTCTCTTTAAATTAACATTCTTCAATTACACTTTCTTTGATCATTTCCCCATCTCCACAACAAGAAAAATTTCTCTCCTTTCCCTCCTTTTATTTCCCCCCTTTATTCCCATGAATATTCCAACTTACAAAAAATCTCCTTCATTTCCTTTTGAACTTAATGAAGTTCATGATCTAAGTCATAATAATATTCCTCTTGTTAGCCCTAGCTATCAAGTTGCTTCATCATCTTCTTACTCATCATGTCAAACTTTCTTCAATTCAACTACTACTCATCAAGATCAAACGGGTTATAATTATCATCCTCAATTTTATCACCAACCTGAGGTACATACAAGAAAAGAGTTCTTTTTTCTTTTCCATGTTATTGGATTGCGTTGTTTAAATTAAATCACTCCGATCCGACAGAGACTGTGTGGACTTTTATTAATAATAATAGTATCTCAAAAAGGAAAAATTACAAGTAAGGAGGTCTACTCGCGACCTTACTAATCCAAGTGAAGAAGTGTCAGATCACGATTCTTTTTCTATTTTTTTTCACAATCACTTGGATCATCGCGTTTTTTAATATGCAAATTAAGTAGTCTTTTTTTATTTTGACCTTTAATTTTTCTTTTGGATCATTATAGGTTGATAATTTTGCTTCAAGAAGTGGATCAAATGATCTAGAGAAGAAAAACAAGGGCCTAAAATTGACCTTGTGGAAGAAAGGATCAGTGCAGAAAATGAAGAATTTGGATGGTGCAAGTATGGAAGTGAAAACAACTACTAATCATACAAATATTAAATTGAAATTAGAAGATAAAAAACAACAGCTAGAAACTGATTACAGCAGCAACAGCTCTTCCAACACTATCCCAATTAGGGTTTGTTCTGATTGCAACACTACTAAGACCCCTCTTTGGAGAAGTGGTCCTAAAGGACCTAAGGTACTCACTTCTTACTTTGAGTTTAACTTGTATATGATGATTGTACCAAATAATCGTTTACGATATTAGATCATATAAAAGATAATTACAGGTAATATATCATTCTTAATTAGTAAACTGAAAAATAAAATAAGTAGCATATTGTATGGCAAGTTAAAATACGTTGATAGTGTAAAAAGAAATTCACACTTTCAGCCTGTGGCGGAAATAGTAGTAGCATATGATTAACGGGTCCAACTGAACACAACATTATTGACAAAGTAAACAGATATGCATATGAAATTACAAAAGTTCAAAAGTTATACTATTAAAATTTGAACCCGGAATTTTCAAAATTGTAGTGTTTCAGTGGCAAAGAACCTAAAGGCTGGACGCAATAATATAATTTTGAATCTTAAAAATTTCTCACTTAACCAATTATACTCCCAAAGTTTTCAATTTTGGCAAGAATTCTAACTTTAAACTTAATTTGGTACAGTCACTATGTAACGCATGTGGAATTCGACAAAGGAAAGCTAGACGAGCCATGGCAGCAACAACAAATGGGACAAATTCGACGATCGAAACATCAACAACAATGAAGATAAAGGTACAACAACAGAGACAGAAGATAACAAAAGTGAATACCAATCATGTTGTACCTTTCAAGAAAAGGTGCAAATTTTTATGTAGCACTACTACTGCTCCAGCTCTTGTTCCTGCTCCTCATGTTGGATCATCATCATCTTATAATAATAACAATGCGCAACAAAAGAAGAAGCTTTGTTTCGAGGATTTTTTCGTGAATTTGAGCAACAATTTGGCGATGATCCATCGCGTTTTTCCACAGGACGAGAAGGAAGCTGCAATCTTGCTAATGGCATTGTCTAGTGGCCTTGTTCATGGTTAATTGAGTCTCAATTAGCTTTTTTTGTTTTTGTTTTGTTAATTAAAGTTAGGATCATCACTAAAATTTTAATATGTTGAGGTCAGTAAGTAGCACCTAGTAACTAGTCGTGTGAAATTGAGTTTGAGAAGAGGAATTATTAGCTAGCTAGAATAATAATATTAGTGAGAGTGAGATAAGGTGTAAGTGATTAATAATGATCGTTTGTTCATCTATGAAATTGTGATGATTTTAAAATTTAATATTGAACATTCTCCCCAAAACTGTTTAGTAGTATAGTATTATTTTTCTTATTATTTATGCAGATGTTATTCACAACCTGTTTGAGACATAATTAAGTTAAATTAAAAAAAAAGTTTCTTTAACCACAGTTAACCTTGTAAATAATGAGATAATCACGTCAAATACTCTTCTTCAAATTCTATTATATTCATACTCTTTTTCTACGAGATCTGAAAATTCTTATATCACACACATAATACGTAGATTTTGAAGAAAAGTATAGATAAAAATGAGCTTCAATAATTTCATTTTCTAATCATAATAGTCCCAACAAGAATGTGGTTCTTTTTACAATCTTGATATTAATAAATCTGTAAATCAAAATATTCATTTCGACCGACTGAACCTTCTCAAATTGTTACTTTTAATAATAAAAAATATTTATGTCAAAATAGCATATGTCAAAAAGAAACAAAAATTCTTGAACACATAAATTAAAACTATTTTTAACTTTTCCTTAAAACATAACAGAACGGTCGCGTCTATTGATTCAGTACATACATGGTTGTCTCAAACATTTTGGAGACCCTGTTCTAGTTCGTAAAAGTGGACCCTTAATTGGGTTAAGACCTGTGAATTATGACTTTACAGTAAATTCTGGTTAATACTACTTAAAAAAAATAAAAAAAAGATGCCCTAAAATATTTCGTTTTTCGGAGGCCCGCTACCGCACACGAATCCAAAAACGGCCCTGAATACGTATGTTTCTAGTGGAATGCACTGATTATTTAATTATTGCTAATTTCCCAAAGGTACAAGTACAACCAGACATCTTAGAATAAATGAAATTTGAAGAGTACTATCTAGTTGATATCTACAGTTACTTATTTGGGTTAAATTATCAGTCAGTAGAACCATCAGCTTGACAAAAATATGTGGATGTTTAGGTTGACATATGCAAAGAGTACTATTAGGGTTTGAGACCAGCTTCACAAAAGAAAACAAAAGCTTTTAACAAAAAAGATAAAATGACACTATATAATGTGCACTGATGGGTAAATACTTGCACCCATTAAATTAATGAAAATAATTTTAGAACTTAAAAAATTAAGTGATATACATAGTATCACTTAACAACAGTGGTGGAATTACCTTTGTCAAAGGAGTGTCAACTAGTTACCTCTCTTTATCGAAAAATTACATTGTATAGATATATAGATATATAAAAACAAATATGTATATATGTCTCGTGACTTCTTTAGTTCTTTATACATTGGGTATGTTGTTGTTGGCTGCTTTATATGTCTACTTTTTTATTTTTTTGAATCTCCTTCCTAACTCTGACACTGCTTAACCATAGTTAAGTTAAAGTAACGTTGTTTGCTTTTATTGTTTTGGTGTAAACTTCATGAATAGCTGTTGCAGTGTGGGTTTGATACTCCCTCAGATAATCCTCGCATTGACCAGAAGATTAATCCGTTGGTGATGATCGACATCGAATGCGCGCACATCCGCGATTTACGCGGGCGCGCTAAGAACGGTTCCATTCGCCTCAGGAAAGATAGCAAAGATTTCGCAAGATTAGCGATATGAGCGCCACCCCGAGATCTGAATTATCAAAAAAAAAAAAAAAAAAAAAAAAAAAACTTCATGAATAGCTTCTAGCATGCGATGACAGATTTAAAGCACAACCTATAGATTCACGTGCACCAGTAGATTTTGTCCAATCTTTATAATATATTAAGAAATTTATTAAATATTTAACGATGAACTCAATTATATACTAGCTTGAGATCATTATATAAAAACTTATAAACTTCAAATTCTTAATCATAATTATGACATTACACTATAAACAACAACCTTTCGTGTTCGCAAGAAGTCATTTGCCAGAGAAAGTACGTACATGTATATGAATAAAACAGAAAAAGAAAAGAGATGGAGAAAATCATCTGAGTTTATTTTTATTCTTCCATTGTCAACTCACTTTCTTCCCATGCAAGGTCCCCTACAACCCTCTGTGTTCTTTTGTTTTCTTTCCTTTCATTTGATTCTACTTTTTTTAAAAATAAATATTTAAGCCATTCCCCCAAAGTCATTTGATTATACTAGAGCCAACATGATGAGGTGATACAATTATTTTTTGGGTCAAGGAGAGAGATATTATTATAGGAAAAATTACTGTCAAATACTATTCAACTATCTAGTTTATAAAATATGTATATAATGTATAGGTAATTTATATTTTATATTAAATATATACATACTCCATCCGTTAAATTTTAGTTGTCTACTATATTCTAAGTAAATTTTTTTGTTGTCTACTTTAGCATATCAAGAGAATCAGGGGCGGAGCGAAGAAACACTACAACAAATCGATTCAAAGAGGGCGATTTTTTTAAACAAAAAAGGACGATAAAAAAACGTCATGTTAGTTAGTACCAAAAAGGGCGATATATTTTAGTCGCCCTATTTGGTGAAATTAAAAAGGGCGACTTTAAGTGTCGCCTTATTTGGTGAAATTAAAAAGGGCGACTTTAAGTATCGCCCTATTTGGTGAATAAATGGGTAAATAAACTCCCGTAAAGTTAAAGTGTTAAACTATGTTTTTGAGACAAGTTTAAAGGGGATTTTATGTATTTTCTCATTAAAAATTTGTATATTCTTAAAATATGAAAAACTTATTTTTTTTAAATGTGAAAAATCTGTTTCTATTGTATTTATTTTCTTCTTTAAGCTGATATGATTTTTTTTTAATTAGTTATTACCCATTCAATTCAATATTTTTTGGAAATAACTGAATAAGAAGTTATATATGTTGTTTGAGACTTTGAGTTAAAAAGAGAATTCATCACGTTTGAAATTTTTAATCTTGATTTCAAATTGAACAAAAATTATAATTCTTAGATCAAGAAGAGTGATTTTCTCAAGTCGCCCCCTTTTCTAAGGCCAAATAGGGCGAGTTCACTCGCCCTTTTTGGAGATACATAAAAAAGGGTGAGTGAGTCGCCCTATTTAGTTCTCACCAAAGGGGGCGACTTGAAAAAATCGTCATTCTTGATCTTACAATTGCAAAGCTAACTAAAGTCACATATGTAATTACACAATTAAAAATAAAAATTAATACTTGACAAATATGTGTCATTATAAATGATATATTAAATTAGATATTTAAGATACATATTATTTCTTGAAAATATATTAATTAATAATAATATATTTGTAAATAATATTGTAAAAATAATAGTATATTTTCAAATTAGATATATTTTAATTTAATTAATTATGAAAATTAAAAGAACATATTTGTAAGAACATCATGTGTTGTATATATTATTTAACAAACTATTAATATTAATACATATAATGTCATAACATTATTCAAATGTTTAAGTAAAAAATAATCTATCAATTGTAAGTGGAAAATGAATAATATGCAATGTAAAACAAGTGAATAATACTAAACAAAATATTAATTTATATTTTAATCTTTAAAAGTAGATTTCAAATTGAACAAAAATTATAATTCTTAGATCAAGAAGGGCGATTTTCTCCAATTGCCCCCTTTGCTAAGGCCAAATAGGTGAACTCGCCCTTTTTGGAGATACATCAAAAAGGGCGAGTTTAGTCGCCCTATTTGATCCTTACCAAAGGGGGTGACTTGAAAAAATCGCCCTTCTTGATGTATTCCTATTTTCTTTTGGGCAAGTAATTAATGAATTCTCTTTTTAACTTAAAGTCTCAAACAAGATATATAACTTCTTATTCGGTTATTCCCAAAACATATTGATAAAAAGCTAAACTTTCGTATAGTATTTTTTTTTAAATTTTTAGAATGATTAGGAGTCTAAAACCTAAAGAGAATACGGTAATAGTAACAATAATAATTAATAATGTTACACATTGTTGAATTCAAGTGTTTAGTAATTTAGTTTCAATCAAATTAAGTCATACACCACGTTTCGATTTTCCGAATTATTAATTTGATTAAGCATTAAAATATTCTTCTTCTTTTTTGACCAAATAGGGCGACATCTTAAAGTCGCCCTATTTAATTTCACCAAATAGAGCGACATCTTAAAGTCTCCCTATTTAATTTCACCAAATAGGGCGACATCTTAAAGTCACCCTATTTAATGTCACCAAATAGGGCAACTTTAAGATGTCGCCCTCTTTGAGTCCCACAAAAAATGGGATTAAATAACTTTTATTTGTTACTTAAATTAGTTATTAATAAAGGTTAAACATGTCTTCTTAGAGTAGTTAAAACGATAATTATTTAGAATATCCAATTTAGGATTCGAATCCGATCCGAAAATTTTGGATATATGAAATATTCGGATCCGAAATTATTCAAAAATTGCGGATATCCAATTTTTTGGATATCCGAAATATTCGGATCCGAATCCGATCCGAAATTATCCGAAAATTACGAATATCCGATTTTTTAGATATCCGTAATATTCGGATCCAAATCCGATTGGAAATTATCCAAAAATTTCGAATATCCGAATTTTTAGATATCCAAAATATTCAGATCCAAATCCGATTCAAAATTATCCTAAAATTACGAATATCCGAATTTTTTGGATATCCGAAAATTATGAAAATTTGATTTTTTGGATATCCGAAATATTCAGATCCGAATTCGATCCGAAATTATTCGAAAACTACGAATATCCAATTTTTTGGATATCCGAAATATTCGGATCCGAATCTGATCCGATCTGAAATTATCCGAAAATTGCGAATATCCGTTTTTTTGGATATCCGAAATATCGGATCCGAATACGATCCGAAATTATCCGAAAATTATGAATATTTGATTTTTTGAATATCCGAAATATTCGGATTCGAAATTACGATTATCCGATTTTTTGGATATCTGAAATATTCGGATCCCAATACAAGGAATTTATGATTATGAGGAGCATAAATATAACAAGTATTGATGACTGGTTTAGTGGTACAATGACACAATTCCACAGAGGAGATCGGGTTCAATTCTTGGCTGGGGGTTGTATTTGTGGTGATTAATATTGCATAACTAATGGTCTAGTGGTAGAATAGTCTAGTGTCACAGTTCAGACCAGGGTTCGAATCCCAGTTGGTGCATTTATTTTTTTCTCTTTTTTGAACCAATCCAAAAATATGGTTCAAATAGTGCGACTACAGTCGCCCTTTTTGATGAATCTCAAATAGGGCGACTACATATTTGATGGATCTCAAAAAGGGCGACTGTAGTCGCCCTATTTGGCCCTTACCAAAGATGACGACTTTAAAAAATCGTCCTTCTTGATCTAAGACAACGAGCGTAATAAGACGACATAAAGAGGGCGACTGTAGTCGCCCTCTTTGAAGCGATTTGTTGTAGTGAAGAGCCCCCCTTCCAAGTTAATTAAGACTATACAATAATATGGGTATTACGATAACATATGCACTTCATTTATTATTTCTTAAGGAGCGTACAAATAGACAAGTAAAAGTGAACGGATGGAGTACTATACATACTTATAAATGACATATATAGCCGAAATATATATGTTATATTATATGTACATATACTATACATATCTATACATAATATATACCGTCAAAGTGTATATAAGTAGTGTATACTTCGGCACAAAGTCAACAAATCTCAATGAATACAATGTAATTTATGACTACACAAACTTTTGAGATCTATGTTGGTAAATTAGTTGGCCGAAGGATACATTTATGTAAGTTTTTTATTATTATATTAATCAATATAAAATCATTACAGACATAGTGTTATTATAGAGCACTTAATTAATCAAATTTTCAAGTTGGGCCAATTAATAGTTACAAGTAGTTACCCGATTATATGTCTAGCAAAATCCGTTGCATTCTTATCTAGGTTCATATATATATCTATATATATATATACACGGATGTAGGACTTCCACAGAGAAATTTTTCTAGTATATATAGTGTGAGTTTCAGTAAAAGGGGTTCAGTAAAAAAGAATACACCAAACCATGTATATAACTTAAATCCTAAATAGAAATAACAAATCCAACATGAACACTGCATAGTATAAGTGGGTTGGACTGAAGATCAAAGTTAAATGGTCAAGGCCCAATATCGTATTGGGCTTCAAAGAAAAAGAATAAAGCTTCATAAAGTGGTCTTTAATTTTTAGCCTTTCTTATTAAAATGTTTACCTTCCATCCTTACCTTCGTGTAAACAAAAATTGTGACAAATTCCAAGGGTCTACTTACCAGAGATTCTAAAATAAAAGATGAAGTCAATAGTCATCATCAAGAACGATGGCAAAAAAAATGGAAAAATAAAGTTTGTACTCTCTAGCACATTTCATTTCGCTGAGTTCGAAATCATCTTCGTCCTCTTTTTCATATGTTATTTTCTGGGATCAGCATAAACTCAGAACCGTCTCAAACATTTTGGAGGTCCTGTTTTAATTCATAAAAGTGGTTCTTTAATTGGGCTAAGACCTGCGAATTATGGGACTTAACAGTAAATTTTGGCTAATACTACTTAATAAAAAAATGAAAAAGGGACCCTAAAATTTTTCGTTTTTCGGAGGCCCCGTGCGGTAGCACACCTCGCACGAGTCCAAAGACGGCCTACATAAATTGTAAGGGGAAGTATGTTCAACAGTGCAAGTACCTTGAGAAATTATATTAACTCTGAATTTTGAAGAAATATCTAAATTGATCACGGAAAAGTAAGGAGAAAAAGAAAATTATGACTTAAGGTATGTGTTAATTTTGTAATCAATCGACATGCAGCTATAGCTCACTGCATTATATTCAGATTCAACATGCAGAGTCTACATTCTGTATAGAAATTCAATTGGAGAGCAAGAAGGATTTTTGTGAAAGCTTTTCTATTTAAATATTTATGATATGATTACAGATGATGATACTTCTATTTATATCTTCTAAGAACTACATCACGAAACAGATAAGAAAGATCTAGAAGGAGAAGAATCTAGAAAGGAGAAGAACTGAATTAGTTAGAAAACTGAACTAACTATCTAAACTGACTAACAAACTAAGTGCACTAATCTCGTGTTTGCTTCTGTATGCTGTTGATGTGGTCCACATCTCTGGAATTGAGTTGTGGTCTATTCTTGTATGGAATGATGAAGTTGCTTCTGTTTTGTATAGTCGAACATCGAATAATTCTGAATATAAGGTGTGGACTGCTTTGATGTTTTGTGCTGAGTGTCGTTAAGCCCAACTGTGAGCATTGTGAACAAAGGCCCAATACCTTTCTTAATATTCTCAATACTCTCAACATCCCCCCTCAAACTAGGCACCGAAAACAAGTTTTTCATGCCTAGTTTGGATAGCAAATATGTATGTTGTACTTGAGTAAGGCCTTTGGTCAGAATGTCTGCTGGTTGATCAGACGTAGGAATGTAGAAATTTGAAACCGATCCTTGTTGAACCTTTTCCCGAATAAAATGACAATCAATGTCAATATGCTTAGTGCGCTCATGGAATACCGGATTAGCAGCAATTTGGATATCCGACCTGCTATCGCAATATAAAGGAACATGCAGATTTAACATGATCCCAAGCTCAGTGAATAAACCATAGACCCAAACTATTTCTGCAACCAGTGATGCCAAGCTTCTATATTCTGCCTCTGCAGAGCTTCGAGAGATAGTTGGCTGTTTCTTGGACTTCCACGAAATCAGTGAAGAGCCAAAAAACACAAAATACCTAGTGACAAACTTCCTGGTGTTAAGACACGAAGCTAATATCAGGCCTGCTGTTTGTCAAGTATAACAATGTCAAACCTCTGATAAGTGGCAGGATCTTTTAATAAGGGGTTTCAGCATAGTGTCTGAGGTAACTTCAAGTCTCTGTGTTGCAACACTTTTCCGACAGCTTGTTGGTAGTTTATTCTATTTAACTATCACAAGGCCTGACATTTCATATTCTGTAGGAGTCATCTCTCAGTTTATGGACAAACCACGTGAGAGCCATTTAATTGCAGCAAAGAGGATTCTTCGCTATGTAAAAAGCACTCTGAATTTTGGGTTATTGTATAAGCAGCATGCATCATTTTTTCTGACTGGTTTTGTAGATGCAGACTGGGCTGGTGATGTGAATGATAGGCGCTCCACAACAGGGTATTGTTTTAATACAGGTTCAGCAACAGTCTCATGGTGCAGCAAAAAGCAAACTATTGTTGCTCTTTCAAGTTGTGAAGCTGAATATGTAGCAGCTACTATGGCCACTCAAGAGTGTATTTGGCTTAAGAGGCTTATTCAAGAAATGTTCTCTGTCTTGGATTATCCAGTTCCCATTCACTGTGATAATGAAAGCGCAATCAAGCTTGCTGGAAATCCAGTGTTTCATGCTCGCACAAAACACATCGAAACACATTATCATTTCGTTCGAGAAAAGGTTTTGACTCAGGACATTCAGCTGCAGAAAATACGAACTGAAGATCAAGTTGCTGATATATTTACCAAAGCACTTGGCAAAGCAAAATTTGAAGTGTTTCGAAGTGTTCTTGGTGTTGTTGACAGTAAGTTTGCACTAAGGGGGAGTGTTGCAAATTAGTGAAACTTACTGTCATAGTTGCTGAATTAGTCTTTGCTGAATAAGTCTATTCTGTTTGAAGTTTTCCTTTTATTTAGGAAGCTGATGTTAGTTTCCTTTTATTTAGGAGTTAGTGGCTTTTATTTAGACAAATAAACTCAGAAGACACGTTTGTGTTGGTTGAGATATTTTAGTGCATTTTTTCAGTATTTATAGAAGTTGTAATCGTTGTTTGAATTATTCATTTGAGTAATAAAAGTTCAGTTTCAAAAGGTCTTCTCTGCTTTCTCTTTGGCTGCTTCTTGTCTCTGTATTTGTTTCATCATTGGCAGTATCTATATTCATATATTGGTAGCCACTTTATAAAGAAACGTGGCTGATTGAATAAGTAGGAAGTTTAAGAGGTCTTGGCTGAGGGAATGTTAGTTCAAAGAAGTAAAGTAACTTGGATGAAACTAGGTGATGATAACACTAGGTACTTTCATTCAGTTTTAAAGAAGACGAAGCTGCATGCACCAGTCTATCTATCAGTTGAAAGATGAGAACCAGACATTGCAACATGATCCTGAGGTCATAGCTTGAATCTTTGTTGGATTCTATCAACAGATGTTGGGTGAATCTGGGGGTAATTAGGCAGAAAGCTCACTCTGGATTTTTGAGGAATGGTCATATCCTAATAGTTGAGCAACAGGTGGGCTTGTTGAAACCTTATTCCAGGAAGGAGGTCAGGGATGCTTTATTTGGGATTAATGTCAATAAAAGTCCTGGCCCTTTATAATTTTTTAGATGGTGATCTAAAATACCCATAAATTGCAAGAAAAATTTTAAAAAACATTTTCTAAACAGTTATAAAAAAGGAACAGCCGGCGAAAATTTCTATTTTCGAGTTGTTTTAATTCTAGTCAACTTCTCCCATAAGAAATCTCAAATTCTGGTGACACAGATGATTTAGTTAATGAGAAATATAATAAAACAGAGTTGGCAAAAATGAAGAAAATCTCTGTGAAACTTCAAAAGAAAGGCAAAATTCAAAGAGTTGGTAGTGGTTGAACAAATACTGGAGATGATATCACAGAGGCTATTTTAGACACTTAGTGGTGGTAAAATGTTATATCAATTGAATGCTACTAGTAGAGCCTTGATACCAAAGGTGACTAATCCAGGCAGTGCTGGACAATTTAGACCCATTGCTTGTTGCATTGTGATCTACAAATGCATATCAAAGATGTTGTGTAGTAGGTTGAAACAAATGTTGCATACTTTGGTGAATGACACTCAAGCTGCTTTTGTGAGTGGAAGGTCATTGGTGCGTAATGTATTGATTTGTCATGATATACTGAGGCATTACAATAAAAATATTATCCACAGGTATATCATGAAGATTGATTTGAGGAAGGCATATGATATGGTAAAATGGAGTTTTTGGAGGAAATGCTACAAGGTTATGTGTTTCCTTCAGAATTTGTCCAGTTGATCATGTTATGTGTTACTACTACAAAGTTTTATATCAGAGTGAATGCTGAAAGTTATGGTTATTTTGAAGGGAAGAGAGGATTGAGACAAGGGGATCCTATATCCCCCTAGCTCTCTGTCCTAGTGATGGAGTACTCATCTAGGGTACTTGATAAGATGGGAAACTTGCTTGATTTCAGATTTCATTCAATGTGTAAGATTCAAAAACTGACTCATTTGACTTTTGCTGATGATCTCATGATTTTTTTGCAAAGCAAATGAGGCATCAGTCAAGAGGGTCATGGAGGCTTTACAACACTTCTTAGCAACACCAATACTGGTTGCTAATATTGACAAATCTAACTTGTTTATTGCTCGGGTGGATGAGGAGATGAGGAATAACCTAATAGTTAGATTTTCACTCTCAAGTCCTAACATTAGGTACTTGGGACTCCTATTATCACCTAGAAAGTGAAACAAAATTTAGTGTCATCAGTTATGTATGAAGATCACTGATAGAATTAGGACTGCTGCAAGAATTGGTAATAATTTCTCAAATACTTATTTTCCCCTAAGAGCTTGGTCAAACACCTTAATTTCTCAAATAAACATTTTTGGCTTCCAGAAGCTTGACCAACAGGCTACATATTTTTTAAGTCTATCTATATCTCCTAATTTCTATATGTCCTTGACTTTTGGTAGGAACTGTTTATGGTACATTGGATAATCCAAAACTTACATATAGCGGCAATGTGAAATTAAGAGCTGGTATTAACAAGATTTCGCTGCTCAGTGTTTCTGTTGGTCTCCCGGTTAGTTTTCTATTTCCTGTTCCTCTGATCCTTTAATTAGCAGTTGTAACTGAAGCATTATTGTAAACATTTTATATAACATATGGTTTTAAAATCCATTTCAGAATGTTGGCGTGCATTATGATACATGGAATGCAGGAGTTTTGGGTCCAGTCACGTTGAGCGGTCTCAATGAGGGGAAAAGGGGCTTGACAAAACAGAGATGGTTCTACAAGGTTTGTTGACAATATCTTTTGTTCATATAATATTTTTTTCCTTTCAAGAATTACTCGGATGTGAGAGTAACCATTAGAACGATATATAGAGCGTTGATACCTGGATAATCTTATAATTTGCTTGTTCTCGCAGGTTGGCCTAAAAGGCGAATCATTAAGTCTTCACTCCTTAAGTGGGAGCTCTTCTGTTGAATGGGTTCAAGGTTCACTAGTGGCTCAAAAGCAACCCCTAACTTGGTACAAGGTAAAGTTCCTATTCGCTGTGGTGTAGCCACATAAAGTGAAGTGTGATCAGTTAAACGCCCTTCATCGAAAAATTATATACCAAGTATATAAAAAAATATACTTTGTATATAAGTCAGAATTTACTTTTCATAAACAGTCAAACCTCTCTATAACAGCGTCCTTTGTTCTGGTATTTTTTTGTTGTTATACCTAATGTTGTTATAAAGAACATATTATATAACGTAACATGATCGATCAGCTCCACAAGAAACATGATTGTTATAGAGAGGTTTGACTTAGCGAAATTTCTAGCTTCGTCACTGTCTTTTTTTCATATTGTTCTAATACAGTCCTCAAAACGTTGACATGTTTTTATCAATTTTATGATCTTGAATAAAATCTTGTAGCGCGTAGTTAATGGACTAACACCGTTTCCAGGCTACATTTAACGCGCCTGGAGGAAATGAACCGCTAGCTTTAGACATGGCAAGTATGGGAAAAGGTCAAATATGGATAAATGGTGAAGGCGTAGGTCGCCATTGGCCTGGATACATAGCACAAGGTGACTGTAGCAAATGCAATTATGCTGGAACGTTCAACGAGAAGAAATGTCAGACTAATTGTGGACAACCTTCTCAAAGATAGTAAGCAATAACCATAATTCCTACAACCTTTAGCGGAGTTGTGGACTAGATCAACTTTTGGTGGAAAATTGCACATTCTACTTGTTTATAGCAAAAAATTTAAAACCATTTAGAAACCTGTTGGTAGTATTTGAAGAGTGGGGTGGTAATCCAACAGGAATTTCTTTAGTCAAAATATCGAGATAAAGAGCTCGAAAAGGTATTTGCAAATTGCATTACATTAGCAGTCAGACTGGTAGTGAGCCGAACTATTCGATCCGATCCGCAAAATTCGGCTCGAAAAAGCCCGATTTGAATTCGATTCGTTGCATCAAATATAGGGCCGAATCTTAGATTTTGATTCGGCCCAAATCGAGCCGAATATTCGGTCCGATCCGAATTGCCAAATACGAATATTTGCGAATATTCGATCCGATTTGCCGAATCGGATCGAACCTTAACTGCTGTCGAACCCGAATTGAGCTTTTAGAATCTAAGGTTCGACGAGTTCGAGCCGAATCGAACCTAAAGTTCGAATACTTTCTAGCCGAATCGAATATTTGCATTATTCGACTCAATTCGGCTCGGTAACAGCCCTAGTCACAGTTTACAAAGACCAAAAAATAACTTTATAAGGTTTTTTTCTTGCATTATATGTATATTTTTATTTTTTACTTCGTTGCACCTTTTTTTTAACTAAAGCTCATATTTTAAGTGTGTTTTGCGCTTAAAACCCCAATAGGCCTGAAGCGCTCTTTAAACTCTTTTCGCCTTTGACAACCCTGGTCCTGATTCAAAATTTTGTATTTTACTTTGCGTCAAAAATCATAAATTTATCTTTGTATTAACCTCAGGGTGTTACCATGTTTCTTATACTTTCTTGTTATTTTCTAATATGTCAGTAAGCTTGTTCAGTAAATATGGTGCCCGAATTCGAAGCTAACAGTGGAGGCTATATTTGCAGCTGAATAAATCATTTGAAGTACATAAATATTTGATTAAAGGGATATAATTTTCAGAGGATTTCCTTAATTCTCTGTAAGCTTTGGTTTAGGAAGTTAAACCAAACTCTGCTGATTGGATTGAAGAAAATTGTACAGCTTCCAAATACTATTAGCCAGTATGATTTTGAAATTTAGAATACAAATCATTTCAACATAAGTTTCATGTATATATATACCAAATCTAAAGAATGGACAAACTTCAAATCCATTGTCCTTTCACATTTCACATTTTAACTTTATTAAGCCAAATAAAAAATAATAAAATGTAATTAGGAATAAAATCATGTTAAGTATAACCAGAAACAATCAAATAAGCTAATCTTCATTGGGTTAATTTAATTATGTTAAAACTATTTAAGATTGTGATAAACAACAAGATGGTACGACAATTGAACACTAAATTTTTCACGACAATCTTAAATAGTTTTAACATAATTAAAATCTATAATTGACTTAAAATTATTCATGAAATTTAATATTTCAAACAATATTTTAATTTATTTTCCAAGAACTCAAACTATTTTCTTACCAAAGTTGGAGATTTAGATTACAGAAATTAGAAATTTAAACAAGTTTTAAATATATCTTGGATGAGGTATTTCAATTATCTTACCAATGTTGGAGACTTATATTATTACTGAAATTTAGAAATTTGAACAAGATTTTAATTTATCTTGGAGGTATGTCAATTACTTCCTTTCTAAAGTTGGAGCCATAAATTATTAATTAAATATAAAAATTCAAACAATACTAGTTTATCTTGGAGATATTTCAATCATTTTCTTACTAAAGTTGAATACTACTTGTCCAATACCTTATTACCATAATTATGGTTACAAAATTACATTTATAGATTATTTCAGTCTAGTCCTTCAAATTTTAAGGGTCAATTTTGGTCCCTCAATTTAGTTCTTGAAATATCTGACTAAGCGTTTCTAACCTTCAATTAATCGAAATTCAACAACAACAACATACTCAGTGAAGTCCCACAACGTGGGGTCTGGAGAGGGTCGTAGAGTGTACGCAGACCTTAGCTTTACCTTGGTAAGTAGAAATGTTGTTCCCGAAAGACTCTCGGCTCAAAACAAAGCATAAACACAAGCAAAACAAGAGAAACTGTCAGATCCGGACAAGAAATTTAAAGCACTATGACAATGAGAGTAACAAAAGTGAATAAGCCATGATAAAACATTCTGAAAAAGAAACAATAACTAACGCAGATAAATAAGATAAACACATTACACGAAAGAACATACACCAACAGAAATTAAAGGACAGAGACTATAAAACAATATTGCGCCTACTAGTATGATAGGCTAAACAAGACTACATTAATAACACTACAACTATCAGTAAGCGTAAGTAAGACTACACTCAAATGCCTACTACCCCTCTACCCTAATCCGTGTCCTCCACAACCCCATATCTAAGGCCATGTCCTCAGTAAGTTACACTTGCGTCATAACCCGTCTAATAACCTCTCCCCAATACTTTTTCGTCCTACCTCTACCCCTCCTAAATCCGTCCATAGCCAACCTCTCACACCTCCGTAATGGGGCATTTGTGCCTCTCTTCTAAACATACCAGAACCATATCAACCTCGCTTCCCGCATTTTATCCTCCAACGAGGCCACTCTCAATCTGTCTCGAATATCATCATTTCTAATTTTATCCCTCCTTGTATGCCCACACATCCATCTCAGCGTCCTCATCTCCGCAACTTTCATATTTTGGATGTGCGAAGTCTTGACTGACCAATACTCCACTTCATACAACATAGTCAATCTAACCACCACCCTATAGAACTCACCTTTAAATTTTGGTGACACTTTTTTATCGCATAAGACTCCAGATGCGAGCCTCAATTTCATCCACCCTGCACCAATACGATGTGTGACATCGTCATCAATCTCTCTATTCACTTGGATAATAGATCTGAGATACTTGAAGCTTCCTTTCTTTGTATTGATCTGAGTACCAAGCCTCACCTCCACGCCTGTCTCATGGTCAGTCCCGTTACTGAACTTACACTCCAAGTATTCTGTTTTGGTCCTACTCAGCCTGAACCCTTTAAACTCCAGAGTCTGTCTCCAAACCTCCATCTTAGAGTTCACTCCGCTGTGAGTCTCATCAATCAGGACGTCATCTGCGAATAACATACACCATGGCACCTCCCCTTTAATTTGTCGCGTTAGTCCATCCATCACCAAGACAACTAAGAATGGGCTAAGAGCTGATCCCTGTTGCAACCCCATCATCATTGGAAAGTGCTTCGAGTCTCCTCTTACTATATGTACACTGGTCTTGGCTCCATCATACATATCCTTGATCGCCCTAGTGTACGCCACATGTACACCTCTAACCTCCAAATATCTCCATAGAACCTCTTTAGGGACTTTGTCATATGCTTTCTCGAGGTCGATGAAAATCATATGTAAGTTTCTCTTCCTCTTCCTATACTGCTCCACCAACCTCCTAGTAAGATGAATGACTTCTGTAGTCGAGTGTTCCGACATGAATCTAAACTGGTTCTCGAAAATAGATACGTTTCATCTCACCCTTATATCCACGATCCTTTCCTAAACTTTCATAGTGTGGCTTAGCAGCTTGATACCCGTATAGTTGTTGAAACTCTGGATGTCAACTTTGTTCTTATACAAAGGAATCATTGTACTACACCTGCATTCTTCGGGCATTCTTGTCGTCTTAAAAATTACATTAAACAACTCAGTCAGCCACTCCAGACCTACCCTGTCTGCGCTCTTCCAAAATTCAATTAGGATCTCATCAGGCCCGGTCGCTTGTTAGCGATTTTACTTATGCTCACGTAAGTGTATGTATCGCTCAAGTAATATAGTCTGTAAGATCGAATATCGTCCACAGAGACTGGTTATCAAGCACCGATTATTTACGCTTTAAGTTCTATTTGGTGATCGTTAATTTGTTTGAATTTTTTATCTAATAACTAGACTAAAGTAAATTGCAGAAAATAAACTAAAGTGATGATACTAAGGGTTTAAAACAGTTATGATGAAAATAGGGCATCCAATCTTCTCAACTATCTACTCTTTCACGTGTTAATGCAATGCTAATGATTCTTCTTCTTATTAAGATAGCAGGTTAACTAGTCTGTCATCATATTCCGGTTAGGATATACGAGAACTCAACCTTGTGCAGAAACTTTCAATATTTCTATGATAGATTTTACCACACATGAGGATTAAGAACAATAACCTTAAATACTACACAAGTATCGGGGTACTTTCGTCTGCGATTTTAACCTATGTCTAGACAACTACAACATATTCAAACCATACTCTCGGATCTCGATTCGAAATCATATAAGTGATGACAATTAATGGTCAGTTAATTATCAAACAATCAAAACAATATTGAATAGATCTTAATACGAGTGAAGAAGAAATCACTAACTATGCATTAACTATATGACAGAGTTTCAAGAAGATTTGAATGAAAAAATCATAATAAAGTAATTAGCTCCTAAACATTGTCATGTCAGGAACAATATTACAATCCAACATAAACTGAAATAAAATAAGGGAAAGGAAAAGAACTTGAACAAAGTTGTCTCCAATCTTGTGTCTTGCCTCCCTTCCTCGCCTCCCCAAAATAGAATCAAGAATATCTACAAGATGCCTCCATAAGGTCAGAGTTTTAGGGATTTATATAGTTGGAAAAAATTGCATTATGGACCCTAAAAACCGTGTCAAAATCGGCTCAGAATCAGAAATTTTCCGCCTCGGCTCCGCGGCCCTGCTGGCTGGCGCTGCGGCGCCGAAAAACCTGAGAACAAATCAGAGCACGCAGTACATTCAGCGCCGCGGCGACCTCCTTTGCCCGTTTTTCGTCATTTTTCTCGTCCGGACTTTGTCAGATTTATTCTATGCTTTCCGGGACTTCTTAGGCTTTATTTCTTGGTTCTTTCTTGTGCAATTACACCTCAATTAAGCTCATTTCATCCTCAATTTGGTATTTCCTCCCTTTAGGACCGATGTGACTCAACAGAAATAAAAACATACCTAACATTATACTAAACACAAAGAAAATGAGAAAAATACTAACTAAAAATGACTCAAAAAATGTATATAAAATATGCCTAACAAATACCCCCAAACTTAACCTTTACTCGCCCTTGAGTAAAGATCAAAACAAAAACACAACAAAAACAAGGACTCTATGAAATTGATCAAGTAGTTATAGTAGTGCTGCTTCAAAATCATGGATGAAACATGAGATAATATGTTGGAACATACATAGTATGAATATTTAGAAATCTATAATTTCAAGCTAGATATTTCGCAAATTCACTTGGATCATAATCACTGGAAATACAAACACCTAACCTATGCATGTCGATTTCATTCCATCTTTCTCAAAATGTTATAGACTTGTTTACTTGTTATTCTCCACTAATCATAGACATACACATTAAAGATCATCAGGACTTTCAAGGGTTGTAATGTAGACTTAGGCAGGGGTTGATAAAGGTAGACATTTAGGCTCAAATTACGTACCATACACATTTTTCATTCAACTCATTTTTTCTTCTTTTTGACTTTCTTTTTAATCTCATACCTATTTTCCCTCTCTTCTTTTGAGAGAATGATATGTATTATAAATAACAGGCACCACCAAACTTTGGCTTTTGCATATTTTACATTGGGGTGCATCAAATGTTCACTCTCTTTTTCAACACTTCTCATTCCAAGAGAAAAATATTATTCAGGCTCAAAGGGGCCGACTAAGGATACAATTTATGTCAGGGTAGGTAATGAATGGTCAGAAGGACTGTCAACGAAATGCCTGAATCATCTCCCTAAATATGTATATCTTAACTATTTCGCCTCAAATAACAAAAAAAACAGATTTCTAGACATTTTTCAACCTTTCTTTCCATAACTGACACACATAGGCTAAGCACAATATCCCAAATAATTAGACGTCATGAA
Organism: Przewalskia tangutica; assembly: GCA_029844215.1. Classification (NCBI taxonomy): domain Eukaryota; kingdom Viridiplantae; phylum Streptophyta; class Magnoliopsida; order Solanales; family Solanaceae; genus Przewalskia; species Przewalskia tangutica. The sequence goes on from CM056720.1 coordinate 154,609,716, forward strand.
TTTTTGGCATATCTAACTTAAGCACACATATTTTTTGTTTCTAGTTCCATTACATTATTCCACTTAATCCATTAGATATCTTGAGCAACTACAACATGCTTGATCCATAAAAAAATAAAAAAATAAAAAATAAAAAAATAAAAATTATGACTCAAAAATACACAAAACAACACAAAGATAAATCAACAAGACTCAAAGACGGAATAATAAAACAAAATAAGACACCCCCCAAACATAATCGACACACTGTCCCCAATGTGAGAAGACTAAAAATAGGGACAACTTACTGACACAACACAACGGTCATAACGGAGGTCTGGGAGAAAATTCTTGAAATTGCACAGCATTTGGGCTCATTGAAAATTCGAATGAAAAAAATCCTAATAAAGTAATTAGCTCCTAAACATTGTCATGTCAAAAACTAAATTACAATCCAACATAAACTGAAATAAAATAAAGGAAAGGAAAAGAACTTGAACAAAGTTGTCTCCAATCTTGTGTCTTGCCTCCCTTCCTCGCCTCCCCAAAGTAGAATCAAGAATATCTACAAGATGCCTCCATAAGGTCAGGGTTTAGGGATTTATATAGTTGGGAAAAATTGCATTATGGACCCTAAAAACCGTGTCAAAATCGGCCCAGAATCAAAAAATTTCCACCTCACCTCCGCGGCCCTGCTGGGTAGCGCCGTGGCGTCGGAAAACCTGAGAACAAATCAGAGCACGTAGTACATTCAGCGCCGCGGCGCCTGCGACTTCCTTTGCCTGTTTTTCGATTTTTCGTGATTTTTCTCGTCCGGACTTCGTCAGATTATTCTATGCTTTCCGGGACTTCTTAGGCTTCATTTCTTGGTCATTTCTTGTGCAATTACACCTCAATTAAGCTCATTTCATCCTCATTTTGATATTTCCTCCCTTTAGGACCGCTGTGACTCAACATAAAGAAAAACATACCTAACACTATACTAAACACAAAGAAAATGAGAAAAATACTAACTAAAAATGACTCAAAAAGTGTATATAAAATATGCCTAACATCACTCATCCTCTATTCATCCAGCGAACAACACCCTTAACCTCCTCGACCTTAATACTTCTACCATATTCAAAATCCTGATATCTTCCGGATTAATCGAAATTTTACACTTTTGATTGATTTGCTTGTGAATATTCAAAAATTTACTAATTATTAGTTGTTTCACCACTTAATTACATGTTTTATATTAAGCTTGTAACGTTTACTTCATAATTAACAACAATATAGTTCTAAAAATTGTCCAAACATAACAACAATAACAACAACATACCAATGTAATCCTACAAGTGAATCTGGGAGGGTAGAACGTACGCAGACCTTACCCTTATCTTGAGAGGTAGTGAGGTTGTTTTCGGTAGACCCTCGGCTCTATCCAAACATAACATATATCCTATATAAAAGGATGAATAAGTATTTATAATGATAAATAAGCATGGACTCATTCACTCATAGAAAATGAGATCAACTCTCTGTTGCCTATTGGTACTTGTCGAGTATAAAATAAATATGCCTCTCTTCGTTCCTACGAACAGAGTTGTTTCGTTATTACCAATAGAATAGAACAATCTTGTTCGAAAATAATCAACGAGTGATCTTAATTAATTGAAGGTTAAATGTGATGAGACATACTTTATAAGGACCAACACCACAATTTATCAATACCTGAGACACTTAAAAGTAAACTATGTAAAAAGACGCTCCCATACATTCCTATATATATTTGCATGTTGTTCAAGTAGTTCATATTCACAAGACAAAAATCTTTTGTTGTCACAAATTGTCCACTATTCTTTTTGCCTTGTCCTCATTCATTTTGCCTCTAAAATGGTTACTCAAAAGCCAAAAATTGTGATTATTGGAGCAGGAATTGCTGGTCTAGCAGCAGCTAATAAGCTCTACACAAGACAAAACTCAAATAAATTATTTGATCTTTCTGTTGTTGAGGGTGGAAATAGGATTGGTGGAAGAGTTTTCACCTCAAATTTCTGTGGTGATAAAATTGAAATAGGTGCTACTTGGATTCATGGTATTGAAGGAAATCCAATTTATAAAATTGCTCAAGAAATCAACTCATTTCAGTCTGATCAGCCATGGGAATGTATGGAAGGAATATTTATGGACAAAAAAGTGACTATAACTGAAGATGGGCATGAAATAAATCCATCTTTTATTAACCCCATATCAAATTTATTCTATAATATGTTAGATTTTTGTTCAGGTGAAAAGAATCTTGAAAATGAGGTATGTAGAAATTTTCTTGAAAAATTCAATCTTGAAAATGGTGGCATTGAAAAAAATCTTAGTATTGGTTCTTTCCTTAGAAAAGGTCTTGATTTTTACTGTGGTTTAAATAAAGATCAAGAAAATGTTGAAGTGTTTGAAAATTGGAGTAGAAAATCACTTGAAGAAGGTGTTTTTTCAATGTATGAGAATATACATAGGCATTACTCAGCAGCTGGTGATTTAGGTACTTTAGATTTTAATGGAGAAAGTCAGTATTGTAATTTTCCTGGTGATGATTTACCTATAGCCAAAGGGTACTCAAAAGTGATTGAATCTTTAGCTTCTGTTTTACCAGATGGTGTGATTCAACTAGGCCGAAAAGTCGCGAAAATTGAATGGCAAACTGATGATTGTTGCTTAAATTTGGAAAGTGGTGATGGTACTAAGCCTGTGAAGTTGCATTTTAGTGATGGATCAGTTATGTATGCTGATCATGTTATTGTTACAGTCTCATTAGGGGTTTTAAAACAAGGAATTCGCGAGGACTCGGGTCTTTTTAGTCCTCCACTTCCTAAATTCAAGACTGAAGCAATTTCAAGACTTGGTTTTGGTGTTGTTAATAAGTTGTTTTTGCAACTTAGTCCAAATCATGATGAAAATGTTGGCTATGATGAGATGGATTTTCCTTTTATGCAGATGGTTTTTCATCCATCGGGCGCGATCTTGAGTCACCCTAAAATACCCTTGTGGATAAGGAAGACAACACTTATAAATCCAATTTATCCAAAGTCGAGCGTTTTAGTATCATGGTTTGCAGGTGAAGAAGCTATTGAAATGGAATCACTTGATGATGAGGAGATTATTAACGGGGTTTCGACAACAATGTCACAGTTTCTAGCAAACTCAAAGCATTGCAAGAACTCAAATTCCATCAAGTTTAGTAAGATTTTGAAGTGCAAATGGGGTACTGATCCATTATTCTTGGGATCATATAGTTATGTAGCTGTTGGATCAAGTGGAGATGATTTTGATGCTTTGGCTGAGCCATTGCCTAAGGAAAAGTCAAAGAATTTCCCTCCACTTCAAGTTTTATTTGCAGGGGAAGCAACAAGTAGAACTCAATATTCAACAACTCATGGTGCTTATCTTACTGGTATTAGAGAAGCCAATAGGCTTCTTGAGCACTTTCAATGTGTTGATGTTTGAAAACAGATTGTTGTTTTTGTTTGTCTTGTTATTGTTTTTCACATTCATTTTGGAATGTGATGTTTGTTATACTCTTCTATGTTTGAAGGGAATTTTGAGGAAGTAAATGGAATTAAAGAAGCTTTTCATTTTGTATTGCTTTTAATTTGTTGGTGATGAGGATATAATTTGGTGATTGTTGCTTTTAATCTCCTTTTTTTTTTTTGTTGACGAAGGAACCCGCAGCCGCTACTCTTTCGAAATGCGACAGAAACTCCTGATCGACGCAGAGCGCAAACCACGTCAGCCATGTAATCTCCTTAACTTTATTGACAAATGTCAATCTGGATTGGATACCGTTGGAATGTCTAAAAAGTAATACTCCCTCCGTCTTAAAATACTTGTCGCATTTTTCATTTACACGTCTTTTAAAAAAATATTTATAAGGATAGTATTTTGACTATTTTACCATCTTAACATATTTCATCATATCTCTCCTCAATAAATATTTACTTCATCAATAATGAGAACCTCTTAAATGTTGCTAATTAATATAAGAGTAAAATGAGAAAAAATTACTCCCTTCGGATTAAAAAGAGTATTCACTTAGTCACACACCCCTTAAGAAAATATTAACTCCTAAGCAAAAATAGGTAATTTGACTAAAATGACCCTAATTAAATAGGTTTTGGAATTTGATCTCCTAACATTTAATAAGGGCAAATCTGGAAAAGTAAGATTAATTATTTCTTGATTTAGTAAGTGTACACTCTTTTTGAATCAAAAAATAAAAAGCAAGTGAACATTCTTTTTTATCCGGATGGATTATTTAATTTTATCTTGATTAAATAAAACGATAAGTATTTTGAGATAAATATTTTTAGTAAGAGCGACAAGTATTTTGAGACGAAAAGAGTATTTAGAAAAATACATAAATCTCTCCAATTAGTCAATTCATAGCGTATCATTCACCCCCTTAGAACGCACGGCATGATGCCAAAGAGAATGTGTTACACGTGAAGGGGGAAAAAGAAGTTAAAATTAATTTTTTTTTAGCAATTCTTTCATTTTGAATTTCTTTTTTGTTTTAAAATTTTCCTTTTACTTATTGTTTTCTTAATTTTCCGCAAACTTTTCTATATTCTTCTCTATACATGTCTCTCCGCAAGAATATAACTTAGTCACCGGAAAATATGTCCGGTGACTGAAAAAATTAAAACTAATTTTTCATTTTTCTGATATCATATCAAATACAGCAAGGTCTCTCTAAACAGTCATCCTCTATAACAACATTTCATTGCACCAGTCAAATTTTTAAAATCAATTTTCATGTTATTTCACAGTATATTCTCTATAACAATCAATATTTCGCTATAGTAGCCGGAAGATATTAAAAAAACGACGTTAGACGTTATAGAGAGGTTGAGTGTATAAACAACGCCATGAGATCAACTTACAGGTCCATCTTTTACCAACCATTTTCACAGTTGTATGTAATTGTGTATTCATTTAATGAATACATTATTACTTGCCGGAATTGCCATGTAAGCCCAAGTAAAGGGATCCTCACTTTCTTCTATAAAGTAATTGATGGCAACACCTAATATAAACCGTCATAAGAAGTATTTTCTTGTACCTCAGTAATTTTTCAACAAGTTCTCCAATGCTTGCCATTCAGTTATCAGACTACACTAGGTGACATTAATCAGTTCTACGGATACTGTCTTCAATTATAAATCATAAAAAATCATCTGGGATACTCAAAACCGTTCATGTAGAAACAGTAGTAAAAGGCACTTCATCTTTATCCATGTGGATGGATCAAACATATACGCCTGAAGCAAGTAGCAAAAACAAGGATCCAAAACCCTGCACATGGTGCAGTGAGGAGTCAGCACAAGCAATTAGTGAAAACAAGAGATCAAATCATTATAGTGCACGTACCAAGAAAACAGATGCCACTGTCCCAGTTGCAAGCTCCTTTGCAAGACTGCGATGTTTCCTCGGAGAAGTAGCTTCATAGCTGTCACACATTCATAGGTTTGTTACAAGATAAAAAGATAACAGGACTTGTAGACACTAAAGATCAGTCATGCTGCAGGCTGGTACTCCTTAACTTCTTTAAAATTATACTCTTTTACAGAACTAGCCTTAAAGGGACTTAGTATTCCCTCGAGTTGTGGTTGAAGAAAAAAAATACACAACTTTTATAGGTGTTTTGGCCATGACTTTCTATATTGCTTTGAATTGCATGTGACGAGGGTCTACCGGAAACAACCTGGGAAGGTAGAGGTAAGGTCTGCGTACACTCTACCCTCCCAAGATGTTGTTGTAACTTTTATAGGTGTAAGTGAAGCGTAGAAGTCCGTACTTAAATTGTATTCTCATCCAAAAGAGTTCTTAATTGATTCTGCCACCAAGATACCTAATTGAAGTGGAGTTGCTATCACAGACTGATTTTTTCAAATTGTTTTAATTCAATTTGAGTGCAAAGTGTGTGCAAATGTATGAAACACATATGCCGCTACTTTTGGAGGTGAGATCAAGTGGAAGCCAAACTCTCCTAAAGATGGCATTTGAATTCTTATCTAAGTGGATATGCCTATGCAAATTTGCTGCATTCATGGAAGTATTTGGGTTCAGACAAACTTACTCATTGTATTGAGTAAGTTCTCCAGCTGAGACATCAAAGGTCATTTACGTTATTAATTAAGTTCTTATTTGATCAAAGAGGCAAAAAAGTTGGAGATTATCCTAGAATCTGATTTGTTTCGCATAAGCAATTGAATTAATCAGGCTGATTTCACATAGAGACGGTTGACTTTGTGGTACTTCAAACCTTGTCTTTGGTAGGTCTATACCTCGACAAATCATGAAGTAGGGGACATTTTTAAGCATAAATTCATACAAAATTTGAATTAAATTCATGTTGGGTTGAACAATTAATTTGGACTGCACAATTAAATAACAATATTTTATTAAATTCAAGTTCAAGGTTCATTTCATCTGAAGGCCCAAGCTCATGCCACGTGTTAAGTGACATGACATTTCAGTCAAATTTAAGACGATGATGTCACGTGTTCAAATGTTGTGGTAATTTCCAGTCAAAATAATGACCAATCAAAAGCCGCTAAGTGTTCAAAATGCCATGTCTTGGCCAATCACAAGCAACCTTATCACATAGATTTGTGATAAGTTTGATGACTTATATGAACCAATCAAAATTAGGTAAGAGAGTTTATTTACGCTGGGACTGCCATCGACTACATTATTCTTCGAAGTAGTGTTTAACGAAGTTCTGCCGGGAGATCAACCCGAAACGACGAAGTGCTGCCCTACATTCCTAGCGATGGAAATAATCTCTCCTAAACTTCTCAGTGATTTGAGGGCCTTCAATAGCGTATTTCTCGAATTGTAAGATGATTTGAACCTCCTACAAATGTATTTCGATCGCTAGGAACATCAGACAACACTTCATCGTTTCGGGTTGATCTCTGGGAAGAACTTCGTTGACCACTCATTTGGAGAAGTCCAATGTTGTTTAAGCCCCTAAAGCGAGGCGCGAAACATGTTAAGCGTTTCGCCTCGCTTTATGTGCACTTTAGTGTCATCATCAAGGCTCTGAGACATACTTTTTCTTTGCTAATGAGCCTCTCTTGAAGAGGTGACACAAGATACATAATATTTCACTTTATCGTAATGTTCTTCTCAATTTCTTTTTGTTCATATATTCGTTATTCATGCATAATATTATTAGGCTTAGACTAAACACACACACACACACACACACACACACATATATATATATATATATATATATATATATATATATATATATATATATATTTGTATTTTTGCACCATTGCACCTTTTTTCATTAAAGACCACACTTTATTTGTGTTTTGCGCTTAAAACCCCAATTGACCCAAGAGCTTTTTTGGACTTTTCGCTTTTGATAACACTGCGAAGAACTATGTAGTCGATGTTGATGCCTTCTCCAATGCATGTTGACCCCCTTAAAAAGTTATGTAACCCCCATATTTATAGTTATAGGGAGTAGGCAGTCCAAGTGTAAATGAACTCTCTTGTCTAATTTTGATTGGTTCATGTAAGTCATCAAGCCTACCACAAATTTTACGTGATAAGGTTGCTTGTGATTACTGTTTTAAAAAAATAAGGTTGCTTGTGATTGGCTAAGGGCATGCCATTTTGAACAGTTGGCGGCTTTGATTGGTCATTATTCTAACTAAAAATTGCCACATCATTTACACACACATGGCATCATCTTATTGGTCTTGAATTAGACTGGGATGTCATGTCATTTGACACGCGGCATAAGCTTGGGCCTTAAGATGAAATGGACCTTGGACTTGAATTTAATAAAATGGACTTAATTAATATTGCAGTCCAAATTAATTGTTCAACCCAACTTGAATTTAATTCAAAATTTCTATAAATTTAACCCAATAAAATTTTGTGTCCAGAGTAAACCAAGTTATTTTATAAGAATTTTGATGAAGTATTATAATTTAAGAATTTCGGATAATTTCCATGGTTCATGAATTATATATCTCAGTAAAGAATTCCGGAGAATTACATCTCCGTAAAGTTGGATATCCATGTTCCATCAGAGACTATGTACTCTTTAAGAAGTAAGTTGCCAGAACAGAAATTTTCTGAACGAGATGTTTCTCAAATACTAAAACTGCCCGAGAGTCTCTTAACCTTGTTGTTTGCTCCAAGGTAATAGAAAAAAGATGTATCTTACCGCTTTTTCCAACATGTCATATCTAAGAGTTGAAACTCTAGCTTTTTCCAACAGGTCATATCTAAGAGTTGAAACCCTAATTTGTATCGACTTATGAAGAACGATCACTTACAAGGTAGAGACAGTAGTGTCAAAGCCGAAGAACTTTGAAATCACGTGGAGGAAGACATACAATTAAGACTACTTTAGCTACAAGCTGTAAGCTGTAATTACGACTCAAGCTTTTCATCTTAAAGCTTTACAAGTGAGCTCAAATTTTTCTTTGGAATAAGTTCCATGATTTCTCTAAAAGGAGAAAAGGAAAATAAATCCACCAGCTTGCTTAATCTATCCATACTTCCTCCCCACCTCAAGGAAAGGGAAAGTGACTTTTGTAAAGAGGAAATAAAGTTGACCAAAACCTAATGGCCAAATTCTTCAAGTTTAACCCCAACAACCAAAAGATGCTAATCTAATGTTTTGAGAAAAGAACAATACAAAAATTTCTCATATCGACTTCGAAGTGCCATGCTAATAAATAACAAACAGATTGAAAGATGGGTTTATAGGTTATGATAAGCCCTGGATATACATATTTATCTAATGTAAGTACATTCTACAATTGTGCAAACATTAGCACTTACACTTTGCATTAGTACCATGGGGTGCCCAAGGTGAATCTGCTTGCAACTTACTTAGCATTCCTTTTCAATTACAAAGTTTCTAAGAGATTTTCACGTCATGTGAAAAGAGGAATGAAGAGATTGATTTGAATTCCTCATGTTACAAGTCAAGTTCATAGAGTTAAGTGAGTGAGCCATAAATAAATAACATGAATTTTGAAATCTCGCATAAACTGAACACCATATGAACCCGAAGTTATAACTCTCAACATTGCTAACAGCTATAAGCATGGACACAAATGATCCAAACAAAGAATGAAAGAGAAATGATAAATAATCTTATACAAACAACAACAACAATAACATACCCAGTGTAATCCCACAAGTGGGTATAATCTGTACAAAATAATTAAATACAACACTAACTATAAAATAGTTATAACTCTCTTTACGGACACTCTTCTGAGTCAAACGCGCGCTACCAAACCTATAAAGATTTAGCAATTCCCAAGGAGAAAACATAATAAGATATCTAAAATATTTAGAGATCCAGCATCGGATACCTTTCTTTTGAGCCGAGGGTCTATCGAAAATAACTTTTCTATCCCACAAAGATAGGGGTAAGGTCTGCATACATCCTACCCTCCCCAGACCCCACTTGTGGGATTACACTGGATATGTCGTTGTTGTAATTTCGTCAAAAAAGGATAGCAAAAATAGGACAAACAAAAGAGCCACAGGGCTACGGTGTAGTGGTAAAAACTCAATGTGAGATTTGTGGGTTAAGCGTACGTTAGGGGTCTGAACCCAACCGCAGAAAAAAACGGGTATATAAGTGGAGAGGGTAAAGGGAGGACCCATTATTTCAAACCATTGCCACTCGCACTCGGGATTTTCTGATTATTAAAAAAAGGGTCAGATTGAGTTCACAAAATAGCGGAAGTATTTTACCAATAATATTATTTCATAGATCATTTTATTTGGTTGGATAAAAGTTTAATAAAAGAAGATGGAACATAGAATGGAGATAGTTGTGATTTGCATAAAACGAATAATGTTTACGTGCCAGGGGTATGGAGTAGGAATGATCTGTATTCCCCTAATATTTCTTATCCTATTTGGTGTAAAATATTTCCGAACTTCCATCCTTTACAAGCAACTAGAACCATGCTTAAACCCCAAGCTATTCTAACACGAATCCTAAACCAAAATGACGGCAAAAAAAGTCAAATGGACCGAAGTAATGGCCAAAAAACTGTAACCAATGTATCTATAAAAAAGGGCAGCCCGGTGCAATAAACTCCCGCTATGCGCGGGGTCCGGGGAAGGATCGAACCACAAGAGTCTATTGTACGCAGCCTTACTTTGCATTTTTGCAAGAGGTTGTTTCCACGGAACTCATGACCATCATGATCACATGACAACAACTTTATAGGTGACTTGGCTAATGGCCCCGTCTAACGGTTGTTTCGTCTATAGTAACGTATAGCACATATATTACATGTGTTGTACAACCCATTTTACATGTATTTTTCAAACTATCGAGTTTTTTTAATTTTGTTTATAATATCTTTTTTTTAATGTTGATTAGTTAATCAGGTTGTCTTGAGCCGACGGCCTCCCGGAAACAGTCGTTCTACCTACTAAGGTGGAGGTAAAGTCTGTGTACACTCTACCCTCCCCAGACCTACGGTGTGGGATTTCACTCGGTATGTTGTTGTTGTATTAGTTAATAGGTAATTGTTATTTAGCTTATCAGTTAAGTTAATAGTTAGTTAGTAGTTCTAAACAATTAATTGTGAACTTGCCAAACATCCCAAATTAACGCATAATTCTGCTTCAAAGATGTCGGGCTAGGACTTTTTAGGGGATTGTATAGGGCATGGAATATATGCACTATATGTTACTGCAGACGAAACGGCAGTTAGACGGGGTCGTTAAACAAAGTGACCTATAGCGCATGAAATTCATGCGCTTTAGGTAGATTGGAAACCATTTTTTGCTATTATTTCGATCCATTTGGATTCTTCTTTTTTCCATCACCCAGGTTCCGAACTCTTCTACACAAACAACCACCAAATAATAATTTCTTCAACAAAAACAACAATAAATACCCAATATAATCTCACAAGTGGGGTCTGGATAGGGTGATGTAAGAAGACCTTACCTTACTTACCCTACCTTCAACAAAAGTAACATATTCCTAATAAACATTGCACATCATATTAGATAGCCAAATTAACAATTTCATGTTATTTAATTTCCTTACTCACAAAATCCAACCATTCGCTTTCAAAAAAATCAACTGCATTTCAACGAAGCACCCTTTCCTCACACATGTTGATACTAATCAAATATCAATCAACGACCACACAAACACTCTCCTTCAGTTATTACAAGCAAATTCACAACCACAAATGTACTTGCAACATAAACAAATATTAATCAACTACCTCTTAATCTCATATGCTTCACAATCATTGTCTTTTATTTCGATCCATGGGTCTATTGAAAACAAACCTCTTTACACCCACAAAGGTAGATGTAAGGTCTACGTACATCCTAACATCCCCAGATTAGTTGGATCTACCGTAACAAATCCGTTATATCTCTGTATTCGAGCTATTTTTACTCAACATTGGCTAAACAATTGCAAAAAATATAGATCGAGGACTTACATGAAGAAGGAAGCAGTTACAACAAGTCCAATTGCAAGCATAAACACAGCTAGGGTTGGGTACCACGCATCGGGTACTGGACTGGAAATTGGTTTTGCAGATTGAGCCTAAATAACACAACAAAATCAAAATCAAAATCAAAATCTTCGATAAATTCACTGAAACTAATTGAAAAATTAAAATTGTATACCATTTTTTTAAAGAAATTTGAGAGCAAATCAGATGATCTTCCCTATGGACTCAAACTGTTGGAAACTATGCCACGGCTGTGAATCTAGTCTTATAAGTAGTCGGGTAGGAGTTGAGGTTTATATTTAAAATGTAGTCAATCGTTTTAAAATATTTAATTAGTAGCCATTTTAGAAAAACTTCACACACAAAATTGTTGTTCTTCCATCTCTTTCTTTTTCTTATTTGTTATATAATAAGATTGGAACATATGTTTGAAACTTCATAAATTGGTCGTTTAAACTTCAGGTTCGTATGTCAAAAGCTTGGCCAAGCCAAATCATGCTCAGATATCGTAAATTTAACATTGGTAGTTCAAACCTGACATAAGATGTCGTAAATTTAGCGTGATGCCCAAACTTCAGATTCGTATGTTAAAAGTTGAATAGGTGTAGTTATTTTTGAAGATTTTATGAGTTTTTTTTAATGAAAATATAATCAATTATTTTTTGGTACTTGGTGTTTGATTGGAGAAGCAAGAAGTAAATTTTAAAAGAAACATCTACTATGTACAAAGAAACGAACTCACAATTTATAAACTTAGTGTTTAAATACAACAACCAATGCAAAAAAATTAAGTCAGTGAGAAATAAATGAGTATATCTACTCCCTATGAGCCAATTTATGTGGCGTTTTTTAATGTTCGAGAATCAAACTTCTAAACTTTGAAGACTTTGGAGTTTGGACATAGAAATTTAATTTTTTTAAAATAAAATTTATATATTTAAAAATTACTTAAAAGTTATTATAAATCATAATAATTAACAATTTATATTTAAAAAGCATCTAAAGAAATTTCGATCAGAAAAACTTGGTTGACTCTAAAAATTCTAACAGTGTCACATAAATTGAAACGGATGAATTAATATCTACTTTATTCTAGCATTCTCCTTGTCGGTTCGACATTAGATCTTATATTTGTGTAAAATATCTACTTAACATGTATAAATAATTTAAAAAGAATACAATAACTTTCTTTTTTATAGAATCTAAAACTCGTAAACTCAAAATTCTAGCTACGATTTTATAAACACGTGACCACAGAGGAGAATTTTGAGAGGAGCCATTACTGAGAGTGTTTGTGAGAGCTCTGAGGAAGAAAGAAAAGAGGAGAGTGGGCCAAATCCTGCACTCGGGTTTTCAGGTCCAATTTGTGCTGGTCTTTAATTTTGACCCTCAAGACAAATTACTTCGAGACATAAATTTATATTTTTGTATTATAATATTTTATAAATTATATCCCGCTAGATATAAGTTCGATTTTAGAGGGAAAAAATTAAAGATCAACGCATTTGAAAGACAATTTGTGCAATTTCTTCAGATATTAGTGCGATGGTCAGTTTTCACTAGTGCTGACAATTTTTTCATCACTAGTGATGACAAAATTAACCCATAAAAATTAGACCCGCCCAATAATTAGATTAACTTACTCATTTATTAACTCAACTAATCGTAGCCCAATTTATTTCAATTCATACACAAAATTGGACTTAGGTCAATTTGGAAATGATATGCAACTAGAATTATCCATAAAAACTTTGTCAAAATACATTTCAAAAAAGTATTTTTTTTTTATATATTATATATAGCCACTAAAAAAATAAAAACTTTATTAGGTACTTCCAAGAATTATCAAAGAACAAACGATAAAATTAAAGCGTAGTAAAAATTGGACGGGTTATGTTATAACCCGCTTTTTATCTCATTTTAGTTTAATTCATTTCAAACGAAATAACTTTTGTGTGGATCAATTAAGTTAGTGACCCCGTCCATTTATTAACTCATTTTATTTTAACTCACCCAAATTCAACTAAAAATAAAAAAAATAAAAAATACAGTCCATTATATATTAATACTCTAATACCGTCGATTATATATTAATACAGTCCCGTTCATTACAATACAGTACATTCCAATATAAAAATATACAGTCCAGTACGACGTACCAAACGAGCCCTAACCCGTCAACTATTGACATTTCATTTCTTTTGTGCAATAATGTAAACACTTCATAATACAGCAGCTCTTCGTTATTTTCACCATCCGTTTAAGATATTATTTGACTGCTAGACAATTATATTTAAAATAGATGCATTATTAAATTCAAAACTGTTAAATTTATATCACATATTATCTTTTAAAAAAAATTAATCAATCTATGTTTACTATTGTATTGTAGAGAAGATTTGTATTATAAGTTAAAAGATCATCTTAAAATGAGATTTCAACCTAGATTTTAAAATAACAAAATAAGAAACGAAGAAACTTATCTATATGAATAATAAAACTGCAAATTTTAAAGTTTTGTAGTAGCATTCTCTTGAGTCTTCCTTGTCTAGCTTTATTTGTGTTTATTCTTTGTGTTGAGCCGATACACTCTACCGTGTCCACACTTAAGGCTGTTAGTGATTCAGATACTCTCAGTAATTATTCGAGAATTGAATCGGTAAATCCGGATCGATATTCGGACCAAAACCTTAACGGTCCGGATACGAGTACCAAAAAATTATCCAGACCGATAAGGACCCGGACCGGTAGCCCGATAAAATACTCGGTAACACTCCACCCCAGCCAGACCCCCGCCAGACGCCCCAGCCAGACCCCCTCCCCAGCAGGTCCTAATTATATTTAATTGCAATATTCCATAATGTTTGACTATTTTACATGTTTTAAATATATGTGAGGTAGACTTTATGTTTTAATTTGAAGCATTAACATTTTTAGTTGTAAATTAGTGAAACTTTAAATGGTCATAACTTTGCGCTCGGATGCCCATTTCACCTAAAAAAAAATTTGATTTTGCGTATTTTTTCGAGACAAGGCCGGATAAGCGGTTTGATTCATTCGATTTCTCCAAAAACGTCCATCTTGCCAATCAATTTCACTTTTCCTCAAATCGTTACGTTTTTTTCCTTTTCAAATCTAAATATCTCGCGATATACAATAGATTTCAACGTACAAATTTTGTGGTAATGTGTTCAAGAATATTAATTTCAGTATTGAAAATTACGATAAAATTTCGGTCCGGTTTCAGACCCAGACCGGACCGATAACACCCCTGACCACACATCACGCTGTGAGATTATAGTGGTTATGTTGTAGTATTATTGTCTTGAGTTTTGCAGTTGTGTCCGTGCGTCTTGTCTGGCCCAAATAAGAAGCCCAAATTATAGGTAGGGCTAAGTATCCATAGTTTGTAAGAAGAAAGATTTTTTTCCTAACAGAAGTCTAAGCCATGGATTGTCCCAATGCAGCTTTCAGCACCACAATAAGCAGTGCCATTGTTTCGAGAAAGTGTACAAATATCAGACTTTTCACTGTTAAATGCTCTTCGAATTCGAACCTCTGCTCAGATGGTAAATCAGAATGAAGCTGCATTTTAATGTTGTAATTTCTGCCTATGTTTTTTGTTCAAGTTTCTGTTTTCTTTTTTCTTTTTAGGGTTTGTATGGTTGATGAGTTATTGTTTTACCAAAAATACCCTTATTAGTTGGACCATTTCATTCATGTCTGTCCCAATTTATTTTATAGTTTTCGCTTTTCGATAGTCAAACTTCTTAATTTTGACGGTGTGTCGAAAACTACTATGAAAATTGTATTGACTTATTTTAAGTGTTCACTGTTTTGTAGTGTTTGGCTAAAACAAAGTGCTTTTAAGCACTTGTGTTTATGCTGAAATAACAAAAATATGTCAAAAACTATAAGCTAGAATTTCTAACTTATGGTTTATAAGTCAAAAGTCATAATAATAGTAGTTTAAAATATTTTTAAAATATATGAAATAATTATGGTCAAAGAACAACTCGTTTGACTTTCGAAAAGCGAATAATATCAAACAAATTGGGACAGAGGGAGTAGTAGTTAACATAAAACAACCTAATGTCTCATAAAGTCAACATTTTTGGTCCAAAAATTACCATTAGTTAAGTTTTTAAGGGCATATTCTCGTCCAGACAATCAGATTCTGCATCCATATGACTTCCTGCAGCAAAAGTAACCCTGAAATAGTTAATCCTTTTAATATGGTTAGGTAGTTTTTATTGATATATTAGTACCAAGGAGGTAATAGCAAAAGTACAAAAGCTGAGGAGCAATCTCTGTCTGCTACATAAAAATGAAAATTTTGTATGCATTGTACTTTATAATCAAATGTTAAGAAGTAACGGTCCACTTTTGCTGAAATATCTGATGACATGAAAGTGAAACTGTGCAAATTATCTTCCCTTGAATGGAGGAAGAAGCAGGGAAAATAAGAAACATTTACAGCGAGCTGCTTATGCTATTCCAAGCTAGAAAGGATACAAGATGAGAAAAGAGAGAATAAAGAGAAATAAGGTGATAGAGTTGCTGAAGAAAAGCTCCTTTGTGAGTAGTAGGACCTTTGGGGGATTAAAGATTGTACTGCTCAGAATAAATTTTAATGTATCCAAATTTGCATAGCTGGAGTGGAAGGAATTTTGTAGCTAACTGTGTCGATCGTCTACTTTTCGGAACTCCTTACAGGCTTAGAAGGAGCAGAAAGCATTGTAAACTTCTGTAATGTACAGTACCTCCTTTCTATTGCTTATACAATAATATACCTTTGGTCAAACCAAAAAAAGAAATGAGGCTGAAGAAAAGCTAGCAAAAATTGCAATGAGCGATGAGAATAATTTGCATTTGTTTATGTATTTTTATCTTTGTAAGAATTTAAGATATAGCCTTGTACTGTTTTGTTGACTCTTATTTTATAGCCATTGTTTGAATTCAAATGTCTACCTCTGATTAGCACACATTTGAATACATTTATTTAACTACTATCATAGAAGCACACTATACAAACAGCCAAGAAATTTACCTTTTGCGGGAAACTTTTCAAGTTCTGAAATTTGGTGAAATGTTGAATTTCTCCAACTTTTGAACCACTTCTAATGTTCCACACGCTCCAAAGTTAAGTGCGCAAGCATTTTCTTGAATGGCTGGAGTTTTTGGAAGAAAACTGCCTGCCTGGTTGGATAAAATGGTCGAGGGGTTGTGGTTCCATTTTTTTCCAGGAAGGAGCTGGACCGATAATTTGAGGAAGGCACTCTAACCGGGTGGATTCTTCGTTTCGTTGGACCAGAAAAAAAAATGCTGAAGGCCCTTGACGGCCGGTCCGTTAATAGAAATACCAATGGTGCCCCAAGCCAGGTGTGTCTTCACTATTGATATTTTTCTCTTTCTTCGTTTATGGAGATTGGTCCAGAAAATGGGCGATTTTGGGAAAAATATCGTCTTTTGTAGTTTGCGCTTTGGTTACAAGCTCATGTTCCAAACCTCGTCAACTAAGCATTGGAAATTGTTGGTATTATGTCGGCTTATACAGAGAAAGCTGGGTTACTTCATTTATCAGTTTCACGGGGCTTTAGTTTGTTTGCATTTCATTAAATTATCTAATTTAGTCACACAAAAGGGTGAAATGAGATTTTGTTGTAATTTTCTGGGTTTTGGCGTCTGCTTCTTTTTAGTTTCTCCATAAGTTGAGACATATTTAGTCCCGTCTCCATTTTGGTATGGTACGAGTCTGTGTATCTTTCTATTTTTCAGCTCAGTGATGTTAACTTTTCTTTATATTGTTGTCAATTCATTTTATGAGCTCAAGGACCTTTTATTCTCCTTAATTTAGATTTATTTGAAATTAATAGCGAATATTATAACTATGGATGATTCAGTATTTTCTTGGATGAACTGCAGGAGCTGCAGGTTTGGTTGAAAGACCTTGGAAGGTAGCAGATGCTAGACTTGTTCTGGAGGATGGCTCAATTTGGAAGGCAAAATCATTTGGTGCTCGTGGAACCCAAGTTGGAGAAGTGGTTTTTAATACCTCTTTAACTGGGTATAACACAATTTCTTTTGCTTGCTAGTTTTATGACTACATATCTTCTTAAAGGATAAGTTTAGTACTAAATTTTCTTAGTTTTCAGTCTTATCAAATCTAGGTGTTGTCAGAGCATTCATAATGTACTAGTACATAACTACTATAGGCTTGTTTCATAATCATTCCTCACACATTTTATTTAATTTTGAAATTTGGTCGTATAAACTTACATTTTATGGTGATTTATGCCCAATGATTTCAATAAAGGTATTGTTACCTCAAAATTTTCATAGAATTGTTACATAAAATTTAGCTTTCATTCAAGCAATTCCCTAGCGCTCCCTCTTCCTCGGGAAAAAGACCAAGCATGTATTGTTTTCTACTTTAGCGGATGTTTTATCCCGTGGAAATAGGATTACTCTTGGTTCTTTGCTAAATGATTTCATTACATCTTGTCCTTGAGTTAAATTTTGCATGTTTCACAGCATTAAATCTTGACATTATATTCTTGTCTTTTGTTTTATCATTCCGGTCTGTAGTAGCCTGACTTACCTCTACATTTTTGCTAACTTGTGTATTAGTATTGGTTTCCGTGTGTGTTAGCGTTAACCTTTGATTAATATTTTTTTACTCTAGTGGCTTTGGTGAATGATGGTAGACTAGGGTCATGTTCTCTGTCGGGGACGGGGGTGAGGGTTAGGGGGGTAAGTGGGGTAAGGAAGATGCTAAGCTGAGAATAGGGTCTTTGAACATTGAGACTTTAACGGGGAAGTCCATAGAGCTAGTTAAGATTCTTAAGAATAAGATGATTAATATAGCCCGTGTCCAGGAGACCAAATGTGTAGGACCTAAGGCTAAGGATGTGGACGAGTTTCAGTTATGATTCTCGGGTAGGTCGAGATATATGAATAGGGTAGACATTTTAGTAGATATCGAGCTAAGGGATCAAATGGTAGAGGTTAGGAGGGTCAGTGTCCTGATGATAATTAAGTTGGTAGTTGGAGGGTCCACTATGAACATTATTAGTGCTTACGCGCTGCAGGCGGGCTTGGACGAGAAGGAGAAGAGGTGCTTTTGGAAGGAATTGGACGGGGTGGTGGGAGGTATACCACCCATTAAGAAGTTATTTGTAGGAGGGGATTTCAATGGACATATCGGGCCACTTCCGGGGGCTATGATGACGTGCATGGAGGTTTTGGTCTCGAGGATAGGAACGGGGGATGCGTCTCACTTTTGGAGTTCGCTAAAGCTTTTGAGATGATAATAGCCAATTCGAGGTTCCTGAAGAAGAAGCACTTGGTGACTTTTTGTAGTTTGGTGGCTAAGACTCAGATAGACTTTTTGCTCCTTAGGAAGGTCGATAACAGTTTTTGTCAAGACTGCAAGATTATTCTGAGTGAGTGTATTACAACCCGACATAAACTTTTGGTGATAGAGTTGGAGATCAAGATGAAGAAGAAGAGAAGGGTTGTGGATGACAAGTTAAGAATCAAATGGGAAAGTTTGACCATGGCTAGTGCACAAGAGATGAGGGAGAAGTTGATGGCCAGGGAGCTCGGGGGAGTAGTGGGGATGTGATTGGTATGTAGGATAGGACGACCAGTTGCATTCGTGAGGTAGCTAAAGAAGTATTAGGGGTCTTGCGGGGTAGCCGTGGTGGGCATTGAGCGCCTTTAGTAGAAATTGAGGTGTTAAACAGTTAGATTTCTAAAAGAGCTCTATCATGTATGAAATATGAAATATTCATATAAAAGTGTGATAGAGAGCGACGTCTGAGAAATATGGTGTATGACCTTATTCGAAATCAACATCTACATCAGCTTCTATTTCTTTGTTGATCCGACTCCTATCCCTTTGGAGAAATTCTTTCAAATGATATATTGGCTGAACTTGGAGGAATCTAAATTTTGAATCTTAGACCACAAATTTGTGTCTTTATGGAAAATGAAAGAAGACTCTAAATGTCTCTGAAAAGGGAAATAATGCTGAAAGGACGGAAAGTTTATATTGTAAATCCCAAGTATATATTATCTTTCGCTACCTATATTTTAATGCTTGATTTGTACCTCATAGGTTCAATCAGAGAATACAGGAAAAAATGAATTTATTTGCTCTCTACTTCATCTCTTTCTACTTCTTGGCACTTTTTTTTTCAGATTCTTTTGAGTGTCTATTTTACGAGCTATTTCTATTTCCTGATATTACAGGTACCAGGAGATAATTACAGATCCCAGTTATGCGGGCCAGTTTGTGTTGATGACTAACCCTCATATCGGGAATACTGGGGTCAATTTCGGTGCGTTTAGCGTTTTCTTCATGCCTAATTGTTATTTTTGTTTGAATAATCTTTTGTGACTGTTTGGTATTTCTCTGGGCAGGTGATGAAGAATCGATGCAGTGCTTTCTTGCTGGATTAGTCATTAGAAGTTTAAGTATCAGGTTTGGTCGCTATGCCCTGCTTTACAAATCCGGCTTCAAACAGTATGGTGTTTATAGTTTTTAACTGTTGTATATTTCTCAGCACCTCAAATTGGAGATGCACAGAGACCCTTGGTGACTATTTGGCTGAAAGGAACATCATGGGTATATGTAAGTCCTATGTGTGTCCTATACAAGACCACTTGTAATTTCCATGTCAAACTGTGGAATTCAAATTCTCTGATATTAGCCACTCTATCATGCAACAGATGATGTCGACACTCGAGCAATTACGCGAAGATTGAGAGAAGACGGAAGCCTCATTGGAGTCTTGAGCACAGAAAATTCAAAAAGTGACGAAGAACTTCTCGAAATTTCCCGTACATGGGACATTGTAGGTAAGTTACTGGCCTTGTTTCTTCCTGATTTTAGGAATTTTACTTATTATAAAACCAAAGAATTTGATTATTAATGTATTACATTGTGTAGGTTTGGATCTAATCAGTGGTGTTTCATGCAAATCTCCTTACGAATGGGTTGATAGAACAGGCTCAGATTGGGAGTTCAATGATAATGGAAGAAATATAGAAACTTTCAATGTCAGTATTGTTAGAGTTTATTAGATTCTTGAAAAGAACATTGTTTCTGTGACAAAACTAATTCTTTTTGCCCCTCCAATGGATGAAGGTTGTTGCGTATGATTTTGGAATCAAGCATAATATACTTCGGCGCTTGGCATCCTATGGCTGTAAAATCACTGTTGTTCCTTCAACATGGCCAGCATCTGAAACTCTAAAGATGAAACCTGATGGGGTTCTTTTCAGCAATGGGCCAGGAGATCCCTCGGCAGTACCCTATGCAGTTGAAGCGGTAAAAGAACTTATTGGAAAAGTTGCTGTTTTTGGCATTTGTATGGGTCACCAGTTGCTTGGTCAAGCATTGGGGGGTAAGACTTTCAAAATGAAATTTGGTCATCATGGAGGAAACCATCCAGTTCGAAACCTTCGAAGTGGTTGTGTTGAGATCAGTGCCCAGGTATGTGCAATAGAAAACTCTAGCTGATTATAATGGAAGGACTTGGAATTGGAAGGACACTCAAATTCTTTGTCCACTATTATTATGTAATCAAATTAATTTTTTCAGTCATAAAATTAGGAAATAATTAAATGACACTGATGATTTCCAAAATTTTCATACAATTACACCTCAGTTAATCAACGTGTACATCACTTTAAGTACTATGTTCATTGCATAAAGATGATGGTCTAGTGTTTAGTTTAAATTAGAGCTTTTGTACTTCAGATTTGTAGCGTCGGGTTTTCACTTGTAATATAACAAGAACAACAACATATCCAGTATAGTCTCACTACACAAACCTTACCCCCTATCTTCGTGGGGTAGGGGTAGAGAGATTGCTCTCGGCTCAAGAAAATCGCCTTTCAGAACAGTTTGAAAGAAATGCAAGAGTAAAGCTCTATGATGAAAATGTTTGAAGAGAGAAAAGTACTGACGGTAAAAATAGCAAAGCTAACCAAAGTAAAAGAAACAACGGTAGTAATAGAATCAATAATAAGATAATGCTAGCACAATAATAATAATACCGGTAAAGGAATAGATAGGTGCTCCAGACTAGGACGCACATGTAATATAGTTAAATATTTTATAATATTGATTACTTCCGATATCTCTTTCTTGTACCTTCTTGGTACTCTTTAATGAGATCTATTTACCTTTTTCATCAAAAAGATCTTGATTACTTTCCATATGCAGAATCACAACTATGCTGTTGACCCCGAGTCTCTTCCAGAGGGTGTAGAGGTGACTCATGTAAATTTAAATGATGGAAGTTGTGCCGGTCTTGCCTCCTCTAAAATGAAGCTGATGTCACTTCAATACCATCCTGAAGCATCTCCAGGGCCTCATGATTCAGATCCTGGTAACATATCCTAACTCGGTCCTCTTGTATACAACAAACCTCAGCCAATTTGTTCAGTGGTTGTCTTTAACTGTAAACTTTTAGCAAATATTGCCGTCTATTGTGAGGATTGACGAAAATAGTAAGTACTCTCTTGAGAATAATGATGCCACACGGCCAATCACTTCCTTAAAAGAACTGCTTTACTTTGATTAATCCTAATTAGGATTATGCTGTCAAAGTCAGTTAAAGTATTTCTAGCTCGTCTTTTGTGCATGATAGCACTCTCATATTTCAGTCTCCATCGTTAACTTTTGCGCTAAATAGAGTGATAAAGGGTCAATTTTATAGAGTAAAACCAGGATTTGCTTGAATCTGAGTGCAGCTATTCGAAATCAAGCCATAATTATCTCAAAATTCTCATTGTATCCTATCTTTAACTGGGCAGTATTTGGAGAATTTATACAACTCATGAAGCAAGAAAAAGTGAAGGCATAAGCCCATTTCACAGAGAGATATGTTTGAGATTTGCCATCAAGAAGCCAGAGCAATCCGTCGTTTTGCACCTCTTCTTGCCATAAATCAAGTCAGAACAATCTGTCGTGCTGCGCCTCTTCATTGCAATTATAATATATGGTTCTAATCTTGGTTCAAGGCTGTGCCTTTATCTAAGTCTAAAGACATATAACTAAGTATTTGGTTTGTGTAGTAGTGCTCTGTGTCTGTGGCCGGTACTTGTAATAATACACTTGTTTCTGTCTTGAGCAAATATCATGTTGCTCAACTCCTCTTACTATTCTTTCGTTTTCATTCCTTTTTATCTATAGTACTCTCTGAAACTTTGATAATGTACAATGGAAGTGCAACCTTGAGCTTAATTTTATCTTTAATTTACAACAAAAATATATTATTTAATTATGTTTATACGCACAAACGTGTGTACCCAAAGACTAGTCTCTTGAAAAATAAAAAATAAACTTTGATCTTGCTTCGTAGACCAAAATTTGACAACCCAGATGGTAGAGGCTTCAGTTGAAGGGTCTGTGATGACTTCAACCAATTAATTAGTGTAAGTGACACTTCGGACATGGTCATTCGCTCAAATGTCCTTTCGGGGTGGCCTATAATTGTTGACCCTCAAATTTGTGGTCTTTAATTTTTATTTTTTCGTATTGCGAGGTGTAAATTTAAATTTCATTTGGCAAAATTTACATTTTGCTGTTCATATGTATTATAACATCCAACAAGTTATGTCGGACACGGCAAAACATTCAACACTCAATATAATCTGAAAAATGCTACACAATTTATGATGCATAGCTTAATTCCTACACAACTTATGACGAGCGAGACAAAAGTTTAATTTTGAAGATAAATGTTATAAAACTTTTATCGAGCAAAACAAGTCTAAATATTCTCATTAAGTAACGACTAGTGCGTTTGAAGGGAAATCCGTGCAAAATCTTCTTTCGGACAAGTTAAATGGTAACAAGATCTTTGCAAAGATCAAGTGTAATTTAATAATATTGAAGGTTTAATAATATTTAAAAGGTAGTTTAACTATCATATCTTGAATCCAGCTGGTCATTCTTTTTGGACGAAAAGAATATATTTTAGATTATTATTTTAAAATGGGAAAAGGGGCATATTTGTCCTCCAACTTTGAGAAAAGGGGCATATTTGCCCTCCAACTTTGAGAAAAGGGGCATATTTGCCCTCCGTCAAAGTTGGGGGACAAATATACCCCTTCTGTTAATAAACTTTCACCATGTACCCTTATTTGCATAACCTTAACAGATATGCACAGGTGGAGTCCACGTGGACGCCACGGCGCCACACGGCCGACTACAAGGCAACCCGACCGACCCGTAATCTGACCGATTTAAATTAAAAGATAACATTCTACCCAGCGTTTTCTTCAACAGATTCAATGCCCTTTCTTCTTCACCATTTCAAAAACGCTAAAATCATCTTCCCCAAAACATTTCCATCGATTCCATGCCCTAAACCACATTCAAACCACGACTTTATCTTCCCCAACATACTTTCATCTATTCGAATCTGACAAGGTACGAAATTTCATCAATTCCAATCTACTAATCACTTTCCAGAAGGTTAGAAATTTCTTAATTTATGTCTTACTCGAATTGGTATATGCTTCTAAGTTACCATCGAACCGAAAATTCCAATCTTCTTCTTATTCTACTAAAGTTTAGAAATTTTTATCACGATAGTGTTTGTTTAAGTTTATTAGTTAATACAATTGTGTCGTCGACATATAAATGTCTAATCGACACTCAATTTCTCGCAAATTTTTGTTGTTTGAAGTTTATGTGTTAATCGATACAATCGACACTTGAATTTCTATTCGTACGCTTCTACCGCTTCGTATGTCTTTGTGTTGGTTTTCTTTTTCTTTCTTTTTGAACAGATTAGGGAACAAATCGCGTACAAGAATGTTAGAAATTCTTGAACTTTATGTCGACTGGTTTGTTTTTTACTGATGTGCTAACATAGTTAATAGGAATTTCCTACTGGTAAAGTGTTGTTTAGTTGATAGTAATTACCTCAGGAATAGGTTTGTTTTGAAGCCAATGTCGACTGGTTTGTTTTGAAGCATAGGTGTTGTCGACTGGTTTGTTTTGAAGCGAATGTTGTATTTCTTTTTTGCAGATCATTGTCATGGAAAGACTTGTAGAATGTGAATTAAATGTTGATGTCGCAGCTGAATGTGAATTAGATGTTGATGATTTTGATGCGACTAACATTGCACAACATTCTGAGTCATATCAGATTGATGTTGAGGCCGCATGCATCGCGATGCTAATGAATCATTAAACTCTTCCGTAATGAGTCTAGTGATGATGATTTTGATGTCAAGAATTAGAGCTTATTAGACTTCGTAATAAAAAGAGATTACACAAAAGTTAGAGCATTTCAAAACTATATATCCTAGAATGTCTTTCAAAGATATCATTGAGGCTAGAATGTTTATGAAGCTTTATGCCTTGTCGCAAAATAAAGGGTTGGTATTGTTGAAAAGTGACAAATCTAGGGTTAGGTACAAGTGTGTTGAGGATGTCCTTTTAAATGTTCCATTAGTAAACGCAAGAACGGATCGGGTTTCGCTTAAAACATTGGTTAATGAACACAATTGTCCACCAAAGATTTGAATGCAAAAGAGTAGATTGTGACACAATAACTCATTATTTCCAAAACAAGCTACAAAATGATCCAAAAGTGAAGGTCAAAGAGATGAGGGTAGAACTGAAAGTCGTCTTTAATGTCAATGTTAGTCTTCATAAGTGTAAGAGGCCAAGAGAATAATTTTGGGAGAACTTAGTGGCGCTACAAATGATGAGTATAATAAGTTAGAGAGTTATGCTAATGAATCGAGGAATAGCAACCGTGGAAGTGATGATATCAGAATCAACATATCTGGGATGCACTTGAAACGGAGTACTAAGTTCCTAAGAATGTATATATGTTTTAATGCAATGAAGAATGGATTTAGTGGTGGGTTAAGACCTTTCATAGGATCGATGGCACATTCTTGAAAGGAAAGGCTAAAGGGCAACTGTTGATAGCTGTTGGTCAAGATTCAATGAACCATATTTATCCACTAGCCTGGGCAGTAGTCTCTAAAGAGAACAAGGTCACTTGGAATTGGTTTTTAGGACTACTAAAGAATTCACTAAACCTGCAGCAAGGCCAAGGGATCACCATCATGTCTGATATGCAAAAGGTAAAATATTTCTGATTTAAGTACCATGGATAAAATTGAAATTAAAAATTCAAATTCTAAAATTCAAAATTCAAAATCGAAAATATGAAAAACTAAAAATTTGATGATATATACGCAGGTTTAATTGATGCAATCCGCATAAAGTTACTCAAGCAAAGTATAGGTTTTGTGCTAAACATATAGAGCACAATTGGTTGAAAAGATGGGTGGTTCTCAAGATCGTTGAAGAAGATGTGGCATCGCGTATGAGCTCAGATCATGAAGAGTTTGTTGACCATTCAAGGTTATAGGTGAGATGGATCACCATGCCGAGAATTTATCGACATACCCAACAGGACTTGGGTTGAGCCTACTGACACAACTTGCAAGAATCAAATGTGGATAACAACATCACGTAGTCGTTTAACAAGTGGATTCTGAGGCGCGCACAAGCCAATTATCAAGACGCCAAGATATTAGATTAAAGGTAACACTTGACCTTTCAATTAAGTTTTAAGCCACTAATTAACACATTAACATTGTGTAGTAATGGCCATGTTGGTAGCGAATGAAAGTCGGCGGCATAAATGGGCTACTAATACACCCTACAACATTAGAGATTTACAAGGACTTTGTGGTTATCTTTGAAAATCGCGAGGTTCATTTTAGCGCGATGATGGGTTTGAAGTGTCTGAGGGAACCGATACACATATTGTCGATCTAATGGCAAAGAAATGTAGTTGTAGGACATGGGAACTTAGTGGTATCCCATGTCCTCATGCTATAAGAGCATACAAGCATAGACACAAGGATCCTATTGCCGAGGGAGCCATTCACCCATATTTTAATAAGTCAACCTACTTGTCAATCTATTCACACAAACTTCAACCAGTTAGAGGGTCTAAATTCTGGAAATATGAAAAGAGTCATGATATGGAACCACCAGAAATGTGTAAGATGGTGGGTCGACCCAAAGTTAAGAGAGGAAGAGTGAGGAACGAAAACTTGAAAAGACAAGGTGAATGGTCCGCTTCAAGGAAAGGAAAACCTATGACATGTTCTACATGCCATCACAGTGGACACAATGCAAGGGGATGTGATAAGGTAACACTCTACACATCTACCACCACTTGAGTCTCGTTTTTCAATTTTTTGTTGCAATTTTTTGCTGCTGTGGTGCCTCGTTTAGCTGCTGGTGTCTCTGTTTTGTTGCAATTTGCTGTTGCTGCTAGTGTTCTCTTTTTGTTGCAATTTGTTTGCTGCTGCTGTGTGTTCTGTTTTGTTTGTTGCTGCTGTGTGTTCTGTTTTGTTTGCTGCTGCTGTGTGTTCTGTTTTGTTTGCTGCTGCTGTGTGTTAAGTTTTGTTTGCTGTGGTATTCTGTTTTGTTGCAATCTGCTGCACCGCCGCTTACAGTGTTTTGTTGCAATTTGTTGCAATCTGTTGCTGTGGTGTTCTGTTGCAATTTGTTGCAATCTGTTGCTGTGGTGTTCTGTTGCAATTTGTTGCAATCTGCTGTTGTGGTGTTCTGTTTTGCCTTATCTTTATCCTTCCTTCTATTCTTCTTTGATTTGCCATGCATCTTATCTTAAACAGCAGACTAGTAAAGGGAACCAACTTGCAAGGAATAAAAGCAAAGAAAAGCAAAGACATATTTACTCCCTACAGTAACGAGAACCGTAAGAAAGTTTTGTAGCATCGTAACCGTAAGAACATCTAACTCAATGCAGCAGCACCACCGCTATGATAGAAGCAGAACCATCATTAAGGCCAAAGTCATTTTCGGAGGCAAATACTAGAATACTTGAAAGGATGAAACAAAGATTAGCTACACCAACAAGAAAAATATCCATCGTTGGTGATTCTACTTCAATGAGTGAGCCAACCAACTTGCCTTATCAACCACGAAACAAGGCTCTTGTTATAAGAGACAAATTGAAGACATGGAAGAGAAATAGGCAGTTCTAATTTATATAGCTTAGAGGTTGCTGCACTTTTGTTGTTCGAATTGAAGACAGGATAGCAATATCAGGCCACATATATATTTGTCCTACTTATGGAATATTTGCATATATGGCTGATTGGACTGAAGTATCAACCCGCTTCATTTAGTTTTTTCTAACAACTATATTTTCCATACCCAGGGAGATTCCCTTTAACAGACCATCTACAGAGATTGCATAATGCTATCTTCCAATGGTGGAACTGCCAAACCAACATTACAGAGATCTCTCTCTTTGAATAATAACTGAATAGAAACGTTACATCACAGATTGAAGGATAGCAATATCAGGCCACATATATATTTGTCCTACTTATGGAATATTTGCATATATGGCTGATTGGACTGAAGTATAAACCTGATTTTAATTTCCACCCAAAGTGTGAGAAGTTTGGTATTATAAACTTGTGTTTTTGATGACCGCTTCCTCTTGCCGTGAGATGTTAGATTGCATTTGCCAGGGGAGATGTTAGATTGCATTTTCTAGACTGAGTACAAACCACAACCATTTTACAACCAATGGTGAAAAAATGAGAATGATTCTTCAATAACATTTAACTGCCATTAAACTTCAATACACAACTACAAATATTAATTCCTAAACATAAAATTAAAAGTTCTTACGAAACTACAAATATTAATTCCTAAACATAAAATTAAAAGTTCTTACGAAACTACAAATATTAATTCCTAAACATAAAATTAAAAGTTCTTACGCAACTACAAATACATAATCATTTCATAATCGATGCCGCAACAAATCCAACAAATAACGCCCATGAAATCATCATAAACACGCGCATCTTCAAAACTTTGTTCATTTCAGCTTGATTTATACTCTTCAACGCAACGATTTCTGCTTTCAACATATCTCTTTCACTCTTCAAATCTGCTATTACATTCTTAAACACATCCAATGACGACATTAATTCGCCAGAGAAACTTTCAATATGTTCCTCATCCTCCCATTGCCAATATCCACAAGAACTTCTCTATAAACAAAAAATGAAGAAGAAAAAAACAAAATCAAACATACAAAAAATGTCGTCAAAGTATTATATTAAAATTACCTACCTTAGGTTTGGGGCATTTGAAGAATTTCCTTCCGGGATTTGAAGTAGTCCTCGAAATAAATTGATTCGCAGTCATACCACAATCACACCTCCTTTGTGAAGAACAACTGACTTGAGACATTTCTTACTTGCTGAACATAAACACAATTGTATTAACTAATAAACTTAAACAAACACTATCGACTAAATTTACACTTTCAAAGTAGAATAAGAAGCATAGAACTTGTTGGCACACTTAAACAGTTCAGTTAGATTTGTGTTTATGTTCAGCAATTTATGAGTCAATTTACTTGTTGGCACACTAATCCCTACATTACTACTAAAAGCGGGTACAATGGCACATCTTGAACCATAAAGAAAGCAAATAGTTGTATCTCATTATTTGTTTCTGTTATGCAAAAAGAGCTTAATTCCATTATACTAACTCATCTTTGTATAGGTACCTACAGAGAAAGTCCATTCTTTCAACTCAATCAAGAGGTACCAACGAGAAGAGAAACAAACGCGGGAAAAAATCAACACACACACATTTACCTGCCACCAACCATTCCAGAACTTCAATGCCCATAAGGCCCACCATCCCATTCTATTAGCTCTTCAGCAGTTCCCCTAAAATATATTCTGTTAACTGGGGATAAAGTTGCTTTTAGAGAACAGCTACAACTCTTCTAGCAGTAACAACCTAAGAACTATCAAGTTAGGCTATCTGTGCTAAGGTAGCCTTATAGTGCCAAATTATACTTAGTTATAAAGTTAAACATTTGTTTAGTCAATTTTCATTATTATGAACTTCTAAATAATGAAAAGTCACTTCTTGATTCACTGAATTCCTATTTTCCATTATACCAACCAAATCCATTCGAAAGGTTTTGAAATCAACAAAAGAAAAGGTAAGTGGACCTCACCTATTGAATCATGACTATATCGATATTCTAATATTAAAATTCGATAGAGATCAAATTGGAGCCGTTAATTATTTTTAATTTCATTTTTTTTGTTTTGGACTCCACAAGAATTTGTCGAGATTTCCGATTAAATCTTCTTGTTACTAGATTTTCTATTAACTATTAACTAAATTTACCAGTAGGAAATTCCTATTAACTATGTTAGCACATCAGTAAAAAACAAACCAGTCGACATAAAGTTCAAGAATTTCTAACATTCTTGTACGCGATTTGTTCACTAATCTGTTCAAAAAGAAAGAAAAAGAAAACCAACACAAAGACATACAAAAACAGTAGAAACGCAGAAGACATACAGAAACAGTAGAAATTCAAGTGTCGATTGTATCGATTAACACATAAACTTCAAACAACAAAAATTTGCAGAAATTCAAGTGTCGATTAGACATTTATATGTCGACGACACAATTGTATTAACTAATAAACTTAAACAAACACTATCGACAATAAAAATATCTAAACTTTCGAAGTAGAATAAGAAGAAGATTGGAATTTTCAGTTCCGATGGTAACTTAGAAGCATATACCAATTCGAGTAAGACATAAATTAAGAAATTTCTAACCTTCTTGAAAGTGATTAGTAGATTGGAATTTGCTAAAATTTCGTACCTTGTCAATTCGAATTGATGAAATTATGTTGGGGAATCCACGTCGCAGTTTGAATGTGCTTTAGGGCATGGAATCGATGGAAGTGTTTTGGGGAAGATGAAGTCGTGATTTATTTTGCTGGAGAAGATGAAGTCGATGGAAGGGGGGTGTTTTAGGGCATTGAATCTGTTGAAGAAAACGCTGGGTAGAATGTTATCTTTTAATTTCGTCCGGCCGTTACTGGGCCTGGATTGCACGCGGTCAATGCATGGCGCACAGGTGGCGTCCACGTGGACTCCACCTGTGCATATCTGTTAAGGTTATGCAAATAAGGGTACATGGTGAAAGTTTATTAATAAAAGGGGTATATTTGTCCCCCAACTTTGACGGAGGGCAAATATGCCCCTTTTCTCAAAGTTGGAGGGCAAATATGCCCCTTTTCCCTTTTAAAATATATCCTATAATACATTTAAGAAAAAAAGATAGTGAAGGGAAACTTTAACAACCCAAAAAGGAAGAAGAGTCGTCAGCTGATAGTGGCCCAGTGGTCATTAGTCAAATATGTGGCCTTAGGATCACAAGTTCGATTCTCGGCGGATATGTTCTCCGAAGCATATGTCTTGTATTAAAGCTTGGTAGCTTAATCGCGCGGGCATGTTGCAGTGTGGGTTCGATCCTCCGCAAGTCCCGCGGCGAGGGTCGACCTTGTAGCATTGATCCGTTGATGACGATCATACACTGAATGCGGGCCGCGATTTACCTGGCGGTGGCGGCTAAGAGCGGGTTCCATCGCCTCCAGAAGCTTAGTACCAGTACTTGTGCAGGTACTAGCGATATGGGGATACTAAGGCCACCCCGTGACCTAAATTATAAAAAATAAAAGGAAGAAGAGTCAAGAGAGGGGAAGAATCTTGTTAATCTAAAAGTCAAGACAGAATTATAGACATGCAGCCACAAAGCTAAAAGAGCAAAGATACGGCTACTTTTAAACTGTTTATTTAGATTTTAGCAGCCTTTCTGCCATCCATACAATCCAACATTTTCCCCTCAATATCCCGGCATAATCATTGATCTAAACTCACATTTGTTTAATATTTGCTTATCACATATTGATGTTTGCTTCTATTTATAACCGTTCGATAATCAGAGGTCTGTGTATGCCGGTCCGGATGATAAAGGACTTGTCTTTACTTGAATTAAGACTTGAGTGAAATAGAAATCCGGGAAAATCTCAATATTTGTCGATAGATTAATTATTCGGAGATGTGCTCTCTCAACATATAGTTATGAAGATAATATATCATATCGGTGACAGACGAAAAGCCTGAGCTCCTTATAAGGCTTGAGCAATCCTCCTTCCTTTGAGTTAATTTTTGGGGTGTAATTTAGGCCCAATATCTAATTTGATATGGTATCAGAGTCAGACCTAAACACGATTTGATGTGGGCCTAGTTTTTGGGGTGTGATTTAGGCCCAATATCTAATTTGATATGGTATCAGAGTCAGGCCTAAACATGATTCGATGTGGGCCCCTGAAATGGAGGGGGGTGATCCCCAGACCAATTGACCGGTCCTGGACCGATAAGGGGTGAAAATGCCCATGGTCCGTGAAAGTGCATGTTCCAGACTGGACAGTGGAACACATCGGTGACGGATAAAAATCATGGCCTCCTTATAAGGCTTGAGCAATCTTCTGCCTTTTGAGCTAACTTTTGGGTGTGAGTTAGGCTCAATGCCTAATTTAACATGAAGAGAATATATCACATAGGTGACATATGAAAATCTTGAACTCCTTATAAGGCTTGGGCATTCCTCCTCCTTTGAGCTAGCGTTTGTGGTGTGAGTTAGGCTCAATACCTAATTTAACATGGTATCAGAGTCAGGCACATCCGATATGGGGCCCCGAATAAGGGGGTGAAAATGTGTTAGACATATTTTGTATACACTTTTTGAGTCATTTTTAGTTAGTATTTTCCCCATTTTCGTTTAAATAAGTGTCGTGTTAGAGTCTTTTCCTTTCTTTTTTTGAGTCACAACGGTTCCAAATGGCAAAAAGAAGCTAAAAATGGGCAGAAAAGGAGGCTCACGAAGCAAAAATGACGAAAGTTGGCAGATTCGTACGAAAGCATGCAGGGCCGCGACGCTGAGCAGCAGGACCGCGACGCCATAAATCCCGAGAAGCCGCAGAACATTCGGCGCCATAAGGTAGGCCCGCGGCGCCGACGCGGGAACATCCGATCCGAGGCAAAATTGGCCAGGGGCCGAAGAGTCCATGGCACACGATTGTTGCAGCATATATATACCCTTGGGACAGATTTTAGGGGGGCTATCTCATATCTCATCGCCCACAACACAACACAACGCTTGGAGACTACAATTGGAGACCTAGTTCTAAGTATTTTCTTTTTCTTTTCTTTATTTCAATTCAGTTCATGTTGGATTTTGTAGAAGTTCTTAGCATGTCTATGGCTAGGAGCTAAACTCTTAATTAGGGCTTTCCTATCAATCGCCAAACTCGTTTTCATGAATTGATGCATTAGTTTGGTTTCTTCTTCGCTTGATTAAGATTTATTCAATATTGGTTTGAATGTTTGGTAGTTAACTGATCACTAATTATCATAATTTATATGGTTTCGAATCAAGAACCGAGAGGAGAGATTTGAATATGCTGTAATTGAATAGACATAGGTTAAAATTGCGGACGAAAGTACCCCGATACTTGTGTAGCATTTTAGGTTATTGTTCTTAATCCTCCTATGTGATAAAACCTATCATAGAAATATAGAAGGTTTCTGCACTGGGGTTGAGCGTTTATATATCCTAACCGGAATATAAGATAGACTAGTTAACATGCTATCTTAACGTAGAAAAAGAAGTCATTGTATTGCATTACGGATTGAAAAGAGTGGATAGTTGAGGATATTGAAAGCCCTAATTCCATCATAACTGATTTACATCACAACATATTTAGTTTAATTCTCGCAATTACTCTAGTAGTTTTAGACAAAAACCCAAATCAACTATCGTTAGCCAAATAGATAACATAGAGTAGATGTTCGGTAATTGAAAACCAGTCTCTAAGGACGATATTCGGTCTTACCAGACTATATTACTTGTAACGATACGTACACTTGCGTGAGCATTTGGAAAATCCCTAACAAAATGCCCCCAGACCAATTGAAAGGGTGGAAATATCGTGGGTCCATGAATGTGCACGCTCCAGACCGTATAATGAAACCCCATATAAAAAGAATGTCTGAATCTGGACGTGAAAGAGATGTTGAAGAGAAATATACCACATCGGTGAGGGATGAGATCTCTGAACTCTTTATAAGACTTGGACAATCCTCCTTCATTTGGGCTAGCCTTTGAGGTGTGAGTTATGTCTAATGACTAATTTGACAAGTTCATTAAAAAGAAAAGTCTTATATTAGGAATATTTGTTTATTTTCAAAGCTTAAACTCGAAATTCTTGATAGCTTTAGCTAAGGATGGCAGTTTTTAAATTTTTATTTTATTTTTTCCGAAGCTTCTCCAAACAATAAGAACAACAAAAAGAATGGACAACCATAAAGTAATGAAAAAAAGAAAAGAAAAGCATTACATTCATCACAGTTGCCTAGTGTGAAAGATCTAGTAGTCAGATCCAAAGATAGTGGTCCAGTGGCCATTAGTCAAATTTATGGCCTTAGGGTCACAAGTTCGATTCTCGACGGATACGTTCTCCGAGGCATATGCCTCGTATTAAAGCCTGGTATTAACCGCGCGGGCATGTTGCAGTGTACTGTGGGTTTTGATTCCCTCCAGACAAGTCCTGTTAGGGGGTCAGACCTTGTAGCATTGATCCGTTGGTAGCGATCAGACACTGAATGCGGGGTGCACATCCCGTGATTTACCCGGCGGTGGCGGCTAAGGACGGGTTCCATCGCCTCCAGGAGCCTAGTACCAGTACTTGTGCAGGTACTAGCGATATGGGGGTACTAAAGCCACCCCGAGACCTGGATTATCAAAAAAAAAAAATCTAGTAGTCAGCATTGTCCATTTTATGCAGAAAAGTGACCACTAAGCTATCTCCTTTTTTTTTTGTGGTCGGGGAGTCAGTTGGACGTGTACTTGAGAGAAACTGTTCCATCATCCATGTGAAAGTTTAATTACAACCGCAATAACATACCCAATATAAATAGAATGTACGCAGATCTTATTCTTATCTTGGAAGATAGAGAGGATATTTTCGATCGACCATCAGCTCAGAATAAAGCAAAACTAAAGTATGTCAATAAGGATGTAAAAAATCAATTAGTGAAACCAAAAGGCTAAGACAATATAATTATCATATATCAACCAATGCCAAAAAACTGATATGGAGCAAGTTCCCCTCATCTGATGAGATTGAGGCTATGAATACTAAGTCATTGCTTGAATATATGGATGGTATTTTATAAAGAATATTACATGACAATTTTCATATAGTGTATATCTTCTATTATGTATTAGCATGTTTTGAAAGAGCGAAATAGAAATGTGATTGAAAAAAAATATCTATCTATTAATGTTATATGCAAATATATTAGTGATTTCATACCAAACACATTTGGAGGGAGGCAAACCAATAAGCAGACATTTTGGCGAATGAAAGTTACACACACAAAGAAGATTTGATAATCTGGTTGAATGCGCTAAAGGAACTGAGGTTTCTTCTCGTGGATGATTTGAAGGGGCAGAACTACAAACCAAGGTACTAGTTCAACAGAATTCTTGGCCCAAACACTGTATTTATGTACAGATTATTACTGTAGAACTTGCAGTAACTTAAAAGAGCTTAATTATGAACCCATAAATTTCAACTCCTAGCTCCGCGTCTGATGATTTGACTCGTATAGTTTACAAAAAAAATTAAGACTTTATTTGGTTTATTTTTCTTTTCTTTTATTTTGGGTGCAAAAGACTGATAGTATATTATAGTAGTACACTAGAAAGCATTACATCATTTAGTTTATCTTACAATGTACCAAAAAAAAATATAAACTAGGCAATCAAAAACTTAAGACTAGCTACTTTTAATCTTTGTAGCTCAATACAAAGTATTTACATGCTTATATTCTACTACATTATTGGTGAAAAACTACTAACTAAAAATTCTCTGTCCTGGTGATAGAATCATCTTTGGATCAAACTGACTTTTCCTTTGTTGAAAAATGTTCCACTTTTTACCAAATTGTTTTATCCAATCTTGCTTTGTTTTGTAATGTGGAAGATATTGCTTTATCTTGATGCCAGCTTTATCACAGTACTTCAATATCTCTTCATTTTGGTCATCCAAAATCTTGCATTCATGATCATCATATCCATTGGAAGAATGCAAAAGCCCCACACAGTAAAATGTCTCCTCTTCTGGTATCACTGCTGACATCCTATCATCCCATCTGCATTATAAAATAATTATAACACTATCATATCATTTGAAAAGTAATTAAAATTACTCACAATAAGTGATAATTCGTCTGTTTTTAACTTTTTATATGATACTATTTGACTGATGAAATTTAAGAAGAAAAGGAAGATTTTTAAAAATTATGATCCAAAGTAAGCATGTGTGGTTATAAATTATATAAAATGAGAATTTTAAAGTTAAATTGTTTCTAAATATTAGAAAAATGTACTCCCTTTTAACATACTGCCACATAAATTGGGACAGAGAGAATATTATAAGTAACATGTAACGCAAGTACAAATGTCATTATATTATCCGTGAATATTAAGTAAATTCTGTAGAAAATGCTATTAGTTTAAGTTATATGTACTGATAGCGTAAAGATTTTTTTACGATTATCAGGTTATTCTAATGATATTTATGGATAACCTTTCATAAAAAATGAAATTTTATATTGGTGATACAATAAGGTGAGTTATCCACTTCCAATAGGTAAATGTGTAATCTGATAGTACAAATATATATGGGGGAGAGGGGTGTTGGTTGGGGGAGGGGGAGGTGAAAAGAAAGTTTGTGGGAGTACTTTTTCTTGCTTGTTGGGTAGACAAGGATCAAGGTAATTTACCAAATTCTCTTTGATTTGGAGATTTGACTTATTTACCAAATTTTCTATATATTAAACAACGAAAGAGCTCAGGACTTCTCTCTAAGTAAAGAAAGCCAGATGTATCCACTTTTAATAGTAGTCATCCACTTATAATAGTAAGTAAAGTACCTTTCACTCACTTGAGTTTTGTTTTGGAGAGAGCATTGTGGAGCAGCAAAAAGCATAAGGGGAGTCGGAATGGAATGAAGAAAGTAGTCTCCCCCGCCTTTCTCCGATTTGAGAAAGGGTATGGGGCACGAACGATATAAAAAGAAGGCAGGCTTAGTTCGACTTCTTACTCTGGTCTGAAAGAGTTCACGATCCAATTCATTCCCTAAAATCGGTTAAGAATGATGTCCGCAAAACAGCAGCATTAAAATGCATGATATTGGACTTTGGTACAAACAAATTGAGCCATGGATGAGGAACATCCCACATTCCTTTTGATTGTAACTCTAATTCCCCACTTCTAACTCTATTCAGAAATTCCATAAAAGTGGCATCTTTCTTGAACATAAATCCAGGTAAATAGTTCAACCCTTCTACCAACTTCTTCAATTCCTGCACAAAAAAATAAACATTAAGAGTAAATGTAACATAGTGATGAAATTTTTTATAACAAGTTTAAATATATTGATAGTAATGTAAAAATCAATATATACTCCTTCTATCTCAATTTATGTGATCCTCACAAAATGGAAAGTCGAGCAAAAAATACGCACAATTAATAATATTGTTCGAACATTACTTGTTCATGCTTCATTACCACGTTCATTTTGACATCATGCCTTACAAATAGTCACCTACCTACTTAACATACTCCCTAGCAAAGGATTATCATATCAATCTCCACTAAAAATTCTTTATCACAAAGATCCGTCATATTTTCACCCTTTGAGTGTTTATGTTATCCTATCTTTCCCTCCACTATAATAAACAAACTACAAGCTCACTATACTGCTTGTGTGTTTTTGGGTTATCCATCTAATCATCGTGGTTATAAATGTTATGATATATCCTCTAATAAACTCATTATTAGTCGTCATGTAATTTTTTATGAAATTCACTTTCCGTTTGCTAAGTTGTATAATTTCGCGTCTAATTCCTATATTTTTTTAAATGATGGGCTCTCAACGTATGTGGTCCACCATATGGTCCGACCCTCGTCTCATGATCTGGACTAGCAAACACCGGCAGGCCCATTGCTCATCGGACTGCACTTTCGCATGATCAATTCCGGCCAAAGAAGCCCACCGCTCGCCGCCCAAATGTCTCGGTCCGCTTTCAAGCAGGCAGAGTGTCTGCTAGCCCACCTCCCATCCGAGCATGTTCCTCCTAAACCGAGTCAGTTTCGATGTAACCACACCGACCCAGGTCCGGACCACTTCTATGCTGAGTCAAGGGCCCGTTACTCATAGCCAACTGGATATTTTTATATCAAAATGACAATTTAATGTCAATTCTAATATCAATATAACACCTCTACCACGTAATCTCATGTCTGCCCTTCATGACCCAAATTAAATAATGACCATGAATGATGAATATAATGCTCTTATTAAAAATAAGACGTGGGAGTTGGTGTCCCGTCCGCCCGGGGCATCAACTCCCACGTCCATTTTGCCATGAATGAATTTTTACTCATAAGGAAAAATCTAATGGTTGTTTTGAGAGCCATAAGACCGGTCTTGTAGGTGATGACAAAACTGAATAGATTGACGTGGATTGTGGAGAGACATTTAGTCTAGTGGTCAAACCAGCAACTATTCGCACTGTTCTTAGTTTTGCTCTCTCAAAGGCATGTCACTTTCATCAGCTAGATGTGAAAAATACATTCTTACACGGTGATCTCAAGAAAACTGTATACATGCATCAGCTCTTGGGTTTCAGAGACCCCGATCATCCTAATCATGCGTTCTTTCTGAAGAAATTATTGTATGGGGTAAAACAGGCCCTCGGACCTGGTACAAAAGGTTTCCAGATTATGTGTCTACTATTAGGTTTTTCTCACAGCAGGTCTGATCATTCTATGGTTATCTACCAACGCGGTACTTCTCTGGCATACATTCTGTTATATGTGGATGATATTATATTGACTGCCTCATCTGATAAACTACGCAAGTTTATCATATCTTTTCTAAGCTCTGAATTTGCTATGAAAGACTTGGGGTCTTTGAGTTATTTTTTTGGTATAGCTGTAACTCATCATGCAGGTGGTCTATTTCTATCATAAAGGAAGTTTGCAATCGAGATTATTGAACGGGCTGACATGTCATCCTGTAAGTCATCTCCTAATTCGGTTGACATCAAACGGAAGCTGAGTGCTAATTCTAGAATACCCTACGAGGGTCCCTCCCACTATTACAGTCTTACAGGGGCTCTTCAATATCTTACATTCACGAGACCCGATATTACTTATGCAGTGCAGCATGTGTGTTTATTTATGCATGATCGGAGGGAAGAAGACATGCACGCTCTCAAACGCATTGTGTGTTATATTCAGGACACTCTTGATTATGGTTTACACTTATATTCATCCTCATTATCTACTCTGATGTCTTATACATATGCTGATTGTGGTGGATGTCCAGATATCAGACGCTCGACATCTGGTTATTGTATATTTCTTGGTCGGCTAAATGCCAGGCTACTTTATCGCATTCCAGCACGGAGACCGAGTATCGAGGGGTAGCCAATCTAGTGTTTGAGTTATGTTGGTTGCGTAACCTCCTCTTAGAGCTTCACTTTCCTATTCAGAAAGCTACATTGGTCTACTACGAAAATGTTAGTGCGATATCTCTCTGGGAATTCGGTCAAACATCAGCGCACTAAACATATCGAGATGGATATTCACTTTGTTCGTGAAAAGGTAGCTCGTGGACAAGTATGTGTCTTGCATGTCCCTTCACGGTACCAAATTGCTGACATCTTTACTAAGGGTCTTCTCTTAGTCCTGTTTGAAGATTTTAGAGACAATCTCAACGTACAACAACCGCCCGCTATAACGCGGGTGTGTGAAAGAATATATGTCGTATATATTCCTAATATACACATATATTCACTTGATATTATTAGAGTACGTGTACATGTGTAATTATGGCAATTGTCTTGTATTAGAAAAATGTAGTAGTCTTGTATTAGAAATGTTGATTTAATTTCTATAATTGAATATTGTATATCATGTGTATAAATTCTTTACATTAATGAAAATAATCAAGGGTTATACTTTTTCAGACTCCTTACATGGACTTGGACAATTCTCATCCGACAAGCTAGCTTTTGGGGTTGAGTTAGGCCCAAAATCCATTATCTTCATGATATCAGAGTCAGACCAATTCAAATTCTTTATTCACCGATGTTGGGCCTCCAAATTATATTATTCACACTCCAGTTAAAAAGGTCTGAGCGTGCGGAGGAGTGTTAAGAGTCCCACATCGAATATGAAATGAGAACATGTGCTCCTTATCTGGAGTTAGACAATCCTTACCTACAAGCTAGCTTTTGGAATTGAGTTAGATCCAAGATTCATTTTTTCTTCAAGCTGTATAGGTAGTCCTTTTGCAAGGGTTGGAATGTCTTAGTTAGCTTCCCCTTCCCTCTTTTTTGGTGAAGGATAATACTATTATCCTTGTGTTGTATTCAGAGGCAAGGCGTACAAGAAATTTTGAGCCATTAATATCAACTTATTAGACAAATATATGTGCGTTTATTTAGACAAATAATGTCGACTTTTTATCGTAATTCTACTAGTATATATATGCTTAGATATGAGATTTTCTTGGCTATAGCTAGTTAACCGCGTTTCTGATTTTTAGCATAATACTATTGTTAAATATAAGTAGGCGTTTGATCATGTGTTTTCAAATCATGATTTTATAATTTGATTTTAAATCACTGTTTTTTTATGTAATTTGGACATAATCTTAACTTCAACTTCATGTCATGATTTTTAATCCCAAATCATTCAAAAAGGTGTGATTTGGGATTTTAAATCATGACTTCAATTTTTTTTTAAATATAAAACTTGATCCATAAGTTTATATTTTGTAAAAAAAAATTCATAAGTTAGTAGATATATATCAATTGATCGACTTTATATTGTATTGGATATAATTGTCCAAGATGAAATTCTTTTTCCTTGGGGACTCAATTCCTTCCCCGCAAGTCTCTTTTGTTATTCTTCTCACTATGTTATTCTTATTAGTAGATAAATATTATGTTGTTGATGTTGGTCTTCGAAACACGAAAGGATTTTTAGCTCCATACAAAATACTACACTATTATTTACAGTATTACAGAGGGAGCGAAAGAGAGCATCAGAACGCTAAAGAGTTGTTTAACTTTAGGCACTCATCTCTGCGCAATGTGATTGAACAAACTTTTGGAGCTTGAAAAAGTAGATTCAGAATACTGAAACAAGTCATGAACCATAATTATATTGATACATAAGTGACCATTGTCATAGCTTGCGCAGTGTTATAATTTTTTTTGCGGGAATAAGCGTGATGAAATATTCACGGAATATGAACATAATAATACGGTTGCTAATGATATTGACCAATATCCGTCTAAAAGTAATAATGTAGTTTCGTCTTCTCGGTCATCTAATAGGGAAATGCATGCTAGACGTGAAGAGATTGTCCATATCATGTGGGATGATTATATTAAAGAGTAGTACACTACTATCCATGTTCAATTTTCTTTTTATTGAACCAAAGTTCAATCAATTGATGTTGTATTTTTTAGAAAGACCTTCTAGCCGCGTATTAATTTTGTTATGAACTATAACTTGCTCATTTGGTAAAATTGCATAAGAATTAAAAAAAAATTAATGATTTTCACAACTTGTGGGATTTTTATGCCAATGAAAAAAAAATACAACTTAAGAAATTCAAAATAAATGTTCAAACAAAATTTTATATTATCATGATTTCAAATCACGTCGAGTTTACTTGGTCTTTGTATCCAAATTCCAATATTAATGAACGATATGGTCAGAATTAGGTATGCACATATGAAAAGTAATTTCTAAAACTATCCATTCAATATCTTATGCAATCTTCACGAATCTTTGTTTTAATTGGAGGAGCAATTAACACGGAGAAGGGAAATGTACTGGAAATTAAAGTCGAAGGAAACATTGTTGGTTTTTTAAAAGGTGAAGGGTTGAAAGTGTTATGATTTTATTAAGCATAACAAGGTTTTAAATAGTCAATTAGGAACAAAAAATCTGTATAATTTAAAGTTCAAAAAATCTAAAACATCTCAACTATCTTAAACAATCTAATAGAAATTTAAAATTGAAATTCATCCTAAAACTAAGCAACTTATTATGCTACAAAAAGTGAGTGTAGTAACTGAAAGCAATCAAATTTCAACACTCCTCCTTTGTTTCTGAAAGAGTTTTGGAATGTTTTCCTTAATTTTATTCATCACAAATGGTAATAATATATACACTAAATAACAATTAATAGGAAGATTAAATCTTCCGTAAAATCCTCATATACTATCCCATAATATATTCTTAAGTTAATACTATTATATCCCCTACATTAATACATAGTACTATTTACCATATACATAAGATTCTACATAAT
The DNA here is from genome assembly GCA_029844215.1 of Przewalskia tangutica. NCBI lineage: Eukaryota > Viridiplantae > Streptophyta > Magnoliopsida > Solanales > Solanaceae > Przewalskia > Przewalskia tangutica. The sequence goes on from CM056720.1 coordinate 154,651,621, forward strand.
TATATTATTAATTACTATTAATAATATATACTAACACTCCCCCGCAGTCGAAGTCGGAGGAGGGCGAATGTTGAAACTGTCCCGAAATTTTTCAAATAAGATCAGCGGAAGCCCTTTTGTGAAAATATCTGCGATCTGATATCGCGTCGGGACATGTAACACTCGCACTTGTCCGCGAGCCACCTTTTCACGGACAAAATGAATATCTAACTCAATATGCTTAGTGCGTTGATGATGGATTGGATTTCCGGAGAGATAAATTGCATTAATGTTATCACAGTATACCATAGTGGCTGTCGGAATAGGACAATGAAGTTCAAGTAAAAGATTCTGAATCCAGCATGAGTCAGACACAACATTGGCTACCGTGACGATTCGGCCTTCAAAGATCGAACGTGATATCGCTGGTTGCCTTTTGGAGGATCATGATATTAAATTATCACTGAGGAAGACGCAATAATCGGAGGTGGAGCGTCTGGTGTCTGGACATCCTGCCCATTCTGCATCTGTGTAAGTGACAAGCTTGGACATGAAAGAGGGATACAGATGCAATCCATAATTCGAGTGCGTTCGAATATATCGCATAATACGTTTGAGCGCATCGTATGTTCTTCCATCGATTGTGCGTGAACGCATACACTTGTTGCATCGCATAGGTAATATCTGGCCTGGTGATGTGAGATATTGCAAAGCTCCTGCCAAGCTGCGATACAATGTCGGATTGGCAAATGGGTTGCTGGATATGACACTCAATTTTGACTTGGTATCTACTGGAGTTGCGGAAGGTTTGCAAGATGACATTCCAGCCCGTTCTACGATCTCTGAGGCATACTTCTTTTGTGAAAGAAATAAACCACCTGCATGGCGTGTCACAGCAATTCCTAGAAAGTAGTGAAGCGGACCAAGATCCTTCATAGCAAATTTAACTCACCGGGACATGATATTCTTGCAAGAGAGTCCAAGAGGTCATAGGATAATATCATCTACATATAAGAGAATATAAGCAGTATGATTACCCTGGTGATAAATAAATAGTGAATTATCCGAACGGCTGTTTGAGAAACCCATGTTGAACACAAAATCTGCAAACCACTTGTACCAAGTCCTGGGAGTCTGTTTGAGGCCATATAATAATTTTTTAAGTAAACACACATGATTGGGATATTGAGAATCTCTGTACCCCAATGGTTGGTGCACGATACGCCTCACTCAAGTCCCATGTAAGAAGGCATTCTTGACATCCAATCGATGAAGTAACCATCCTTTTGAGAGGGCTAGACTGAGAACAATTCTGATGGTTGCTGGTTTAACCACTGGACTGAATGTCTCGCCGCAATCTAATCACACATGTTGAGTCTTGCCATCACATACAAGTCGGGTCTTATGCCGCTCAAAGAAACCATCAGATTTTTCTTTATGGCTAAAAATCCACATAGAACGAATTATATTAACATTAGATGGACGAGGTACTAACTCCCATGTCCTATTTTTAATTAGAGCATGATATTCATCATCCATGGTCATTTTCCAATTAGGATCTTTTAGAGCAGACACAGGGTTACAAGGCAAATGTGATTTCGAGACTTGAGTGTGTAGATTGTATTTGACATTGGGTTTTATAATTCCATGTTGACTACGGGTGACTGGCCGGTTTAGTGGGCGATGGATCGACGCCATCGCCGAGAGTGGGAAGTGGGTCAACGCCATCGCCTGTGCTATTTTCTCCAACGCTTGCAGCTGGCCGACGATCGGTTTACGCGAGTTGGGCTGGATTTGCAGTGGCCCAACCGGCGACAGGTGTGAAGGAGAAGGATCCCTTGCATTGGGCCTTGGAACTGATGGCCCAGCCTGGATCAGATTTTCCGATGGCCGGATCATCGGCCCTGGTCAGTTGGGGCCCACTGCGCTGATCCAAAGATTTTTGTGAGTCCCGGGCTGTGGAAAAAATGAGTTAGATACGGGAGCCTATCATCATCCAAAAAATCATAAGTATTCGTCCCGGTGTCATGTATCTTGGCAAAAGGAAATTGTGATTCATCAAAAATTACATGACGACATATAATCATACGTTTGGAAGAAATGTCATAACACATGTAACCACGGTGATTCGTAGGATATCCCAAGAAGACACATGGAGTAATCGAGTCAAGTTTTGTGATTGTGGTGGATGGAAATAGAGGGTAGCAAAGACAACCAAATACTCTCAAATGATGATTTGAGGGCTCTCGTAAGTAAAGTAGTTTTAGTGGAGCTTGGTAAACCATGTTTTTATGGGGAAGGATATTCAACATGTAGGTTTCCATTTGAAGTGCATGATGCCAAAAAATGGGGGGTATAGAAGCATGAGCGAGGGATGTTCTCACAATATTGTTTATGGTTCTAATTTTGCGTTCCACCTTTTCATTCTGTGAAGAGGTGTGAGGACAGAATAAACGAAATTGTAAACCATTTGTTTTGAAAAAATCCCAAAACTGATTATTGTCAAATTCCATCTCATTGTCACATTGAATACTTTTAATCTCCCGTTCAAACTGAGTTCAGATAAATGCTCTAAAGTTTAGGAAAGTGGAAAACACTTGTGATTTTTTCGACAAAGGGAATGTCCACAAATAATTAGAGTAGTCATCAAGAAATAGTAAATAATACCTATGACCTGAGGAACTCAAAACAGGTGATGTCCAAATATCACAATGTAAAATATCAAATGGCATAGTAGTGCATAAAGTAGAAGAAGTAAATGACAATCTAACATGTTTACCAAGGGCACAATCATGACACTTATTCAAAACACGAGTTTGAGTACATGAAATAAAATTGTTTTGTTTAAGAGAGACCAAAACGGACTCCCCCGGATGTCCCAAACGTTCATGTCATAGTGATGGTGCCAAGGCTGCAAAAGTGGAAGGAACTTTAGACTGTGGATTTGGTAAACTTATTGGATAGAGCTCCCCTTGCTATCATATCTCATGAGAAGCTTCCCCGTCTGAAAGTCATGTACGGAAAAACCAAACGGGTCAAATCTAACAGAAACCCAATTATCAATAGTAAACTTCCTAACAGATACCAAATTTTTTATTAATTTGGGAGCATGCAGGACATTATTTAAAACCAGTGGCGGATGTGGTGGTGACTGTGTGTTTGACCCATAACCTTTTATTGGAATTGAATGGTCATTTCCGACAATAATACCATTTTCTTTGCTCAAATTAAAATAGGGTGAGAGTGTACTTTGGGATGCCGTCATATGAGACGTTGCCCCGGAGTCCATATACCAATTAGAATCCGGTGGATTGAGTCCAAGAGTGTGCATAGCCTGCTCAATATCTGTAGGATGGGTCGTTGTTGAATGGGCCTCCTGTCATTGGGTCGGAGGAGGCCCAAAACTGTTGCCTGTTGCTGAGACTGACCCAACGAATTGGGCCTGCTAGGTCACACTGCCTTGTTGCCCAAATTGCTGGACATTTCGCCGGGCCGCCATCGCAACGGGCTCGCTGACTTGCCTAGCCCAATCGACCGGGCCGCTCGTGCCATCCATCGCCGCCAGCCGACTGGCCGCCGAATTACGCCGGGCCTTCCGCCGCCGCTTCTGGCCGTGGTTGCCGCCGCAGCCACCGCTGAGTTGGTGTTGCCGCTTATTTCCGCCGCCACCTAATTCCGTGACCCCACCTTTATTATTTTCGCGATTTCCACCCTTCTTATTATTATTACCACGTCCCTTTTTACTCTTATTTTGTGAAGAATAGTCAAAATAATTACCTTCATTTGAAGACGTGGCAACCATGACGGAATTGGTAGTCGTTGAAACCTTCTTAATCAAACCCGACTCTTCAAGAACAGGCATGGATCTTGCTTGATAGAACTTTGGTAAGGGATTACTTTGACGGATTAGTGTCCCCACGCCACTATAAGCATCCGTGAGACCGACAACTAGTTGTAAAACTAACCGGTTGTCAGTAACCGATGAACCTACGTTTCTCAATTGATCTGCCAACACTTTGAGACGCCGATGAGGTCAAACGTTAGAGAAGTCTGTCATGACAATGGTTGAAAATTCTTGTTCCAACGCAACGACACGAGAATTTTGGTTGTCTTGAAAAATGTCTCTCAAACGTTCCCATGCCGCCATGGCAGTAGAATCTGGTTCCATTATTGTATGCAACAAATTTGTGGATATTGTTGCATAAATCCAACCAAGAACCGTGACATCAAGGGTATCCCACAATTCTTTGTCTGCTTCAGATGATTGTTCTGTTGTTGTACCATTTTTTGGTGGAATTATATGATGAAGAACTTTGTGAGCCCTACAACATATTTTGAACAACTCCGCCCATGTTGCATAAAGGAGCTTTTCATCTCTAGTTTGACAGAAATATGTGTTTTGATGTTGGAGATAGTAAGGGCTGAGTGAAATGAAGATTTTGATTCAGACATGGTTGTGAGTAAGAACAATAATGGAGAAAAAAAAAAGAAAAAAAGATGAAAATTTTCGGTCAAGGTAAAACCAAGGAGGAAGATGACCGAATTTTGGAAGGAAACCAGAAAAATATTTGAGGATCTTTTTATTCCTTATGCTCTTGATACCATGAAAGAGTTTTGGAATGTTTTCCTTAATCTTATTCATCACAAATGGTAATAATATATACACTAAGTAACAATTAATAGGAAGATTAAGTCTTTCCTAAAATCCTCCTATACTATCCCATAATATATTCTTATATTAATACTATTATATCCCCTACATTAATATATAGTACTATTTACCATATACATAAGATTCTACATAATTATATTATTAATAGTAATTAATAATATATATTCTAACACGTACAAATAAGAGATTCCGAGTTAAGAAATTAAATTGATTATGGTAGAATAATTTTGAACTCGATTCCATAAAGTGAAAATTTTGAATTCGCATTTGTCTTCATTGTCCATGTTAGTCCAGGGGTGGTTCTAGGGTCTGGGGAAAGAACATCCTCGACACAAAATTACACCGCATATATAAGGTATTCTTTTATTTTTTATGTACATATATAGATTTTGAATGTCCTATACACAAGAGAAGATGTTGGTTCAGTGGTTTAGAGGGTTTAAAATCTACCTTGAGATTCCAATTTCAAATCCACTTTTAACTCTGTCAATATAAGCGTACCAGTCTCGGGTCAAGATAAAGAAGGAAGACTATAATATATAGCTTAATAGCCAGCGTAAGATTAGTTAATATGATGAATCATCATAATGCTCTAGACGTTTAATAAATATGGAGAAAATATAACAAGTTATGAGTGATATACTTGCCTTTAATTTTGGCTGGTAGGATTTCACCAAGAAAATGGACCTCATTTGACATACCTTGTGTGGTGCTTGTTTTGACACACAAGAAAAAGGAAGGAAAAAAAACAAAATTTTAACAGAACCAGTCCTGAAATAGATCATTTTTATCCTATGCTATTTTTTGGTATCAAGTGGACTATTTTATACAACTTATGAAGCAATAAAAAGTGAAGGCATAAGCCCATTTCCCAGAGACGGAAGCACTAGCTGGTAAGATAGATTGTGTACTGGTACTCTATGGTGTGATACTTAGTAAAAATTGTATATTCTAGGAGTTGAAAGTGAGAATTTTCGAGCTATATATCTAACTATATCTCCACTTGTTTTTGTCATTTATGTGTGTATCAAATTTTAGTTTTAATAGTTGTTTGTTTTGAACGATATCCCAAAATTGGTACTGGCGATGGTGGATCCATATATAGAAGGGTAATCAATTGAATATATTTCATCAGAAAATTGTAAATAGTGTATATCTTGAATATCTATAGTGTAAATCCGACTCCACTACATGGCATGATGGCAATGAATCTGCCATTGTATCGTTGGGTACCTTAAGATTCCAAAACTCGTGTTAAATGTTCGTATCAAATTTGCCTAGAAATTAAGCAAGCAAGAATGAGTGACATATATAAACAAAATCTTTAATTAACTTTAAATAGTTTTTAACTTTGCTACTTTTTCAATATTGTACGTATAGTATTGTAAACCAGTTAATCTATCGTAGGTCCGATTGATGTCAGAAAGTGAAGTAAAAATAGTTTTATTTCATATATTTTAACAATTAACAACAACAATAATAACATGTGCAGTATAATCCCACAAAGTAGGATGTACGCCGGCATTACCTCTATCTTTATTGTAAGAATGTGAAATAATTTCCCTTAGTGATTTCTTCATTAATCACAATATATATAGTTGTAAAAAAGTGTTTCATAATACATTAAGAATCCTAAGTTACTTTAAATACATGATACTAATAAATACAATATATACTGTGAATATTTGAAGAATATTCGCTAATACTCCCCCTCAGATAGAGCGGGAGGAGGTCGAATACTCAGGCTGAATCTGAAGTCTGTGAACAGTTGTCTGGGTAGTCCCTTTGTGAAGATGTCTGCATACTGATATGAGGAGGGTATATGTAGAATTTTGACTAGACCACGTGCGACCTTCTCACGGACAAAATGGATATCCATCTCAATATGTTTGGTCCGCTGATGCTGGACCGGATTATGAGACATGTAGATGACAGATATGTTATCACAATAGACTATAGATGTCTTACGCAATGGACAACTGAACCCCAAGAGAAGATTCCGGAGCCAACAGATCTCAGCAACTACATTAGCAACACCCCTATACTCTGCTTCAAGATCGAGCGATAACGTGGCTTGCCGCCGCGTACTCAAGAGAAAAGATTATCCCCTAAAAATACACAATATCCTGAAGTAGAGCGTCGCGTGTCCGGACACCCTGCCTAATCAGTATCTGTGTAAGAGAGCAACTTGTTCGGAGTGGAGGGGTAGAGATGCAACCCATAGTCAGGAGTACCCTTAATGTATCTGATAATACGCCAAGAGCAAAGAAACGGGTTCCTCTGGTACGCATGAACAGACATACCTGCTGAGTGACATATGGAATGTCGGTTCGTGAATGCGAGTCATCAAGATCACCGCAAGACTCGACAGAGAGTAGGATCGCATAATCGATCACCTCGTAAGATCGAGCTTGGATTTCGAATCAACAGGAGTAGGCACAACCTTGCAATTCGACATCTTAGCTCTGAACACAATTTCTTCTGCATACTTACGCTGACTCAAGAACATAGTATTTATAGATCTAGTGACTAATATACCCAAGAAGTAACTCAGCTTGCCTAAATCAGTCATAGCAAATTCAGTTTTGAGAAGAACAATAATGTTATTTTTCAATTTGTCAGATAAGGCAGTGAGAACAATGTCATCCACATATAATAACAAGTAAGCAATGTCACCACCATGATGAAAAATGAACAGAGAGGTGTCACACCTGCTGCAAATAAACTCAATCTGCATAATATACCTGACAAAGCGGTCATACCAAGCACGAGGTGCCTGTTTAAACCATAGAGTGACTTCCTGAGACGACAGACATACTGGGGAACGACGGGATGAACAAAACCAGGTGGTTGATGCATATACACAGTTTCTTTAAAATTCCCATGAAGAAATGCGTTCTTGACATCTAGCTGATGAATCAGCCACTTTTTACCCATAGCAATACTAAGAACAGTACGAATTGTAGCCGATTTAACAACCGGGCTAAAAGTATCACCACAATCAATGCCCTCCTGTTGATTAGTGTCATTTGCCACAAGTCTAGCCTTGTAGCGTTCCAAAACACCATTGTCTCTGAATTTGTGACGAAAAAGCCACAAACATCTGATCATATTCACCCCCTCTGGTCTAGGTACTAGATCCCAAGTATGCTGCTTAGTTAAAGCATTATATTACTCAGACATGACCGCATTTCAATTAGGATCAAGTTTAGACAATTTGGGGTTCTTTGGAAGTGGAGAAATAGTTTGGGCAGACAGGTTAAACTGGACTTTGGGTTTGAAAATCCCGTATTTGGCACGAGTTTTCATTTAGTGACTGGATACAATGGGTGGCTGCATTGGTTGAGTAGGAAGGTCCGAAACAGATGAAGATGGGGAAAATGGATGATTTTCCGTTTGAGGACTAGATGACGGTGAAAAATCAACTTGCTCACTGGAAGACTGGCGCTGCGGCGCTGAAGGTGAGATGTTAGTGAGCTGACTTAGAATGATGGGAGATAGGACTGGTTCATAAAGAAACGAGTAGTCTGGTTTTCGGTATTTCTGAGGGTTCAAAAATGGAAATATCGTCTCGTTGAACGTGACGTGACGAGAAATGTGAGTCTAACGAGTGGACAGGTCATAACACAGATAACCCCTATGGTTGGGTGAGAAATCGAGGAATACACATGGTGTAGTTCTAGGAGCCAACTTATGAGGGGTGGTGGAGGTGAGATTGGGATAGCACAAACAATCGAAGATCCGTAGGCGGTCATAAGATGGAGTCCTACGATATAGAATGTCAGTGGGGGTCTTGTTTTGTAGAGTGCTAGTAGGTAAAATATTTAGGAGGTATTCTACTATTTTGACAGCATAGACCCAGAAAGATGATGACAGACATGCATGAAAGAGGAGAGTACAGACCATGTTATTAACAATGCGAATAATTCGTTCAGTTTTACCATTTTGAGGGGAGGTGTGAGAACAAGAGAAGCGGAACACCAAGCCTTGTTGAGAGCAAAAATTATGGAAAGCCGAATTATTAAATTCACGTCCGTTATCACATTGAATTTTTTTTATTGATTTTTCAAACTGGATTTTAATAAATCTGTGAAACTCAAGAAATTTAGCAAAAACCTCATATTTGAATTTGAGTGGATATATCCATACAAAATGTGAAAAACCATCTAATAAAACAAGATAGAATTTGTGACATAGAGAGCTAACAACAGGAGAGGTACACAAGTCAGCATGAACAATGTCAAATGGTGAAACTGTAATACTCATAGAAGACAGAAAAGGAAGACGAGTATGCTTGTCAAGCGGGCAAGAAAAACAGTTTTGAAAAAATTTCTCATTATTACATTTAATACGCTGATTATTTCTAAGAAAAGAAAAAACATGATCTCCTGGATGTCCGAGCCTATTGTGTCAGGTGGATGGAGACAATGCAGCAAGGGAGACTGGTTGTTGAGTTCTGACAGCGGAAGAGTTTGTGAAAGGGTAGAGGTCTCCCACACTGTTGCAGCGCGTAAGAATTCTCCCCGTATTGAGATCCTTCATAGAGAAATCAAAAGGGTCAAAATCTACAGACACCCAATTATTACGAGTGAATTTTCTAACATATATCAACTTTTTAATAATTTGAGGGGCGTAGAGGACATGGTTAAGTGAGAAGGGTGGATGAGGATTTTTAATATGTGTATTGCCATAACCTGCAATTGGAATGTGGTGACCATTGTCAACAGTAATGTATTGAGGATACTTTAACCGAAGCAGTTGGGAAAAGTTACCTGAAGAGTTGGTCAGGTGTGATGTGGCTTCGGGTCCATATACCAATTATTGTCGGATGGTTGCAGAGTGAGAGTGTTGAAAGCTTGGCCCAAATCAGTGGGTTGCATCTGCTGGGCTAAAGGAAATTGTTGGGCCGACATCAGATGAGCCTGTTGAGGAGATGGACCTGTTGGTGCTGAACCGAGAATACTGGGCCGCCACTGCTGCTGTTGTGCATTCGGCCGCTGCTGAGGCAGTGACACTGCAAACTGCTGTTGTTGTGCCTTGCCTTTACCGCGACCCTTCCCCTTGTTTCCTTGTCCGCGATCTTCGCCGCTTCCGCTTCCACCGCGCCAGGCCGCTGGTTGTCCGCGCGGAGCAGTGGTGATGGTCGACGACTGCAAATTTTCAACGACTAATGCTTTTTGACTGTGCTCATACTGTTTAGCACGTCGTGTTTCTTCCAACAACAATTGTGAACGCGCCTTGTTGAAAGTTGGAAGTGGATCAGCCTGTTGAATCATTGTTGCAAGAGTATCATATTCCCCTTTTGGTAATCCTGCAACGAGTTGTAGTATCATTTTATTCTCAGAAACCGTTTTCCCAACATGAGAGAGTTGGTCATCGACAAGTTTCAGTTGTTTGCAATAGTCAGACATGTTAAAATTCTCAAGACGAGTGTTGTTGAACTGCTCCTCTAAATACACCGCCCGAGTATTTTTTATTATCCTGAAATTTGTCTTCCAAGTGTACCCAAAGTTCGCGTGCCGAAGCACCAGTTTTCAGGATAGTACACAGCAAGTCCTTTGAGATGGTACCATAAATCCATTGTTTGACAATAACGTCAAGACGACGCCATGTCGAATCATCAATCTCAGAAGGGTGAGAGATTGAATCATCAATGTGGTCGAGCACGTTATACGCGCATGCATGGATATAAAATAGTTCTACCCACATAGAATATTGACATTCTTCTTGATCAAGAATAATAAGAACAAAATTCTTGATGTTTGTGACAGCAAACGCCGGGTGAAAATAAAACTTTGAGGAAGGGGGTGTCAATTAATCCGAAGGTAGAACTAGTGGATAAGAGAGGTAGGGGGAGACATGATAGCCACAGGGTTAGAAATTCAAAGAGAAAAGAAGCCACTGCCGAGAGGAGGAGGGGGGGGGGGGGGCGGCGGCGGAAACAATAGAGAATTTCTAGGGTTTAGGGAGTTTAGACTATTGATACCATGTAAGAATGTGGAATAATTTCCCTTAGGGATTTCTTTCATTAATCAGAATATATATAGTTGTACAAAGGTGATTCCTAATACAGTAAGAATTCTAAGTTACCTTAAATATATGATACTAATAAATACAATATATACTGTGAATATTTGAAGAATATTTGCTAATATTTATGAGGCAGAGGTACTGTTTAAAATAGACCCTCGGCTAAAAAAATATATAGTCAATGTAGAATTACAAGAAAATAAGACAACAAAATATCCAAATATAAAATAAATAGAGTAATACACATATAAAAATAATACTATACATGATACGTAAACAAAAGGAGAGGTAAAGGCTAGCCCCCCTCTCAACATACGTTGCAACAACAATCAAGTAAGTTTTAAGTTTATGTTCCAAGGATGGTGTAAAGAATCATATCAATTTGCACTATAATAACAAGTACTGTTTCTTTGTATAAAACTTGCTATGATAACATAAAAATGCAATAATAATCTGCAATAATTGATTAAATTGCAAGGTTAATACATTTTTAGAGCCTTGGAGTAACTGATAAAATTGTTGTCATATGATCAGAAGGTCAATTCAAGCCGTGGAAACAGGCTCTTGCAGAAATGTGAGGTAAAACTACCTACAATAGATCCTTGTGATCCGACCCTTCCCTGAATCCCGCACATAACGGCAGCTTAGTGCATTGCTTTTTTTTTTTTTATTATCAATTCTTATAATTTAAAACCATTATATGAATACTCTGTATTCTTAAAACACGTTCTAAAAATTCACATTAATATTTGTTAACATCATTTCAACTCACTCCTTTTGAGATGCTAAACCTTATAAATAATATTATCTCTCCCAATTTATGTGATGATATACCAAAAAAAAAAATGAAGTAGTTAACTCTTTGTATAAATTTAGATATTCTATATTTTTCAAAATTATCAAAATATAATTTATATATTTAAAAATTACATGAAAAATACTACTCACAAGTCTATGTCATTAATAATTCAAAAATTCTAAAAGGAATTTGAGATAATTATAGTAAGATAAAAATTATTAAATCTCTAAATATTAACGATTTCATATACCATCAAAGTATGTTGTGCAACAGAATAGATGAGGTTGATCTTCCCTTAATAGAGCGCTTTAAATGGGCCTTACCCGGATTGAATTTGAATAAAATCGGGCTTCAAAAAATAATTTAATATTCCTTTTCTCTACTTCTCCCACATGAATAACCATTTCACGAACAATAACCCGAGAACGTAGTCGTTTTACTAGGCAAATCATCTTCAATTTACACCATATTCCTCAAATTATTATAATGGCGGAAAAGTCCGAACCAGTACAAGTACTATATTGTGGAATTTGCGGGTTACCCGTTGAGTACTGTGAGTTCGGACCCGAATTCGACAAATGTAAACCCTGGTTGATCCAATACGCACCCGATCTATACCCGGAACTCATTAAAGGTCTATAAACCCTAAAATTAATGAATGACATTCTCGTTTATTTTAATTATGTTTATTTATCAATTTTTCTTAATTAGTTTATGTATTTGTTTTTATTTTTTGCAGATTCGAATTCAAAAGAAGCTGATAAAGTCTCTGATCAGCTCCAATCAACTTCATTATTGGAAGGTGAAGTTTTTTTGTTGTTGTTGCTATTACTCTATTGTCAAGGAGTTTGGAGTAAGAATGTCAAAAGTATTTATAATTTTTTATGTAAAATGATATATGAGTTTCTCGACTTTATTGATCTAGAGAAAACATATGAATATGATAGAATACTACGCAAGGTCCTTTGGTGGGCGTTGGAGAAGAACTGAATTCATATTAGATTTATAAATGCTATAAAGGACATGTATGAAGGAGCTGTCACTAGCATGCAAATAGTAGTAGGTGATATAAAGGAGTTTCCCGTAACAATAGATATACACCAAGGATCGGCATTGAGTCCTGACTTATTTGTTGTAGTAATAGACAAGCTAACAAATACAATACAATATGAGGTCTCATGGTGTATGATATTTTCTAATGAGATTGTGTTAATTGACGAAACTAGTGAGGGTGTCAACCAAAAAATTGAACTATGGGGAAACACTTTAGAGAGTAAGGGTTTAAGATAAGTCGAAGTAAGAGTGAATACATGCATTGCAAGTTTAGTCACTATGAGGAGAGAAGTTGAGGTTAGACTAGATTGGATTGCGGTGCAAAAATGCAAACAATTTTGATAGATAGGCTCGTTGTTTCAAGATAATGGAATGGTAGATGAATATGTTATTCATAGGATTAAAACCGGATGATTGAAATGAAGAAGTGCTACCAGAGTGTTACGTGATAGAAGGATGCCTACCAAAGTGAAAAGTAAGTTCTATAGAACAAATATAAAACCAACAATGTTATATAGTAGTGAATGTTGGGCTGCTAAAGTCCGACATATCCACAAGACAAGATGAGTGTTGCTGGGATGCGGATGCTACGATGGATGTGCGGTCATACGAGATTAGATAAGATTAGAATTGACCACATTTGCGGGAAGGTACAAGTAGCACATATTGAGGATAAAATGGGAGAAGGTTGCTTTAGATGGTTTGGGCATGTTCTGTGTCGACTTACGGTGTGACTATGGTAGGTGAAGGTGTTAAAAGTGGACGGGCTAGACCTAAAATCACATGAAAGGAAGTTGTCTCGAAAGACCTACAAATTCTTGGTATCAATGAAGAATTAGTTAGAGATAGGGCACAATGGAAGTAAAAGAACCATGCAGGTGATAGTTGCTAGTTGAGAATAGGTTCTGGACTTGTTAGAGAACTTCTGTTATTTTATTTTTTATATGTTTTAAACTTATTTTCACTTTTATTTTATTTGTATATTAATAATATGAAATGAGCTTAGATGAAGAAATAGGGATTCATATAGTTGACCCCAACTTGTTTGGGACTGAGGCGTAGTTGTTGTTAGAAGGTAAATGTCTTACTGTTAGAAGCAACTCAGGTATACAAATAATATATCAAGAAGTAGAGGAACTACAAATAGATATACTCCCTCTATTATATTTATGTGAATGTGTTTCAATGAACACGGAGTTTATGAACGAAACAAAGACTTTTGAAATTTATTGTCCTAAACAAGCCATGAAATTTTTGTGGCTATAAAATCACATCATTTAAGGATAGGAGGGGGATTTTTAGAATTAATTGTTTCCAAAAAGAAAAATGTGTTATCAACTTTTCTTTTGGAGTCAACTAACAACACTATATTTTTAACATATGTGGGAAAAATATGCTATTCTTTTTTAATTGACTAAAAGAAAATATTATCCCATAAAATGGGACGGACGGAGTAATTTTCTGTGAAAGACGCCCAATCTTTTCACATTTGGGGACCTGATTGGTATTCTAAAAGGAAACTAGAAATAAGAGGTTATTCCTCAAGTGTACAAAGTCATTTTGTACCCCATAAAATATCAAGAAGTAGTGGACCTACAAATAGATATACTCCCTTTATTATATTTTATGTGAATGTGTTTCAATGAACACGAAGTTTAAGAAAGAAACAAAGACTTTTCAAATTTGTTGTCCTAAACAAGCCATGAAATATTTGTGGCTATAAAATCACATCATTTAAGGGTAGGATGGGGATTTTTAGAATAAATTGTTTTCAAAAATAAAAATGTGTTATCAACTTTTCTTTTGGAGTCAACTAACATCACTATATTTTTAACATATGTGGTACATGTTTCTCAAAAAAACAAAAATGTGTTATTCTTTTTGAACTGACTAGTGACTAAAAGGAAATATTATCCCATAAAATGGGACGGACGGAGTGATTTTCTGTGAAAGACACCCCATATTTTCACAATTGGGGACCTCATTGGTATTCTAAAAGGAAACTAGAAATAAGAGGTTATTCCTCAAGTGTACAAAGTCATTTTGTATCCCATAAAAAACTTTCCTTTCCTCTTGTATAACCCCATGAGTGCTAATGGTAAACATCACACGTTCGAAATCTTCTCGTGTCTTTTATAATTCCAACTAAATAGTGTCTCCTTTCTGGTGCTTGGTGTTGTCCACCCAAAACCATCTCAAAGTCTCTCACTACTGACCAGAGACGGGTCTAGGATTTCTAGAACATGGTGCACCACTTAAAAAAGTAGTAAGTGGGAATTGATCCCTAGTCCTCTAGGTAACTAACTCATCGTTCAACCAAGTGCACCATTCAACCTTTTTGTAGCATGGGTGTCATCAGTTAATATTATATCAATAATCAATTTTAGAAAATATGTACATAAAATATCTATTTTTACGGGGAGACCATGGGTTCACGCCCCCGCCCCCCTAATTTACATGTAAATTTGCCTCTGCCGCTGACACATAGCTAGTTGAAAATACAAAGAGGTGATCCACATCCTCGTTCGAGCTCTTTACACATAAAGCACCAAATAACATATGTAATCCTTCACCTCCTCAAATTTAATTATTAGGATTGCTCCGATCATTGCTAATCAAGTAAAAAAGTGGCGCTATAGGTATCTGAATGGTGCAGGGAGCTTGAGTCGTCCTTGATTAAAGGCTTACTGTAATAGGACTTTACTAAGAACAGTCTACCCCGACTCCCCCCTTGACCTCTATGCGTCTTGGTTCAGCAATGTATTTTGATTATAAAGCATTTCAATTAGGCTTTGAAATTCTACTACCTCCAAATCCCAAAGGTTCCCTCCTCAAATTGTAGGTCTCAAAGAACACCAGACTCTTGTAGCTTTCATATATTTGGATTGTCATTTCCTTTTGGCTCAAGCTTCTTTAGATGTTTGGGAATGTGAGCCTCAAATTGTTATCTCTAAAATAGGGTCGCATCTGGAGTCTTGTGTGACAAAAATGTGCCACCAAAACTTAAAGGTAAGTTCTATAGGGTGATGGTTAGATCGACTATGTTGTATGGGGCGAAGTGTTGGTCAGACTTCGCACATACAAAAGATGAAAGTTGCGGAGATGAGGATGCTGAGATGGATGTGTAGGCATACAAAGAGAGATATGATTAGTAATGATGATATCCGAGAGAAAGTGGGAGTGGCCTCGGTGGATGATAAGGTGCGGGAAGCAAGGTTAGGAGAGACACAGATGCCCCAGTGCGGAGTTGTGGGAGGTTGGCTATGGACGGGTTCAAGAGGGGTAGAGGTAGGCCGAAGAAATATTGAGGAGAGGTGATTAGACGCGATATGACGCAGATGCAACTTACTGAGGACATGACCTTAGATAGGGGGTTGTGGATGACACATATTAGGGTAGAAGAGTAGTAGGTACTCAAGCGTAGTTCTACTTATGCTTATAAATTGATAGTTATAGTGTTATTATTGTAGGCCTGATTAGCCTATCACACTTATAGGCACATTATTTCTTTATAATCCATTGTAGTATGATTTCTGCTGCTATGTGTTCTTTTGTGTATTTTGTTTAGCTTATTTAGTTGTGTTAGCTACTGCCCCCTTTTGTTCGAATGCACTTTATATTGCTTTAATTCTTTATCTGAGTAATAACCAAAAATTTAAAAGAGATGTCGAGTTCCTTTTTACTCATTTCATAGCTTTGACTTCTTCAATGGACATGTATCGAGAACTATGGGTTTGATTTTGATATTCATTTTATCTTCCTTCCAACAAAGTGAATCTTGTTCTTGACCATTTTCGATTTGGCAAGTGTTAGAGAACTCTGGTCCCTGGTTTGGTATTTGGTTTGATTTTCGTGCGCATTTCATCTACCTTCTCACAAACTAAATTACGTTCTTAACCTTCACATTTCTAGGTTTTTCCCCTGTTCTTGGAAGAACAATTTTTATTTGATGTTTTAAACCCTGTCTTCCTTGCCCGTGGGGCCAGTAGTTGTAGAGGAAAGTTTGAACTAAGAACTGTAGGTCTTGATTTTGGATTTTTCTTGTTTTTCAGATTTCATTTTATATACTTCCACCTTTGCATGAAATTGAATTCTGTTCTTAACCTTTCTGTTCCCTTTGTTGAGTCAGGTTCTTCTACATCTAAGAAAGAAGAAGTCAAGCGCCTTCCTGGTGGAAAGATAAAAAAGAAAGTAAGAAATTTCAAGCATTTTTCCTTTTGTCTAATGTAGATTAATCCTTCTTTCAAAGTGGCATGGCTCTGTGCTATCCATGTGAAGTACTTAGAAAATTCGATTCAGTGAAGTTCTTATAATCCTCCCTTTGAAAAATTTATATTGTTGCATTAATCAATTTCAGTTGAAGGTTTTCTATGTAATATTCCGTTGCAGCGGTGAATCTTAAATTCCTGGTCTGTTATACAATTGAAATATTTGGACTAATTCCCTTAATCTCTTTTTTTCCGCCAAATCAAGGATCTGCTTTTTTGGACCACTGTAACTGAACCTGACCTACACGAACCTGGGAGGTCATTAAAAGGCCTCTTTTCTGCAGCCGTCTGTTAAGATGCTTGCAGTTGAGATATGCATTCATTGATGTGGATGTAGTATAGGTATGGTGAAGATACTTGGTTTCTGTGAGGTGTGGTGCTGTGAAGGAATTTAAGGGTTTTAATTGGAAGAGGTAAATCGTCCATGGCCTTGAGCATGATCACCCTTCAAGGATATTCATTTGGAGGAACACAAGAAAATAGCTTATCCACAGGAAGTTCTAATGTCATTTACTAAAATCAACTAGCAGAACTCACTAAAATCTATTTGAAAAGTGCCCAACTGAATCTGGTTGAAATGATTCCATTTTATTGTGGTAAACTGAGCATGAAGATCCCAGATAATTTGGCATGATTTAGTTTCCATTCTGGCACGGTGAGGCAGCAAATGAGGCTTATCTATTAGCACATTTCAACTTCCAATTATCCTTTACGTCATTTTAGCTATTATTTCAATCTGGTGCATTCTTCTGCTCCTTCCCTCTCCCCCTCAGGAGAGCCTGATAAGCAATGGTAACTGAAACTATCTTGCCTAATGCTAACCTGAGTCCTCATTACATTTTGTAGGATAAGCAGGAGATTATTATTGAAAAGGTAACCAGAAACAGACGAAAGAGTATCACTACCATCAAAGGCCTCGAAATCTTTGGTGAGCAATATCTGCAGTTGTATATCATCTTGCATTGTCTTGCTTTTCTGTCTTCCAAATTGCTACAGTATTTAGATTTGCATATTTTGGACATTTTAGGTGTTAAACTAAGTGATGCTTCAAAAAAGCTTGGTAAAAAGTTTGCTACTGGAGCTTCTGTGGTTAAGGTGTGTTGATTGTGGTTTCTAATCTTCTCTAATAATGAGTTAGATGGATACCTGACCTGGATTGATGCTTCAGGGTCCAACTGAGAAGGAGCAGATTGATGTTCAAGGGGACATATCCTATGACATCGTAGACTTCATTACAGAAACCTGGCCAGATGTATGTTGTTTTACCTTCTGATTATTGTCTCTCAGTCTGGTTGCTCTTCCAACAGACTTTTGGTTGATGTTGTGGATGAATTTTTTACCATAATAATCAATGCTGACCCTTAAGATAATAAATTTCATCCTGTTTTTATCTCTTACTATAGAAAGAAGAAACTAAGTTTACAGTTGTACTCCATCATGCCTGATATGTTGGTCATATAAGTACTTCCTAATCTATTGAATCAAATCAGGCACCTCTGTGGGATGCACATAGGATTTTCATTCAGCTAAAGAAGTTTGTGAACAAATTTTGATCGCTGGACTCACTACTATATATGATCAGACAAAATTGGGACCAATATTGAAGACTATGGCACTAGCATAAAAACAATGATTTTTTCAGCTTTAATTTAGCATATTTCTAATAATTTGGTTGTTATTGTTATCTTAAAATTCTCATCATCTGAATAGCTTGGGGCCATTGTCCTCTATGTTGGCATTGGCAGCCTTTGTTGCACTTTGTGTTCCAATTAATGCCTTTGAAGAAATGATGATCTTATAACTTCACAAATGCAACAAAAAAGGGGGTCTTACTAGCACTTCCCCATTTCTAGATGGTCTCTTCCTCTTCCCCACCTTTGCTCCATGGGAATCCACCTCCTTTTGCCTCATCTCAGCATAAAAATCTGTTTTTCCATTTCGTCATTTTCTATTTCTGTTAGAGATTACCTATACTCAAGAATATGTTATCCATGTTATCATATCAAGATCACAGTTGAATGTTTTAGGTTTTTGGTTACTAAATGAAATGAAATTTCGTAACGCTTATGGTTTTTGGGTCTATGCCAGCATGGTGTAGTTTTTTTTTTTGAGACTTGGAATCCCCTTTGAGTTAGCTGGCCCACCTCTCTACCTGTTCCCACTTTTTGAACTTAACATTTAAGAGATTGGTCCGTAAGTAGCTGTTGAAGGTGATATTTAATAGTTTGGTCAGTTGCAGATTGTCCGAGTAAACTTATTAACTACTTAACATGATTCTAAAGTAGAACTTAAGAGGCTATACATAACTTTCTTTTCCATTCTATTTCTATGCTAGGAGAGCACACACAAAATTTGCACTCACTACCCCCTCCCCTCTTTCATTGTCATTTGCATTTACATGGAGAACTAATCTTCACCTTAGTTATATACCATTTTCTACTTCCTAGTAATTTGATTTAGCTTTAGACAACCCTTAAATTTGTCTTCAAAGACATTAATGAGTATTGGATTAAAACGGCCCAAATAGAGGGTGGATGAATTAAGAGGATTCATATACATACTAATTGGGAATACAGATATAGCCGTACTTGTTACTCTTATGCCATCTTCTTCAATTGTTCGATTTCATAAAATGTTAGCTAAAAGTTCACTAGCTTTGTGATTCTCAGGTTCCAGAGTCTGCAATATTCTTCATAGAAGACGGCAAAAAGGTTCCAGCTGCGTAAACTTGGGAGGTGACATTCCTGTTTGCAGTAGGGTGTTTCCTGAACGAATGCTGGTAGTACTGTGTTGGTTGAAATTTGGGAGAGAATATGTATCGGCTCTATAGATTTGACTACCATTCCACCCTCTATAGAGCAAATTAAAAAAGCAAAGAAACAAGACTGCATTTTGCAGTTAGATGTGGTTTTAGATGCTAACTTCTTGCTGCAAGGATGAATAGTCCTGCATTGAAAGTGAGGTTAAAGATTGTAGTTTGAAACAAATCTTTGCTTTATCTATACAAAATTGCAGGCTGTTGGAAGCATTTGAGCTCCGTTGTAGTTCGGAAGTGTTTCGTACCAAATTACTACTAGTACTACAAATCAGTGCTATTCGTTTCTAATATTTCCTAGAATGTCTATCCAAACCATTTCATTTGAAAATGTTGGAGGAACTACTAAATTCGTTTGGAAATATTTTCTAGCTCCTTCCTTGACTAGGAGCTAGGAGATCTGTTATCTGCTGCTCCCTTTGCATAATGACCTGCATTCAGATATTATAGAGTTCTAACTTCTAAGGAATTTTCTCATGTTTTAACATTTTGATTACCCCTGTAAAATCTGTAGCAATTGTTTCTAACAAGTTTATTCTGTTTGCAAAGAACCTTCCTTTTATCTTGTGTGTCCAAACAAGCACTAGACAGTTCCTTTTATCTTGTGTGTCCAATTTTAAGATAACGTCTCGAAATAAAGACAAGCCCTAACCGGGTATCATACAGTTATTTTTTTCTCTCTCTTCAAACCCTCCATCTTCATCATCATTTCTACTACTGATTGCCTCTCTCTTGTTGTAAAACGGGTATAGGAACTTCTGCGGCGGAGAATGAACTTTGGAATGGAACAAGTGATATACATTTATCTCTATAATTAGTGTTTCTTCAAAATTTATTCCCGTATAATATGTGTATAACTAGTGAATATATATTGTACATAACTCTTACTTTTGGTTAATAAAGATCTTGATTTACCAAAAAGTAATTATTAAAAAAATTAATAAATAGAGCTTAATTTATATTTTTATATTATATTTAACAAATTATTAAAATAATTATAAAAAACTTAAGTCATATTTTAGATACATATAACTTTTATTTTCATTTGCAAAAGAAAAAAGTTATAAAAATATATTTTTTATTAATTTAAATTTTAATAAATAAGCTAGTGACTGTATGCTTCTTATATTATTTCTTGTTATAATTTAATTATATTTTTTTATATTTTATTAAATTAAAATATTTATATTTAATATTTTCATTTTTGTATTTTATTTTTATCTTTACAAAATGAAAAAAATACAAAAATAAAGAAAGAAAAAAAATAAAGAAGATAAACTAAACAATAAAGCTAATTGTTACCCCTAATTTTTAAGGCTTAGATTTAGCCCCACCAATTTTATGTTTCACATGATTAATTATTTTTTTACATCCAAAGTGTGAATCTGCCTCCTAGATTTCCCAAGTTTCAAATATACTACAGCAAGATGTTTCGTGAAGCCCCATTTTGTCCCAAGAAAGTAATATATTGATATTCTTACTACTCATTCCGTCCAGTTTTACTTATCACATATTTTAAAATAGTTATCCAATTTTACTTATTCACTTTAGAAAATCAAGAAATGGTTTTTTTTTTCTATTTTACACTTATCATCTATTATTGGATCGACAAGTTTAAGAAAATTTTAGTGGTTGTAAAACTTTTAAATTATATTTTTTAAATTATTAGGTTACTTAGCAATAATTAAGAGTGATATAGTAAAACTATCATTTTACTTTTGGCTCCTTAATAGTCGTGTCAAATTAATATATGACAAGTAAAAATAAACGGAAGGAATACTTAGTAAGAGGATTACACTTCATTCTTAACCCCACTACAACAAAATAAGAGAGTAATTGAGTATATCTCTTTAGGATTTAAGCTATATACATTTAACAGTGACGGTCAATATTTTCACTAGGAGTAGGAGAAGTTAAATTATAAAGAAGTAAATGCACGAAAAAGTTATAGAAAATTTAGCGTATAGTATATAATAACAACACAACGTATTCAGTGTAATCTCACAAAATGGGGTCTGAAGATGGTAGGATGTACGCAGACCTTACCTTTGCTTTTGTAGGGTAAAGAGGTTGTTTCCGATAGACATCGGCTTAAGAGAAGAGTGGTGGATGCAGGATTGCAAGGAAAATAAGACATCGAAATATTAAGATACAAATAAAGTAGTATATACTATATCTGTCTAACGGATCGATCCGGATCGGACCGGTAGCCCATTACTGAATTGAATCGGTCCGATAATGATAATAAAGAGATAAACTTTCGAACTTTCATTACTCATAAAAAATTTAAAAAAAATCAAATTTTACACTCTTTACTTGCCAATGCTCAATCAGTTGGGATCAACGTGCAAACCACCACAAAACTTAAAAAATAAAACATAAACACATGACACAAAAAGAAACAACACTAAAACGTAAACAAACCACCACTATTAACACCTAATTCACCACCTATTATAAACCGCCCCATTATCAAATTTACCGGTATGTTGAAATAATTTCTGCCTTACAAAGTGCAGTTCTCTTCTTAGTTCATCATTATCTCCACTGAGAGCATTGTAAAGAGCCCTTAGAAAATTCATTTCTCTCTTTAGATCATCAATCTCTTGAGATAGTCGGTGATTTGCGTTAACAATATTGTTATGATAAGCAATCCATTGGAACATTTGATTAACCATGCTTAAAAGAGACACATTGTTCCATTCCAAAACAAACCTTTTCATTCCAAACAAACAAACAAAGGACAGGCTAAAAAAAACAACACCAAATAAAATATTTAGATGACATAGC
The DNA here is from genome assembly GCA_029844215.1 of Przewalskia tangutica. Taxonomy (NCBI): domain Eukaryota; kingdom Viridiplantae; phylum Streptophyta; class Magnoliopsida; order Solanales; family Solanaceae; genus Przewalskia; species Przewalskia tangutica. Next base: position 154,674,027 of record CM056720.1, read on the forward strand.
ATCTTCATTGATCAAAGACAAAAATATATCACTACAACAAAAACGCCCTCCGATGACGGGTAAAAATCGTCATCTGACCCCTAAGATGACGGTTCCTGTAAGTGTCATCTTTATCAATGTCACAAAAGGATGACGGTTCTGGAACCGTCACACGGCGTGTGACGGTTTTTACCCGTCACACAAATGTTACAAAAGGATGACGGTTATTACCCGTCACACAAAGATCACACTACATATGACGGTTTTTACCCGTCACACAATTGTCACTTAAATTTACATTTTGATTCAATTTCTTTTTTTAAATTTCTATTAAATTAATAATTTATTTTAATATGGTTGGAAAATTAAATTTGGCGTTTTTTTTAGAATTTAATTTCAATATTGCAAATTGAAATTACAACAATGAAATGGACTAATAATTTAAATAACACCAAAAATATACATTAAATAGCTAGAATTTGTACAAAGTGTTTCCAAAATGGATATAAGCATTCAAAGTGTTACTAAAATGTTAAATTAAAGACTACAACATTGTTAATTAACTATCTTATCAATCTAAACAGTTCACCCATCAGTAATATTTAGTTTATCAACTTTCATCTCGGCAAGTATCTTTGAAAAATGCAATCCCCACTTTACACGAACATCATCAAGTTCCTCTTGGGAGTACATGCGTTTGTCATAGAACTATTAACCACAAAAAGAAAATAATTAGTAATGTTTGAAATGATACAATAATTAACATGGTTAATGATCTATCATTTAAATATAGAAGTACTTACATTATTTGTCATTAAAGTTGAATCTAGCATCAACTCTTTCATAAAACTCATAATATAATATCCACACTCCCAATTTAACAATTATTCTTCTGTAACACACAATGTCCTCTCACAGTATCACGATTCCATGAGTCACTCAATAATGTCATAAAGTCACAACATAAAGAGTTAATGCAGTGAGAAAAATAAAATTCCTTCAACATTTGAAGTACATATTTGCCGATAACCTCATCGAGGTTACAAAATTTCGGATAGTGGAAACACAATCTGCATATTACCATTCTCTCTTTGGGATTTTGTTGAAATGTTGAGGTAAAACTAGATTAAGGAGAAAACAGTATTTTTTTAATCACAAAAAAGTTTAACAAATTCAATTAGAACTCCACCAATTAACACTCAAATAACAAAAAAGAACAAAGATATAAAGAGATATTTATGCATGTAGTCCCAGTGTATGACTAGTTCAAAGAAAATTCCAAATTGATACATACCGCCACCACCATTCGTGGTCTTCCACTGTATATATGTCAAACCGATGCTTAGGGTCACTGTGAGCAGTATGAGGATTATAAACATAAAGAAAAAAATACCAGGAAGAGTCGAAATCTTGTAGCCCCAAAGGGTAGCATACAACTGGTGTAACTCAACAACAATGGCACTAAAAGGTAGAAGACCAGCCAGAAACATTTGACCAGGTGTCTTCCTGTACCAAGCTAGCGGTGGAATCTCTCTTACACACTTTTTTGTGGCAGAAGGTGCTTGAAACTCAGACCTACACCGATAGCCAATTATCCCACCAAGATCAAGCAATGGAATAATCATGAGGGTATAAGTAAGAATAATGACAAGTATGGTGAAAAATAGAATGGATAAAGTAGCCCCAAATGATACAGCAACTGAATTAAGGAAAAATGCATTAAGAGGAATGGTCCAAGAAAGAGCACCGCGGAGAAAGTAACACTCCTTTCTTAGTGGTGAAAACAAAAGTTTTCAGTTCCTGGATAAACAATAATTACAGAAATAAAAAGTTGAAAGGAAATTGAATAAAAATTATTCATCCAGTCTCAACAAATTGACTGTAGAAAGAGGCAGAGCTGTATCCAGCAACTTCATATGTAAGGGTATAAATTATGACCAAGGATATCAAGAGAGTTCCACAGTTATATGGATATAGGACATCAAGAAATGCCAATATAAATAAGCAGTTGAACCTGTAAATGCAGCAGAAATGGTTAACTAAAGGCCAAAGATGTGCCTTGCATGATCAGTTAAGTAATATAAATAGGTCAAACATAATCAGGCAGTAAGTACCACCCTTACACGGATGTATTTTTGCAGATGATGGAAATGACACCGATTATTTTGAAAATACATAGGATGGAAGGTCTTCTAACAAGATAATGTAAAACTTTTTTCATATCTAAGCTCTTATTGTGACTTAGATATCAAATGTACAAACTTACGCACATAAATCTTCTTTCAATGATAAGTCAGAAAGAAATAGAAATAGAAGATGACTCACTGGTCATATGAGAGGAAAGAAACAACTATTATCAGTTCAACAACTTATAGAGAACTTAATGAACTTATGAAATCATCTGATGAATAAATACGAGCTACAACTTACCAGGTCAACATCTGGGTACCAGAACCCATAACTGCTTTAACATCTAAAAACGTCCCCATTAAGGTATTTCCAACCCACTTCTTTGTCTTCCTCTTCATCACCGCTAGATCATCTACATATCAGTCATACAAATATGAAGACAGTGCTTTCAACTTCAGATGCTTTCATGTAAATATACATAGATTACTTGTTGTGGCCATTAGCAATAATAAGCATGATATAAGGCTTACTTTCTCAGATCATTCTTAAGGCGCTGCATCATACTCACAGCAAAAAAAGCCATCAGCAGAGCAAAAATAACAATTTAATTAATTACTGAAAACCAATGAACTTGATGGATCATTGATTTTGCTGAAGCCCTAGAGTATCTTTCCATTCTATTCTTGAATAGAGTTGATGTTTCATTCCAGCGTACATTATACGTGAAGGTAACATCTTGGTCTATATCTTCTGTTATATCCACAACATGGCTTGGATCACTAAAAGCATGTATTTCTATGACTTGGTTTCCATTGTAAAGAACATCAAATTGGACATGCGTAAAGAGAAAATACTTGGGGCCTTTTCCATCCAGGGTCCAGTGTTCATATTCAATTTTACCAACAAATGTCCAGAAAGAGAGATCATCAAAGTACATCTGATAGTAGTAATATTTAATAATAGCAGCCCTGAACTTTGAGACATCATTTTGATTAAGCTTCTTGTGGCAGAGGACAACCCCATCTTTGTCCACTCCAAATTTCACATGATACAATGTATTGGTTAAACGGTCACCATTCAGAACTTCCCCAAGGGATTCCTTTTATGGAAGCAGCTCACTTGTGTCAAGTGAAACTAAAAAGTCAACAATCATAAATATTAGATAGTTAAACTTTTAACATAACTAACTCAAGCGATTACCAGTTATACTAAACAAAATGTATAATATTGTACCGTGAATAACATCGTATCACAGACCTAGGGGCATAGAACTAACACATAATTTTAAACAAGTATGGCAGCTTCAATAGTCTATACACAACAAAAATACGTCAAATTAATACATAATACACTACAACATCAGATATCAACTTAAACTTAATGAAAACTAGGCATAAAAGTAAAAAGAGATTGTGGATTACCTCTTGTGGTAGCAGCCGAGTTAAGGTTGGGTCTTAGACTTCACTCCTCCACTAGATTCACACTCACACACATGAAACAAATAAATTTTTAGAACTGATGGGACCAATCGACACTTAGGGTTCCACCAAAGGGCTTGGAACCCAAATCAATCGAAATAATCCCAAATTTAGATGATAAACTAAGCTCTTAAGAAATCAAAGCTCACATTTGCGGCGTTCTAGCGAAGTAAATCCTCTTGCCCAAAATGGACAAAGCAACAACTGAGCCAAAGCGATCATAATGCTTTCCTTGCAACAGAGCCAAACCCTCGTAAAAACCCCCAACTCAAACTAAAGAAAAAAAAATCGAAAACCTAGTAGAGGGTTTGACCCTCACCTGCGTATTAGCGGTTGTATGGTGGTACTGGGCAAGAGCAATTAATGTTCTTGCCCCATTTTGACGAGCACACAACCTGTGAAAGCTCTAAACCTCTGCACCTTTGCCATTTCGGCCATGGGAGACGAAGACAAGAAGTGCGGTTGTTGATTGGAATCGTGCAAATGGAATTGGTTAGGGCTTTTGTTCGTTCAGACGACACCGTGTTCTATATTTTAATTGCACCATAATAGGAATGTTGTTCTGTATTTTAATTTTAAGAACCTATAATGTGTAGAATTAAATCTATAGATACACATTTTATAATTTAATCTTTTATTTTTTATAATGTTAAAACGATAACATCAAAACAATTTTAAAAAATAAATAAAAATCATATAAGTCTTAAAAAATGCTAAATAAACAATAAAAATGGTGTCGTTTTAATAAGTCAAACACGTCATTTTTGGCCAATTTAAAAAATACGTCACTTATTTATGTGACATTTCACAAAACCGTCACACAAACGTCATAAATAAATGACACTTAAACAAACCGTCACACAAATGTCATAATTTTGTGACACTTAAAAAATCCGTCACACAAATGTCATAATTTTGTGACACTTAAAAAATCCGTCACACAAATGTCATAATTTTGTGACACTTAAAAAAACTGTCATATGAATGTCAAGAAAATACATAAATTTAGTAAAAAGATGTGTGATTGCATTTACATCGTCACTTGTAGTGTATCTGTAGCATGCACACATTCCTACCATTAACTAGCATCATCTCAAATATCAAGAATCCTAGTGCATTCATTCTCAAAAGCAACGTTTTCAGTCTCAAGTAACAGGCTATTCTTTGATGAATCATTGTCATCATATCAGTGTCATAAACGTGAGAGGGATTGTTTTTCAATAGCTTTTCGTATATTTCATACGATTTTGTGAGGGGAAGGGGGTCCATCAACAATATCATTTCTATAGAATCTCGACCTCTCATCCTGATTAATCTATGAATGCAATGCAATGTCGTGTACCTTTCATTTCCAGTACACGTGCATTCAAATTCTATGAATTATACTCATATGAAATTTCTCAACGGATTCCAGCTTTTGACTGTAATAATGACTGTTGCGGGCGGGCAACCCGATCCCCTGCGTATCATTATCATTTCAATGTTGCTAACAATCTCTTAAGCATTCTTACTTTCCCGGTCTTTTGGACCCACATCATTTCCATACCACATTTATAACAATGTCATCAGAACTATGAGTGTATGAATGCACATGACAATATAAGACAAGAAATCGGGATGTAATGAGATACAACAAAATATAAGAGATGGATATCACATACTTTTGGGAAGTCAATACACGTAATCCACGTAAAATCAAGATATCATATCAAAAGCACTGTTATAAATAAACACAACAATGGCAAATATGGTGCCCACATAATGGAGACAAGCCCAATCAACAACAGTCAGAATCAGCTTAAGGTTTATTCCCAAAATCACTCGTCATCATAGTTCAACACTGGTACCCATCCGAACGTTCATCACAAATGTTAATATGGGACCCCCAAATACGCCCAATACCCCTAAACATTTATAACTATTATGTACTTCTATCGGAGTCTAAAAGAGTTAAACCGTAGCCTACCTCATTGCTGAGTGGGTGTCATAAACTCTTAATCCACGAAGTCCTTCCGATCAATTCCGGATGATTGTAACTCAAAAAAACGTATAAATGTCCTAAGTTATCATTCATACAATCAACACATAAGGAATGTTTCCACTGACATAATTGCTACCTGGCCTCAGGCCCACAAGGTAAGAAGAGAAGTTAGTTAAGAAATCATTCCACCAAGTCTAAAAGTATTCAATCTAAAAGCTTGAGTAATTTATTGTCGCGGTCTCTAGTTTGATTATTTACCTACAAAATGGCTTATTGTACCATAACACTCTTAATTCTTCAATCGATAAGTATGTAGTGAGATATAGAGGGTTCAACCTTCAATCTATAGTTTTGCTAGGTGTAACTCATTAACAAAGTCATGCATATTGATAAAGTCTCCATCTTGGTGCGTTTTTATGCAAGAATTCATGTTGAAACATTTACAATCCCTAAACATGCACCTACCTAGGGCTGTACAACGGGGAGGGGCTACCCGACCCCGCCTGATCCTGTACCGGGATCGAATACCGGTATTCGGTATCGATTTTGGTACGGGGTCGAGAATTTTCCCCGACCCCTACCACGACCGTTGCACAATGACTATACACAATTTGGTCATTTTGCAATGGTTAATACCTTACCCTCCCACCCCACCCCACCCCAAACACCCCTACCCCTTAATATTCATTTTAACCCCTAAGTTATTATATTTACACTTTAATCCAATTTTTCCAACTATAAATACCTCATTTTCTCTTCATTCTTTTTTACAAATTTTCTTACAATCTCTATAATAATCTCTCAATATATCTCTCATTCTCTCTACACTGTCTACTCAATATTCAATTTTATTTATTCATTTGGGAGTGAAGTTGACAACTAGCTTAAGGATGATCCATCAAACAAAGTTTCAATTTTCAACATCTCGATTACATGTCGACGTTACGTCGACGTTTGGTACATTCGTTCCTTCATTAAATTATTATTGTTTATTCATTTTATTTAGCGCACTTAATTTCACTATCTTTAATTATTTATTTGCATAATTATAATGGAAGGACTTAAACATATGATTACGGGTAAGGGTGAGGGTGTTTCTACTAATATGAGTAATAAGGGTAAGAATACTTCTTCTAATCATTCTATTCCTCCTAGACATGACGATTTTGTTGATACTGAATTATTTCCCGAAGTACCATTAGATTTAGACGATGAACTATTTTCTGGAACTCAACAAGACTTTAATTTAGAAGATAATCTAGATGACACACCCACTAATTTAGATGACACGCCCACTAATGCACTTCAAACTGAACCGCCTCCTATTCCCTCTAGTATGAGATGAGGCCAACCACAACGAAAATTAACATCAAATGTATGAGATTTTTTTGATAGGGACGTAGAAATTCAAGTTTCTAGATGCACAATTTGTAAAAATGTTTATAAATTTAAAATGAGAAAAGGTCAGAGCGGGACGAGAGTTTAACTACGCATATGGTAAGATTTCACAAAGTTATTTGGAGGAATATAAGGCTCAAAAGAAGGGTGAGTCAATGCTCTCTCAGTCGGGACAAGGTTCACATGCTGTCCCGGACCAGGTACAGAGTCAAAATGACCCTATGACGGGGTTAATTATAGGCCCTAAATACAATAAAAATAAAGATAAAGAAGCATTATCCAAATTAATTGCAGTGAAGAGTTTGCCTTTTTCATTTCCTGAATCTATTGGTTTTATTCATTATATAAGAGAAAATGTACAATCCTGCTTATAACGATTTTCCTAGATCAACTGTTAGGAGAGATGTTTTAAAATTTGCACACGAATATCAACAATATTTACGTTATTCATTATATCATTTTCATGACAAAGTATCTATTACGTCTGATATATGACATAGTACTAATAGCCATGATTATTTAAATGTAACATGTCATTGGATATACTATAGATTTTCTATGCAAAAACGTATTTTAGCATATAGATATATTGATAGCAGGCACACTGGTCTTTTTATTTCAGAAAATATTTTTTCAGTTTGCGATTATTATGACATAACTGATAAAATCATGACTATTATATTATATAACTCTTCTTCTAATGTTACTGTTGTTGGATTATTAAAAAATGTTTTAACTCCATCTTTTTCAGTTCATTTTCATATAAAATGTGCATGTCATATTTATAACTTAGTTGTAAATGAGAGTCTATCACTTTTTGAAGACATTCTTGAAAAAATACAATTTGCTATAAACTTTATTTTTAAAAGTAATAGAATACAAAGAATAAAAGAATATAAAAAAACTTGTCACGATTGCCAACTACCTTACACAAAAATTCCCGAAGAAGTATGCACTAGATGTAATTCTTTATACAACCAACTACGTGTTGCTTATGAGTATAGAAGACATGTAACCCATTTTTTTAACGCCCGTAATAGAAAATCCTACTGATATGATTATTGATTCCGGTTGGGATACAATTTTAGAACTTATTACATTTTTAGAGAAATTTTATCTAGCTACTAAAGAAATTTTCGGTACTTATTATCCTACTATTTCATCAATGTTATTTTATATAGCTCTAATATTTATATTACTTAGTGAATATATGGAAAACCCAGCTTATGAGGCACCTATTAGAAAAATGTTTCTTAAAATGAAAAAATATTTTATTCATATTCCCCCAATTTATATTATTAGTGTTGTATTAAATTCGTCTATTAAAATAGACGGTTGTAAAACACTTATTGAAACTATTTATGATTGCATAGATATACTTCCACATCCATCTCCTAAAAATCTAAATGACCCACCACCTATTGAAAAAACTAGAGAAGAAGTGTTGTCTAGCATACAAGATGAATGTAAAAAGTATATACGCATTACCAACAAGAAAGTGTTAGTAACCAACCGGCTTCCATACCATCTTCTTCTTCTTCTTCAACACAACCTAAAAAACGATATGATGCGGTTAGTTTTGAAAGTCTCAGACATAGAATGTTTAGTGGTAACATTTATAACCAAGTTAGCGAGTTTAATGTTTTTGTTTTACAGAGTGTTGTACCGTACGAAGCAATTGAAAATGAAGAGGAACGTGAAGACTTGCTAAAATACTGGAGGAAGAATGAGAAGACATTTCCAACACTATCTAAGATGGCCCGAGATGTGTTGAACATTCAAGCGTCATCAACATCATCTGAAAGCGCTTTTCGGCCGGCAGATATCAAATAGGAGAGCACAAACATTCATTGGCGGGAGACTCATTAGAGATTGCAATTCTATTCACACATTGGATTCGTGCGGAGCGTAGGAGGCGCGGCCAACCGGATATAAATGAAGAAGAAGACTACAACTACAACGAAATCTTATCCGACGGAGGTGGAAGCGACGTCACCAATTTGACCAACAAATACCAATTTCAACCGAAGAACCACAAAAAATTATAAAGAAACTAGAAAACGTATTTCTTAACATATTCTTTTAATTGTAATTTTACTATGTTATTTATTTGCAACTTTCAATATCACGAAGTTGCAATTTTGAAATTGTATTACAAAAAAATCATACTTCTATTAAATAATATAAGAGGCACAAAAACAGTTTTGAGATGTTTTTGTTAAACTATCATGTTGTGTGTGTGTGTGTTATTTTTTTAATTTAAGGGGGAAAAAAGACCCACCCCGACACCTCGGGATCGGGACGACGACAGACCCTATTGGCTCCGATCTGAACTATCGTCGCCACTGCCACTATTACATATCTTCCACCAAAGGGACACACCATGGTAGAAATACATCCTCCAGTGCGACTTCATTAAACCTTACGACCCCGCGCAGGTATGAAACGGAGGCCGCAGGCGCGCCTCCATACGTGAGTGAAACCTCCGCCGAAATGGACACACTCGATTTCGTATACAATCTCTTTTGCGTACTGACCTCACTGAGGTGGCCCCGCAGGTATGGATGAACACTCGCCCATGAGGATTTGCCAAGACCCGCAACGTATTCTCCCAACAACCTAGACGTAAATCATAACAATATTATGACTCGTTGGACCATCATATTTACCATTTAGCACATAATTACAGTCAAGAATTCGCCCTATTCAATAGTCGCAGAATGAAATGAAACTTACGGTGCGGTACCATAATATTTCCTCCATTCCAAAACATATTTGATGAAGAACTTAGAGTGATAGCAGTCGGAAATAATTTCTCGGAACAAGACAGAGAGGCAAAACGATCAAACGGGTCGTTATAACAACTATATTGAGTATAAATATGTTTGTTATAGTACTATCAGTGAATTTTAATATGTGTTTGCAGAGTAGTTACTATATTTACTAAGTTATCAATTCATGTTTATCATATATTTATCAGTAATTACCTTATAAGTGATCTGATTATATAAATATTGTTGGAAATTTATAATGTGAAATAAAGTTGATTCTATTACTTATGACTCGAACAATTGGGGCCCCGAACGTCAGAAAAGTCATTTTCACACACGTGCACACGTTGTACCAATGATCGTAAATTTTCTTAGTGAAAGAGATATTGGTATGTAAACAAAATGTTTGAGACATGAAATGATAGACGATTGTTGGTTAAACGACGAGTGTTCCACGTTGGTAAATGAAGAAAGAAGTGTACGACATGTAAAAGATGAAATGAGTCGGAAATCACCGCGGAGCCGCGAAGGGCCGCGGCGCAGCACCTTCGGAGCCAAGCGTCGCGGCACTAATTGTTGATTTGGTTATTGGAGCTCAGGCGCCACGGTGCCTCCCAGGCAGTGTCGCGACGCTTCAGTGGCAGAATAGTTGACAGAAGCTGAAAAGTTTCTGACTTTTGATCTGGTTTGGGGCATTGATTCTCCATTACTTGGCACATGAATTCAGCCATTATTTGGCTGAATGAAACCTCTCAATAAGTATTATTACATGGATATTGAATGTCATTAGTTGGCTAGATGAGATGTCATATTTCTTACACTATAAATTGATCCCCTTGCTCAATTGAAGAACACACAACACTCATACTTACACTCAGGTTTTCTGAAACTCTTCCACTCTAAGCATTCTTTCAAACACTCAAGGTTCTTCTTGAGAAACACTTGAGTTTCTTCTACTCATTTGTTAGTTGTTGTTTTATCTTGAGAGACAGTTTCCCATTGCCGTAAAAGGATATATACGGGGCCATAATGTCTTAAGGACAGAGTGAATCTGCAACGCTACCAGTTTTAGTTTTTTTTTATTTCAGGTAATCAAAATCAAGGGGTTTGCTGCAGTTGAACGAAGATCCAAGACTTCAATGTGCAATAACAAAGATCAAGACCTCAAAAGCTTGTTGTTGGCACAACTCTTGTTGGCTTCAAGTTTATTTTTATTGTAATCCTATTGTTTACCCTTTCGAAGCACTAGTAATAGCTGTTTACTATTTCCGTACATCCATTGTGTAACTCACAAATATATTTTACACCATTGGTACATCGAACATAATATGTCAAGAGTGGAACTACGAGCAGGAAGACTCACTCTGCTACTGAAATTCAAAAAATTGAGTATAAATACAGAGAAAAAGAGAGTCATGTAGGCGTTTTGTCGGGTTCGTACACGCAGCGGATTTTGAAAATTTATGTTTTAAACCCAACATGGCGGACAAACTGTAGTATGATTATATAATGTAAAGCACAAAGTAAAATATCACACTTCGATTGAAGACTTACATTTGTAGCAATCTCAGAATCTTCAAGCTTTTGGTGTACGCCGAGGGTGTGCACGCAAATGTTCCTCGATTTGCAAGTTCTTAAAACTTTGATGTAATTTCTAACTCTTGGAATGCTAGGAATTCCAGCAGAGCTTTAAAAGAGAACACTCTCTTGGTTTTGGGGTGAAGAAATGTGATGGGGAACCCTCTTATTTATAGCTGAAGAGGACAACTAGGGTTCCATAAATGGGCCGACTCATTTAAACCTCAGCATAATGGGCCAGCATTCGGACCCACTGGATGCGCCTCAGCGCCGCAACCCTGTCCCATCTTCTGCCTTATTTTCCATTTCTTTCTAATGTCTCGATTATCAACCGAACATATATATATTCTCTAATTACATCTTTAAATCGACGGAACATTTGACTTAGTATTACCCTTCAGGCCTTTACATATCGACACTAATAATATTAGGGTCTAAACGAAACTCCTAGACTGCGCCGGAAGACGAACTCAATATGTAAAGTATAGTTACACGTATCCTGTGAACTGAACCTCTATGTGGAAATATAAAATCTTTTATTCACGACACACTCAATCAAGCTTAGGATTTGTCAAGTGTCTATCCAAATGGCTTGATCAGTATTCCTCATCTATATTAGTTGACAACTGGACCATATCAAAGACATGTCCATTGTGTTGACCAACGACTTAGTCAACCTAATACCATATGAGATTCTGAGTGTTCTTTCGAAGATACATTCGAGGAATGAATCCTAATCTTGGCTCAACTATCACCTTCAATCTACTTCGTAATGTACCAAAAACAAGCCGCGTCTCAACCTATAAGGCACTTGAGCTTAGGACAGGATCAAAGTACATTACTCCGTAAACAATGTGGTATCGACCTCAAGTGTAAGGACTTCTATCTCCCACACGCCGATGACAGTCTAGACATATATAACAAAAGTGCATCAGCAAGGTATACCAATACTTCAACAAGTATCCATGTGCCCATCACGAGTTGTCATAACTCGTAGCAAGTGAAATATACTACATCCCCTAAGGATATGATGCAGACCACATGTCGACGTATCGCATATCATCGATATCCCAATCTCGATGATCATTAGTCGAGACTATTTAAGAGTTACGTTATAATATTAATTCTCACATCATTAATAACCACGTAAACTCTAGGGATGCATTTATAGGATATTATAAACAATCAACTAATAATTCAACAAATGCAAATGCCATAATATTAATTATCATTAATACGAATACGAATGTATATAAAGTATATTTTGTCTTAATACAGATTGTCTCTACGACATACATATACTTTCAAGTCAGTCTTTTGACCGACCGTAGGTGAACAAATGAGAGGATTTTTAATTAGAATGATGAAACAAAAACGTCTTGTGTAAAGATCTAGCCCTCTGATCTCACTCTCTAGTGAAATAAGTGAAAGAAAAGATTGATTTTTTTCTGAGTTGGTGATTTTTGCCATTTGTGTATCAATTGCCATTATTTTCCTCCCGTGACACAATATACTTCCACTAGTTAGAGAAGAACTTCCAAAAGGAAGAAAATTAAAGAAACGAAAAGAGAACAAAGCAAATCTTCATATACTTCCACTTTTCTAACAGTAAATACTTATTATGTTCTAAAATCAGAAACAAAGATGAAAATGTTTGTGTGAGAGACTGTGTATTTGTGTGTGTATTTTTAAAGATGCAGAATAATTCTGCATCAAATGTTATATACAGTCATATCTCTCTATTCCATGTTTTATGAAACCGATATATCTTTCATATTATGTTATATTAAATGTTTTCTATAACAGTCAAGGTCGAAGCTCTATAGGATTCAAGTGTCATTCAAATTCTTTTCGGCGAAAAATTACATTATATATACATGATTAAATTTAGTTTCTTGTATACATAGATTGAAATCCATTGGCTTCTTCATGTATTTGAATCACCTTTATGAAAATTCTAAATATGCCACTGTTAACAGCATCTCGCTATAACAGCTAAAAAAGCACCATAACAAATGATGTTGTTATGTATGTGTTAGCGAATATTCTTCAAATATTCACAGTATATATTGTATTTATTAGTATCATGTATTTAAAGTAACTTAGGATTCTTACTGTATTAAGAATCACTTTTGTATAACTATATATATTGTGATTAATGAAAGAAATCCCTAAGAGAAATTATTCCAATATCTTACATGGTATCAATAGCCTAACATACTAAAAACCCTAGAAATTCCCCTCCTCTCCCCTCTTGGCCGCCGCCAATCCCCCCCACCGCGGTGCCTTCTCTTTCGGAATTTCTAACATGTGGCTATCATGTCTCCTCCCACTTCTCCTAAATCTAATGGTTCCACCTCTGGCATAGATGACACTCCACTTCCCTCCACAAAGTCGTCTTTTTATTCGGATTTTGCTGTCACAAACATCAAGAACTTTGTCCCTATTATTCTTGATCAAGAATACTGTCAATATTCTATGTGGGTGGAACTGTTTTATATTCATGCTTGTACGTACAACGTGCTCGACCATATTGATGTGTCAATCCCTCGCCCATCTGACATCCATGATTTAACATGGCGCCATCTTGACGTTATCGTCAAACAATGGATTTATGGTACCATCTCTAAGGACTTGTTGTGCACTATCCTGAAAATAGGTGCTTCGGCACGCGAACTTTGGGTATGCTTGGAGGAAATTTTTCAGGATAACAAAAATACCAGTGCGGTGTATTTAGAGGAGCAGTTCAACAACACCCGCCTTGAGAATTTTAACAACATGATCGAATACTGCAAGAAACTGAAACTTATTGCTGACCAACTCTCTCATGTGGGGACATATGTTTCTGAGACTAAGATGGTACTATATCTTGTTGCATGATTACCAAAGGAGGAATATGATACTCTTGCAGCAATAATTCAACAGGCTGATCCACTTCCATCCTTCAACAAGGCACGGTCTCAATTATTATTAGAAGAAACACGGCGTGCTAAATAGGATGAGCACAATAAAAAAGCATTAGCAGTTGAAAACTTGCAGTCGCCGACCACTGCTCCACCACCGCTGGACCATCAGCAGCAGTAGAACCGCAGAGGCGGAAGCGGCAGTCGCGTCTGAGGAAACAAGGGAAAGGGTCGAGGCAAAGGAAAAGCACAATGATGGCGATCCACGCCATCGCCTCGATAGTGGTCGAATACCCATCAGCAGCGGTGGCGAATGTCCAGCGGCCGATGGCGGCCCAAGACAACAAAGCTGGGCGATTTGGCAGCGATGGCGGCCCGGTATCCTCGGTCGGCGCAACAAGCCCATCTTATGTCAGCCCAACAGTTTTCTTTAGCCCAGCAAATGCAACCCACTGATTTGGGCCAAGCTTTCAACACACTCACTCTGCAACCGCCTGACAATAATTGGTATATGGACTCCGGAGCCACATCAGACCAACTCTTCAGGTAATTTTTCCCAACTGCTTCAGTTAAAGTATCCTCAATACATTACTGTTGGCAATGGTAACAACATTCCAATTATAGGTTATGGTAATACACAAATCAAAAATCCTCATCCACCCTTCTCACTTAACCATGTCCTCTACGCCCCTCAAATTATTAAAAAAATGATATATGTTAGGAAATTCACTCGTAATAATTGGGTGTCTGTAGATTTTGACCCTTTTGGTTTCTCTGTGAAGGATCTCAATACGGGGAGAATTTTTACTCGATGCAATAGTGTGGGAGACCTCTACCCCTTCACAAACTCTTCCGCTGTCATAACTCAACAACCAGTCTCCATTGCTGCATTATCTCCATCCACCTGGCACAATAGGCTTGGGCATCCAGGAGATCATGATTTTTCTTTTCTTAGAAACAATCAGCGTATTAAATGTAATAATGAGAAACTGCCCAACATTGTTTTCTTGCCCGCTTGGCAAGCATACTCATCTTCCTTTCATGTCTTCAATGAATATTACAGTTTCACCATTTGACATTGTTCATGCTGACTTGTGGACCTCTCCTGTTGTTAGCTCTCTAGGCCATAAATTCTATCTTGTGCTATTGGATGATTTCTCACATTTTGTTTGGATTTATCCTCTAAAATTCAAATCTGAAGTTTTTGCTAAATTTCTTGAGTTTCACAGATTTATTAAAACTCAGTTTGAAAAATCCATCAAGTCATTTCAATGTGATAACGGACGTGAATTTAATAATTCGGCTTTCCATAATTTTTGCTCCCAATAAGGCATGTTGTTCCGCTTCTCTTGTCCTCACACCTCACCTCAAAATGGTAAAGCTGAACGAATTATTCGTACTATTAATAACATGGTATATACCCTCCTATTTCATGCCCGTCTGCCATCACCTTTCTGGGTCTATACTGTCAAAATGGTAGAATACCTTCTAAATATTTTACCTACTAGCACATTACAAAACAAGACCCCCACAGACATTATATATCGTAGGACTCCTTCTTATGACCACCTACGGATCTTCGGCTGTCTGTGCTATCCCAATCTTACCTCCACCACCCCTCATAAGTTGGCTCCTCGAACTACACCTTGTGTATTCCTCGATTTCCCACCCAATCATAGGGGTTATCTGTGCTATGACTTATCCACTCGTCAAATTCACATCTCTCGTCACGTCACGTTCAATGAGACGATATTTCCGTTTTCAAACCCTCAGAAGTACCGGAAATCAGACTACTTATTTCATGATGAACCAGTCATATCCCAAAACATTCTAAGTCAGCTTACCCAAATTTCAACTTCAGAACCGCGATCCACAGTTGATGCACCGCGGTGCCATCCTTCTAGTGAGCCCCTCTTCCTGTAGAACTTTTAGCACCGCGGTGCCTGTCTGCCAGTGAGCCCCCTCTTTCTACAGAACTTTTAGCACTGCGGTCCCTCGAGGATGCACCGCGGTGCCCCTCTTCCAGTGAGTTCACTACTCTTTCCTCGCCATCAGCACCGCGGTCCCCTGAGGATGCACCGCGGTGCCACCCTTCCAGTGAACTAACCTCTGAACCTGTCACTTCAACAATGTCACCACCCAATGTCCCAGTCACCAAATGGAAACTCGTGCCAAACACGGAATTTTCAAACCTAAAGTCCAGTTTAACCTGTCTGTCCAAATCATTTCTCCACTCCCAAAGAACCCCAAATTGGCCAAACTTGACCCTAATTGGAATACAGTCATGTCTGAGGAATATAATGCTTTAACTAAGCAGCATACTTGGGATCTTGTCCCTAAACCATAGGGGGTGAATGTGATCAGATGGTTGTGGCTTTTTCATCACAAATTCAGAGATAGTGGTGTTTTGGAACGCTACAAGGCTAGACTTGTGGCAAATGACACTAATCAGCAGGAGGGCATTGACTGTGGTGATACATTTAGCCCGGTTGTTAAACCGGCTACGATTCATACTGTTCTTAGCATTGCTATGGGTAAGAAGTGGCTGATTCATCAACTGGATGTCAAGAATTCCTTTTCTTTCTTGGGGATTTGAAAGAAATTGTATACATGCATCAGCCACCTGGTTTTGTTCATCCGGTTGTTCCTCATTATGTCTGTCGTCTCAGGAAGTCACTCTATGGTCTAAAGAAGGCACCTCGTGCTTGGTATGACCGTTTTATCAGGTATATTATGCAGATTGGGTTCATTTGCAGCAGGTGTGACACCTCTCTGTTTATTTTTCATCATGGTAGTGACATCTCTTACTTGTTATTATATGTTATGACATTGTTCTCACTGCCTCATCTGATAAGTTGAAAAATGACATTATTGCTCTTCTCAAAACTGAATTTGCTATAACTGATTTGGACAAGCTAAGTTACTTCTTGGGTATATCAGTCACTAGATCTGCAGATATTATGTTCCTGAGTCAGCGTAAGTATGCAGAAGAAATTATGTTCAGAGCTAAGATGTCGAATTGCAAGGCTATGCCTACTCTCGCTGATTCAAATCCAAGCTCGTCTTCGGCGGTGATCCAGTGTCTGATCCTACTCTCTATCGAAATCTTGCAGGTGCTCTTCAGTACCTCACTTTCACCAGGCCCGACATTGCATATGTCGTCTAGCAGGTGTATCTGTTCATGCATGCTCCGAGGGAACCCCATTTTGCTGCTCTTAAGCGTATTATCAGATACATTAATGGCACTCCTGACTATGGGTTGCATCTCTTCCCCTCTTCGAACAGGTTACTTTCCTATACATATACTAATTGGGCAGGGTGCGGGCCGACACGACGCCTACTTGGGCTATTGTGTGTCTTGGGGATAATCGATCTCTTGTACGCGAGTGATAAGCCATGTTATCCCGATCCAGTGTCGAAGCAGAGTATAGGGGTGTTGCTAATGTAGTTGTTGAGATCTGTTGGCTCCGGAATCTCCTCTTGGAGCTGAGTTGTCCATTGCGTAAGGCATCTATAGTCTATTGTGATAACATATCTGCTATCTATATGTCTTATAATTCGGTCCAGCATCAGCGGACCAAACATATTGAGATGGATATTCATTTTGTTTGTGAGAAGGTAGCACGTGGTCTTGTCAAAATTCTACATGTACCTTCCTCTTATCAGTATGCAGACATCTTCACAAAGGGACTACCCAGACAACTGTTCACAGACTTCAGATCCAGCATGAGCATTCGGCCTCCTCCCGTCACGAGGGTGTGTTAGCGAATATTCTTTAAATATTCACAGTATATATTGTATTTATTAGTATCATGTATTTAAGGTAACTTAGGATTCTTACTGTATTAAGAATCACCTTTGTACAACTATATATATTATGATTAATGAAAGAAATTCCTAAGGAAAATTATTCTATCCCTCGAGGAAGACCCAATTCAACTTAAAAGGTATAGGCATAGTAAAGTCATGGACTGATCCCGTATCGTGCTACTGCCTTGACCTAGGATTCTTTTCCTCAAGTCGGATTGTTAAGAGGTAAAAGAACCTTCTATTCCCAAAAACTGATGAATTAGGAGGGCATTCTTCCAAGATGGAGAAGTTTGACTGTAGTAACATATGTGCAACATGACTTTGTATTGTATTGAAGAGACATTATTCTATCCTTTCTAATGTTTGAAAAGGGAATTATGTTATGATATTCTTTATTCATAACCTACTGTTATGTTACTATTTTCGTGATATCCGTTGAAACACGTTATTAAATAATTCATCAACTAGTACAAGATTGCAAAATAAATTCGTTGTGATTCTTTATATCTTTTAAATATATATTTGGACCACGAAATATAGGAAAAGATAGACCGTATGGTACGTGGGGCTATAAGTGTTTTGATAAAAATTCCTACCTACTGCATCTTTAGGTCAAGTAGTCAAAGATTATAACTTGAACGGTACACTACTACAATAAAAAAAGATATTTGCCAGCAATATTTTTTATTATCATATATTGGATGTTGTTGGCGAAAATACTTTTCGCAACAACAAAATTGTTACATGTCGTTTCAATAACCTTCGATGCGAAAAGTTTTCGCAACAACAAGTTTTTTGTTGTTGTCATTTACATTTTTTAACAATAATATATTAAATTTTTATTGTCATTTACGTTTTTTTAACAATAATATATTTATTACTACTAAAGTTTTATTGTCAATTCTATACTTTCTTGACATCTGAGAATAATACTATAGTGTATACCAATCTAAATATTTGCTTGGGACCTCACACAATATATTGGGAGTATTACACTTAACTTCCCTAGACAATTAACTTATTTAATATATAAAATTGAAGTGCATATCCAACGAGCAACATCTCTCGTGTCTCCATCAACTTATTTCTCCTAACAAGATCATAAAAATCTAGGTGTGTTAAACATGTACCTTTTGTTCAATGGTCGAGTCAAAATTTTATATAAGGAAATTTTAAAATATGATACAGAAGATTTGAATTTTTGTGATCTGGAGCAAATTTCAAGAAAATTCTTTAATGTACGTATGTATAACTAAAACACTAATTCTTGCTTTATTTACATGGTAAATACATTCAATGAATGGAATTGTATATCAATTGAACCCTCTCTTCAAGCTAGATTCGGCCACGGTGGCAGAGCCGAGTCCAACGTGGTCAAGTGATGAATTTGTGAGTATAATGATTGCAATTACAACAATTGCTAAGAACGGAAAATCAGTAACTATTACAAAGATTACAATCTGAAAATAAGAACAAAATAAAATTTGCTGAGTCGAGTGATATTCACTCTGTCCTTAAGACAATATTATCCTGTATATATCATTTTACGGTGGTTGACAACTTGTCTCCCAAAATAAAACATCAACAAACAAATGCGCAAATGATACTCAAGTGTTTACTAAAAGAAGAATCTTTGAGTGTGTGAAAAAAAGCTTAGAGTGGAAGATCAGAATTCTGAGTTTGGTGTGTTCTTTCAATTGAGCCAAAGACCTCAATTTATAGTGTAATGAAGATGACCTCCCAAGTAGCCAAGTAATGATTTTCAATAGCCATGTAATGACACTTATTGAGGGGTTACAATTCAACCAAATAATGACTGAATTCAAGTGTCAAGTAATGGAGGTTCGCTCCAAAATCAACCCAAAAGTCAGAAACTTTTCGTCTCCCGTCGACCTCACTGCCTATGAAGCGTCGCGGTTCTGCCTGGGAGGCACCGCGGCGCCTGAGCTCCAGTACGACGATTCAATTATTCAATTAGAGTTGTGGCTCTGGCTGGAGGCGTCGTGACTCCGACGAGGATGCGCCGCGACCTTCACGGCTCCGCGACGATTTACGACTTGTTTCATCTTACACTTCACACACTTCTTCCTTCGTTTACCAACGTGGAATACTTGTCATATGGTCAATAACCATCCATCATTTTATGTCTCAAACACGTTACTTACGTACCAATATCTCTTTCATTAACGAAATTTGCAATACTTGGCACTACGTGTGCACGTGTGGAAACGACATTTCCAACGTGCGGGATCCCAAATTGTTCGAGTCATAAATAATGGAATAAGCTTAATTTCTAAGTTTAGTAAATTTTCAACATAATTTCCTTTAATTTGCTAGAAAAATCATACTGTGTATAGATGAATATTTTCTTTTATACACAACATTAATTGTTTAACCCAAAAAAGGAAAGTTTTTATCGTAATGATAAAAGATATTCAAAAATCGGAATTGTATTAGAATATGGACTCAATTGACTCTCAACCGTGACATTTTAGCGTTTTTTTGAATCCATGTTTCTTCAATTCTGCCTCCGCCACTGTCTGTGTCGATTTAATTAATTTTGCACCTTGATTGGCTCCGCAGACTATTGCAAAAACATTGCATGGCAAATTTGTACATAAATAATGTGGTAGCAATTA
Source organism: Przewalskia tangutica (assembly GCA_029844215.1). NCBI lineage: Eukaryota > Viridiplantae > Streptophyta > Magnoliopsida > Solanales > Solanaceae > Przewalskia > Przewalskia tangutica. The sequence goes on from CM056720.1 coordinate 154,694,694, forward strand.
CATGTAACACGCTATTCATACAGCTAATAAGCTTTAGTTCATATATAAAATGTCTCACATTTTTCTGTCTTATTTGTGTAGCATTTTCAGGACCATTCCCTATGATCACATGGAATTATATGTGTTTATTTTGCTTCTTTCAGTTTTTCTACTTGGTTGTTGGGACACTCCTCGCAAATCACATTGTTATACATGACAATATGACATTCAATAGGCTGGATGTGAAAATATTCAAGAACTGACCAAATATGATAGAGGTGAGTTGAACTAAATTCAATATAACATGTACGTATACACAAACTATGTGTGTTACTAAAATTTTGGCAAAATAATTTATTTCGAACATGTTATTTCAATTGTACGATGAGAACTATGCTAAGAACCTTAAATATTGGATCCATCAAATTTAAATTTTAAATCTGCCCGCTAGCAACCTTCATTCTTAGATGCTTGACTAGCTAGTCTTAAAATATTCTTGACTTGTATAACGAAACTATTCGAATTGGTTAGGATCTTATTTGGATTCACATTTATGATTTTCTTTGCAAAAATTCCTTATGATAGAGACAATGCAAGTGTGAACTACTATGGCATCACCCACTATTTATGTACCATGGGCAATACTAGGGGTGTCAATGGTTTTCAAAAGAAACCGACTAAACCAATCAAATCGAAATTTAGGTTTTTAATAAAATTGATGGTTTTTATATAAATACATAAACGTACCGAATAATTAGGTAGGTTTTTAATTTTATAAAAATTAACTAAAAAATATTGAACCTTACCCCTCCTCTATATATATATATATATATATATATATATATATATATTATTCGAATAAGCTATCTCCCATTTTTACTCTTTTTTTTTTTTTTTTTTTAATTAATTTATCAAACCTATTATACTGTTCATCTCTTTTAATGAATTACTTAATGGACAGAGTTACAACAAGAAGGCGGTACCGAGTAGGATCACACAACTTTATATATATATATATATATATATATATATATTGTGTGTACACATATATATAATACATTTTATGTATTAAGTTTAGGTATAATAAAATATTAATTTTTTTGCTTTAGACGTGGAATGATGAAAGCGACTATAAGCCTGCAACCTAATTAACAGTGAAAGTCCTAACATTGAAGCCTATAATATTACTCTTATTGAAATTAAATTAGTTCTAGCATCTCGAGTAGTAACTAATAAGTTACACAGTATTTTAACGATCTTGAATAGCAAGCTACAAGTTGTTCTTTCCTTGCGTATGATTTAAATTTCTCCTATTAGATACTTAATCTTTCTCAGTTCTTGAGTCTCATCTTGATTGATTTCTGCTTGTGTGATCTAAATTATATTTTTTAATCTTTGCTTAATATTGTTTTACACTAGCGTAAAATAGCAGGATGAATCTCTATTCCCTGTGTCTTTCATGTTATAAAAAATGTATAGAGAGTTCTTGCCAAAGTCCTACACACTATACATAATATATATATTATTTTGAATACCGAAAATTAACTGAACCGTACCAATATCGAAGAGAACCCGAGATGATGGAACGGTTTTGATAAGTCAAAGTTTGGTTATACAAAAGAAAATAATCAAAAAATGGGTATGATATAAAATTTATGAAATAATCATCGGAACCGTACCATTTACACCACTAGACAATACTACATATATGTTATATGTTACGTATGGAACTAATATCAAGCAAGGGAATTCTACAAGCTAATTACATATAATGAATTATTGGTCAGGATCTACTCAGAGACGGATCCATTATTATGTTTTATGGTTCAACTTTTAAAGTTATTAGTATTAAAATTATTGTATTTTTAAAATTAGGGTTCAAATTTATTATTAATTTGTTGCAATTTTACTGAATTTTTATATATAAATTTATACGACATGTCAAAAATACTTAATTCAAATGAATTAGTTGTTGAAATGCCGGATCAGCCTCTCGATCTATGTGTGGAGATTGAATTAATGGGATCTTGAACATGACACTTACATTTCCAGCCTAGCTAATTGTTATGATTTTTTTATAAAGATGGACAAGGTTGAAAATTTGTCCCTAAAAAATTCATTATTTATAGGGTTACAAATAGCCACATAAACTCCTCTTATAACTAAAGTATTAGATATTTGCTATAATTAAAAATTAAATATTCTAATAAATCAAATATTAAATTCATATCCGAAGCCCTAGACCAGTTGGTCTTGAAGGCAGAGGGTATTCTCATTGGGTGGTGTGGGAGAGCTTGGTCACAAGTTCGAAACCCCTGCAGTAACGCCGACCGCCGCTTTGGTGAGTCTGTCACACCTCATTGGCTGGTTTAACCTGGCGACGTGGCGTGGTTGCGCTATTGCGTCGATCCGGATTTACCCTGCAAGACTCGAAGAGAAATGACTTCGCTCCTTCACAAAAAAAAAAATTAAATTCATCTTGCAACTAAAACAACTAATTATTCTAAACAAGTTAGGATAGTAACATATGCAACATTCAACGCTATCTAGTAATTGTACAAAACTAGATTTGGTGTTACTATGAATTTGTTGTGTAATAGAACATGCATGCACATGAAATTGAAATTCAGAAGGAAAGTAAAAGATACGATGAGTAGATCAAGTGATGAAATCTACATTGATATAGACAAGAAGATTCGTGATAATTATACTTGCATGGAATTGACTTTTCAGATTCACATGCTACCTCAAATACCTACAAACAAGATCTTACAAAATTAATGAAGAAGAAATATTCATGTTGATGTTTCCTTCAACTTTCCAGTAAATTTACGTTCTCAAGTGTTAATTTTTTTTTAATTTGCTTATCCAATTACATCAAAGATACTTGAAGATTGCATAAGATATTGAATGGATAGTTTTAGAAAAATTACTTATCATATGTGCATAACTAATTATGACCATATCGTTCCTTAACATGGGAAAGAAAGACCAAGTAAACTCCAGACCCTTATATTCAACAAACGTATAATTAATGTTACAACTTGGTTATCTACCTTAATCATCTTAATCATCAATCAATCAATATATAATATAAAGCTAGACATAGATTTACCCGCGAGGGTAACTAAGTTGGTATTGCAGTAGAGCGCGGAACCGCAAGCTCACGAGTTCGATCCCTTGCATAAACCTTCTTGGTTGAGCCTGTCACACATGGTTTGCCAAGTGTGGTGGATTTACCCTGTGCGCACTCGAAAGAATAGCGGCTGCGGGTTCCTTCGTCAAAAAAAAAAACTAGACATAGACAAGATAATGTGATACATCTTTAGTACCACCATTGATATTTATCTTTTTCTGACATTTTTTTCATCATTCTTCTCATTGACTATATCTAAAAGCCTATGTAAAGACCATAAAAATGTATCAAATAATAAATGAAAATAATTAAGAGTAGTAGAATGGGCGTGGGCGTTACTTACAATAAAGAATTTAATTATTTTCCTAAAATTCTCTTTCTTCCTTCTATTTCTTATGTTATGTTTTCTTCTTAGATGACTCTTTGAATTCAATCCACGTTTTTATTCATCCAATCGTTATAATTCTTAATTTCAGTTTTAAAATTAAGAAGAACAACAATAAAATGATAAGAAATACGTAAATAAGGACAGCCCTATGCTCTGGTGAGGCTAATGTTGAAAGATTGTTATGAGGCACTTATTCCTCTATTTTTGTTTCTGTTTTTGAAATTATCTTTCATTTTCTTAATTTGGACAGATTAACGTGTAGTCATTCAGATGTGAAGACTATAAATGAGGAGAGATCTCAACACGACAAAATAACAGTGATTTTTGTAAAGAATGAATCTTGTGGCTAATTCAACCCTAAAAACTAGTTTGTAGGGTGAAGATTTTTCAAGTTCATATTCTCATTTCATTTTCGATGTAAGACTCTTGACAATTTTAACGGAAAATAAAAAAACACGGCGTGCGGCCATGAAGATGGCAGAGGTGACGGTGACATAGGCAGATTTGCCGAGGAAGATACGGCATTTGATCTTTTCTCTTTTTCTCTTCCGGTGTCTTTTGGTGTTGCCCTTCAATTAAGTCATGTTATTGTATGTTTCTAAGTGAGGCTCCAAGTTAACCAATTCTTCTAGATAATTCAGTTTTACTATTTCGATTAGCAATGGGATTGTTGAGTTCTCTCACATAGGTGGAATAAGTGGTTTTTTTGGTCTTCTTATATGACTTGAGCAATCTTCATCCCTTTGAGCTATTTTTTGGATTGAGTTAGGCCTAACATTCATTTTTTACATGGTATCAGAACCAGACCCGTCTCAATATTTCCGATGTTGGGTCCCCCCTCTTATATTGTCCACGCTCCAGATGTCCAGCTCTGAGCGTGAGGCGGTTTGTTGAGTTCTCCTACATCGGTGAGATAAGTGATCCTTGGTCTTCTTATATGTTTTGGGCAATTCTCCTTGGTCCAGATCATGTTTCAATTTAAGAGGGGAAATGCACAGAGACAATGCAAACGGATGGAGACAAACAAGATATGATACAAATATGAATAGTCTTTTGTGTCAAATGATGAAGCATAAACAAAAAAAGATTGAAGACGTATATCATTGGTTTCTTAGACTTCTGCAAGATTTTGAGAATACCAGTGAGTCAGACCTTCTTTTCATGTATAGGAATAATTTCCACACTTTTATTTTATGCCTTTGTGGTTATTTGCTATTATTCTTACTTCTTTGTATAAAACAAATTAAACTATAGGTGCTGGTTTTAATTTTATTTTTCTTAACTTTGATGTGTTTTTTAATAATTTAATTGTTTAAAAATACCTTTGGATTGAATTTATAAATTACTCCATCTGTTTCAAAATGTTTGTCTTAGTTACTATTTGGACAGTCAAAGTATATTTTTTTACCATATATTTCTCAAATATTTTGAATTGGAACTATTGTGACGTAAGTACTTTTTATGTAGTTTCTTAATATATAAATTTTATTTTAAAATAATTAAAAATTATATGTCTGAATTCACATCAAACATTAGTTAGTTTGATCTTCGTATTTCGAATCAAGCCAAATATTTTGAAACAGATGGATAGTATGTTTAGATTACCTGAGAAAAAACAAACAATTATCTTTAGTTTTTGCAAATATCTACTTTGGGTTATGAAATAAAATTTATGTTTCTTCTTTTTCAATAAAATTTGAAATTATGACTTAGAACATTCTTATAGATAACTTTTTAGGATTGTGTAAAGCGCGGACTATTTCACTAATATATATATATATATATTAAGGCTAGACATAGACAAGGTGATGTATCACATCTCTATGACCGTCATTCATATTTATCTTTTTTTCTCCTTTTTTGGCATTTTTATTCCTTACGAATATCTAAATATAATTTTCCATGAATTTTCAATTACAAATCTTTCATTATAAGCTTTAAATAGCACTAAACTCTACACAATAATGCCTTGTGACTCTTCAGTTTTCTATCTTCATTATAATCTTTAAACCTTAATTGAATCCTTATGAGTTACTATAAAATTAAGAGAATGAAAGATTAAACACATCCTTTTTTAAGATCCATAGGAACTGTGGTATATATAATTCTTTTTCCTTTGATTTTTTTCTAAATCAACTTCTTAGATATCATGATATAATCTTTTCTTTTTAGTAGATGGTGTTAAGAGTCTCACATCGGATATGGAATGGAAATCTAGACTCCTTATATCGACTTGGACAATTCCCACCCTATAAACTAACTTTTGGGGTTGAGTTAAACTCAAGATTCATTCTAACATGGATTCCTTATATGGACTTAGACAATCATCACCTACAACCTAACTTTTGGGGTTGAGTTAGACCTAATATCTATTTTTTACAGATGGTTCCTTAAAATTAGATGTCACAATATTTTATCTTTACCTTAGTTGGTTTTTAAAAAAATTACCACATAAGATCGAAAAATAAAATGGCAATCAAAAACAAAATAAATTCTATAACATATATAGTGTCTCAGTAATTTGTTAGGGACATAATACTCTTCTTCATGCTAAGATCATATTGACTATTGAATTCAAATTAAAGTCCTTTTATTTCACATAAATTTTAATTTGTGTCTTTTGTAGGCAAGGAGGCAACTGAGTAACATTACGAAGTCAGTCGTAATATAGAAGGAAATGAGTGTCCAACTTTTTCTTATTTTGCAGCCATGACTAGCTTCGTGACAATTTTTTTGTCAGATAATTTTTAATTTGTGTTACTTTTAATTGCTTGGGCCAAAAGGCGAAATTTTTCGCTCACAGGGCTTTCACCCTCGGGCTCGATAGAAATTGGTGGAGGAGGTAAATCACATGATTCAATACCACAGGTGGGATACGATTCGATGTCCACAAAGAATCATCTCCACAAAGGAGGAATGAAACTCTCACACTACGACTACCAGGGCTCGAACCTGCCAAATTTGGCGTGAAAGGATGCCCACAAAGAATCATCTCCACAAAGGAGGAATGAAACTCTCACACTACGACTATCTGGGCTCGAATCTGTCAAATTTGGCGTGAGAGGGAAGAGAACGGAATGAGAAAAAATAATGTAAATATCAATGAATCACACCATTATCGTTTTTGTTTTGTTTTTAATTTCTCTTATTTTACCTAATAATGAAAGCGTTTTATGTGAATTAAGATTTTCTTTAAGGTTTAGAGGATAAAAAATTGAGGAGAGATGTCAATTTAAAGCAATTTTTTTTTTGTCTTTACCTTGGTTGTGAATTACCGAGTGATATGAATCAAATGCATTTTAACTCACGTATTATTGATTATTTTTGTGAAGTTTCCTCTTACCCAATATTCCTTTTTACAAGTATTAATAGATCCTTAATGATTATATAGTGGTCACTTTGGACATTATTTTCAATTTTTTTTTTTTTGATTTTTCATATTTAATCTAAAATGATTCTCAACAAAAACAATTCGTGACACCTGCTATAATGACACTTAAAATAACCGTCATAAACCTCCCGGAATGACGATTAATAATCGTCATCGTAGATCATTTTTCTTGTAGTGATGTAGTTAGTTAGATAAGGACAAATGTTATATACATCCAACAGGTTCGACTGAATCTAGTAAATAAATTACACCGGAGTGTGCGCATATGTGCGCCCGTGCCCACCATGAAAATCACAAAGCATCAACAAATATTAAGTTATGAACCCATAATTGCAAAAGTACAATAGATTCAAACATTGAATCATACAAAAATCAAATCCATCAAATGAGAACTTTGGGCTCCTTATAAGGATTGAGCAGTCTCCTTCCTTTGAGCTAGCTTTTGGAGTGTGAGTTAGGCCAGATGCCTAATTTCAAATGATATCATATTCAAATCCAGACCCGATCCGATGTGGGCCCTCAGAAAAAAAGGGATGGAATGCTTCCTGGACCAATTGACCGATCTCGGACTGACGGGGGTGGAAATGCCCCCGGTCCATGAATGTGCATGCTCCAGACCGAACAGTGAAACCTTATATAACGAATGTTCAGATCTGGACATGAGGGGTAGAATCGATTATGAATGTTATGTTGTATTATAAGTTCCCTATAACAATATTTTGTGATTAGTAACAACCAAAAAATATAGCACTAACAATATTATAAAGATGTTTGATTATATATATTAATTATATTAAAATATAGATTAAAGGATATATATATATATATATATATATTAAATTTTGGATACTTTTAACGAATTTTCTGATTTTGCTACTATTTAGAGATCATGCCTACGAGCACATACAAAGCCCACAAGAAAGAGGAGATATCAAGTAGGGAATCTTTGTTGATCAAGAAATGACAATATAGCAACACATGAATCAAATTGATATCTAATGTAATCCTATGAGAAAGTTATGACGTTTTGAACATAAAAGCAAAAGAGCAATGAGAACAAATCTTGTCCTTTCGTATCTTTCATAGAATTTTCTCCCCTCATATAAAATTTTACAAGATTTTCTGAACCTTGTACTGTTATATTCAACATTAATTATTGTGTATTTGGTACGGAGGAAAATATTTTCTGAATTATTTTTCAAAAAATGTGATTTAATTTTTTTTATGTTTAAATAGTTAATATATTTTGAAAATATTTTTTAAAAATAAAAAAATGACTTTTCTTATAGAAATAGTGAAACAAGTGTTATAAAGTGGCATCCACACTCTCCTCCCCATCTTTCAACCCCTCACCTCCACCCCTGCCCCACTCCACCCCCACCTACAAACCCCTTTTCTAAGTCTTTATCTAAATTATATATAAATTATGTGAGTTACATAATAGATGTACGAAAATAGTAAATAACTACCACTAGTGCTTAGAAAGGATAAACAATTACAATATAATAGGCTTGAACCTAACATCAGTTGTTACAACGACAATAAGTATTGATGATCTTGATCTTCTGTCTTTGATCCCCCTTGGAGACTTGAGATCTTCGTTGGAACTGCAGCAAGCCCCTTGTGAACAACAACAACAATATGTTTAGAAATCTGGAAATAGTGTAATGAAAGTGGTTTGCTGAGTCGATTGATTTTTCAATCTATCCTTAAGATAATATTGCCCAGTATAATCCTTTAACGGTGTGTTGGCAACTTATCTCCCAAGATAAAACAGCAAATCAAACAAGTGAGCAAAGGATACTCAAGTGTTGGCTTAGGAAAGAAGGATCTTTGAGTATGTGAAGATTGCAAGAGAGGAAGTTATTTCAGAAAATCTGAAATTATATAAGTATATAGTGTATGTGTGTATTACAATTGATCCAATGGCATCAATTTATAGTGTGATGAACACGTTTTCTCAATTAGCCAAATAATGGCCTTCAATGCCATGTAATGAAAATGAATTTGAGGTTACAATTCAGCCAAATAATAGTTGAATTCATGAGCCAAATATGGGGAGTTAATGCTCCAAAGTCAGCCCAAAAATCAGTTTCATTTCGTCTCCAACGATCTTTCTGGACCCTGAGCGCTGCGGCCTTTCGGGAAGGGCGCCGCGGCGTCTCACATCCAGTAGCTCACTGGAGCCGAGGCGCCGCGACCCTTGAGAGGAGGCACTTCAACCCTGGTTGACTTGCGCCGCGACCCTTCACGGCTCCGCGACGATTTCTGACTCGATTCATCTTTTACACATTGTATACTTCTTCCTTCATTTACCAACGTGAAATCATTGTTACTTGGCCAATAACCGTCTATCATCTTATGTCTCAAACATTTTGTATACGTACCAATATCTCTTCCATTAAGGAAATTTACGATCTTTGGTACAACGTGTGCACGTGCACGTGTGGAGACGACGTCTCCGACGTACGGGGCCCCAATTATTCGAATTATAATTTAATAGAATTAACTTATTTCACGTTTAATAAATTTCCAACAAATTATACTAATATTTTTGGAATAAGTAGTACTAGTATTTTTTACTTACTTGTCCGATATCAGAAAATAGTAACAAAACATTTTCAGGAAACATACCCTTAATTTCTTACTCTTTCCCATGCAAATACTTCCCCCTCTATATATCACTCTCTCTTTCCTTCACCAAATTACAATCACCTACTCCTTTTTATTCGTCTTTCCTTCCATTCTTCTTTCTTCTTTCCCCATATATTAATATATGACTAAGTTTTTTTTCCCCTGGTTATTTGGAACAATTATTTTCTTCATTATAAGTCATTTAATGTCAATTTTAGGAAAGTCAAAGCCATGGAATCCTTCAATTCCTTATGAAATTCTCTCCCTTAATATTTCATCTAAACTTAGCACAAATTCAGATGCTATTAAAGCATCTTCCAAAGATTTCGGAAATATTGTTCAAGAAATATTCCCAGCTGCAGTTCTTTATCCTTCTTGTGTTAATGACATAATTGACCTCATTCAATTTTCCTATGGCCTTTCTGTCCCTTTTAGTGTAGCAGCCAGAGGCAATGGTCATTGCATTAGGGGACAAGCCATGGCACAAAATGGGGTTATTGTGGAAATGAAATCCTTAAATAATAATAATAGTAATACGAATAATGGGAATTGTGGAGCTAGGGTTTCTTGGGATTCTTCTTTAGGGTTTTATGCAGATGTTGGAGGTGAGCAGTTATGGATTGATGTTCTCCGTGCAACCCTCGAGCATGGCCTAGCGCCCGTCTCGTGGACGGACTATTTGTACCTCACCGTTGGTGGTACACTCTCTAATGCCGGAATTAGTGGCCAAACTTTCCGATATGGTCCTCAAATCAGTAATGTTCATGAGATGGATGTTATTACAGGTAAATTTTACTAAGCACGTACGTTATTTTCCTCAATACAAATTATACGACGATTACCAAAGCTTATAGTTTAGTGGTAGCAGCGGAAGTCTCAATTCTCACTATTATGTTCTTTTTCTCCTTTTCTGATCTTCTAATATAATAGAAAATTCTATACAAGTAATTACATAAATGTGTTATTTTAAGAAATATTATATTTCCCAACATTATTGATATTTCATACTCCTAAATATTTTCATAAAGGTCATATAAAGATAAAGATCTTTCTATTTTATTTTAGGTATTTCATGGAAAGTAATGTAAGTAAGACTGCACAACAGGGTAAAACCGGACCGGAGACAAAATTTTCAGAAAATTAGGACCGAAGGTCCGGTCCAAGTATTTTTCGGTCCGATCCTGTTATATGGACTAAATGGAACCTGTATCAGCAGTGGCCAGTAGCGATCGTCGCGGCGCTACAGTAGCCGTCGCGGCGCTACAACGATTCTGGCGAGCTCATGCCTCCATTGAAGACGAGACTAACACCATTAGCTTCGTTTCATCAAGCCCATCACTCCTATGCTAACCACATCGATCAATTTTAAGGTTTAGGCATTCAATTTTCATATCGAAATTCGAGTTCAGTTCGTCCTCGGTTTTTTCAATTTTCCGACGAGTTCAGTAACAATCGACGGTGGTGGGTGGTGTCATTAGCCCTGCCTGCTCCTGGCCGTCATTTCTATATCTCCCATGTCCCTCGATTCATCCCCTACACCTCCGACGACTAGATCGCATTACACCCAAAACCCTAGCCGTCTTTTTTCATTTTCCGGCGAACTTAGGTGGTTTCAGGCATCGGCAGTGGTACCATTAGATTCGTCTTGGTCATACTACAAGAAACACTTATCCCCGTTCCTCGATTAACACTCTTCGTGAAGACACCATTGTTGATGTCGACGGTTCAAGCTTGAGTTCAGACATGGACCGAACCGACCCTGGACCGGATCAGACCAGACCGAAATCCAAAAATATAAATTAAAAGGACCGAAGACCGGATCGAAACTTACCAGTCCGGTTCAGTTCGGTCAGGACCGAATTTTGTGCAGCCGTACCAAAAAAAAAGATGGGGAGATAGTCACTATCAACACTTGGTTAAGGCTGGAAACATGTCATGTTTGGGGCCTAACCAATACTTATAAGATTATTTTAGAAAAAGTTTATACTGATATATGTCAGATCTATATTTAATTGCAAGTGGCAGGTTCATACTTGCTAATTTACCGGTGCATGCATGACCAATGCACGAGTTTATAATTTCCCAAAATCACACGATTAATTTGGGGAATAATATATTTTATGTGATGCTAATATATGATTATAAAAAAATTAAATGATTTTTTTATTTAACTTTTTGTTTTTGTTGTCTCATGTTTGGTTTCAGGTAAAGGGGAATTTGTGACTTGCTCCAAACACATGAATTCAGAACTGTTTTTTGCAGTTTTAGGAGGTTTAGGACAGTTTGGGATTATAACCAGGGCAAGAATTGTCTTGGATAAAGCACCAACAAGAGTAAGTTTATGCTCCTTGTAATATAAATTGACAAAATAATTTTTTTTATATTTATCAGTATATAGCATAGTAAGGAGTTATTTGGTTCAAAATCATTTTTCCCAAGATTATAACTAGAATACATAATTCTACCTTCTATATCGAATAGATAACCCTATGATTTCGATACAAATTTTATCCTAATTTTAACTAATACCCACAATCAAATATTGGGATTTAATCCCAAATTTTACACTGGATAACTCCTAATCACTGTAACTAAAAGGCTCCTAATGGGATTACCATTTTTACCAATTAATATTTATTATAGTGATTTGCTTGTAATTACATGTGACCTGATATTTTGTTTATCCATAACCATTTTAGTTTTTTTTCTTCTTGTAGGTGAAATGGGTGAGAATGTTGTATGATGATTTCTCAAAATTCACAGAAGATCAAGAACATCTGATTTCAATTGATGGATTGAACTATGTTGAAGGGTCTTTAATGATGGAACAAAGCCCTCTAAATAACTGGAGATCTTCATTTTTCTCACCTTCCAATCAGACCAATATTGGTTCCTTGTTATCCCAAAATGGAATTATCTATTACTTAGAAATGGTCAAGTACTATGATGATCACACTGCTAATACTATTGATGAGGTATATATACCAGGCAGATTTACTATTGGAATTGTACTTAATTAAAGCAAGAATATACCTTAAACTTAAATGTGATTTTTGAACCCTACTCACCTATTTTTACAAGGATTTAATTTATACCCTTCAATCTCGATTTATGTGATACACGTATTTTCTTTTTTAATCTGTAAAAAAAGTGATATCTTTCTATATTTAGAAATAATTTAACTTTAAAAAAAAAATTAATTATCTTTAATGAAATGATATATAGTCTAATATCTATGATCTGTTATAGACTACAATTTTTAACATTCTCTTCTTCTTACTTAAACATTGTGCTTGCAAAGCCAATCAGATATATTAATTTTTACATTATCAGTGTATTTTAACTGGTTATATAGAATATTTACATTACTATATTACAATACTAGATTTACTCTTATTTTTTAATTTTTGTGCAGGAATTGAAGACGTTGGTAGAAGGGTTGAACTATTTACATGGATTTATGTTCAAGAAAGATGCCACTTTTATGGAATTTCTGAATAGAGTTAGAAGTGGGGAATTAGAGTTACAATCAAAAGGAATGTGGGATGTTCCTCATCCATGGCTCAATCTGTTTGTACCAAAGTCCAATATCATGCATTTTAATGATGCTGTTTTTGTGGACATCATTCTCAGACAAAACAAGCCAACTGGACCCATCCTTGTCTACCCAACAAGCAAGAAAAAGTACTCCCAGAAACTTTCTTTTCACCCCCCACACCCCACTTATTTTAATATAGAGATACAAGATGTTTTTATATAAAAATATTTATACTTTCAAGTGTTAAAGAGTTCCACATCGATATGAAATGGGAACATGTACTTTTTATATGAACTTGGACAATTTCCACTCTACGAGCTAGCTTTTGGGGTTAAGTTAAGCTCATGTGTCATATTTTCACATGGTATCAGAGTCGGCCTCATTTCAATTCTTTGTTCACCGATGTTGGGCCCCCAAATTATATTATCCACGCTCCAATTAACAAGGTCTTCAGAGTCAGACTCATTCCAATTCTTTGTTCACCAATGTTGGGCCCTCAAATTATATTATCAACACTCCAGTTAACAAGGTTTGGGTGTGCAAGCTACCTTTTGGGGTTGAGTTAGACTCAAGATCCATTCTTTACACTAAGTCATATTTTTCTATGTCTATTTTAAAGATTATAAGTCTCTTTTTATAAAGGATTACCTATAAATATTTTTCGGCCGACTTGAAAATATATATTACGTTGTTGATGTATATATATAAGTTAAACTCTTATATTAACAATATCTTTTTAGGAATACTTAAAGTTAAATGCATGTCAGTACAACAAAATTTACACAATCAGGTCAGATTTACCTATTGTAGCACATTAATTGCGTTATTTCGAAGTAGGTGTGGAGATAAAGTATAGTTTATGGATACAGTCGAATCGCTTTGATTGAAATTTTGTATTTGATTAAAAAATTCATTATATATATATATATAAATTATTAATTAAGAACGCATTAACTTAAAAGTACTAGAGTTTGAACTCTTAAGCTTCCGCCTCGGCTTTCAAGATTACAATTGCTATTTTTCACGGAGCTTTATCTATAAATACATCTTAAAGTGATTGATTGTTTAAAAAGTATTTACACTAACAATTTATACAATTTAAAATGCAGATGGGATGATAGGATGTCAGCAGTGATACCAGAAGAGGAGACATTTTACTGTGTGGGGCTTTTGCATTCTTCCAATGGATATGATGATCATGAATGCAAGATTTTGGATGACCAAAATGAAGAGATATTGAAGTACTGTGATAAAGCTGGCATCAAGATAAAGCAATATCTTCCACATTACAAAACAAAGCAAGATTGGATAAAACATTTTGGTAAAAAGTGGAACATTTTTCAACAAAGGAAAAGTCAGTTTGATCCAAAGATGATTCTATCACCAGGACAGAGAATTTTTAGTTAGTAGTTTTTCACCAATAATGTGGTAGGATAAAGCATCGGGGTGGTGGGCAATGTACTTAATTAGTTGCTCGTTTGTTACGTCGCACTGGACTGTATATTTTTATATTGAACTGTACTGTATTGTAATAGACTAGACTGTATAAATATATAATGAACGGTATTAGAGTATTAATATATAATAGACTGTATTTTTTATGTATTTTTTATTTTTAGTACAGTCCAGGGGAGACTCAGATGAGTCTCAAAAATAGCAGTTGGAGTGTACTATTTTTAAAAATATTACAGTCCAGTCCGGCTGAAAACGACCACCAAACGTTATATTATTTTTTTGTCCAATACAATTCAACGTAATACAACGTACCAAACGTGTCCTAAATATTAAAAATAGTCAAGTTTTCAATTGTTTTACTTTTTTGGTACATTGAAAGATAAACTAAATGATGTAATGCTTTCTAGTTAATTTTTTAAGCCACACTAGTCACTACTAAAATCATTCTGGCGAAAAACAATCAGTTCTTTAACGCATTCTCCCAAATTATCAAATCTTCTTTGAGTGCGTAACTTTCATACGCCAGAAAGGTGTTGGTATTCAGTTTATTTTTTCTTGCACAAGGGAGTGCTCTTCAACAACTTTTCTAGTATAATCACTAATATGTTTGCATATATGACATAACATTAATAAATAGACTTTTTTTTCAATTATATTTTTATTTCACTCTTTCAAAACGTACACATAATATAGTATATTAGTGTAAAACTATACAAAGATCGATTATCGTGTACTATTATTTATAAAATCATCCAGTTATTCAAGTTATAATGACTTAGCATTTATAGCCTCAATCTCATTAGATGAGGTAAACTTGCTTCATATCAGATACTTTTTTTTTACTTTGGTTGATATATGATAATTATATTGTCTTAAGCTTTTTGGTTGCACTAAATCTTTCAAAATAGAACAGTTTCTCTCAAGTACACGTCCAACCCCTCCCCCCCCCTAATCCCCCGTAGAATAGTGTAATTGGGGATGGCGGGAGGTGTGGGGCCGTTGGGGGCAGAGGGGTCGTTGACGGGTGTTGCTGGGATGTCGGCGGGGGTTGGGGCAGTGAGGCAGGGGACTCATCGAAGGAGATAGGGAGGTCGTGACTGGAGCAGTAGGTGGGGGTGTTTGACAGGACTTGGGGTAGTGACGGAATAGCGGGGGGAACCGTGACGGAACAATTGAAATATTAGCACTATGTATGGCGTTTCATAGGAGAGGGGAAGTGTCCAGGTCATTAAAAAATTTGTAATCAGTGACTTGAAGTTGTTGGACGTTTGCAAACGGAAAAAACAATTTCCTCGAAAGTGACATGCCGAGAGACTAGAATTTTATGCGTGGACAAATCATAGCATAAGTACCCCTTATGGTTCGACGGGAACCTAAGAAGACGCAAGGAGAGGTGCGGGGTGCTAATTTGTGAGAGGTCGTGGAGGCAAGATTTGGGTAGCATAGACAACCGAAAATTTGAAGGTGATCATATGAAGGGATCCGATGGAATAGAATTGCGGTAGGGATTTTATTTTGAAGGGTACAGGTAGGTAATATATTAAGAAGGTATTCTACCATTTTTAACGTGTATACCCAAAAGGGAGGGCAAAGATAGTATGAAAGAGCATTGTACTGATCATATTGTTAATGGTGCGGAGTATTCTTTCGTCTTTACCATTTTTAGGTGAGGTATGGGTGCACGAGAATCGAAACATCATTCCATTATCCGCACAAAATTTATGAAAGGGGGAATTGTTAAACTCACGATCATTGTCATATTGAAATGATTTTATGGCTTTTTCAAACTTTGTTTTAACATATGTTCGAAATTCAAGAAACATGGAGTAAACTTGAGACTTATATTTGAGCGGATAGACCCAAAGAAAGTGAGAGAAGTCATCTAATAATATCAAATAATATTTATGACCCAGTTTGTTTGTAATGAAAAATGTCCATAAATCCGCATGAATAATGTCAAAAGGAGAAAAAATAACACTTAAAGATGACGTAAACGGAAGTCTAACATGCTTTCCTAGAGGACAAGAATAGCAATTTGGGTAAATTTTCCTTTATTACATTGAATTAAATTGTTACTTCTAAGAAAGTTAAAATTTGGTGCTCCCGGAAAGTCTACTGTGCCAAGTTGATGGAGAGATTGCAGCTAGGGAGGTAGGTGGATTGACACTTGCGGAGGAATTGGACGAGAAAGGATATATGTCCCCCACACTATTACATCTTGTAAGAGTTGTCCCCGTACGTAGGTCTTTCACAAAAAAAATAAAAAGGGTCAAATTCAATAGATACAGAAGTGTCATTAGCAAATTTCCTAACAGAGATTAAGTTTTTAATGATGTTAGGAGTATATGAGACATTTTTAGAGTAAAAGGTGGGTGAGGTAGTTGTGTTTGAGTGGTGTTGTAGCCTTGAATTGGAATGCGATTGTCATTGCCGACCAAAATAAATTGAAGATTGTTCAAATTAGATAGGTGAGGGAGATTACCAGAGTCACGGGTGAGGTGGGATGTGACACATGTATCCATGTATCATGCGTCGTCGGGCTGCTGGAGATTCATAGTGATGTAAGTCTGACTCAGTTTGACATGGGTCATGAGATCGTAGGCCTTCTATTGGGCCGTGGAGAAGTTGGCCTGGTGCTGGTGGCCCGTGTAGCGTGGGCCTGGAGGTGGGCCCCGAATGCTAGGCTGCAATGAGAAATATCGTGCCATGTTCGTGGATGATAGGTTAGATAAAAAGACGAGGTTGTTGAAGCACCCTAAAAGCGAGTGATACACTTTTCAGGGCGGCAAAAAATTATTGAAATACGTTGATTGGAGAGAGAAATGTTATGTTGAAGGAATAAATCAAATTGTAACGGGGAATTGATTTCACTGTCAGAGCAAGAAAATGAGGTTTGGGACCCGAATTTGCCACCAAACGTGGAGTAACTTGAGATTTCGACCGAGTAAGCTAGTCGAAATAATATAGTACTAAATTGGCAAACAAGATATGGTTCTAACTATTGAAGGAGATATTAGATATTGGCAATAGTGCATACTCCAGTTACTTAGGATTTTGACACGAGTAAGCTAGTAGTGAAAAATAATTTGAGCTTGGCTTTTGATACCATGTAGAATAGTGTAATTCTTCTTGGTTTGAGGCTTCTCATTAATGTAATATATAAGTGTACAATTACACTAATTTGAAAAGGATCTCTAAACCTAATTTGAGAATGATCTCTAAACCTAATTGGAGAAAAATCTCTACACCCCACCCAGAAAAGGAAAAGAGAAGAAAAAACATAGTTTAATGGTAACTTTTATGCAGAAAAATAAAAAAGAGAGAACAACAATAATAATATATCTAGTGGAATTTCATAAGTGAGGTCTAAGGAGGTAGGCTACAGACATATTTTACCCCTAAAAAGGGAGAGGGCGTGAAAATATAATTTGTTTAATTCGTTTAAGTTTGAACAAATTAATATTCCATTTATTTATTTATTGACTGATCAGTATATTTTAACATGTTCAAACCAGCTTATATAAAAAATTGTACTGATTTTGGCTAAATATATAACACCAATTAAATAAATGTTAGTTTTAGATTATGATTATGCCGGGAATATGGAGGGCAAAATGTTGGATTGCATGAAAATGCAAAAGGGTGCTAAATAAACAGTTAAAATTGAAGTGCATGTAAGAAGTAGCCATATATTTGCCTTTTAACCTTTGTGTTTCCTGTCTTTATTTTGTATTGACTTTGCAGATTCTCTCATATATATTCTATTTCCCGTCTGTATTTATTATTATTTTGAAATTGTACTCCTTCAAAAAGACAATGGCCTTACTTATAGAGCATTTACTTACATAGTAGACTATTTGTTACGGTAAAGAATGGATCTTGGGGCTAACTCAATCCAAAAGCTAGCTTTTGGGGTTGAATTAGGCCCAAGATTCATTTTTTACATGATATTAGAGTCAGGTCCAATTCATTGTTTACCCGATGTTGGCTCCCATCATATATTGTCCACTCTCCAGATGTCCGGTCCTGGGTGTGCGCGGGGGTGTTTATTCTCCCACATCGGCTGTGAAATGAAAATTTGGACTCCTTATATGGACTTGGAAAATCCTCCCCTCACAAGTTAGATTTTAGGGTTGAGTTAGATCCAAAATTCATTCTTTACAGTTATTTCTCTCTTATTTGTCTCGATCGTTTAACTAAAAATTCACTAGCTGAAAGAGTAAGAATAGATTTTTCTAAAGATAATAAATTATTTCTTAGTAACCTTATAAGTTTGCAAATGGAAAACATCTATTACGGGGTATCATCACTTAAGGATGTTGTGTAGTGGATGAGGTTGTTTCTTTCTTAATCAGATATCCATGTTAAATATTGAATCTAAGTGTAAATACTTCTTCTTGTAGTTGTAATCTAACGAAAATGTTGCTATGTAATCTACAGAGTATTTGTGGAGAAAATAGAAGAACAGGAAGAGAAGATCGATGAAGAAGGGAGAGAGAGAAAAATGAAGAGAGGAGATATTTGTGGAACTTTTCTATTATTTTCTATTACTGAGAATTACAGTTGTAGTCTTTATTTATAGGCTAGAGCTTAACTCTTCTAACTAACAGTGTTAACTAACAGACTCATAACTAACAATAACATCTAACAAACTTATAACAAACTAACCACATATAAACTAACTACATATGTATTGTGTATATATGTGGTATATCTATGCAAAAACGACGACAAGAACCCCTCGTTCTCTAGTCTCATTCGGACTAGAGAATCCCTTGATTCTCCCTACGCAAGCTTTTATAATAAGCTCGGACATGCAGTGGAGTCTCTCCCAATTTCTAGTCCAATTCCGGCTAGAAAATTCTCATATTCTGAGCTAAAACAAATGAAAATAGGCAATCAAACAACTGATTGACCCCATCAAACCTTCATTAACAAAAATATTGAACATCCAAGTTTCCTTGCAATATTGATAATGCAGGTTGCATTCAACTTCTTCTGCTCCTCAGTATCTCCTATGAGAACAAAAGTGTGTACTAGAAAAATGACAATCAGAAGCTTATGCTCTGCAGTCGATAATATCAATTTGCCAACAACTCAATTCAAGGATAATGTCCCTGGTATCTGCTGGAAAACCAGAAACACGGTGTCTTTGAACAATCTAAAAATTAAATGTCACAAAAAAACTATTCGTTTTGCATAAATCCAAAATCGACAACTAAATCCGAACTGCTTCCACAAACTAAACAACTTCGAAACCATGAAACTCGCAATAACTTGACAAAACTCCACACCAATTCTCGAATCAAATACTCAAAACAACAGAAAAATAACAGATCTCTTCGCATAAAGTGAAATCAAATTTCTAGAAACTCACAAATCGAAACCTAATTTGATTCTTCTGCGCTAAATCACAGCAACCGAACTAACATACCACAAAAGCACACAAGTTCCCAACGATCTTCGACGCCGCAATGATAGCCAAAGGCGGAGTGTATCCGCTGAAAGCGACGTCTCATTTCTCAAACTTTCTCCACTCATAGTCATTTTAGCAAATTGAGTGAATTTAAATGAATTTAAACAATTGAAGAACTAATCGATCGAGAAATCGTCCAACAATTTGAAATCGTTATCTATCCTTCATCGAACCTTCTGCTTCAGTTTTCAACCAGAAATATATTCGAAAACCAAAGAGAATCAATTCACAACTAGGAATCGATTCGATTTAATCGATGCGCAACTTGGACCGATTTGAAATGGAAAGAATCAATTCACAACTAGGAATCGATTCGAGCAGAAATCAGATCTGTAGGCTCTGATACCATGTTAAATATTGAATCTGAGTGTAAATACTTCTTCTTGTAGTTGTAATCTAACAGAAATGTTGCTTTGTAATCTACAGAGTATTTGTCGAGAAAAAAGAAGAACGGGAAGAGAAGATCGATGAAGAAGAGAGAGAGAGAGAGAAAAATGAAGAGAAGAGATATTTGTGAATCTTTTCTTATTATTTTCTCTTCTTTCCTAAGCGATCTTCGACGCCACAAACTCATGATTAAAAGTTTTGTGGCTTCATCTGTTTTTAGTGGATCATTTGTTTTTTACGGCTGTTGGGGCAACAGTGAAGTTGAATAGTTTTGCTTATTAGATTTTAATGTTAGTCGTGTCATGATCTGATAACGAAGCTAATATGATGAACTGTGGTGGAGGAAATGGAGGAATGGTCTCTTCTGCATATGAAGAGGGTTGAGGAAAGTCGCCCACCTTAGGTGTTTGATAAAACACCTGAGACAACAGATTGTAGTTAGTAATGATGGAGAGCACATCAGTAACAATAGGTAGATGGAAGGATCGAGGAGTTTTCAACTGCAAATCGACTGAGAACTGAGGGATACTTCGTCGGAAGTAATCCGGATTGAGTTGAAGCTCAATTTATAGAGTTTTCTTTCACAGGTCAATCAAATGTTAGATTGCCTGTTTTCATTTGTTTAGCTCAGGACAGGAGAATCGAGGAATTTCTAGCCGGAATTGGACTAGAAATTGAGGGAGACTCCACTGCATATCTGAACTTATTCTAAGAGCTTGCATAGGGAGAATCGAGGGATTCTCTAGTCCGTGTGTGACTAGAGAACGAGGGGTTCTTCGTTGTTGCTTGCATAGGGAGAAGAGAATCGAGGGATTCTCTAGTTCGAGTGTGACTACAGAACGAGGGGTTCTTCGTTGCTGAGAATCGAGGGATTCTCTAGTTCGAGTGTGACTACAGAACGAGGGGTTCTTCGTTGCTGAGAATCGAGGGATTCTCTA
This sequence comes from Przewalskia tangutica, assembly GCA_029844215.1. Classification (NCBI taxonomy): domain Eukaryota; kingdom Viridiplantae; phylum Streptophyta; class Magnoliopsida; order Solanales; family Solanaceae; genus Przewalskia; species Przewalskia tangutica. The sequence goes on from CM056720.1 coordinate 154,716,016, forward strand.
GTCCGAGTGTGACTAGAGAACAAGGGTTTTTCATTGTTGTTGCTAGTGTAGCAATCACTAAAAATGCAGGAGCAGTTTCAGTACTTTTAAAATGTGGTGCTCCAGTTTTTGTTGTTTCTGCCGCTCTGCAGTTTAGCCTAATAGTTGTCACGTCCTTTTTAGACCGCGACATAAATTCAGCGAATCCTGCCTGTTAAGAATAAAATATGCAAATGTGCAAAAAGTGTGCTAAAAGGGTTTGCGGAGTCGCCACCTAATTATTTGAGTGAATTAGGACACTTAAATGTTAACTAAGTAAAGTCAACATTAACTCTATTTTAATGGTCTGCAAACTATGTGAGGTTCTAGGTAAGGGTTTTTTATTATCCTAAAGGGAAGGGGTTAGACATCCTTTAAGATCCTCTAACTTGCGGTTGTCCACACAAACCTAAAATGTTATGATATCATTTTAAGTACTTTCAGTTTCACATACTTGGTACCTGTTGTACTGACCTCCTTTATATTTATCTATAACAAATCAATTCGCATATCCTTAAAATCACTAACAAATTTAACTGTACCTAATTGAGGTTTTGTGGTGTTTTAAAAATAGTTTGATTTGGTGGCAAATGATAGGAAGAGAGTGTCAAAATTGAGTGTCAACAATAGCAAGTTGTTGCCCATCAGCTGGGAGTGCCTATCATTATTCTTACATTTGTGTTGGAGATGGTGTTGCTTGGCTGATCGGTTGGGCATTAGTATTGGAGTACGCAATTGGAGGTTCTGCAGTTGCACCTTTTTTATCAATGGATATGAGAAATTCATGTATTGTGCATATCAATGGAACGAATCAAAACATGCCTCTACAGCTCCATTCACCTTACCATCCATATCTACCTCCCAGAGGCCTGTCAAATCTCTCTGAACAACTATATCATCGTCCAAGAACAATATCCTGTGCAATTTGGGGTACATCTCGGGCAAATAGAACCTAAGGTGGTTCAGTATTGACAGATACTTGGGGTTCCTGAATTTCATATTATTGGTATCCTTGGTTGCATTCTCAAGCTGATTATTAAAGTAGAACTGCAACATCTTTGCATATTCAAGTTGCTTAAGTACTGGGACATAAGGGGAGTTCAAGAACTTATAATCTTCAACAGCCTTCGCTTCAATGTGTGTTCCACTATAATATTTCATCTTGAACATAACTTCTATAGCCCCAAGATTCATCTTATCAGTCACAACATGAAACACGTGATGTGATGGATCTTTCGAGTTCTTTACAACTGAGTTCACCACAACTGAAGCAGCAAGCACATTATCAGAGAAAATTGCATATAAAAAAGCATAGCAATTTTGGTTTTTTTTTTGTTACTGGTCTTTTGTGCGTGGAAATCAAGGAGAGTACCATGGTACAAGGATTTGTCACTTCAGTTAATGTATGTGTCATGGCTTTTGTGATTGTTGCTGGTGAATATCTGGGCTTCAAATCAGGATGGCCAGGCTGTGAGCCTCTTGTTGGTTATTTTCCCTATGGAGTTGATGGAATGCTTGCTGGTGTTTCAACTGTCTTTTTTGCCTTCATTGGGTTTGATTCATTTGCTAGTACAGCTGAGGAGGTGAAGAATCCTCAACATGATCTACCAATGGGAATTAGTTTTACATTATCAATTTAAAGCAGACATGAGATTCCGGGGTAAGGGTGATTTAAGAACATTAAAATTAAAATTAAAATGTCTTTTTGGTTTAAAAATACCTTATTGACCTCGGGTGACTGGACCATAACTCGGGGCTGAATTAGGGGAATTTTGGGAATTTTCGGGAGACGTGACGGGCTGGATAACATACAATGGGCCTGCTGGCCCAAGACTAGAAACAATGGACAAGGGAAACAATGGACCAGTTCTACAATTGGGCTCGACTAACCCAAACCCGGAAGTTGGCCCAGTGACGGCACTTGGTCAGTTTGTTGTGGCAGTGGGTGCCATTGGAGAAGTTCAGTGCGGGACATATCCGAAAAATGATGAATAATATATGGGGATATATCATCATCCAAAAAATTATATGAACTAGGCACGGGATTATCTACCTTAGAAAACGGAAATTGGACTCATAAAAAATAACATGACGACTAATAATGATTCATTTGGATGACAAATCAAAGCATTTATAACCACGGTGATTTGACGGATAACCCAAAAACACACAAGGGGTAGAACAGGCTTGGAGTTTGTTAATTATGGTGGATGGAAAGAGTGGATAACATAAACACCCAAAGACCCTAAGATGTGAATACGAATGAGTCTTATTATATAAAATATGTAGAGGGGACGAATATGTCAAACCTTTGGAAGGGAGAATGTTAAGAATATATGTAGTCATTTGTAGAGCATGATGCCAAAACGATGGGGGTACGGAAGCATGGATCAATAATGTGCGGATAATGTTATTAATGGTACAAATTTTACGTTCGGCTTTCTCATTTTGTTAAGACGTATGTGGACAAGAAAAACGAAAATTGATCCCATTTTTAGCACAAAACTCGCTGCTCTCTCTACATGTTAATTTCTACAGTTATTGTTGGTTTAGTACCCTATTTTTTCATTGTTACCAAGCTAGGACTGAAAACTCTGTTTTCAGTGCCTAGCTTGAGGGGGGTGTTGAGATATATGAGATATATGTTGCAAGTTGTTAGTTGCAGTTAGTTAATTGTTGTTTAATTAACCATGGTCAAAATTAGTTTAGATGAATTAAATATCTTATAGATGGAGTATTGTAGACAAGTGTATAAATACACATGTAATGTGATATATGAAAATAAGAATTCATTTTTTCTACTCCAAAATATCTCTCTTCCTCTGAACCTCCTTTCTTCTCTCTTCACTACACTTTAAGATCAAATTGATAGTTTCTGCTTTTCTAAAAATAACATTTCCACAATATGCTTAATGTAGAAAGTTAAAGGCATGTTATCTATTCACTAAAGCTATTTGCATTAATCAAATAGCAATCTGACAATTCGATGAAACAAATATCGCTTTTAGGAACGCATTTCGAACGTGTTTCAAGACTTGATACGTTGGGCTTCTGTTCATATTTTCCAACCGTTACAGTCTGATCAACGACACTATGAGGAGGTAATAGAAGTAGGAGGCAAGGGCGAAGGCCAAAACTAGGAACACAAAGGACTCCTTCGTCAAAACATGGCATAAATATATAAAGTAAAAATTATTTTTCATGTACATATAATAAGTGTTAAATCTCCGTCGCTTATTTTTATGTTTCCTTCTTTATATCTTGAATCCTTAAAATAAATCTCCTAAATTCATAATAGTGACAGTGTACAAGAGCGTATGTAGCATTAAAGGTGGGGGTTCAATTGAATCACTAACTTTTAATGCGGAACATAAATTTAGATGTAAAAAATTATTAAAATTATAATAAATAGTAGATATGAACCCATAACTTCTAAAACAATTATACTTTCTGAAAGTTGATGGATGAAAACAAGTTAAATCACATGCCAAATTATTTTTGGCAGAACACAACTCAAAAAAAGAACTGAATTTTCAAGATTTATGTGACTAGCTAGAAATTGTTTAACGAGACCTAAAGAGAGAATAAACGGCATCTTACTCAAGATCACAGAAATATCTTAAATCTAAAGCTATATTTGAGATTTGTAAATCAACATTTAGTTCAATAAGAGTACACAGCAATTCTCATCACTTCCTATCTATTACTAACCCAGGAATATAAAAATGGCACTCACAAAAGCTAAAGAATGTAATAAAAGAAAAATGACTAAAAAGACTGTTCTTAGCATACTCCACAAACAACAATAAGCAAACAAAATTGCAGGATCTCTTCTCTGCCATCCATCTTTTCAAGACAAATATCACGTAGCCAGATCCGACGAACGTCTACTGTTGCTTGCACTCCGGTGGCCTCTCACCAGCCGGACCATCTGCTGCATGTGCTCTAACAATCCTCTGCGGCATAAATATAAACAACTCAGTATGTCTAATTTTACGAAAGAGAAAGGCTTAATACATCGACAGTCCCTTAAACTTGCAAGTAAATTTTATTTAGACACTCGAACTATGTCTTGTTTCAATAGAGCACCTGAACACGTGATAAAGTGTTACCTATTAGACACTTTCGGTTCAAATTAAGACAACAGAAACCGAAAGAGAAACATGAGTCTGTCGTTCATACCTTGCGTGCAGCAGATAACTGCAGTTACGTTTGAGAAAAGGGGAAAAAGGTTGGCATTCATGACCATCTTGAAATAAAAAATTTAGCCACTAACTAAACAAGTACCTTTTTCTTGGTACTGCTATCATCTTCATCCTCGTCGTCATCATCTTCATCATCATCCTCGTCCTCGTCCTCGTCATCCTCTTCGTCGCCATCTTCATCCTCGTCATCTTCCAAGTCAGCAAAATCATTTTCAGCAGCTTCCCCAGTGAACCAAGAAACAGCATGTGGAATAATCTTATCTCGAATAGTTGATCTACATAGACAATCAGGATATGAATCTCAGCAACTAAATGAGCATATATTGAAATTGAGCAAATATAGATATCATCAGCACCATCTTCCTTTAGTAAATTTTTACATCTTCCTCCAGTAATTTATATTCTGGATGCTACAATATTCACTTCAAATGGAAATTATAATCATGGTTAAGAGTGCAAACAGACGGGTCGGCTCGGATATGGGTGGGTCAAACGGATAAAATATCCGACGCGCCCCATATTTAACGGATAAAAAATGGGTTAACCAACGGATAATATAGAAATATGATATCCATTATCCATCGTTTCAGGAATAGTCGGGTGAGAACACATGCTAAAAGTCAAAATAAGCGTAGAATCACAAAAAGCAAGAACTCATGAAAATAAAAGCTGACAAATGGGTATTAATAATATGAATATCCATATTATCAGTCTGGATATCCATTTTTTTAGTTGATAATATCCATATTTGATCCATTTTTAAAAAGTCAGTTATCCTTGGTCGGATTGGATGGTTACTTGTTTTTTTAGTCATTTTCCAGCCCTAATCACGGTCGTGCAAATTGATATTTTCATATCAACTTACCCAATATCATAGTCTTGTTCCATCAAACTTTGAAGTTCTTCAGCCTGTCCAAGAAGTAGAGAGAAAACGCTATTCAAACCATGAACCTCAAAAGAAAATAAAACGCTTCATCAATAACCTCGAGAAAATTAACACACGAAGAAAATAAAATACTTACAGCATCTTCATCAATATCTTCTTCGTCCTCTGGAAGTTGAGGTGGACTAAAGAAGTTGAAGAAACTTTCGCATTGTTCTGTTTTAGTAATGGGCTTGGCATTCTTTGAGCCCTTTTTTGGCTTCTTCTTTAGAATCTTTTGTGTCAAACATTTTCCTGGATACCATTCTATCTCGGTCCTAGCGATTGTCAGCAGCGAGAAGCCATTTAGGAAAAAACAGGCCAATAAATGAAATTAAAAAACTTGGCTGCAGAATAATATGTCACATACCCTAAGGCCTTTTCAAGAATCGGTTCATCTTCATCAATCATGTGATATGTTTTAGTCAGCACAGTATTCGTGAAGTACGGATTAGTATCAAAGAAAAATTCAAGCTTAAATCCCTTAGGATTATCAATCCTGGCCCACTTTATATCCTTGAGAAATTTGAGTGCTCCTTCATCTCGCTCTGTGATCTGTAATTAAAAGAATTGGATCAGATTAAGGTAGGTGGACTTGCTAGATACAAAAAAAGGGTTAATTACACTAACCTCCTCAGCTAGCACTTCATTATTCTTCATTGCAGTGAACCAGAAATCAGGTACTCCTTTTTCTATCAAAAACCAAATGTCAAGAATACTAATCACAATTCACAAGGACACAAGCATAAACCCTAACTCGATATTTAACATACCCACTGCATCTTTATCCTCTTCCTGATCCGCTGCTGCTGCTGCCTCAGTCACTACACCGTCGACTTCAACAACTCCATTCACGATATCAAATCTCTGCATATGTACAATTTTTGCGAACATTACTTCGAGATAAAGGGTGCATTATAACCAATGGATGCAAGGTACAAATGCCAATGCAGCGGGATCACATACCTTAGTATATAAAGGCTGATACAACTTTTGGTATTTGGCTTCAAGGGCAGCTCTCTCCTCGAAAAATCTTGCCTCCAATACGTCATGCTGAGTCTGGATTTAAGAGAAAGAGAAAGAGAAATAGAAATAGAATTCAACATCCAAGGTTGCAAATATAAGCAATTAGATTTAAACGGCAAGGAACCTAAGAAAGAAAGACTTAGCAACTACCCAGATACTAAAATTTACCCAAAAAATAAGCTAAATTGGCAAATAATGACATGGGGGCATTTGCTTCAGAGACAAATTTATGTTGGGGTTAGTAATGCAGGAATAGTAAAACAAGGCCTAGTAATGCAGGGGTTATTTTGTTAGCATGCTTAGTTAATATATTACAAATTAGTGTACAATGTAATTTTAACTTCAACCTTAGTTAATACATGTATTTTTTTAACTTCAATCTATGTATTGCTAATACATCTATTATTATTTTTGTAATTTTAATCTATGTATTACCAATACATGTAGTATTATTTGTGATCTTAATCTATGTATTACTAATACAAGTATTGTTATCCCACATTGTATCCCCCCCTAAAAAATACATAGATTCCGACGTAACTCATGCATGTAGTATTTATACCAAGAAAAAAAGTAACCAAACAATGTATATGTAATGATGAGTTTTATGCAGGTAGACAATAAGCAACCAAACGGTTTATAAATTAATACGACTTTTTATGCATGTATTATGCTACTTATATTACATACCAAACGGCTCATAGTATTTTTTGAATCAAGGAGATAATTTCCTAAATAAATCACAATGACATGACTACCCAATAATATATGCTATGAGTCTAGAAGATACTTGAGATGCAAAATGGTATCTCCACTTCATGTTAAGAAACAATTTATGTTTCACTCCATAACTCAAAGAACAAGGGATATGTTGGTATAACATCATGAACAGAATCAGAAAAAAAAATGAAAGACGGAAGGACAAAAATCTTGAGAAAATCCATGATTTTCCGCATTTTATAAACTTGTTCTGGAATAGAAACATAGTTTGACTTGTTATGACCTTAAATGGATGCTTACTCAAATTAAAAAGATCATCAGCCTGTTTCATGAGCTATATACAACCCTGAATGTCAAACAGTATAAAGATCTTGGTAAATTCTTACTAACAGTTCTCCAGTGAAAATGGGTGATGGAATAAGGGCCATCACAAGTTCATAACATTATCATTGATTAATTTTTAATCAGATGTCACCAAGAAACTAAAATATACTCATCAAGTACGCAAATGTCACAATCAATTATAAGCTATTTGGATGCAGATGAATCATGAATCCAAAGTTTAGTCCCTGAGTCCTAATTTATGTGAAGTCCTAATTTATGTGAGGGTGTTTGACTAGACACGGAGTTTAAGAATGAACGAAAGACTTTTGAAACTTGTGGTCTAAAATAAGGCATCGATATTTGTGTGGGATATAATAGAAAATTTAAAGCCAAATTGCTACTAAATATAGAAAGGTGTCATTCTTTTTGGGACGGACTAAAAGGAAAGAGTGACATAAATCGGGAAAGAGGGAGTGATAAAAGAGAACTTAGAAACGACAAATGCAAGAAATAACACTACTAGCCACAAATTCAAAACCAGTTGGGGTCGACAACATGAATCCTATGTATCTATTCTATTTGGGTTCGTTTCATTCAAATACTTCATCTGTTGACTTCTACGACAAACAAAAGGTTTTATAAAACTACAGAATCTCTGCATTTAATACTTATACTACATGAATCTAATGTAAGAGTATGAACAAATACTAAACCTTAATCCAACTAGAAATTATACAAATATTAGATGATTCGCCAAAAGACACCAACTACACATAATCAAACAACAGTAAGCTGCACATACCTGAATCTCTCTCAGAGCTTCAACACGCTTTCTGACATTGGGTGTCAAATTTTCAAGCAAGTTTGTGTGCTTCCCAGTAAGGTCCTGAAATTTATTCTGCAAAACCATCAACAAAAGCACCCTTGTTACTTAAACTAAATAAAACCACCACACAAAACATGCAAGAAAGAAACAAACAAACTTACCTTCAGAACATTAACAAGGTCTGCTCTGTCCCCAGCATTCAAAGCTACAAAATAGATTCAAATTAGAGAAACTCAATTGATTAACACCAAAAAATCAAAACCAACAAAAGATCAAACGAGTAACTGACTAAAAACCCATCAAAAGATTCTTCTTTTGAAGAACCAAATTTCACAAGATACACAGAAGTAATCATATGAAGTTTTTTTCTCCTTTTTTTGGGGGGATAAAGTTTAACTCCTTGTGTATTAAGGGTTTGAACCCCATTAAAATTTAATCTTATTAAAAGAATCCCCCAACATCTCACTAGCAAAATAAACTTAAAAGTAAGCTATAAAGTGTTTTTTGGATAGAGTCTAACTCTTACCCCGTCAAGAGTTTCTTCTTCTTCTTTGAAATTTTACTTGCAAATATACATAACATAACTGATTAAACCCATCAAAAGATTCTGCTTTTAACAAACTACTCCCTCCGTTCCGCAATAAGTGGTTGTTTAGGCCTTTCAATTTTTTCCAAAATAAGTGGTTCTTTAGAATTTCAAGAATTGGGCATGTTCTTCCAAAAGTGTCCTTGTTTAAATAATCAACATTCATTAACTACCATTTTTTTCTAGGCATTGATTAGGGGTAAATTAGTAAATTTTTTAGGAGTGAGCACTTTCTTATGGGGTGTGCACAAGCTAAAAGAACCACTTATTATGGAACGGATGGAGTAAATTTTAACAAGATACTTTTTTTGAATAAAGTTCAACTATTTGTGTATTAAAGATTTGAACCCCATTAAAAATTTCATCTTTTAAACAAAACCAGAACTTTTCACTAGCAAAATACACATAAAAGTAAGTTTATAAAGTGTTTTATGGATAGGTTTTAACTCTTACCCAATTAAAAGAAGAAAACAAAAAACTTTTACTTGTAAATGTACATATTACAATGTAATTAAAACCCCTAAAAATCTCTTCTTTTAAAGAACCCCATACAATTTTACTTCTAAATAAATAGGGTTTAATTCTCTGTGTATTAAGGGTTTGAACCCCATTAAGAGTTCAACCTTTTAAAGAAACCCAGAAAGTAAAATACACATAAAAGTAAGTTTATAAAGGGTTTTGTGGATATATTTAAACTCTTAGAATTTTTTTTTTGCAAATATACATATTACAGTAATTAAAACCCATAAAATCTCATCTTTTGAAGAAACCCATAAAAATGTTCTTGCAAAACAAACATATTACAGTAAAACCCCATCAAAAATCTCATCTTTTGAAGAAATCCTTTTAATTTTTTCTCACAAATATAAATATTACAGTAATTAAAACCCATAAAAATCTCTTCTTTTGAAGAAACCCAGAAAATTTAACTTGCAAATATACATATTACAGTAAAATCCCATCAAAAATCTCATCTTTTCAAGAAACGCATAAAATTTAATATGCAAATATACATAAAACTACAAGAAAAAAATTGAATAAATATGAGAAATTTAGTGGATAGGGTTTTTTACTTAAAAGGGTACATATTACAACTATAAAAATCTCATTTTTTTTCAAGTAACCCAGAAAACTTTACAAGCAAAATATACATAGAAACTAAACAGTAATTATAAAAAATCTCATCTTTTAAAGAAACCCAGAAATTTTACTTGCAAATTGTACATATTACAGTAAATAAATCTACAAAAAAACTGTTTCTTTTATGAGAAAATTTAGTGGATAGGGATTTTTTACTTATTACAACTATAAATTTAACTTGCAAAATATACATATTACAGTAAAAAAACAATCAAAAATCTCATCTTTTCAAGAAACCCATAAATTATACTTGCAAATATACATACTACAGTAAAAATCCATCAAAAATCTCATCTTTTAAAGAACCCCTTGATTTTTACTTGCAAAATAAAGTCTTTTTAGTGGATAGGATTAAAACTATAAAATCTCATATTTTCAAGTAACCCCAGAAAATTAAACAAGATAAAGTCTTTAACGGATAAAATAAAATTAAGTGGATAGGGTTATACCAGCACTGAGATCAGCAACATTGAAGTTGTCTTTGGTGTTACTCATTATACTTTAATTTGGATGAATATGTAGAAGGCTAAGCAAAAACCCTAGAGATAAAGAGAGAGATAGAAGGGTTTTGGTGCCTTTTATTTCAACTTATTTAAGGGTTTTCTAACCGTGTTTGGATTCAAAACAATGTTGCAGGTTGCGGCGGGGTTCCCTATTTTTTTTTTTTGTGCCTTTTATTTCAACTTATTTAAGGGTTTTCTAGACCGTGTTTGGATTCAAAAGAATCTTGCAGGTTGTAGTGGGGTTCTCTATTTTTTTTCTTCGGTGCTTTTTATTTCAACTTATTTAAGGATTTTCTAGACCGTGTTTGGATTCAAAAGAATCTTGCAGGTTGTGGTGGGGGTTCTCTATTTTTTTTCTTCGGTGCCTTTTATTTCAACTTATTTAAGGATTTTCTAGACCGTGTTTGGATTAAAAAGAATCTTGCAGGTTGTGGTGGGGGTTCTCTATTTTTTTTCTTTGGTGTCTTTTATTTCAACTTATTTAAGGGTTTTCTAGACCGTGTTTGGATTCAAAAGAATCTTGCAGGTTGTGGTGGGGGTTCTCTATTTTTTTTCTTTAGTGCCTTTTATTTCAACTTATTTAAGGGTTTTCTAGACCGTGTTTGGATTCAAAAGAATCTTGCAGGTTGTGGTGGGGGGTTCTCTATTTTTTTTCTTTGGTGCCTTTTATTTCAACTTATTTAAGGGTATTCTAGAACTAGTTTGGTTACAAAAGAATCTTGCAGGTTGTGGTGGGGGTTCTCTATTTTTTTTCTTTGGTGCCTTTTATTTCAACTTATTTAAGGGTTTTCTAGACCGTGTTTGAATTCAAAAGAATCTTGCAGGTTGTGGTGGGGGGTTCTCTATTTTTTTTCTTTGGTGCCTTTTATTTCAACTTATTTAAGGGTTTTCTAGACCGTGTTTGGATTCAAAAGAATCTTGCAGGTTGTGGTGGGGGGTTCTCTATTTTTTTCTTTGGTGCCTTTTATTTCAACTTATTTAAGGGTTTTCTAGACCGTGTTTGGATTCAAAAGAATCTTGCAGGTTGTGGTGGGGGGTTCTCTATTTTTTTTCTTTGGTGCCTTTTATTTCAACTTATTTAAGGGTTTTCTAGACCGTGTTTGGATTCAAAAGAATCTTGCAGGTTGTGGTGGGGGTTCTCTATTTTTTTTCTTTGGTGCCTTTTATTTCAACTTATTTAAGGGTTTTCTAGACCGTGTTTGAATTCAAAAGAATCTTGCGAGTTGTGGTGGGGTTCTCTATTTTTTTCTTTGGTGCCTTTTTTCAACTTATTTAAGGGTTTTCTAGACAGTGTTTGGATTCAAAAGAATCTTGCGAGGTTGTGGTGGGTTCTCTATTTTTTCTTTAGTGCCTTTTATTTCAACTTATTTAAGGGTTTTCTAGATAGTGTTTGGATTCAAAAGAATCTTGCGAGGTTGTGGTGGGGTTCTCTATTTTTTTTCTTTGGTGCCTTTTATTTCAACTTATTTAAGGATTTTCTAGACCGTGTTTGGATTCAAAAGAATCTTGCAGGTTGTGGTGGGGGGTTCTCTATTTTTTTTCTTTGGTGCCTTTTATTTCAACTTATTTAAGGGTTTTCTAGACCGTGTTTGGATTCAAAAGAATCTTGCAGGTTGTGGTGGGGGGTTCTCTATTTTTTTTCTTTGGTGCCTTTTATTTCAACTTATTTAAGGGTTTTCTAGACCGTGTTTGGATTCAAAAGAATCTTGCAGGTTGTGGTGGGGGGTTCTCTATTTTTTTTTCTTTGGTGCCTTTTATTTCAACTTATTTAAGGGTTTTCTAGACCGTGTTTGGATTCAAAAGAATCTTGCGAGTTGTGGTGGGGTTCTCTATTTTTTCTTTGGTGCCTTTTATTTCAACTTATTTAAGGGTTTTCAGGCCGTGTTTGGATTCAAAAGAATCTTGCGCAGTTGTGGTGGGTTCTCTATTTTTTCTTTGGTGCCTTTTATTTCAACTTATTTAAGGGTTTTCTAGAGTGTTTGGATACAAAAGAATCTTGCAGGTTGTGGTGGGGTTCTCTATTTTTTCTTTGGTGCCTTTTATTTCAACTTATTTAAGGGTTTTCTAGACCGTGTTTGGATTCAAAAGAATCTTGCAGGTTGTGGTGGGGGGTTCTCTATTTTTTTTCTTTGGTGCCTTTTATTTCAACTTATTTAAGGGTTTTCTAGACCGTGTTTGGATTCAAAAGAATCTTGCAGGTTGTGGTGGGGGTTTCTATTTTTTTTCTTTGGTGCCTTTTATTTCAACTTATTTAAGGGTTTTCTAGACCGTGTTTGGATTCAAAAGAATCTTGCAGGTTGTGGTGGGGGGTTCTCTGTTTTTTTTCTTTGGTGCCTTTTATTTCAACTTATTTAAGGGTTTTCTAGACCGTGTTTAGATTCAAAAGAATCTTGCAGGTTGTGGTGGGGGTTCTCTATTTTTTTTCTTTGTTAATTAGATACTATGGTGGTGTTTGGCCAAGCTTCTGGAAAAAACAGAAATACTAATTTAGTGTTTCTGGAGAAGTCCTTTTTGCTCATTTATTAAATATTTTTTTGACCCATTTACCATTTTTTTCCACAAAATTCTTTTTAATCTCATATAATATCCTCATATAAAATAGAAATTTGGGAATAGGGATACGGGATAGTGCGGGGGTAATTTATTTATTTTTTATAAAAGTAATAAAAAATATGAAATAGAAATTTGAGGATGGATAGAGCAATGGGGTGGGGTTAGGGGCAGGGTAAGAATAAAATCATTTTTTTTTTATAAAAGTAACAAAAAATATGAAATAGAAATTTGAGGATGGGTAGAGCAATGGGGTGGGGTTAGGAGGAGGGTAAGAAAAAAATTCATATTTTTTTTTATAAATATAACAAAAAATATGAAATAGAAATTTGAGGATGGGTAGGGCAATGGGATGGGGTTAGGGGGAGGGTAAGAAAAAAAATCATTTTTTTTTATAAAAGTAACAAAAAATATGAAATAAAAATTTGAGGATGGGTAGGGCAATGGGTGGCGTGGGGTTGGGGTAAGGGTAGGGTGTGGTAAGAAAAAAAAGTCATATTTTTAATAACTTTTTTATAAAAGTAACAAAAAATATGAAATAGAAATTTGAGGATGCATAAGGCAATGGGGTGGGGTTAGGGGGAGGGTAAGAAAAAAAATCATTTTTTTTTATAAAAGTAACAAAAAATATGAAATAAAAATTTGAGGATGGGTAGGGCAATGGGTGGCGTGGGGTTGGGGTAGGGGTAGGGTGTGGTAAGAAAAAAAATCATATTTTTTAATAATTTTTTTTATAAAAGTAACAAAAAATATGAAATAGAAATTTGAGGATGTGTAAGGCAATGGGGGGGGGGGGTTGGGTTAGGGGGAGGGTAAGAAAAAAATCTTTTTTTTATAAAAGTAACAAAAAAAAATATGAAATAGAAATTTGAGGATGGGTAGAGCAATGGGATGGGGTTAGGAGGAGGGTAAGAAAAAAATTCATATTTTTTTTTATAAAAGTAACAAAAAATATGAAATAGAAATTTGAGGATGGGTAGGGCAATGGGGTGGGGTTAGGGGGAGGGTAAGAATTTTTTTTATAAAAGTAACAAAAAATATGAAATAGAAATTTGAGGATGGGTAGGGCATTGGGTGGTGTGGGGTTGGGGTAGGGGTAGGGTGTGGTAAGAAAAAAAATCATATTTTTTAATAATTGTTTTTATAAAAGTAACAAAAAATATGAAATAGAAATTTGAGGATGTGTAAGGCAATGGGGTGAGGTGGGGGTAGAGGGTAGGGCGGGGGTAAGAAAAAAATTCACATTTTTTAATAATTTTTTTTATAAAAATAACAAAAAATATGAAATAGAAATTTGAGGATGGGGTAGTGCAATAGAGTGGGGGTGGAAGGTAGGGGGTAGGGCGGGTGGGTAAGAAAAAAATTCATATTTTCAATCATTTTTTATAAAAGTAACAAAAAATATGAAATAGAAATTTGAGAATGGGTATAGCAATGAGGTGGGGTTAGGGGTAGGGCGGGGAAAAAATTCATATTTTTTTATAAAAGTAAAAAAAATATGACATAGGAATTTGAAGATGTGGTGTGGTAGGTGTGGGTAGGGTGGGGGTAGGTTTGGACATATTTGAGTCATTGACTATCATATTGTCGTTACATTCCTTATGTACAATATAATATTATTTTTTGATTAAATGTTGCAATTAAATAATTTAAAAAAAATTATTAAATTGTAAAGATATACTAATTTTTAGAAACATATGATACAAAAGAATATTTTAAATAGTTTAAATCTATTAAAAAGAATATTTAAATAGTTTAAATCTATTAAAAAGAATATTCTAGTAAATTTCATAAATGTTGGCCAAACATGAAACTGTTTCTATTTCTGAGAAGCACTTCTATAATTATAGGTCAAACACACTAACTGATTCTCCAGAAACAGTTTCTGCAGAGCTATTTCTGAGAAACAGAAATACATTTCCAGAAGTTTGGCCAAACAGACCCTATACCCGTCACTCGTCTGAATGCGCTTATAAGTTATGATTTCTAGCTTATGACTTTTACTTGTTTTTGTTATTTTGACTTAAATTTTTTATTTTATTTTATCCAATGACTATAAATATATTTAAAAGTTATTTTTGATTTATAAACACTTAAAATAAGTCAATACAAACAGACTCTTAGTATTCGTATATTAGTTGTTTGGCCATAAGAATTATCACTTTTTTCGGAAAATCTTTTCATTTTTTTGAAAAATTAGCCTTGACCATAAAAATTTGGAAAATACATTTAACCTTGTTTTCACAATTTTCACTTTTTGTTTTTTGTTGTTGCTTTTGTCTTTCACTTTTTAAATTTTATCCTCAATTTTTTTTTATAAAATTGATCCCATTTAATTCAGTTGATCGAAAAATACATGCTCGAAGGAAATAGATTATTCACATAACGTGGAAGGATTATATTAAAGAATAGTTATTATTAGTGTTGTTGATTTTTAGTACTAATGAATCTTTGTAATAATATTTAGAATTGACGAAGTGTAATGGTATATGGTAGCTCGTAAGCGAAAAGAAATGAATTGTGTCATTTTAGTTTTGTAGCTCGTATGCATTAGTGAACAAGCTCATGCCTAGGTCTGTTATCGGTCCGGATACTCTCAATAAATACCCGAGAATTGGACCGATACTCGAACCGAAAAGTTATCAGTCCGGATACGAATACCAGAAAATTACCCGAAATGATAAGGATTCGGTCCGGCAATCCGGTAATTACCCGATAATTATCTGGTCCCTTAATAACCCCCCTCAGACCCCTTCAGCCAGTCCTAATTATATTTAATTTCAATATTCCCTAATGTTGGACTATTTAACATGTTTTAAGAATATATGTGATGTAGACTTTATGTTTTAATGTGAAGCATTGACATAAAATATAGAGAGAGGGAAGAAAGTAGTTGTAAATTGGTGAAACTTTAAATGGTCAAAACTCTGCGCTCGGACGTCCGTTTCACCTATTTTTTTTTATTTCACGTATTTTTCGAGACGATGTCGGACAAACCGTGTCGCAACCGATTTCTCCAAAAACGTTCATCTTGCCAATTAATTTCACTTTTTCCCCAAATCTTTACTAATTTTCCATTTTCTTCGCTAAAGATCTCGCGATATACAATAGATTTCAACGTCCAAATTTTGTGGTAATGTGTCTGAGAATGTCAATTTCAGTATTGAAAATTCAATTTAAAAAAATAAAAAAATCCGGGCCTCGGACCAGCCCGAACAAAACCTTATCGGTCCGGAACGGGTACCCGTCCGATAAGGTATCAGTAGTCAGTACGGTCCCGAGTCTCGACTCAGGATCGAAACCGGTCCGTGTATGTCGATACCTGAATCAGACCAGACCGATAACAGCCCTACGCATGCCCGTGATTAATGACGATATATGTTGAAGATGCGGATAATTGTGAACTTGATTATATCATTGTATTAAAGAAAGTTTATATAAATTATGTTTAATGTAATAGGAAATGATTGATGTGCATTATTTATGCACTAGTTATGTTTACTAATTGTTTTGGGTGATTTTGCTAGTTTTTAAAAAAAATTGAGGTATAAATCATATTTCATATTTTAAGAAAAAATACATTCCAACAACCAAATATTATTTGCAAAAAATATGGCTAAACAGAACTCCAACTTCAAAAAAAAATTAATTTTTATTTTATTTCTATGACCAAACGCCTACTAACAGAAATAATTACACACTTATGCGGTCATTTGTGCCCGTATTGAATTCTGGGTTTACCACATTTTCAGGATCATTACAAGAGGGGATTTTACGTACATAACTAGTTCCTAAAACGTCTGACTAAAGGGCTTCATTTACAAACATTGAAGGAACTACTAATATTTACGTTACGATTCCATTTACGATGTGAGACTCTTAACAATATTTTCAATCCATCAAAAAGTTATTTTTTGCTCCCTTCTTAGCCAAATGATCTGCAACTTTGTTTTGTTCACAGAAGGTGTGTCTGCTACCAGATGTCCTAGCCTTATCATCAAGAATCTTACATTTCAAAATAATAAAGGTGTTTGTTTTGTTTTAGCATTTTAATTATTTCTATTGAGTCGGTTGCAATCTTCAAAGATATTAGATTGTGCTCCAGAGCCATACAGAGATCTTGCATGGTAGCTCGAAATGTTGTAAAAAGATTTAATTAATTTAAAGTAAGTTCCTTTTTACATAATTAACGAGATATGTTGAATTTTAATTGTGATAGTGGGAATGTCTTTTGCAAGGGAATGTTTTACTCGCAAAGTAAGAATTCTAGTGAGAATTTCATTAACCAGCTCTTAAAACGATCTTAAAGTTGAATTGAAAGTCACTAGTCAATCCAGTTGCATGCATGAGTGAAAGGCGAAAGTCAAGAGTAACGTGTCTGTTAAGAGTTCACATCGAAAAAAATTAATTTTTTGCCCTTCGCTTAACAAACTCTAGGTTCTGAGTTCAAACTCCATCTCAGTAAAAAAATAAAAATAAAATCGCAAGACAGAGTTTGGATTTCGCAAAGCATAGTTTGTTTTCAGGCATAAGACAAATCCTACCCTAAGACAGAGCTTGCCTTATGCCTTTAGACAAACTCTGGGAGTGAGTTTGCAGGCAAACTCTGTCTTGTAAATTCTTTTTTAATTTTTTACTAAGCAGGGTTTGAACCCGAGACTTCGGAACATTTTTAGCCACTTTTTTAAGCAAAATGCAAAAATTAAAGACAAGCCATTTGAAAGGCAAAAAATAAAATCCAGTGCCTGAGAACTACATTACATGCACAAACAACTCACATCTATATTTTGGGATGAAACTCACAAATAAGCAGGGATTTCGCCTTTTTGCCCCCAAGCAAAGCACAAAAGATTTTCCCATCATGAAACTTTATATGGATACACACTAACAGATAAACATACACCCAATCAAAGATGAAAAATAAACGAAAAATTTCGAAAAAAGAGTAAAAGTAGCAGGACAACTTGGGTATCTTAACACAAGTTTATATACACCAGAAGTAACTCATTGTGAAACGAAGAGTAAAAACAATTAACACTCCACCAAAACCATTCTCTCTGGTGATCCTCAAGGTAAAAAAATATATTAACCAAGCTTTCAAAATCAATGTTCCAATTTATGTTCCTTCTTTGAATAGTACTGCTATGTTATTTCTTTGGATGAATTGAGTGAACTAGGGCCTCGATTTCTTCCTTGGCTCGTTCGAATATATTTGGACCTTTAACTTCACTAATTGGTGTGTTATCATCGATGTCATCACTCCTTCCATGAGTTTCTTTGTGATGACGATGTGGAGATTTTTCTCTCGGCAGATGTGCTCCCATCTCTTCCTCGACTCTTTCATATTGGTTAGTAGGCACCTTTTCTTTGTTCTCTGCTTAAACAGAACCATAGTACAATCAGAGAATGAATATGGATTTGAACTTCCAGCCGAAAGTGTGATGTGAAAGATGGACGTAGAAAATAAATAAAAATATAGTTTGGTCCAAAAAGACGGAAAAAAACTACTCCCTCCGTTCCAAACTGTAAAATAATTTGATACCACTAGCCAGTCTTTTTTCAAATAAATCTAAGGCTCCATGTGGTTGAATATAAACTGATTTATACCCAAAAATTGGTTGTCGTAAAAGATGTTCTACACGGAAGTAGAAGCAAGTATGATTTGATTATGTTCATAGTATTTGATGGAAGTGAAAGAAGATCTTCACCATTCCCGCCACTTACCCACGGGGAATAAAACAACTCTGCCCTTCGTAATGGCTATAGTTTCTCCCTTGACTATGAACATTGTCCTACATAATTGTCCTCATGTTCATAACCACCATTATAACTTTTTGCCACACCAGAAGACTTATGTAAGAATTCAAATTAAAGGTGTGTTTGGTATGGAGGAAAACATAAGTGCATTCCATGCTAATTGTCTCCCCACCACCTCCAACACTCCTCCCCCACACCCTGTCTCCCCGCCCCACACCGGCGCATCCCACTCCCAACCCCAGCACCTCCACTCACCCCGTCCTCCACGGCCGTAGTGTTTGCTTAAATTATATACAAATGCTTGTGGGACAATATTCGAGCATAGTCCTCTTTACACTTACAAAATGATAGTGTAGTATTATTATCGTAGGCTCGATTAGCCTGTCACACTTATAGGCGCATTATTGCTCTATAATATTTTGTAGTTTGATTACTGTTGTTATGTGTTCTTTAGTTTAATTTATTTATCTTATTTAGTTGTGTTAGCTACTGCTTCCTGTTGTTAGAATGCGCTACTATTGCGTATTTGATTTTTACTATCTGCATGTCCACAATGCTTTAATTTCTCGTCTGAGTCTGGCCGTTTCTCATACTTTGTCTTGCTTTGCCTGATTATGCTTTGTCTTGAGCCGATGGTCTCCCGAAAACAGTCGTTCTACCTACTAAGGTGGAGGTATGGATGGCCAACGGGCCGGGTCAGCCCGATCCCGCCTCGATCCCGATATTTAAAAGAAAAGAAATTATGGTAACGAGACTCAAATCGGGACGGTATATGGTCTCGTCCCGACCCGCCGCGGTCCCTCCCCGATCCCGCATGATCCCCTCCCCTTTGCACAAAATAGATGTTGCACCAACGACCATTTTATATTTTGGCCGTTGTGCAACGACCATTTTATATTTTGGCCGTTGTGCAACGACCATTTTTGGCTTCCCCCCCCCCTCCCCAACCCTCTTAATATTTATTTTTAACCCCTAAATTATTATATTTACACTTTAACTCAATTTTTCAACTATAAATATCTCATTTTCTCTTCATCTTTCTCACAAATCTTCTTACAATCTCTCTAATCTCTCAATCTATCTTCTTACAATCTCTCTAATCTCTCAATCTATCTTCTACAAATCTACATTGTCTACTAAATATTCAATTATATTTATGTATTTGGGAGTGAAGTTCGAAACTAGCTTGAGGATCTTCCATCGAGCAAAGTTTCAATTTTCAACCTCTCGATTATACGTCGGCGTTTGGTACATTCGTTCCTTCATTAAATTATTATTGTGTCTTTATTTTATTTAACGCATTTAATTTCATTATCTTTAACTATTTCTTAGCATAATTAAAATGAAAGGATTAAGAAGTATGTTGGGTAAGGGTCAGGCTTCTTCTAATAGGGGTAACAAGGGCAGGGGTACTTCTTCTAGTATTTCTAGTCCTACTCCTAGACATGATGATTTTATTGATACTAAATATTTTTCTGAAATACCATATGATTTAGACGAACAGATATTTTCTGAAACTCAACAAGACTTTAATTTAGAAGATGATTTAGATGACACAACCACTAGTGAACCTCCAACTGGAACGCCTCCGATTCCCCTTAGTATGAGACGAGGTCCAGCAAAACGACCAATCTCATGGAAATTTTTTGATAATGACGTACAAAATCAAGTAGCTATATGTAAAATTTATAAATGGGTTTATACATTTAAAACTGGAAAAGGTCACGGTGGGACGGGGGGTAATGAGACACATTGCAAATGCCCACTCAACTAGGTATTTCCAATACGAGGCTGAAAAAGATGGTGCGCAAGCGCCCTCTCCATCTAGACAAGGTTCACATACTGTCCCGGATCTAGTACAGGGTCAAATTAACCCTATGACGGGGGGAACTGTAGGCCCAAAATACGATAAACATAGAGATAGGGAAGCATTATCAAAATTAGTTGATGTGGAGGGTTTGCCTTTTTCATTTCATTCATCTCATGATTTTATTCAGTATATTAAAGAAATGTATAATTCTGCTTTTAAAGGTTTTCCTAAATCAACTGTTAAGAGTGATGTATTTAAATTTGCACATGAATATCAACAGTATTTACGTTATTCATTATATCATTTTAATGGCAAAGTGACTCTCACTTCTGATATAGGTCGTAGTACTAATGACCATGATTATTTAACGGTAACCTGTCATAGGATAGATTATAAATGGTCTATGCAAAAACGTATTTTAGCGTATAGATATATAAGTAGTAGGCACACTGGTGATTTTATTTCAGAAAATATTTATTTAATTTGCGATTATTACGGAATAACTGATAAAATTATGAGTATTACATTAGATAATGCATCTTCTAATAATTCTGCTATTACAGTTTTAAAAGATGCTTTAACTCATCTTTTCCAAATAATTTTCATATAAAATGTGCGTGTCATATTTATAACTTAGTTGTAAAGGATGGTTTATTACTTTTTCAAGATATTCTTGAAAAATACAATTTGCTATAAACTTTATTTTTAAAAATATAGAATACAACGAAAAAAAAAAAAAACTTGTTACGATTGTCAACTACCTTATAGAAAAATTTCCGAACTAGGTGGATTCTTTATGAACAACTACTTTTGCTTATGAATATAAAAAATCTATAACTTTATTTCTTAACGCTCATAATCAAAATCCAACTGATATAATTGTATATAACGATTGGAAAAAAATTCAAGAACTTATTGTATTTCTAGAGAAATGTTTTCAAGCAACAATAGAATTTTCCGGTATATTATCCTACTATTTCAACTATGTTGTTTTATATAGCTATAATATTTTTACTGCTTAGAGAATATATGGAAAACCCAGCTTATAAGGCAGCTATTAAAAAATGTTTATCAAAATAAAAAAATATTTTATTCCTATTCCCTCTATTTATATTATTGGTGTTGTATTAAATTCGACTATTAAAATAGACGGTTGTAAATCACTTAATGAAAATATTTATGACTGTACAGACGTACTACCACATTCAACTCCCAAAAATTCAAATAACCCACCACCTATTGAACAAACTAAAGAAGAAGTGTTGTCTAGCATAGAAGAGGAATGCAAAAAAGTATACAGGTATTACCAACAAGAAAGTAAGTGCTAGCAACCAACCGACTTCCAAAGCATCTTCTTCTTCAACAGAGCCTCAAAAAAGACAAGTTGTTTCTGCGGCTAGTATTCAAAGCCTCAGAAATAGAATGTGCGGTGGAACACTACTAACCAAATTAGCGAGTTTGATGTTTTGTTTTGCAGGGTGTTTTACCGTACGAAGCAATTCTCAATGAAGACTTGCTGAAATATTGGAGTGGGAATGAGAAGACCTTTCCGACACTTTCAATGATGGTCCGAGATGTTTTGAACATTCAAGCGTCATCAACAACGTCTGAAAGCGTTTTTTCTGTCGGCAGATTTCAAATAGAAGAGCACAGACACACATTAGTCGGAGACAGCTTGGAGATTGCGGTATTATTCAGAGATTGAATACGAGCGGAGCGGAGAAGGTGCGGTCAACCGGAGATCAACGAAGAAGACGAAAACTACAACGACATCTTATCTGAATGTATGAGTAGCGACGTGGAGCAATTTGACGAACAAATATCAATTCCAATCGAAGAGCCACAAGACATTGTGAAGAAACTAGAAAAAGTGTTTTCAAATTGATAATTTTTTTAATTGCAATTTTACTATGCCATTTGCAACTTTTGAACAACACCACAAAGTTGCAATTTTGACAATTATATCTGTATTACAAAAAAATCATATTTCTACTAAATAATATAAGAGGCACAAAAACTGGGATATTTTTATTACACTATCTTCTTCAATTATTGAGTTGTTTATATATATATATATATATATATATATATATATATTACTTTTTAAAATTAAGTGCAAAAAAATTGAAAAATCCCACCCTCGACTATCCCGTCCCTGCTAGACTGCACTTTTTCTCGACGGGGCCGGAACAGGGAGACATCGGTGAATCCACCGATCTCGCCAAGCCCTCCCCGCCCCGGCCCATTGACCACCCCTAGGTGGATGTGAGATTTGTGTCAGACCCCACATTGTGGGATTTCACTAGGTATTTTATTTTACCAAACACCAGAAAATAAGTAAGAAAACGACTTATTTTCCGGGAAAACATTTTCCATCATGCCAAAACTCAATCTTCTATGACTCATGTCTAGGACCCAAAAGTCACACACTTTCGGCCAGATTGTATGGGTCTGTATAAGCCTTGATTCAAATTCAAATGATTTAGACATACATCACCACTAATTGAACTAACTACTACTGAAACATCAAATGTTATGAGTTTAAAGGCTCTTAACGAGAACAGGTTGAGCAAATAATGTCTAATGACACAAGAGGGTAGAGTCATTATATCTGGACTGAGATACTTTATCCACCAAAACTCTACTGCAAGATGGCAACAGATACAGAGGCGGGCTAAGATTTTGAGTTTGTGGATTCTAGATTCTAAAAATTGAAATTTATTGGGTTCTTGATAAATTATTTATACATATCAAGTGACCTTTTTAACATAAATATAGGGTCTATGCCAAAGCTACAGGGATCTGTCGAACCAGTAATCGCAACGCTAGCTCCACCCCTAAGCAGATAATAGTCATTGCCAGAGCTAAAGATTGCATAACCTCATCTTGCTTTTTAAGAAGTTCATCTCCCACCTAAAAAATCAAGGGAAGTTCCGCATTGGAGGGTATGTGGCAATTAACTTAAACTTAGGTTTCAATACTCATAGTTCGGAACTTGAAGGAAAGTAGGAAATTGTACTCTTCATATAAAAAGTATTGAAATTAAGCTATTTCTCTCCTCGGGAGTAAATAGTTCTTCACCGTTTCTTTTATATAAGATCAACAAACACCAAGAAGTTAGATAAATTGTTCCATGGAACATTTTCCACCGAGGCAGATGAAGCCTAAATACTAAGGGGTCGTTTGGTTACCGGGATTAGGTATTAAATTTGGGATTGTGTTTATCCACCGTTTGGTTATTGATATTAGCTAATACCGGTAGAAATTTTATACCAGAACCTTGATATTATCTTATATCCCATATAGGAGGTGGGATTATAATCCCGAGATTATAATTCTGGGATAACCTTGTTTTGAACCAAACGACCCCTAAATGTAATAGGAAAAGTGTAATTATTTTGAAGAAAGGCTGTAAAAACAGGCACACGACCACACACAAGTCACAACTTAAACGTCTAAGGTGATAGAATCACATGACACTATTTATTGATCACTTGTTAAGTGATCATAATCACGAATCTGAAGTTAAAACAATCCGTCAAAGATGAATCAAAGAGTTCAAACCTGAAAGAGAATCTGAATTATGTGTCTTCAACTCAGCCGTTGCACCATTAGTCCTGTATATCATCAACAAAATAACGCAAAATTAACGAAGTAACATCCTGAGAAACATTTGTTTTCTATCTTTTATAAAAAAAAATCCCGTTCTTAAAACCTTTTATCGGCATCCAAGGTTGAAGCATGACTATGATCTTCCTTTTTCGGATGAATTGCCTGAACAAGAGCCTCGATTTCCTCCTTCGCTCTCTCAAACACGTTGGGTGCTTTCACATCACTAATTGGTGTGTTCTCATCAATATCCTTACGCATTCCGTGAGTTTCCTTGTGATGGTGATGTGGGTGTTTTTCACTATGCAACATTGCCTCAATATCTTCTTTAACTCTCTCAAACACATTAGGTGCCTTTACATCTTTATCTGCCAATGTTAGAGTACCAAAATTAGTCGATTATCCGACGTAAATCTTAGACCCCAACCACCTATATGGCTATACCATTTATGAAAAACTGTCGAATGAAGGGAATTGCGAAAGAATTTGAGTATTCCCCACAAAATCTTAAGACAATTAGTGCAGTGGCCAAAATCTTAAGGCAATGGGTAGAGCCATTCAATTTATAAAGCTCTCTTTTTCATGCCTTTTATACCCTATGTTTGATACTACGAGCCCAGTCAGCTTAATTGATTGAAAAGTAACTAATAAACATCAACAGCTGAAGCTAATTTTATCAATAAACAGTTTTAAGTGTTTGGTTAAGCAGTGGTAGAGCCACAATAGAAGTTACGGATTTGGCAAAACTCAATAGTTTTTGCACAAACCCTGTATTTTTAATAAGACATTCACATAATATGTATGAACCTAGTAACAAAAGAACTTGTGGTCCAGAATCCATAAACTTAGGGTCCATTTGGACATAAATATTTTTGCTTTCTTTTCAAAGACCTGTTTGGTTAAACCGCTATACATTGTGTCAATTTTTCACTCTGAACTTGAAAAAAAGTTTATCAAGTTTGAAAACTTGGTTTGAACCAGTTTTTCAAGTAAAAGAAAAATCTCTCACCAAAACTTCAGTATTTTTTCAAGTAAAATGCATGTCCAAACACAAATCCAACTTTCAAATACCCTATTTTTTATAACCGTGGTGTCCGTACCAGTTTGCGGGCACCTCAACTAATTCCACGAGATACCTGTCAGCTCCCACTAACAACAGGTTCCAGGTAACTCTATCCACCAAGGCTAGAATACCACGTATCAAATACCCTATTTCAACTAAACTTCAAATACTCCTTTTTTTAAAATATCACTAAATACATGTCCAAACGCCTACTTAAAATCCTGAATCCGCCTCTTTTGGCTAGAAAATGTTAAAACTAATAACAAGTAGTTGATATGTTTTGCACCAACATAATTCTTTTCTGTTAAAATGGTGGAAAATTGAAATACCCTTAAAAGATATCAACACTAAAACCGTGTTCATTATTGCAAAATTTTCAATCCTAAACTGATTCAAATAAAATTAACTTAAGGATCGTTTGGTTGGGAGCAAGTTATCCTAGGATTAGTTATCCCGGATTAGTTATTTCACCCTCGCACATGAACAAAAGTAAGTTATACCGTCATTTTATCCCAACCAAACATGGGATAAACTTATCTCAAATTTAATCTCGGGATTAATTATTCCTTATCCCTCGTACCAAACGAGCTCTTAGTCTCAGTGATTACAGAAAAGTTTAGTAATCAAATAAATTAAAAACTCCAACTTCTGGCAGAAATTAACCTATTAATACAAACTCCAAATCACTAGAGATGCAGAAATAATTTGATCACTTAAAATAAAAGTTTACTGAACTGGGGTTCCAAAATTAACTGAAATCAATCAAACTCTAAAAAATTATTTGCAAAATCCACTAAGAAATATTTTTACCTGATGATGAGATTGAGTTTGGTTTTGATTTTTCTTCAGACATTATTACTAGGAAATTTATGGACACTACTTATTGATATATCTCTAGAGTCTCTGAGATGTGGATTTTTCGATTACAAGTAGATTTGTGTCTGACGGCAATCCAACGTGGAGAGAATAAGGTATAAAATAAAGCGTGTACTAAGCTGATGTTATACGCGGTCCGGAAATAATGTATCAGATATCATACGACCGCTCGACCCGGACCGGTAAGGCTTACCGGGTTGGGGGTTGGTTTGGCCCCAACCCCAACCCGCACGGATTGTAGATAAATCCGGTAAGGACCCGGAGCGGTTGAACCGGTAACGGAAATCGGTGACCTTACCGGTTAACCGATCCGGTAAGGTTAAAAAATTTAAAAAAGAAAAGAAAATGGGTTGTTGCCCAACGGTAATATTACAGTAGTGGGGCGGGGTTGTAATAAGCGGTCTTTTGGCCGTTTGGCCTCTTTTTTTTTAATTATTTTGTATTTATTATTCTTTATTAATTACATTTTTACCCTTTAAAAAATCTATAAATACTCTATATTCTTCTCATTTTTATCACACAATTATTTCTACAATTCTCAATTCTCATACTCTCTTAATTTTCTCTATTATCAATTCTCAAGTTATTATTATCATTATTCATTTTCAAAGTAGCAAGACGCAAGACTTCGAGCTTCGAGTTTCAATTGAGTTCTGAATCCCGAAGTTTGGGACACTCGTTTCATTCTCTAGTTATTTTATTAAATTGTCATATTTATTTGTTGATTATTTAAATTAAAAAATTTATAATGGATAAAGGTAAAACTATTTCAAGTGGTACAAAATCTAAAGGTTCTTCATCATCTAATCAAAATATAGATTATGATAAAATGCAAGAAGATTTTGAAATAGAAGATAATTATTATGATAATGCTCATATAGATAATATTGTTGAAACTGAAACTCATACACCTACTAGTGTGTGCTTCTGGCAATGTTAGTACTACTAGTCGTAGACCTCAGAGAATAAGGAGTAAAGTGTGGAACTTTTATGATAGAATTGGGGACACTGATAGATTTAGATGTAATATTTGTGGGCAAACTTATAAACATGGTAATGACGGGGGACGGACACTTTAGTTAGGCATGTACAGAGAGTTCATCCGACACACTGGTCAACAACAAATTAAGTATAAAATATAAAGATGCAGTTACATTATTTGGTTTTTCGATAATTGAACAACTCTGCTACTAATCTTCGTTCTAGTTCTGCTTCTGTTCTGTGTCTACATCTGCAGGATTCAATGAAGACGATAATAATGAATCTAGATTCTAGATAAATGGAGCACTTTTACAACAACACAAGTTGCGGCGGAATAGCGGAAGCAGGACTGAAATTAATACCCCAAATTTAGAGGCTATTGACTATGGAGCATCACCAATTCAACCAACCTATAAATTACGAAGAACTATGTAAAAGGATGCATAATATGTAAATAAAATTATTATTACTTCATTATGTACTCTTATTAACATTATGAATAATGAAAGTTCGAAAGTTTACATATTATCATTAGTTTTTATTTTATTATCTCTTTAGTTGTTAGTTGTTACTTGTTAACTTATATCTACTAATTTAATAAATTAATAAAAGATTAAAAGTATAACTACAATATAAACTATAAAATATAAATCCGTAAACTATAAAATAGAAAGTTAACTTTACATTTTAAAATATAAAATATAAAACAGAAAACTATATTATATTATTATATTATATATTTAATTTGAATTAAGTTAAATTTTCAAAATTAAAAAAAAATTGTCCGGTAGGCCCGGTTCAACCCGAAACCGCACGGGCCTACCGGAAATCCGGTAGTGAACCGGTCCGGTTGGCCCGGTAAGACAGTGAACCGGATCGGTAACCGGTCCGGAACCGGTTCAACCCGGTAACGGGCTACCGGTCCGGTCCGGGTCGATCCGTTAGCCACCTTTAATCATACATAAACTATAGTATATGCCTGGTCTGTTTAATATTATTTTATTTTATTTTATTTTTTTGGAATAAACTATGAGCGGTGAAACTTTGAAATTTTAAGAAAAAAAAGAAAATTCTTCAAAATTTAGGACCTAAAAATAAGTACACCCTTCAAATTCTAAATAAGTGTCCATTTAGATTTTAACATGTTACTCAAGAAAATACTATAACCTTTAGGGTATGTTTGGTATGAAGGAAAATGTCTTCTTAGAAAACAAATGAATTTTTTATTTATTTTCTAGTGTTTGATATTTAAACAAAAAAAATTATTCTAAGAACATTTATATGTAATCTACTAAAATATTATGGAAGTGGGATGGGTGAAGAGTGGGTGTGCGGGGGTGGTGGGGTGAGATGGTGAAGGGGTGGGGTTTGGGGGCGTTAGGTAAGTGGGGAGATGACAACAAAGTTGAATGCCACTTATGGACTTATTTTCCCTACTTTCATTAGGGAAGTCATTTTCATCATTTCGAAAGAACTTGTTTTTCTGAAGGAAACATTTTTCGAAATATTTTGACCAACCAAACATGAAAAAATGAAAAATATTTTTCTTCATACTAAACACACTCTTAAAAGAAAAATAGTACTTCTCTGTACTAATTTATATGACACACATTTCTTTTTAATTAGTCCAAAAAAGAATGGCACATTTTCTTATTTGATAACAATTTAACTTTAAACTTTATATTTTTACGTTTAACGAGATGATCTATAACCACACAAATATCTTTGATTTTTTTTACACCACAAGATTCAAAAGTCTTCCTTTATTTTTAAATTATGTGGTCAGTCAAACTACATCACATATATTGAGACGGAGGGAGTACGTATTTTAACTAAACTATTCTTAATTAAATACTACCTAATTAATAGTTTCTTGATATATAAAACCCCACTTATCTAAATAAGAGTTATTATATTATGTAAGTGGACACTTATCTTAAATCAAAACAAAAAGGTTAAGAGGAAACTTAGGGGTCCTTTGGTAGTTGGTTAGAGTTATGCAGGTTTTGACAATACATGA
The DNA here is from genome assembly GCA_029844215.1 of Przewalskia tangutica. Taxonomy (NCBI): domain Eukaryota; kingdom Viridiplantae; phylum Streptophyta; class Magnoliopsida; order Solanales; family Solanaceae; genus Przewalskia; species Przewalskia tangutica. The sequence goes on from CM056720.1 coordinate 154,744,952, forward strand.
ATTAGGTATGACTGAATTTATGTATTATTTTATGTAGGAATTAGTTATTCATGATTTTGTTATTCATGTATTTATTATTTTACTTTATATCCCGCATAAAATAATATATAAATTCCTCATAACTTATACATATATTAGTTATGCGGGTTTCTAAATTGCAAATTAAAGACCGTATTAATTTTATACATAAGTAACTTACCTCCTAAACAACTATCAAACATGATATTACTTATGAATGATTTAAACATGCATAACTCACCTCCAAACAAACTATCAAACGACCGCTTATACCTTATTATGGGGATTCTAGTGTAGAGATTTCAATCATTGTTTTTTTGTTATAAAAATATTAGGTATTTTTTTTTCATTTGCTTAAGCTATGATGGATAGAATTATCCAATATTTATGATGATGAAAGATTGCAGATACAAAGTAAAATTAGTCCAAATACGCGTAAGTTTGATCATGACACCATAATTATTAAAAAAAATACTTCCATTCTTCTTACTAAACAAAATTGGAGTAACTAATTAGTGTTGCTTGGTAACTACAATCATCATGGTTTTCGTTGGTAAGTAGTTGGGCAATTTTTAGGAATGTAGTGGTCTTTAATTTTTGTTCTTCGTCTAAAATATTTTGAGTTCTGGGTTCGAACTTCATCTCACTTAAAATTTGAAAAAAAATCGTAAGGTAGAATTTGAATTTACAAGGCAGATTTTGCCTGCAGACTCTACCTTATAAGGCAGAGTTTACCTTAGGTAGCAAACTCTACATCAAGGCAGAGTTTGCCTTCAGGCATGTAATGTCTTTTTCCCAAGATAATGTTCATAACTCAGACATACAATAAAGCTTTTACTACTTTCCTTTTTTATATAATCGCGCTACCAAGCCAGCTTGCGGCTGTTTTGATTAATTTTACAGGATACTTTCCACAAGTAGAGATATTAGTTTACATTGAAAAAATTATTCAGTGCTTTTGGTTCCGCTGAATTTTGAATATGAAAGCTCATAATTATGAACTTATTTCATTAACCATTCGATCACACCTATAATTGCGCAAAGCTTTCACTATGTCGTTGCACTACAAAAATTAAAAATATAGAATTTCTAACCTCCGGAAAAGTGTTTTACTTGGAGAGCTACCATCATATATGCATCAGCCTACACAAGATTATGCGCAAGTAGTATCGACTGGTCCAAATTAATATCTATTATGCATTATTTTCAGGTGTTGTCAGTCTATTTTATATATACATAATGGCAAGTTACAAAACAAATCATCTATTTGTGATATATGTTTTTGGAAAAATTATTGGATAACAAGACTTGTAGAAGGGTGTCACTGTTGATGGATATAACCAGGCCGTCTCAAATATTTTGGGGCCCTGTTCTAATTCGTAAAAGTGGATCTTTAATTAGACTAAGACCTGCGAATTATGGGTCTTTACCGTAAATTTTGGCTAATACTACTTAATAAAAAATGAAAAAAGGGACCCTAGAATTTTTCATTTTTTGGGGGTCCTGATAGCACACCTCGCACGGGTCCAAAGACAGCCCTGAATATAGCATTAGACGTGTGTAACTGTGTTAGAGGCGGAGAAAATCATATGTTTCAAACTTTAATTTGCTTGAATTTCTTTAAATGAAAAATCTTCATCTACAGAATTAATCATAATTTAAAGTACAAAAGTCAATATATGTATTTTAACGTAAATTTTGGCTAATACTACTTAATAAAAAAAAAGACCCTAGAATTTTTCATTTTTTGGGGGTCCTGATAGCACACCTCGCACGGGTCCAAAGACGGCCCTGGGTATAACATTAGACGTGTGTAACTGTGTTATACGCGGAGAAAATCATATGCTTCAAACTTTAATTTGCTTGAATTTCTTTAAATGAAAAATCTTCATCTACAGAATTAATCATAAATTTAAAGTACAAAAGTCAATATATGTATTTTAACGTAAATTTTGGCTAATACTACTTAATAAAAAAAGAGACCCTAGAATTTTTCATTTTTTGGGTCTGATAGACACCTCATACGGTCCAAAGCGACCACATGTATAACATTAGATGTGTGTAACTGTGTTATACGCGGAGAAAATCATATGCTTCAAACTTTAATTTGCTTGAATTTCTTTAAATGAAAAATCTTCATCTACAGAAAATAATCATAAATTTAAAGTACAAAAGTCAATATATGTATTTTACCATAAATTTTGGCTAATACCACTTAATAAAAAATGAGAAAAGGGATCCTAGAAATTTTCATTTTTTGGGGGTCCTGATAGCACACCTCGCAAGGGTCCAAAGACGACCCTGGGTATAGCATTAGACGTGTGTAACTGTGTTAGACGCGGAGAAAATCATATGTTTCAAACTTTAATTTGCTTGAATTTCTTTAAATGAAAAAATCTTCATCTACAAAATTAATCATAAATTTAAAGTACAAAAGTCAATATATGTATTTTACCGTAAATTTTAGCTAATACTACTTAATAAAAAATAAGAAAAGGGATCCTAGAAATTTTCATTTTTTGGGGGTTCCTGATAACACACTCATGAGAGTCCAAAGACGGCCCTGGATATAGCATTAGAAGTGTGTAACTGTGTTAGACGCGGAGAAAATCATATGTTTCAAACTTTAATTTGCTTGAATTTCTTTAAATGAAAAAATCTTCATCTACAAAATTAATCATAAATTTAAAGTACAAAAGTCAATATATGTATTTTACCGTAAATTTTGGCTAATACTACTTAATAAAAAATAAGAAAAGGGATCCTAGAATTTTTCATTTTTTGGGGGTTCCTGATAACACACCTCGCAAGAGTCCAAAGACGGCCCTGGATATAGCATTAGAAGTGTGTAACTGTGTTAGACGCGGAGAAAATCATATGTTTCAAACTTTAATTTGCTTGAATTTCTTTAAATGAAAAAATCTTCATCTACAAAATTAATCATAAATTTAAAGTACAAAAGTCAATATATGTATTTTACCGTAAATTTTGGCTAATACTACTTAATAAAAAATAAGAAAAGGGATCCTAGAATTTTTTATTTTTTGGGGGTTCCTGATAACACACCTCGCAAGAGTCCAAAGACGGCCCTGGATATAGTATTAGAAGTGTGTAACTGTGTTAGACGCGGAGAAAATCATATGTTTCAAACTTTAATTTGCTTGAATTTCTTTAAATGAAAAATCTTCATCTACAGAATTAATCATAAATTTAAAGTACAAAAGTCAATATATGTATTTTAACGTAAATTTTGGCTAATACTACTTAATAAAAAAAGAGACCCTAGAATTTTTTATTTTTTGGGGGTCCTGATAGCACACCTCGCACGGGTCCAAAGACGGCCCTGGGTATAACATTAGACGTGTGTAACTGTGTTATACGCGGAGAAAATCATATGCTTCAAACTTTAATTTGCTTGAATTTCTTTAAATGAAAAATCTTCATCTACAGAAAATAATCATAAATTTAAAGTACAAAAGTCAATATATGTATTTTACCATAAATTTTGGCTAATACCACTTAATAAAAAATGAGAAAAGGGATCCTAGAAATTTTCATTTTTTGGGGGTCCTGATAGCACACCTCGCAAGGGTCCAAAGACGACCCTGGGTATAGCATTAGACGTGTGTAACTGTGTTATACGCGGAGAAAATCATATGCTTCAAACTTTAATTTGCTTGAATTTCTTTAAATGAAAAATCTTCATCTACAGAAAATAATCATAAATTTAAAGTACAAAAGTCAATATATGTATTTTACCATAAATTTTGGCTAATACCACTTAATAAAAAATGAGAAAAGGGATCCTAGAAATTTTCATTTTTTGGGGATCCTGATAGCACACCTCGCAAGGGTCCAAAGACGACCCTGGGTATAGCATTAGACGTGTGTAACTGTGTTAGACGCGGAGAAAATCATATGTTTCAAACTTTAATTTGCTTGAATTTCTTTAAATGAAAAATCTTCATCTACAAAAAATAATCATAAATTTAAAGTACAAAAGTCAATATATGTATTTTACCGTAAATTTTGGCTAATACTACTTAATAAGAAATGAAAAAAGGGATCCTAAAATTTTTCATTTTTTAGGGGTCCTGATAGCACACCTCGCAAGGGTCCAAAGACGATCCTGGGTATAGCATTAGACGTGTGTAACTATGTTAGACGCGGAGAAAATCATATGTTTCAAACTTTAATTTGCTTGAATTTCTTTAAATGAAAAATCTTCATCTACAAAAAATAATCATAAATTTAAAGTACAAAAGTCAATATATGTATTTTACCGTAAATTTTGGCTAATACTACTTAATAAGAAATGAAAAAAGGGATCCTAAAATTTTTCATTTTTAGGGTCACGATAAGACACTGCATGAGGTCCAAAGACGATCCTGGGTATAGCATTAGACGTGTGTAACTATGTTAGACGCGGAGAAAATCATATGTTTCAAACTTTAATTTGCTTGAATTTCTTTAAATGAAAAAATCTTCATCTACAAAATTAATCATCAATTTAAAGTACAAAAGTCAATATATGTATTTTACGTATTTAAAATTGTCTTTTGCCCCACCAACAACGTCAACCTCTCAACTCAACCACTTCACCTTCTATGTTGGCCCTCCAATTGTATAATCCTTTGGCTGGCACGTACCACAAAGTTGTAACATTAATAAAAACTTATTAATCCACATAATATTTAAAATAATTGAAAAAAGAAGTTAAAGAAACATTTGTTTTATATTCTGATCCATTATTTTTATTAAACGTGAAATAAAATATTTGAAATTTGAAAATTTGATTTGAGGAATATTCAAGAAAAATAATGATTTATACTCGCAAAATTTTAACTTTTTCTTTACGTGAAATTCGATTCTAACTACCTTTTTCAACTTCAACTTTAAATATTATTTTTTGTTCAAACTTCAATCATATATTTGTCCAAATCATGTAGCATATTTCCAGTGACCTTCTAAACTCATGTCATGACATTGAATGTAGTTACGTTCTTATATTTGTTTTCTCAACTATGTTAATTGCTATTTAGCGTTTAACTTTATCATGGTCAGTTGCATAATGTGAGTTTAATGAGCTGAGAATACTGATCATTATGTAACTGGATTCAAAATTTAATATTTGTGGAGTACATACTTAATATACAAATTTGAACCAATAATAATGAATTTAGCCGAACTCGTAAAGAAAAAACATGAAACACTATTCATACAAGGTAAAAGGCAAAGTCCATTAGAATTGTGCAATGAAAATATGTGTATATAAAGTAGAGATTGTTAGAAACCGAGATTCAAGAGTAATTGATCTGCATGTGTGTATAAACCTAGCACTGCAATGGAGCAATGAACCAAGTTTGTGAAGAAGAGAGGGAGAAGAGAAGAGTGCAGAAGCTTTCCAATTTTCTGATTAACAACAAATGTGTACAAAGTTCCTATTTATACTATGGGCTTATTTGCACCAATTACCCTTATGAGACAAACTAGGCTTAGGCTATAAATGTAAACTACAAACTAAAATAGAGAATATAACAAAGTTGTATCAACCCTGTATATTGGTATCTCCAACACACACCCCTCAAGCTAGGATCTAAAAACAAATTTTTAAGTCATAGCTTGGACAATAGATAGTCATGCCGACCTTGAGTAAGTCCCTTTGTGAGTGCATCTGCTGGCTGCTCCTCTGTGGGCAAATGAGATGTATGTATCAGCCTCTGCTGGATTTTCTCCCTGACAAAATGACAGTCAATATCAATATGCTTGGTTCTCTCATGGAAGACTGGATTGGCTGCAATCTGCGGTCTTGATTTCTTTGTCGCTATCTAATGGTATGGAAGGTGAAGGGAACAGATAACTCGTGAGTAATCCCGCGAGCCACACCACTCCGCAATCGGCGGCTAAACGTACTCGACCTCGGTGAGCTCCAAAGCGTAGGTTGCTTGGACTTCGAGAGATGAGGATGATCGAAAGAATACTAAATAATCGTAATGGATCTCAGTATTGAGACATGATGCCCAATGAGCATCACAATAAGGTTTTGTGGTTGTCTCGTGCGGCATAAAAATACCTGCACAGTGCTTGTTTAAGGTACCTAACCACACGATGTGCCGCCATAAGATGAGATGTCTTTGGACTCTGAAGGAACTGACTCAAGCACTGGACAACAAAAGATATATCAGGTCTAGTATTTGTCAGGTACAATAGCCTCCCAATTAGTCTCTGATAGCTTGTTGGATCTTCGATATATCAGGACTAGTATTTGCCAGGTACAATAGCCTCTCAATTAGTCTCTGATAGCTTGCTGGATCTTCCAGTAATATATCTTTACTCTGAGATGCGCCATCAGGATCAGGAACATATTGGTCATAAACAGCAGATGTTAACTTGGCATTAAGCTCCATAGGAGATTTTGTTGGTTTTCCTCCAGATAGGCCACGATCAGAAATCAGCTCCACTGTGTATTTTCTCTGATGCATGACTATTCCACTAGCATTTCGAGCAAACTCAAAGCCTAGGAATATCTCAAAGTTCCCATGTCCTTGATCTTGAAATTTTGTTGAAGTGATGTCTTGGTCTCCTGAATAAGATCCTTATCATTCCCAGTAATGATAAGGTCATCCACATAGATGAGTACTATCACTATTCTATCCCCAACCTTTTTGGTTAGAAGTGAATAGTCTAAATGACTTTGGACAAAACCTGAGTTCTTCAAGGCAGTAGTAAGCTTAATATTCCATTGCCTAGAAGCTTGTTTTAAACCATATAGAGATTTAATCAACCTGTAGACTCTTCCTTGCTTATCATCAAAGCCTTGTGGCATGTTCATATATACTTCCTCATTAAGATCACCTTGGAGAAATGCATTGTAGACATCCATTTTATATATTTCCCAACCTCTGGAAGCAGCAACTGAGATTACTACCCTTACTGTGACCATTTTTGCTATAGGTGAGAAAGTATCTTGGTAATCAACTCCTTCATTTTGATTGTACCCCTTAGCCACTAATCTTGCTTTGAATCTTTCTACCTCACCACATCTTTGTATTTGATCTTATAGACCCACTTGCATCCAATGGCCTTCTTGTGCTTGGGAAGATCAGTAACTTCCCAAGTATTGTTGTCCTCCAGTGCCTTCATCTCAGCCTTCATGGCATCCACTCATCTGTCATCCTGAACTGCTGCAGAATATGATGTTGGCTCCTGCTCAACCCCCATCTTAGCAATGTAACTTTGATATCTAGCAGTCAATCCAGTGTAAGTGAGATTATTGGACATAGGATATAAACACTGCCTGCTCCTTGTTCCACCTGCATGCCTGTATGCTGGATAAAAATCCTTCATCCGTGTAGGTTGTTTTCTGCTCCTATTTGATCTCCTCAATGATGGCTCAGTCTCAGGTTCAGGGTCAATGGTATTATCCTTCATCCATGTAGGCTGTTTTCTGCTCCTATCTGATCTCCTCAATGATGGCTCAGTCTCAGGTTTAGGGTCAATGGTATTAGTATTCTCTGCCTCCATGTGATTGGTGGGGTGACAGTTCTGGTGTACCTTCTCAACAACTGTACAACCATCAGCTTCATCAACTTCCTCAGACTGGTCTGCAACTTCAGTATTTCTGGATGAATGCTGGAAAATACTTTCATCATCATCAGCTTCAACTTGTTGAACTTTTGAATTTATTGTATTATCAGCTCCAGGTATCTGCTTTTGCTGGAAAGGAAATATGTCTTCATAGAAAGTGACATCTCTGCTTACAAAGAGGGTATTGTTAGATAAATTTAATAGTTTGTATCCTTTCTGCCCGGAAGAATATCCAAGCAGCACTGCCTTTATTGCCCCGGTATCAAACTTGGCTACCTGTAATAGGTTTGTTGCATAGCAAAGGCAACCAATGACCCTCATATGGGACAGTACTGGAGCCTTCTTATATAGATTTTCATATGGTGAAATGTTTCCCAATATTACTGAAGGTAGTCTTGTTGACACCCAATTTTGACCCTCCCGTCCAGCCATTAACCATAAAATTACACTAATTTTGTAAAATAATTTTTATGATTTTTATAATAAAATACAACAATAAAACATAAATACAGGCATAAATAATCATTTTAATAATAACTTCGCATTTTCTACGTAGAGTATTAAGCATTTAGAATCGCGCCCGCATTAATTAATTTAAAGCCCTGTCATGATAAATACATAAAATAAATAATTTAGCAATGACGTCGTGTCAAGTAGCATAGCCGTATTTATTAATACGCCAGAGAATTTCATAATCATTTGTATTTTAAAATCAATTTTAATCTGATATATGCATTTAATAGCACCGCATTTATAAAGCTTTAAACGATTCTTAAATAACACACCCGCATTTATTTTATAACAATTAGATAATTTAATCACAATTAATTAATTACTTTGTCACTAATTAAAAGCCTAAAACTATTAATTAAATAGCACACTTACATTAAAACTAATAACACTAATAACCCACCTAAATTAATACCATCAGCCCATTTTTTAATTCACACCTCACCAATTACCCACGCCAGTAGCAGCCCAGCTCCGCTACCGTCGCCTGTGCCCAACCCGACACCACTCCGCACCCCATCCGCCCCATTTCCCTTTTATTCCTTCGCCTCGCCGCCTTCCTTCAATGACTTCTTAGAAAAAAAAAAAACCTAAAGAGAGAACCCTAAAACCTAAGCTTGATCGCGCCACGCCGGTTCTCGGAGAATCCGGGACTTGCCTTACCCATGCACACACCACTGGCCCCTTACCATATCTATCACCCAAAACCTTCCTAAAGCTACACAAAATCTACCCAAATCTCACAAGAATCGTAAGAATCAATACCAAATCGTCCACAAATCTGTCTGAAATCACAATCAAAGCCTACCTAATTTAGAGCCCAATTTGGAGCTATATAAACCAACCTCTATACACTTGAAAAGGCATTCGAAAATAGGGAGGAGGGCAGAGCTCAGTAAGGAAAGCATCGGGTAGTTCTGGCTCAGCACCCAGAGTATTAGCATCGCAATAACAGGGGCTTCGAAACACTTCCTCTCCATATCAGTCAAGAAGCCATCCACAGATAAACTTTGCCCTTTTTTCGCATCGAAAACCCGAAACCCGTCGAGTGGACCGACGACTTGATACGCTGCCCCGGTTCGCTGCCCGGAGAAGGTAAACCCGTTCCCTTTCAGATTTCTTGGGGTGATTTACGCTTTATAATTTGTTTGAATGCTGTGTCCTGCTAAGTTGTGTTTAATACTATTTTCGTATGAGTTGAAGTGCATTCGTTTATGTCTGATCTGTTAGTCAGAATTAATCGTTACTAGTATTTGTAATTCTGTTTTGTTAGTGTGATTAGTCTGATATCAGCATCGATAATGTTTGGGATAGATAATATCCGATCTCATTTGCGTCTTGTTAAGATGATATCATGCAGTTGTGGGTATCCAGTCAGTCTACTGAGTGTCCTCCACATATTTAAGTGACCACTGGTATACCAGGATGAGATCCCACACTGCGTTCCTTTGTTATGTTAGATCACATGTTTTATCCATAGTATCATCTATAGCTATGTCATGTCTTTCCCTTACGAATTTGAACCATGTTAAATAATTTGCCTGCACTTTAGCCTAAGTTGCATGACTGCTGGTGCTGGACTATTAAGAACCACCAATATGATGTGAAACTGTGTCATAATGCCATATTAGATGTCCTGTCTGCATATCCATGTTGAAACCATTAGTTTTAAGCCTAAGTCATTTAGCCTAATATCTGTTTGAGATGGAGTCTTAAATCTGATTTACCATGTTAAATGTCTGGGCTCTTTGCTTCTCTAAAAATAGAGGGTGATTTGAATCATGTATGTTTTACATAGAAGCTACATGAAATGATTGGTCTTTCATGTTATGTGAGTCTTGTATATTTGAATCTTCCCAACATCATGTTGTCTGCTTAAACATAAGTCTAAAATATGAACCGTGATAGCCTATGATCCTGCCCCTTGTAGTAAACATGCATATAAGATATAGTGTGGCATTGAATTTGTTCAAGTATGAATAGAGGATCCCAATAAGTGTATTTTTGCTCCCTCTGTTAAATCGCATATACATAGCTAGTTAAACATATCCGAAATGCCATTTTTCTCTGGTAGTTACTTGTTATATTTTGGCCTCCTATGGGTGTTAAAACACGTGTCCCTGCACGTTTAATTGTTAAAATAGGCATTTATCCCTGGATTTGGAATCTGTACACTTTTCTCCCTAAAGTGTCCATGAATTATTTAGGCCTGCCGTATGCCTTACATGCTATTATGCCCGAGACCAATGCCTGTGTTAGAAAACATTTTGGGTTTACTGTTTGGATCTCTCATCTGCTTGGCTAATGCAATAATAATTAAATTATTATTTATTAATGGACAAAGTTTTGCGCATATACTAATCCTTATCATTTTTCTTATTTTACATGAAACGCAATGCCTTGGAGCAAAGGGAAGAGTCTCAATACGAGACTCGCCGCAACTCATGAAGACTCGCATTTATGTGCATTCTCTATCTGTATCGGAAATTCCAACCTGCCGGCGAATGACATCGCCATTCCTTCGAGTCACCTCTTATCATTTTCTACCCCGCCCCCATTCATTTATTTATTGTAAATTATTTGTCTAACACTAATTAATTAGCATTTAGAATAGCCAAACTTTGAATCAATAGCTAGAAATGAGTTTGACTTATTTACCTTAAATTAATTATTTTTAGGTTTGCCTTGCCTTGTTATAGTTATAACAGACCACTTAATACCCCACATTTGCATAATAAGCTAGGATATTATTTGCCAAGACGTTCTTAAAAATCGTGTTACAAATTTCTATTAATACAGAATAAGAAACACGGTAGTTGCATAGTAGCCACATTGTCTTATTACAATAATATTATACTACCATGCTAAGCAATATATACCCTTTAGATAAAAGTATACTTGCATCTAATATAGTATCTTAATTGCATATTTCCTTTTCAGAACTAGCCTTAACGTTCATATACGAACTTAGCAAAAAAAAAAAGGGAAATAAAATATTACTCTCCCGCTTAAACGTTTTAATACACCCTTCCCTTAGCACCCTTTTAATATTTAAGCACCCTAGCACTACTTTGTTTACACTTAGCACTTTTAAATTGCTAGCACTTTTGTTAAGCGTCTTTAACATTTAATATTTTAGCACCTCTTAGCATTCTTTCGCATATAGCACCTTTTGCCCTTTTAGACTTGAGCACCTTTAAACATTTTAACATTTTAGCATTTATTTTATTTCCCAACATTTTATTAAGCAAGAAGAGCTTTATTTTGCATTTCTTAAATATAATAATCACCCTAGGTTTGGCAGGACAACCGCAAGTTAGCGGATCTTAGAGGGTGCCTAACCCCTTCCCTCTAGATTAATAAAGAACCCTTACCCAGAATCTCATTAAGTTTAGCAGACCATTAAAATGGAGTTAATGTCTTACTTTAAACTAGTTAAACATTTAGGTGTCCTAATTCACCCAAACTAATTAGGTGGCGACTCCGCGAACCCTTAGCATTCTAGCAACCCTTTAGCATTTTAGCACCCTTTTAAACTTTAGCATCTTTTGCAATTTTAGCATCCTTTTAGCATTTTTTTAAAAAAAAAACCTTTGAGCCTCTTAAACTTTAAATATTTAGCATTTTTATTTTCTAACCTTTTATTTGAGCAGGAGTTTAGAAAATAAATGTCGCGGCCGAAAAAGGGCGCGACAGAAATGGCGACTCCACTGGGGATTTTAGGTTCTTAACCACAACAGACCTAGGGCTATTATTCGGCAATTATTTTGCATTTAATTTTTTGTGTATTGTATTTTGTTTATTTTTTTTTTTTTTTTTTTTTTTTTTTTGCTACTTGCTTTACTGCTTTCCCTAAACTGGCATTCCGCTCATATTTCTTCCATTCTGGAAAATTCACACAAATCACACACTCACGTATTTGGTGTGCTCCGCGCACCCGCAAATTTCTTTCAAAAAATATCCAAATTTTAGGAGAGTTGGCGCCTGCGCGGAGTTAGATCGGTTCGTCTGATCAGCCGCGTAGCCTTCTCACTCGAGTTGTCCGCTCGGGAACCTTGCGTCCAGAAAAGTCAAATCTTAGAAACTTAAGATAGAGTTATACCACCCTTTATTTTAGGGCATGCATGCATTTACCTTAGGTGGGTTGGTCCTTGGCATCGACACCACAATTAGGAAGACACCAAACTTGTCGACGGGTTTCTCAACCCAACGACCAACCAGCATATTATGTGTAGCGTGGCAATGACAGACAAATCCAAACCCAATCATGACATGCCGAAATTGGGAAAAGTGCACCGTCATTTGGTCGCCATTTCCAACAAAGGCATTATAGTTGGACGACTTGGACAAATCCGTCATAATCTCGCATAAGTGACGTTTAGGCTTACCTCTGGCATAAAGAGGTCCCCCTGCATGTTAGGAAACGTTTGAATGTGCTATGTGCGATATATCTGCTACATGCCTGCAAATTATGTGTTTTATGCTAACACCGTTTGTTGCATTTTTTAGAAGAAAATTTATCATCCTCCCCAAAGGGTCGGTTCGTATTTGACTCAACAATGTCGGAGCATCCACACTTCACCAGATCCAAGGCAAGAAATGATGATATGACTGGCTCGGGGGCGTCTGAGCCAAATGGTTTGGGAATTATTCCTGTCAGCGAAACAGAACCTTCAGAAGGGAGGAATATCACCAGCCAGGAAGAATGTATTGCAACTGGCCGCAACAAATTGGCGATATGCAGTTGAGATGGAGAGGCTACGAATCGACCAACCTATCCATTAGCCCGAATACCCCTATGCCGATCAAAGGGCCACTACCTCACAAACCATCCTGCATCAACCTCCACCACCACATATCTCCTAACTCCACAAAGGCCACCAACACCGAACAAACCGCCTCGCCCACCCAACCTCAACCCCACCTTCAAATGACCCTCCTACTACCCATATACCTCACCACCGCACTTTCACCATAATCAGCCCTAATCGCTGTGCCAACCAATACCCACGCACCACACCCATTACCAATTTCAAAGAAACAACCTGCATACCTAACTTACGCAATGTAAGCCCGCCTTTACCGCCCCCGCTTCACCAAGGGGATCATTACGAAGAAATGGAGAGGAAGTCCGAGCCAAAATGGACGAGGACGTGGCAAAGAAATTCATAGTCCGAAAGAAGCGTCGGGCACGCGATCGGACAAAGGTCACGGGCGACTAGACTACGAGGATCTTTGCACGCATCCGCACGATGAACCGCCATGGGTACAAGTGCCAAGAGTTTGAACTATTTGATGGAAAAGGAACCCCGCACACCGAGGTCATATCGACAAGCTAATCGGGGTAGGAAGAACCCAACTGGCCATTATGAAGTTGTTCATTCGAGCTTGACCGGCGAGGCACTAGATTGTATACCACCAAGATCCGCGGAAATGGCATACCGGAATGCATCGCCCAAGATTTTGTGCGAGCGGTTCAGTTCAACACGTAAACCGCTGCGATGTGTTCTACTTAATGAAGTCGAGAAGAAGACTACGTAAACATTCGCAGAATACGCCATGAGGTGGCGTTGAGGCGTGAAGTGCAACCACCCACGCGAGAGTGAGACGACCACATTATTCGCACAATCTTTGAAGGATGAACCTACTACGAGCGGATGATAAGCGCCATCGCGGAATTTCATAAGTTATTAGAATGGGCGACTTCGTAGGTTAAGGTATTAAACCGGTAGGATTACAACCGCAAAGATTACAGTGCAACTAATAAGGCGATTCATCAGTGGCACTCGAGAGTACTTCACAGAGGAAGAAAGAGCGCTTTCCCTTCCATGTTTGTACAAGAACGCAAACCCAAGCATTTATGACATACCAAAACCCATCATACTACCCCAACTACCACACACACCTATATATAACACTTCACAAGCACCCGCTTATCCCGCCCGCATAGATCCACCCATCAAGCCCGCCAACGTATAGAGCACCCAACGCACTCCAGAGCAAATAAGAATTCCGGCGAAAACCACCCAAAGTTCGCACCCCACTACCGAACCCATACCTCAAATATATGAAAGGTCATGAGCCGCAGCCTAATCCAACCGATTCCGGAAGGATCCCGACCCTATCCCAAGATGGTATGATGAGAACAAGCGCCGCGCAGATCACCCAATAGCCCGTGACATGACACCGGCGTTGCCACTCCTCGTGATGCGATCGAGGCGTTAATCGCAGGCGGGTAATTCGCTAAAGGATCATGCCCCAAATGCGCATGATAACCCTTGCCAAACCACGACCACGCCAATGTGCACTGATAACCTTAGATGAGGAATACACTCGCTATGCCCATTCCGCCTCGAATCGGGCCATTTATCCGAAAGACGCACCACGCAGAGGCCGTAAGAGGAGATAGCAGAGCATGAAGACCCACCATCCACGGCGCAGTACGGCGCATATATTGATTGATTTGCACTCGCTCGTCCGCCAGAGCCCGGATAGGAAAACGATTTATTTTAGCGTAATAATTTATAAACTCATTTTTAAGCTTTAATAATGTTTTCTTCGCTTTGCTTGTAATGAACTACGCTTGACTCGATTCCCTTAGTGGATACGCAGCGCCGCCTCGCCGGCCCCACATCTAGAAATTTTAATTTTCCCAATATTCGCTTGAATGAACTACGCTCGACCGATTCCCTCACGGGATACGTAGCGCCTAAATCGCTTCGGCCACACCATTAGGAAAACTTTGCCCCGCTTTGAAAACGACAAGAATACACATAGCCTACAAGAACTACATTGAGACCCATTTAGGCCGACACCCTTTTCAAAATCGGGACAGCAGAGAAACTGCATGCGGGTCAGTAAGTCCAAACAAGCCGTGCACACAGATATCAAAGAACAAGGCAAAGAAAGTCAAATACGAATCGACTTCCCAAACTCACAAATTTTTCTTCGAGCGCAGTCTTTAATATTAATGTAAGCATAAAGTGCAACAAATTAAAATGTAAAATACGACGAAAAGTTTCTTCGCAGTTAGAAAAGCAAAGAAAGCGCAGAGGATGACAACAATCCAAAGTCCGCAGCAGAGCAAAGCAGCAGAAAAGCGGCATCAACAATAAGAATCAAAGTTCGAGTTCCGCAACAAAACCTAGCACATCAACTCGAAAGCATAAAGTCAAATTGGCAACCCACGATCGCACACAAAGAAAGGCATCACGGCATTCGCCACCGCAACGTTCAAAGATGTCCGCAAAGACAACATCTCGTGGATGACATCTCTACCCATAAAATTGCACTTCTCATATGTATTTATCATTTCATTTAAACAGTATACACTAACGCCTTTTCTCGCTTAGCTCATATGAGCATTTATTCTACTGCGAGCAAAGAAGAACACGCCCGCATAACGACGTAATCAAAGAAAGCAAGTCCACGCAACGACGCCAAAGAAAGAACATGTCCGCATAACGACGTAATCAACAAGTCCACGCAACGACGCCAAAGAAGAACACGCCCGCATAACGACGTAATCAAGAAGTCCACGCAACGACGCCAAAGAAGAACACGCCCGCATAACGACGTAATCAAGAAAGCAAGTCCACGCAACGACGCCATCAAGAACACGCCCGCATAACGACGTAATCAAGAAGTCCACGCAACGACGCCAAAGAAGAACACGCCCGCATAACGACGTAATCAGAAGTCCATGCAACGACGCCAAAGAAGAACATCGCCCGCATAACGACGTAATCAAGAAGTCCATGCAACGGCGCCAAGAAAGAACACGCCCGCATAACGACGTAATCGAAGTCCATGCAACGACGCCAAGAAGAACACGCCCGCATAACGACGTAATCAAGAAGTCCACGCAACGACGCCAAAGAAGAATACGCCCAGTAATGACGCGACAAGACAAAGAAGTCTACGCAACGACGCCAAAGAAGAACACGCCCAAGTTAGCCGACGCTATCAAGACAACAAGTTCAAAACGACGCCATCATCAAGATATCACGCAGGGCATTTGCAGCAGCGACAACGATTCGCATTCACAATCGCAACACGCCCGCAAGTGCGGCGAAATCACAAAGATTTGCAAAGATCGCATCAACACAACAGCATCATATTTTTGCAGATAACCTTTTCTACTCACTTGCATTACTTTAAAATTACGATCATCACTTTGCCTTAACAAGCATGCACTAACCGCTTGTTCAAGTCTTAGCACGCAGGAGCAGGAGCACAACGTGGATTTTCTTACAAATAACCGGCAACTGGCCGGGCCAACCTTCCCAACGATCGCGTAGCCGCCTGCCGCCGGTCCACTCGCCCACATCACCGTAGAACCCAAAGACCACAAGCCATAGCGACACTCCGTGTTCAAGCCGCTTATATTCTTTTACTTTTTACACCATAGCCCGTTGTCATCATAACTCGACACCGACACTTTTAAGTCCGCGTTAGCCCGCTGGTGTTTTGACCATGGTAGCCCAATGGTCGCCATAACTCGACATCGGGACGCAGTCCGCCTTAGCCCGCCTTTAGTGTTTGACCATGGTATCCCAAAGGTCGCCATAACTCGACATCGACGCTTTTTGATTTTCAAGGCCACCTTTGTCTACCGCGCCAAAGATTTCGCACTCGAAGATCGAGACAAAATTGGCTATGAGTCAACGTCTTTGTCCGAAGATTCTTCCATCATCTCCATACAAAGAGGGACATCTGTTGACACCCAATTTTGACCCTCCCGTCCAGCCATTAACCATAAAATTACACTAATTTTGTAAAATAATTTTTATGATTTTTATAATAAAATACAACAATAAAACATAAATACAGGCATAAATAATCATTTTAATAATAACTTCGCATTTTCTACGTAGAGTATTAAGCATTTAGAATCGCGCCCGCATTAATTAATTTAAAGCCCTGTCATGATAAATACATAAAATAAATAATTTAGCAATGACGTCGTGTCAAGTAGCATAGCCGCATTTATTAATACGCCAGAGAATTTCATAATCATTTGTATTTTAAAATCAATTTTAATCTGATATATGCATTTAATAGCACCGCATTTATAAAGCTTTAAACGATTCTTAAATAACACACCCGCATTTATTTTATAACAATTAGATAATTTAATCACAATTAATTAATTACTTTGTCACTAATTAAAAGCCTAAAACTATTAATTAAATAGCACACTTACATTAAAACTAATAACACTAATAACCCACCTAAATTAATACCATCAGCCCATTTTTTAATTCACACCCCAGCCCAATTACCCACGCCCAGCGCAGGCCCAGCTCCCCGCTACCCGTCGCCCAGGCCCAACCCGATCAGCCCACTCCCGCAGCCCATCCGCCCCATTTCCCTTTTATTCCCTTCGCCCTCGTCCCTTCCCCTTCAACAGCCCTTAGAAAAAAAAAACAAAAACCTAAAGAGAGAACCCTAAAAACCTAAGCTTCAATCGCCGCCACGCCCGGATTTCTCGCCGGAGAATCCGGGACTTGCCTTACCCATGCACACACCACTGCCCCTTACCATATCTATCACCCAAAACCTTCCTAAAGCTACACAAAATCTACCCAAATCTCGTCAGCAAATCGTAAGAATCAATACCAAATCGTCCACAAATCTGTCTGAAATCACAATCAAAGCCTACCTAATTTAGAGCCCAATTTGGAGCTATATAAACCAACCTCTATACACTTGAAAAGGCATTCGAAAATAGGGAGGAGGCGAGCTCGCATGAAAGCATCGGTAGTTCGCTCAAGACCCAGAGTATTAGCATCGCAATAACAGGGGCTTCGAAACACTTCCTCTCCATATCGGGTTAAGCCATCCACGATAAACTTTGCCCTTTTTTCGCATCGAAACCCGAAACCCGTCGAGTGGACCGACGACTTGATACGCTGCTCACGCTCGGAGAAGGTAAACCCGCTCCTTTCAGATTTCTTGGGGTGATTTACGCTTTATAATTTGTTTGAATGCTGTGTCCTGCTAAGTTGTGTTTAATACTATTTTCGTATGAGTTGAAGTGCATTCGTTTATGTCTGATCTGTTAGTCAGAATTAATCGTTACTAGTATTTGTAATTGCTTTTGTTAGCGTGATTAGTCCGATATCGCGATCGATAATGTTTGGGATAGATAATATCCGATCTCATTTAAGGCTCTTGTTAAGATGATATCATGCACAGGGTATCCAAATACCATCGAGTGTCCTCCACATATTTAAGTGACCACTGGTATACCAGGATGAGATCCCACACTGCGTTCCTTTGTTATGTTAGATCACATGTTTTATCCATAGTATCCTCTATAGCTATGTCATGTCTTTCCCTTACGAATTTGAACCATGTTAAATAATTTGCCTGCACCTTAGCCTAAGTTGCATGACTGCTGGTGCTGGACTATTAAGAACCACCAATATGATGTGAAACTGTATCATAATGCCATATTAGATGTCCTGTCTGCATATCCATGTTGAAACCATTAGTTTTAAGCCTAAGTCATTTAGCCTAATATCCGCTTCGAGATGGAGTCTTAAACTGATTTACCATGTTAAATGTCTGGGCTCTTTGCTTCTCTAAAAAATAGAGGGTGATTTGAATCATGTATGTTCCACATAGAAGCTACATGAAATGATTGGTCTTTCATGTTATGTGAGTCTAGTATATTTGAATCTTCCCAACATCATGTCATTCGCTTAAACATAAGTCTAAAATATGAACCGTGATAGCCTATGATCCCGCCTCTTGTAGTAAACACGCATATAAGATATAGTGTGGCATTGAATTTGTTCAAGTATGAATAGAGGATCCCAATAAGTGTATTTTTGCTCCTCTCGTTAAATCGCATATACATAGCTAGTTAAACATATCCAAATGCCATTTTTCTCTCGGTAGTTACTTGTTATATTTCGCCTCCTATGGGTGTTAAAACACGTGTCCTCGCACGCTTAATTGTTAAAATAGGCATTTATCCTCGATTTGGAATCAGACACTTTTCTCCTAAAGTGTCCATGAATTATTTAGGCTCGCCGTATGCCTTACATGCTATTATGCCCGAGACCAACGCCGTGTTAGAAAACATTTCGGGGTTTACTGCTTCGATCTCTCATCTGCTGCTAATGCAATAATAATTAAATTATTATTTATTAATGGACAAAGTTTTATGCATATACTAATCCTTATCATTTTTCTTATTTTACATGAAACGCAATGCCTTGAGCAGCGGAAGAGTCTCAATACGAGACTCGCCGCAACTCACGAAGACTCGCATTTACGTGCATTCTCTATCTCAGACGGAAATTCCAACTCGCGCGAACGACATCGCCATTCCTTCGAGTCACCTCTTATCATTTTCTACCCCGCCATTCATTTATTTATTGTAAATTATTTGTCTAACACTAATTAATTAGCATTTAGAATAGCCAAACTTTGAATCAATAGCTAGAAATGAGTTTGACTTATTTACCTTAAATTAATTATTTTAGGTTTGCCTTGCCTTGTTATAGTTATAATGCACCACTTAATACCCCACATTTGCATAATAAGCTAGGATATTATTTGCCAAGACGTTCTTAAAAATCGTGTTACAAATTTCTATTAATACGTAATAAGAAACACTAGAGTTGCATAGTAGCCACATTGTCTTATTACAATAATATTATACTACCATGCTAAGCAATATATACCCTTTAGATAAAAGTATACTTGCATCTAATATAGTATCTTAATTGCATATTTCCTTTCGTAACTAGCCTTAACGCTCATATACGAACTTAGCAAAAAAAGGGAAATAAAATATTACTCTCCCGCTTAAACGTTTTAATACACCCTTCCCTTAGCACCCTTTTAATATTTAAGCACCCTAGCACTACTTTGTTTACACTTAGCACTTTTAAATTGCTAGCACTTTTGTTAAGCGTCTTTAACATTTAATATTTTAGCAACTCTTAGCATTCTTTCGCATATAACACCTTTTGCCCTTTTAGACTTGAGCACCTTTAAACATTTTAACATTTTAGCATTTATTTTATTTCCCAACATTTTATTAAGCAAGAAGAGCTTTATTTTGCATTTCTTAAATATAATAATCACCCTAGGTTTGGCAGGACAACCGCAAGTTAGCGGATCTTAGAGGGTGCCTAACCCCTTCCCTCTAGATTAATAAAGAACCCTTACCCAGAATCTCATTAAGTTTAGCAGACCATTAAAATGGAGTTAATGTCTTACTTTAAACTAGTTAAACATTTAGGTGTCCTAATTCACCCAAACTAATTAGGTGGCGACTCCGCGAACCCTTAGCATTCTAGCAACCCTTTAGCATTTTAGCACCCTTTTAAACTTTAGCATCTTTTGCAATTTTAGCATCCTTTTAGCATTTTTTTAAAAAAAAAACCTTTGAGCCTCTTAAACTTTAAATATTTAGCATTTTTATTTTCTAACCTTTTATTTGAGCAGGAGTTTAGAAAATAAATGTCGCGGCCGAAAAAGGGCGCGACAAGTCTATTCATGATATACCCTGCAGCCTCTACACAATCCCCCCAGTATCTAGTTGGTAAGCAACTCTGAAATTTGATAGCTCTTGCAAGCTATAAAATATGTCTATGCCTCCTTTCAACTAGTCCATTCTGCTGAGGGCTATAAGGACAAGACCTTTGATGAACAATTCCCAATCTAGCAAACAAATCTCTACATGTACTGTTAATGAATTCTGATCCATTATCAGATCTGATAGACTTGACATGTACACCATATTGTGTCTTAATCATCACACATAAATCTTTAAGCATAGTAGACACATCTGATTTAATATGTAAGAGATAAATCCAGGTCCATCTAGTAAAATAATCAACTACAGTTAAGAAATATCTCATTCCAGTATATGTGGGAATCCTATATGGTCCCCAAACATCAAGGTGTAATAGCTCAAATAGAGATGTAGTTCTACTGTTACTAGTTGGAAATGGTAATCTTGTTTGTCTTGCCATAGGGAATACATCACAATGTGGAATGGTAAAGCTAGACTTATTACTACTAAAAGCATTTATTTTCCTAAGGACACTCATAGGAGCATGCCCTAGTCTTTTATGCCATAATCGCTTTAATCCTTCTCGACTGATCTTTGTCATGCGTGCTCGCCTGCCACCAACCTGCTCGCCTCCTCAGCCTCCAAAGACATATAGACCATCCACTTCTCTACCAATCTCCTTCACCTTCTCAGTGAAGAGATCCTGTAGGACAAAGGAAAATCTTGCACTACAATTCAATACCCTAGTTAACTTGGATACTGAAAGTAGATTGAATTGAAAACTTGGCACACAAATCACATGGTTTATTAGTTCACCTCCCGCCTACACTTCCCGCTTGTGAAATCAAGCAATGCCCCAAAGAGCAAATGCACATGTCCCGGATTTTCTCGAGAAATCAGTGTTTTATCATGTTTCTGTCTTTAACCATATGGTTAGTAGCACCTGAATCTACTATCCAGCGACATCTACTATTGTCTTCAATATGATCATACTTACCTGCCATATGCACTTTTGCAGTAACATCATGATCTGTACCTGTCCTTTTCTCTTGGGATATAACAGCCATCATTTGTTGTAACTTGTCCGCGCAGTCCTTATCATACGTCAAGCCGATCCTCGTTGATATGTTGATACCGAGAATTGATACCTTCATACCTCTGTTGAATATATCCATTTGCTTCCACTTCATGGAACCACAACCGCATTAGCCTTCCTTTTTCTTCGAATCGGAGGATAACCTACAAGTCGATAACACTTCTCCATAGTGTGACCCTGCTTCTTACAATAGTCACAGTAATACAATAATTTGTGATAGCCTTCCCTGTTGTGTCCCTTCATACGACAATGATCACAATAGGCATATGTATTATACTTTCTATTGCTGTTGAATGAAGCTTTACTTGTCAGAGCCATGCTACGTAACTTCCCGCGAAGAAATGTGCTTCAATTTCACCGCGCCACCATAAAGATAGGCTCGTTCACACAGCGTGAGAGACATCAACAAGATGTGACTCCTAGCTTGATTATATCCGTCATTTAGTCCCATAAGGAACTCTAATAGTCTCTGGTTACTTAGATGAGTAATGTACTCTCTTGGATTTGAACATTCACAGGTATGAGGTGGTATAATCGAGTCTATCTCATCCCACAAATTCTTCATTCTGGAATAATATTGCGCAATTGATGATGTCCCCTGATTCAACGTCGATAACTCCTTTTTTAATTGATATACTCGAGAGAGATTGATTTTGTCGAACATCTCATTTAGATCCTTCCAGACAGCTACTGCACTGGATCGATATAGAATTCCACTAAGAAGATTTTTATCAACATTTCTCATAATCCACGACATCACCAAAGCGTTACATCTATCCCATTGCCTCGTGTGTGCAAATCCATACGTATCACACTTCACAGATCCATCTATGAAGCCAATTTTATTCTTCGTCAATAGCGTCAACTGCATAGCTTTACTCCACAATGTGTAATTCTTCATTTCGACAATCAACGTCAACTCAGTAGGCACTGGCCGTGGTCGCTGACTCGTAGAGAGGATGTGTTATACCGTATTCTCGTGGTATGTATGCGAGGACGCACGCATTTGCGAGCACGACAAAAAAATCGGAAAGGAAGAAAGAGCGATTCTTCCACTAAAAGTTTTCGCTTTTTGTAAGGAAAATGTTCGTTGAAGCGGAATCGGGTTCCCGATTTGGAATTTGGGCTTCTTAGATTATATTAGAATTATGGAATTTTATTTTGGAAATGGTCACGTGGGCCCACTGAGAAATTTACTTTGGGGGCCCACTTTGTTTTCTAGATTTTGGCCATTGTGATATTTCTTCGAAGACGCTTTATGAGGGCCAATAGAGGGTGACACGTGTCACCCCGCCTGCGTGGCTCGCCGATCGACATTTGTGCACAACACCCTGCAGAGTCGCTTTTTACTAAACGCTTTACATAACTTCATAGGGAAAATTCGCTATGTCTTTTCTTATTTTTATGGATTTTTCCAAGAGACGAAACATTTTTGGACAACGGAGGGTGACACTTGTCACCCTCATCGACTGCAGAAAGAGGCCACTACCAGAGGGTTTTGAGGCCCTTTTCACGGTCTTTGTTTTGTGAGGGATTTGAGGAGTAGGTTAGGTGCACTTGTGCCAATCTTGGCCATCCACTTGCCCCCACATGGCTTGATCTTGTCCGCTGGTGCCCCTATAAATACCCCTCGCAAGGTTTTTCTTCATCCTCAATTCATTCTAAGTCTTGAAAACTCTTCCCCTTTGTGTTGTTCTCGCCCCAGCCTCTCCTCCCCTGTGTGGCCTTGTGGCCGAGAGCCTCCTCCCCTCATGTGTGCTAGCCGTGGGTACCCCTAGCCTAGTTGTTTTCGTATAATACCCTCGTGGTATTGAAATACTTCTCCTAGTATTGTTATAATGCCCAAAATACCTTAGCCTTAGACCTTGTAGTATTCCAAAGTTACCTCTATACGTAGAGCTCTGAAATACTACCTTTTGTCCTTTTAGTCTCAAACCGAAACCCTAAGGAAATCTTCATATTGGTTGAAGTATTTTGAGTAGAAGTTGGTTAGAACTTCTGGCGGTTGTTGGAGCGGATCGAGCGCACGAGTAGTGAGCTAAACCTTGCTCAGGATCGACATTATAACTTGGATAATTTTGGGCTTGTCGAGGTAAATATTCTTGTCCCCTTATTGTAATCGAGATTACATGTAGTTGGAATATATAGATGAGGTATACTATATATAGAATCAACATTATTTGTGCGTGAATGTCTTTTGACTTAAGCTCAATTTTAAGAAAAGAATCGAATCGTATTTACATAGATGTATTGCAAAGAGACTTGTGTAGTTCTCGAGTAGAATTGTACACGTCCCGGTTAGGCGTGTAAACCCCGGTTGGCTTGGTGGCGGCCTCGATAGAGGAGGAGATTTACGTTGTCATGGGAGGTGCCGAATTTTCAGAGAGAAATGGAACCTTGTGTTTTGAAGTTAATAGACGTTTGTGACCTTTTAGGTGAAAGTACTAAGAGTAGCGTATTCTACTCGAGAGTGGAAAGGGCTAGTGCGTTGTAGTACTTGGAGCATTTTGCTTATTGTCGATACTCGTAGTGAGGTATGTGAACCTCTTCCTATCTCTTCTAGCACGATATGTGTGAACTATGTAGTACGGCAGACGCATACGTGTTAATCGTGTTTGATTGTTTAAAACATAAAGTGTTATAACGCTTTATGGGAAGTCGGTTATAACAGCTTTATGTAGGTAAGAAAATACTCTGTGGTTTTAAACTGATGTGAATTATAACTGGCTAAGTTATAATAAAGAACTTGATGTATTTCAAAAGATTTATAAATCGTTTTGAAGAGAGTAACACTTGGTTTTAAAGGTTTTAAAAAAAGAGTTATACTAGCCTTATGGGGAGTTAGGTATAATGTCTTAAGAGAGGTAAAGAAAATGGTTTACTGATGTTAGAAGTTAAGAGACTTGATCTTATAAGATAAGAGACTTAACTTATTTGTTTTAATGTGAATGTTTGTGTGAAACCTCATTCGTGAGTAATGAGTACTTGGTTTTATTTAATGGGATAATGTTTTACTGATTTCGGAAATCAAAATGTGTATCGACGCACCACCGCAGCGTTAATAAAGGAAAATGTATTGAATAATGATGTATCGTATTAAAACCAAGTAGAAACCTCCATCCGCATAGAAACTAAGATGAGACAAAATGATATTACATTTTCTAGATCATGGTCATTGTAATAAGAATGTTGTAAACAAGAATAACCTACTCACGTGAGACATATATTACTCAATTATTCTAAAAAGGAATCAAGTGATTAAGTTTATGAACTATGAAACCATTTGAAAATGAGAAGCTTGAGTAATTGAAACTAGGCAAACTGGAACTTAGGAAAAAGAATGTTGTTACTTGATTTTGAAAAGGAATGTGGGTTGGTCATTCTAATACTACGTATCGTGTGACTTTTATAAAAGTAATGGATCTCTTTTAAAAGAACTTAACGTATGTAGTACTTGGGGTTAAAACCCGACTTTGGCATAAAATGAAAGTACTTTGAGTTGTGTGAAACTTGCCTATGCTTGTTGTTGTGAAACTCGCCTATGCTTGTTGTGAAACTTGCCTACGCTTGTGATGATAGCCTTTGTTGTGCAAGTGTGGTATTTCGTTACCGCTGCCTCTCGATAGGCCATTGACTTGTCGAGAACTTACTTGGACGTCCGGGCGATGGAGAATTCCACGGGATGTTTCCATTTTGATTAACGCCTTGTTGATGTCACACGGACATGTCTACACCGACGCAGATTCCGCACGCGGCCACGCGGCCGTTGATTACGGTATATGGTTATTATCGCAACATGGACGCGTCTACACCGAGGCAAGATTCCGGGTACGGCTACGCGGCAGGTTGACCACCCAAGATATCATTGAGGTTACACGGGCATGCCTACACCGAGGCGATTCCGGTACGTGGCCACGCGGCTCATATTATTGTTGCATCACGGACATGTCTACACCGATGCAAGATTCCGGGCACGCGCCATGACGCGAACATGATGGATGTTGTGGGCGAGACCCATAGTTATATTCGAGTGGCGACTTTGAGGCGCGAGTCCCGACTGATCGCTTATGTCGCATCGTATTTTGGTTATCATACATGTCTCCCGCTTTATATAGATCGGTATGATTTAACCGCAGATATTCTGATTTCACATACTTGGTACTGATCGACCTCCTTCGGCTGCTCATGCCGCAGGTAGAGGTACATCGGCCGTGGATCCCCGCCTAGGATCTCATTTCAGCGTGTTGGAAAGCTCGCTCCGTCGGAGGCTTATCTTTGCATGTTTCCTGAGTTGTAGGTTCTTGTACATTCGTGGTATGGCGGCCCTGTCCGCCATAGTTGTTGTAAATCTTAGAGGTCTCAGAGTAATCGCAAGTGTGGTTTGTAAAAAGGATAACTGCTCGATTTTTTTGTATATATACAAGCGCAACTGCTTTTGGTTGCTTTATTTATCATATCTCTCATTTCATGTTTAAAGTTTTTATTTCACCGGTTTTCTGATGTTGTATCGCTAGGGTGCCCGGGGTAAGGCACGAACACGGGCCTAAGCACGGTCGTTACAAAAGTGGTATCGAGCGCTTAATCCTTTCTGAAAGTGTCTACGCACCGTGTCTAGTAGAGTCTGATTATCGATGTGTTGCGCACCACATCTATAATCGTGAGGTCGCAGGACATTTAGGATTGGTTTCCATTCTTTCATTCCGAGATCGTGCCTTAGAGTGTGTTGTAAGTTGGACCCTCCGACGTATCTCGCTTTTACCGCTTATGCCTCCGCTAGTGCAACCAGTGCCTGGCGGCAAGGCGGCCGAGGAGCCGCTAGTGGGATACAGAGAGTACGAGGCGCAGCCTGGCCAAGACTTGTGGTCAGGCTCAGACGGCGGTTTTCAGACGCCGGCCCAGCCAGAGGTTAGAGCGCAAAGAATGGCCGCCGAGACCGCAGCACTGAGCCTCCAGCCCCACGATGCAGGCAGAGGAGACGGGTTACGCGAGATGGCCCGATTCTTGGCCGTGGTCGTGGCCGATATGAGGATAGCCGACGCAGCGATTCAGCCCAAAGAGCCAGCCGTTCACCCCGAGCAGATAGTTTGAGGCTACGGACTTTCCGAGTCAGCCCGCCAGAGTTTTACGGGTCGAGGCTCGAGGATGATCCGCAGGAGTTCATCCGCCGGGCCATACCGGATCACGGGTGATCAAGGCTTGAGACCGAGTCAGTGACCTTTGTTCAGACGGCCGCGTGATACCGCAATCGATTGGTTTGATTCACGGAGCTTTCCGGGAGAGCATGCACTTCCAGCAGATGGGATGAGTTTTCGGGGCTTTCTCACGCACTTCTTGCCTCCGCAGATGAGGGCACGGACCGCATTTTTGATGCTTAGACAGAGCGGGCGACGGTTCGGGAGTACAATGTGGAGTTCGACTCATTGGCGTGACGTCCCCGGCGTTGGTAGCTAGTATGGAGGATCGAGTGCACCGATATGTCACCGGCTAGATGATTACTTGACGAGGCTTGTTGGGTGTAGCTCTTCACCGGCACGGACATTGCCCGCACGCAGCTCATGCGCACGGATGCGAGGTGACGGAGAGGTCGACGGAACGACTGGATCGTGAAGAGGCTGTGACATCGGGTCTTTGCAACTTTCGAGGCGGACCGCCTCAAGAAGACTAGTTTTGCACCCCGCCAAGATCTGCAGTGGTCCTCCACCGCCTTCGTGAGCGTCGTGGCTCCAAGGTTCAGTTTCGAGGAAGTAGGGTGTTGGCGACGCAGATCCACCTACCGGTGTGGTCGATGTAGACCGCATTTGAAGTGTCGTAGTACCAAGGGAGCTTGTTATTCTTGCGCCAACAGGGCCATATGACGAGATCGCCCGACTGTGGGTAGCGCTGGTAGGATAGCACAGACTACTAGAGCGATTACGCCACCAGAGGTCGCGGTGGAAGTTCAGCTTTTAGCGGCCTTGAACCGCCTAGTTTCGCGTATATCCTTAACCTCGTAGATACTTGTATGTGTTGATGTTAATGATGTGTTAAGTGTTATGTTCGGATAGCTTTGTGCTATAGTGTGATTTAAAAATCTGGTTAGTGTGAGATGGAAGTGGTAGCTTATGATGTGTTTTAGCAGGATTGTTCCGTGTCGTGAACAAGCGGCGTGACGCGATGTGGTCGGGTTGAGGACGTGATACGGGTCAACCCGTAGCCCTGATTGGTGGGGTCAGTTCGGTGGTCCTCCGGTGGTAGGGTCACGAGGATGCTAGGCCCAAGTTTGTATGATCATCGTATGAGTTCGTGGACGCGTTCGACCCGAAGCGGTTCGTAAAGGCCGGGAGTGACCTTAAAGAAGTTTGAGGTTAGTAAGATGACCAAGTTTGAGGTAGTGACTCCGGAGAGATTTTGGGAACGAAGTAATGACTGAAGTATGGTACGTCTTGGGAGAGGTCAAGTGTTCGAGAAGGGCACGACGAGTAAGACAAGAAGAGGACGTGTGTTATTTTGGGGCCAAGCTGTGGCGTTGGCAACTTGTTAGAGGAACTTCATCGATATCCGTCTTGAGAAGGAACATTCGGACGAATGTTTCTAGGAGGAGAATGTTATACCCCGTATTCTCGTGGTATGTATGCGAGGACGCACGCACGAGCACGCAGAAAAATTGGAAAGGAAGAAAGAGGTGATTCTTCCACGGAAAAAGTTTCCGGTTTTGTAAGGAAAAATGTTCGTTGATGGGAATCGGGTTCCCAGATTTGGAATTTGGGCTTCTTAGATTATATTAGAATTATGGAATTTTATTTTCGAAAATGGTCACGTGGGGCCCACGGGAGAAATTTACGGTTTTGTGGGGCCCACTTTGTTTTGAGATTTTGGCCATTGTGGATATTTCTTCTAAGACGCTTTATGAGGGCCAATAGGAGGGTGACACGTGTCACCCCGCCTGTGGCTCGGGCCGATTGACATTTGCACAACACCCGGTTAGAGTCGTTTTTGACGAAACGCTTTTACATAACTGCGAGGAAAATTCGGCTATGTCTTTTCTTATTTTGCGGATTTTTCCGAGAGACGAAACATTTTTGGACAACGGGAGGGTGACACTTGTCACCCTCATCGGACGCAGAAAGAGGGCCAGGTAGGAGGGTTTTGAGGCCCTTTTCACGGGTCTTTGTTTTGTGAGGATTTGAGGAGTAGGTTAGGGTGCACTTGTGCCAATCTTGGCCATCCACTTGCCCCCACATGGCTTGATCTTGTCCGTTGGTGCCCCTATAAATACCCCTCTTGAAGGTTTTTCTTCATCCTCAATTCATTCTAAGTCTTGAAAACTCTTCCCCTTTGTGTTGTTCTCGCCCCAGCCTCTCCTCCCCTTGTGTGGCCTCAGGCCGAGAGCCTCCTCCCCTGTGGTGCTAGCCATGGGTACCCCAGCCTAGTTGTTTTCAGATAAACCCCCTCGTGGTATTGAAATACTTCTCCTAGTATTGTTATAATGCCCAAAATACCTTAGCCTTGTACCTTGTAGTATTCCAAAGTTACCTCTATACGAGAGCCCTAAATACTACCTTTTGTCCTTTAGTCTCAAACCAAACCCTAAGGAAATCTTCATAGTTGGTTGAAGTATTTTGAGTAGAAGTTGGTTAGAACTTCGGCGGTTGTTTGAGCGGACGAGCGCACGAGTAGTGAGCTAAACCTTGCTCGGATCGACATTATAACTTGGATAATTTTGGGCTTGTCGAGGTAAATATTCTTGTCCCCTTATTGTAATCGAGATTACATGTAGTTGGAATATATAGTTGAGGTATACTATATATGTAATCGACCATTATTTGCGCAAGAATGTCTTTTGACTTAAGCCCAATTTTAAGAAAAGAATCGAATCAGATTTACATAGATCGTATTGCAAAGAGACTTGTAGTTACCGAGTAGAATTGTACACGCCCGTTAGACGTAAACCCCCGCTGGCTTGGTGGCCTACGATAGAGAGGAGATTTACGCTGCGGGGAGGTGTGCCGCCAATTTTCTCAGAGAAATGGAACCTTGTGTTTTGAAGTTAATAGACGTTTGTGACCTTTTTAGGTGAAAGTACTAAGAGTAGCGTATTCTACTCGGAGTGGAAAGTGGCCAGCGTTGTAGTACTTGAGCATTTTGCTTATCGTCGATACTCGCCGCGAGGTATGTGAACCTCTTCCTATCTCTTCTAGTACGAGCATGTGTGAACTATGTAGTACGGTAGACGCATACGTGTTAATCGTGGTTTGATTGTTTAAACATAAAGTGTTATAACGGCTTTATGGGAAGTCGGTTATAATGTACTTTATGTAGGTAAGAAAATACTTTGTGGTTTTAAATCGATGTGAATTATAATCGCTAAGTTATAATAAAGAACTTGATGTATTTCAAAAGATTTATAAATCGCTTTGAAGGAGAGTAACACTTGGTTTTAAAGGTTTTAAAAAAAAGAGTTATACTAGCTTTATGGGAGTTAGGTATAATGTCTTAAGAGAGGTAAAGAAAATGGTTTATCATGTTAGAAGTTAAGAGACCTGATCTTATAAGATAAGAGACTTAACTTATTTGTTTTAATGTGAATTTTTGTGTGAAACCTCATTCGTGAGTAATGAGTATTTGGTTTTATTTAAAGGGATAATGTTTTACTGATTTCGAAATCGTAATGTATCGACTGCACCACCGCAGCGTTAATAAAGGAAAATGTATTGAATAATGATGTATCGTATTAAAAACCAGTAAACCTCCATCCGCATAGAAACTAAGATGAGACAAAATGATATTACATTTTCTAGATCATGGTCATTGTAATAAGAATGTTGTAAACAAGAATAACCTACTCACGTGAGACATATATTACTCAATTATTCTAAAAAGGAATCAAGTGATTAAGTTTATGAACTATGAAACCATTTGAAAATGAGAAGCTTGAGTAATCAAACTAGCAAACCGAACTTAGGAAAAAGAATGTTGTTACTTGATTTTGAAAAGGAATGGGTTGGTCATTCTAATACTACTGTATCGGGTGACTTTTATAAAAGTAATGGATCTCTTTTAAAAGAACTTAACGATGTAGTACTTGGGGTTAAAACCCGACTTTGGCATAAAATGAAAGTACTTTGAGTCAGTGAAACTTGCCTATGCTTGTTGTTGTGAAACTTGCCTATGCTTGTTGTTGTGAAACTTGCCTATGCTTGTGATGATAGCCTTTGTGCAAGTGTGGTATTTACGTGTTACCGCCTCTCGACAGAGGCTTGACTTGTCGAGAACTTACTTGACGCGGCCGCGATGACGAGAATTCCACGGGATGTTTCCATTTTGATTATCGCTCATTGTCACATGGACATGTCTACACCGACGCAGATTCCGGCACGCGCCACGCGCCGTTGATTACCCAGATATGGTTATTACCGCAACATGGACGGTTCACACCGAGGCAAGATTCGGGGCACGTGCTACGCGCGTGGTTGACCACCCAAGATATCATTATTGAGGTTACACGGGCATGCCTACACCGAGGCGATTCCGGTACGGCCACGCGCCTTATTATTGTTGCATCATGGACATGTCTACACCGACGCAGATTCCGGCACGCGCCATGACGCGAACATGATGGATGTTGTGGGCGTGAGACCCATAGTTATATTCGAGTGGCGACTTGAGGCGTGAGTCCCCGACTTGATCCGCTTTATGTCAAGTGCATCAGATTTTGGTTATCATACATGTCTCTCGCTTTATATAGATCGGTATGATTTAACCGCAGATTTACGCTTCACATACTTGGTACTTGCCAGATCGACCTCCTTCGGCCGCGCTCACGCCGCAGCAGAGGTACATCGGCCGTATCCCCGCTCTTAGGATCTCATTTCGTGTTGAAAGCTCCGTTCCGTCGAGGCTTATCTTTGGTATGTTTCCTCGAGTTGTAGGTTCTTGTACATTCGTGGTATGGCGCGGCCCCGTCCCGGCCATAGTTGTTGTAAATCTTAGAGTGTCCAGAGTAATTGTTGTGGTTTGTAAAAAGGATAACTGCTCGGTTTTTTTGTATATATACCGGGCGCAAATCGTTGCTTGGCTCGCTTATTTATCATGTCTCTCATTTCATGTTTAAAGTTTTTATTTCCGCTGGTTTTCTCTGATGTTGTATCGCTAGGGTGCCCGGGGTAAGGCACCAGTCACGGGCCCGGTTACGGGTCGTTACAGGATGGTTATGGTCGATTATCTCGAAATTAGAAGTCGAACTCTCGTCTGCAATCATAGAAGGAACTGCTGCTGTATTTTCCATAACTTCCAATCAAATAGCACTCACACTATATCAAGTCGCAGATTACAAACTACTTTAGAACCACACAAATCCAGTATAAGTCGATCTAATAACAGATCGAACACCTTAATCGAAGAAAAATACAAATCGCACCTTCGTGAATCAGAGAAATGGAAACCTTACGATTTCTGGAAACCCTACCTTCGTGAATCAGAGAAATGGAAACCTTACGATTTCTGGAAACCCTACGATTTCTGTTGTAGTTCATACAGATCGATGCCTCTTGCAAGCTTTGACACCATGTTAGAAACCGAGATTCAAGAGTAATTGATTTGCATGTGTGTATAAACTCAGCACTGCAATGGAGCAATGAACCAAGTTTGTGAAGAAGAGAGGGAGAAGAGAAGAGTGCAGAAGCTTTCCAATTTTCTGATTAACAACAAATGTGTACAAAGTTCCTATTTATACTATGGGCTCATTTGTACCAATTACCCTTATGAGACAAACTAGGCTTAGGCTATAAATGTAAACTACAAACTGAAATAGAGAAACTGAAATAGAGAATATAACAAAGTTGTATCAACCATGTATATTGGTATCTCCAACAGAGATGACAATGGATCCTGAACCCGATCTGGATCCGGTGGATCTAGATCCGTTTTATAGGATATGGATATTCAAAGTTTGGACCCGACGGATCCGGATCGGACCCGGATCCATTTATGATGGATCAGATCTGGATCTGGATCTTGTCTTGAGATCCGTATCCGGTCCAAATCCGACCCGTGCCGTTTTTTATTAAATTAATTATACATTTATTATTTATACATCATGGCACCGAATCCTTTGTAATCTTAATTTTATTTTATATTCAAAGGGCCGAAGGCCATTATTTTTTTAATTGAGACACGTTTTGCATGTTATTCTTTAATCATTATATTAATCATTTATGTGGTACTTATGTAGTAGCTTAGGTATTGAGAGGATTATTTCTCATTACAGCAATAGCCAATAGGCATAACAATTGTTAACAATGTCATTTAGTCCTAATTTACGGATGCATTCCCCATGATTCCGTTAAATTAAATTGACTCTTTTTCTAGAAAATTTGGATTGATTAGAAGGTATAACTTAATAATCAGTCACTTTGATTTGGATCCAGATCCGATTTGTTGATCCGGCGAATCTGGATTTGAATATGATTTTATGGACCCTATGAATCTGGATATGAATATATATATATATAACGGATCTGGATCTGAATCTAATAGGATCCGGTCCAGATCTTATCCGTTGTCATCCCCAATATAAAGTAATATTGGGTTACGTCTGATTCCTGAATTTGACATAGTAATCTCTATATATTATTATATTCTTTTCATAATAACTTATGTATTATTTTTACTACTCAACACATGACAATTCAGACGTTAAACTTTTAATATGACTAATATGTGAATCAAACAACCCCAAATAGTTTACACAAGGTTAGAAAAACAAAAGGACAAATACATATATCTCCCCCCCCCCCTAAACTAAACACTATTTTTTACTTAGACACTTCAACTAAAGCTTGTTCCTATTGGCCCATCAACTCCATAAAAAATGTGTCTATTGAGCATATCTGCCATCATGTTCTTCTTCATATAAATCTAACAAGACAAGACTTTTTATGGAGTTGAGGGGGTCAATACGAATAAGCTTTAATTAAAGTGTTTAAGTGAAAATTAGTATCTAGTTTAAGGGGCTATATATGTATTTGGCCAAAATAAAAACTAAAGAGTAAAAAATTGGAGATAGTTTATAAAAGAGGCCCCAATTATTGGAACTAGTTTATGAGGGGAGTCAAAATGCAGTTTTTCTATTACTAATAAAATCTTAAATTCATTGAAGTAATAAATCATCTAATATCAAAGGAAATACATGTTGGATTTCAATGGCAGATTAAATGGGAAATGGAGGGAGGGAAAAAAGTGAGTTGTCCCTTTTGCTTATTAAAATAAGCATTTGTTCCTCATCGGTAGTGAAAAAGTTTGGTGCTTCGTCAGGTAAGCTACTCGGGTTCAAAAGTTCTTCTACTTAAAAGTAGAAGTACTCCTTCTTGTTGCTAAAGGGTTAAGAAGAAGGTCACCCATCGCGCCGTCGTCGTCGCTCGGCTCAGCTTCGGCTTCGGTCAAATGATATGACTCGAGGTAAGCACCATCGAAAATCACGTCGACGGCGCCGGAAGTCCTGAAAGCTGCAGAAGCACATTTAGCGCCAGCCATCAGGGCCGCGGCGCTGACGCGGAATTCTTTCCCATAAATTTATTTTTCCACCAGTTTTAACGTGACTATTCAGAAGGGTTGCAAACCTTCAGAAACAATACTTCCAAGACTATAAATTCGTTTGATTCCTCAGAATTTTTAATTACTAACTTTCTGAAACTTCTTCTTCTTCTTCTGCACAAACAAATTCCAGTGTAATTTACTGTCGTTGAGTGGTTCGTCGCTACCTGAATTTGGAGTACTACTATTCTGGTAAGATAATCGTTCTATCCTGGGAGGGAATATTCCATTAACCTCGAGTACTGTGAGGGGAATAATTTCCTTAAGGACACACTTTGAACTAAGTGGGCTCGATTATATTCTGAAAAAAATATTTTAATTATTTTTTCAAAACAGATTCTGTTTATTGTCAGTTTCGTGTACTGGTTTTAAATAATTTATTTTATGTTGTGTAATCTATTTTTACTAAGTGTTTAACAGATTGTGTTGAAACGTTATTTAAACGTATACAGATTATTATACCAACATTCTTAAGGAAATTATATTTTATTTTATTTTAATCTGTATTCTGGTTTGGAGACTAAAACATGTATGGTTTTCTACTCCGTATGAAATTTCATATTCTAACTTGAAGACATGAAATCTTCGTTGGAATATTAAAGTTCATACTTGTACAACGATTTGAAGAACATAAAAACTTCATTGTTCTGTTTAAGGAGATTAAAACTTGTGCAGTTTTCTACTCCATATGAATATTAGTATTCTGACTCGAAGATATAAAAACTTCATTGGAATACTATAGTTTCATAATTATACTGCGATTTGAAGAAATAAAATCTTTATCGTTTAAGTCTGTGATTTAATTGCTATTGTTTTATTAACTAAAACAGTTTGTCGATTTGACAGTGACAAACAATGGCACCGAGACCGAACTACCTCAGAATACTGCACGTGTTACTCCTACAACCCGTACCGCTGTACCACCGGCTGAGAAACCTGCGAAGTTCACCGGTGCCAACTTTAAAAGATGGCAGCAAAGAATGTTCTTTTGGCTTACCACCATTGGTTTGCAAAGTTCACCAGTAAGGACCCTCCCGTGCCTGTCGCCGACATGCCTGACAATCAACAGTTCATGGTTACTGAGGCTTGGAAACAGGCTGATTTTTTGTGCAAAGACTACATTTTGAGTGCCTTAGAAGATGACTTGTACAATGTCTACAGTGCAGTAGAGACTTCCAAAGAACTATGGAGTGCACTTGAAAATAAGTACAAAACCGAAGATGTTTGTTTGAAGAAGTTTATGATTGCCAAATTCCTAGACTACAAAATGGTGGATGGAAAAACCGTTGGAACCCAAGTTCAAGAGCTTCAACTTATCTTCTATGACCTTATTGCTGAAGGTATGGTAGTGAATGAAGTGTTCCAAGTGTCTGCAATGATTGAGAAGTTGCCTCCATGATGGAAAGATTTCAAGAATTATCTTAAGCACAAAAGAAAGGAAATGAAGTTGGAGGATCTTGTGATTCGTCTCAAGATCGAGGAAGATAACAAAACTGCTGAGAAGAGGTACCATAAGAGTTCACCAATTGAAGGGGCAAACATCGTTGAAGATGCTGCTCCGAAAAAGAACAAGAAAAGAAAGAGGCCTTCTGGAAAAGAGAAGGACTCTAACAAGAAAAAGTTCAAGGGCAACTGCTATAATTATGGGAAAGTTAGTCACAAAAGCCCAGATTGTCGTCTCCCGAAAAAGGACAATGGAAAAGGACAAGCCAATATGGTGGAAATGAATGATGATGTGAATGATCTGTGTGCAATGCTATCAGAGTGCAATTTGGTTGGGAACCCAAAGGAGTGGTGGCTTGATTCTGGTGTCACTCGACATGTTTGCGCTCCAAAAGAAGCATTTGCAACCTATGATCCCGCTGGACCCGAAGAGGTACTGTTTATGGGAAATACTGCAACAGCCAAGGTTGAAGAATATGGAAAGATACTTCTGAAGATGACTTCCGGCAAGGTCCTGACTCTCAACAATGTTCCGCACGTTCCAACAATTCAAAAGAATTTAGTTTCAGCCGGACTACTCGTCAAAAATGGGTTTAAGTGCGTGTTGGTTAGTGAAAAAATTATAATAAGTAAGAATGATCTGTTCATAGGAAGTGCTACCTCACCGAGGGCCTTTTCAAACTTAATGTAATGGTTGTTGACAGTATTAATAAGAATTCAGCTTGTCTTACTTATTGGAGTAAAATGATTTATGGCATGTTCGTTTAGGACATGTCAATTATAAAACCTTGCGAAAATTGATTAATTTAGAAGTATTGCTTAAATTCGAGTGTAACAAATCAAAATGTGAAATCTGTGTTGAATCTAAGTTTGTTAAACATTCATATAAGTCTATTGATAGAAATTCAAATCTTTTAAACTTAATTCACATAGATATATGTGATATGAAGTCAATACCATCTCGCGATGGAAAAAAGTATTTTATAACTTTTATTGACGATTGCACTCGATATTGTTATGTGTATTTGCTTAATAGTAAAGATGAAGCAATCAATACATTTAAGCAATACAAGAACGAAGTGGAAAATCAATTGACAAAAAGATAAAAATGATTAGAAGTGATAGGGGTGGAGAGTACGAATCTCCTTTTGCAAAGATATGTTTAGAATATGGAATTATTCATCAAACCACTGCCCCTTACATACCACAATCAAATGGAATTGCGGAAAGGAAAAACCGAACATTAAAGGAAATGATGAATGCTTTATTAATAAGTTCCGGTTTACCGCAGAGCTTGTGGGGGTAAGCTATCCTTACAGCTAACCGAATACTCAATAGAGTGCCCCACAGCAAAACACAATCTATTCCATATGAACTATGGAAAGGAAGAAAACCCAACTTGAAATATTTCAAAGTGTGGGGGTGTTTAGCAAAGGTCCAAGTTCTTTTGCCCAAAAAGGTAAAAATCGAAGCAAAAACTGTGGATTGTGTTTTTATTGAATATGCTACAAACAGCAAAGCTTGTCGGTTTTTGGTTCACAAATCGGACAATCTCGAAATTCATGTTAATACGGTAATTGAATCAGCTAATGCTGAATTCTTTGAAAACATCTATCCGTATAAAATTGAATGTGAGTCGTCAAGTGAAAGATCTAAACGACCGCGGGAAGAACCAAAGGAAAGTACACCAAGCAAAGAGGATCCAAGGCGTAGCAAACGTCAAAATACATCTACTTCTTTTGGACCAGATTTTGTGATATTCTTGCTTGAAAATGAGCCTCAAACATTTAAAGCACCAATGACATCTTCTGATTCAGCATTTTGGAAAGAAGCTGTCAATAGTGAGATTGAATCAATCTTGAACAACCATACATGGGAATTGGTTGACCTTCCTCATGGAAATAAACCTTTAGGATCAAAATGGATTTTTAAAAGAAAAATGAAAGCTGATGGCACTATTGACAAATATAAGGCAAGACTTGTGGTCAAAGGTTATAGACAAAAGGAAGGTCTTGATTACTTTGACACATATTCGTCGGTAACAAGAATAACATCTATTCGGATGTTAGTGGCACTGGCGGCCGTATATGGTCTTGAAATCCATCAAATGGATGTCAAGACAACTTTCTTAAATGGAGAATTGGAGGAAGAAATTTACATGGAACAACCTGAGGGTTTTGTGGTTCCTGGTGAAGAAAGGAAAATGTGCAGAGTTGTTAAGTCACTTTATGGACTTAAACAAGCACCCAAACAATGACATGCGAAATTTGACCAAATAATGTTGGCAAATGGATTTAAGATTAATGAGTGTGACAAATGTGTTTACATTAAAAATACTCCAAATCATGAAGTCATTGTTTGTTTATATGTTGATGACATGTTGATAATGAGTAGAGATATTGCCGATGTAAATGCTACGAAGCGTATGCTGGCTAGCAAATTTGATATGAAGGACTTAGGAGTTGCTGATTTGATCTTAGGCATTAGGATCCATAAAACTCCACAATGTCTAGCATTATCACAGTCACATTATATTGAAAATGTACTTGACAAGTTCAAGTATTTAAATTTCAATGTTGCAAAGACTCCAATTGATGTAAGTTTTGCACTTCAAAAGAATGAAGGTGAAAGTGACTCACAATTGGACTATGCACGAGTTTTGGGAAGTTTGATGTATATTATGAATTGTACACGACCAGATATAGCATGTTCTATAAGCAAGTTGAGTCGATTCACAAGTAATCCCAATCAAACTAATTGGATGACAATAAAACGAGTCTTGGGATATTTAAAACACACCCAAAACTATGATTTGCATTATAATAAATATCCCGCAGTACTTTAGGGATACAGTGATGCAAACTGGATCACCGGATTATTTGAAGTTAAATCCACGAGTGGATATGTTTTCACCGTTGGTGGAGGAGCAGTGTCTTGAAAATCATCAAAACAGACATGGGTCGCCCGCTCTACAATGGAATTTGAATTTATAGCTTTAGACAAGGCCGGTGAAGAAGGTGAATGACTCCGGAATTTCTTAGAAGATATTTCATTATGGCCCAAACCTTTGACTCCTATATGTATATATTTTGACAGTCAAGAATCAATAGGTAGGGCGGGAGCGTAATGTATAACGGAAAATCTCGTCACATACGACGGAGACACAATACCGTTAGACAACTCCTCTCTAGTGGTGTTATCACGATTGACTATGTAAAGTCAAGAGATAACGTGACGGATCCGCCTACAAAAGGCTTATCTAGAGAGGGAGTGAGTAGATCATCAATGAGAATGAGGTTAATGTCAAGGACAAGTCATCATGGCGGTAACTCTACCTAGCAGACTGGAGATCCCAAGAGCTAGGTTCAAGGAGATGAAACAAAGTTGTGACTGATGGTTCAACATTGTCAAATAACTCAACCCATTCTCGGATGAAGACAATGTTCAGAAATAAGGATAAAACTTTATGGCTTGTTTATGAGTTAATCAAGCATTAAGATTTTTTAATGATTATCTAAATCTGGCAATGTATGACCAGATAATGTGGCTATATGACCACATGTTTAGAAATCACCTATGTGAGTGTTAAGTGTAAGCCTCTTTAAAGGGGAATGACAGTGAAGACCTATGCACTCATGAAACCAGGCGGTGTTCATGGCTAAAACGAACACAACCCTGAGAATCATAAACGGTTGAGGGTTGATTGTGTGACTTATGTTGTCTAGGTATATAAGAAAGTTCGATTGTTCAAAGATATCAAATCTACCGATTGATAGAGTATATCCGACATATGTTCACTATGGAAAGTTCAAAGGGAAACCTACTTATTCAGATGCAATTAATCTTTGCTTATGAATTACACACTTGTCCATACATTCCTTTATCTTATAGACATTCCCCATTCATGTGGGGGATTGTTGTGTTTCAATGACAGGTTAAATGGGAAATGGAGGGAGGGAAAAAAGTGAGTTGTCCCTTTTGCTTATTAAATAAGCATTTGTCCCTCACCGGTAGTGAAAAGAAAAGTTCTTCTACTTAAAAGTAGAAGTACTCCTTCTTGTTGCTAAAGGGTTAAGAAGAGGGTCTCTCGCCGCCGTTGTCGCTATTGGCTTAGGCTTCACCAAATGATCTGATTGATTGATAATCTTTTTGGATCAAATTGTCCTTAATTACTTAATTAATTATTATTTATTGACCCGAGGCAAGCACCGTCGAAAATCACGTCGACGCGCGCGCGCCGACTGCAGGTCGTGGGCGCCTAAGTCCCGAAGCTACAAAGACACGAGCCGCACGCCAACATCGTGCGCGCAGACGCGGAATTCTTTCCCAGAAATTTATTTTCCCATCAGTTTTAAAGTGACTGTTCAGAAGGGTTGCAAACCTTTAGAAACAGTACTTCCAAGGCTATAAATTCGTTTGATTCCTCCGAATTTTTAATTACTAACTTTATGAAACTTCTTCTTCTTCTGCACAAACAAATTCCAATGTAATTTATTGTCGTTGAGTGGTTCGTCGCTACCTGAATTTGGAGTACTACTATTATAGTAAGATAATCGTTCTATCCTGGGAGGGGATATTCCATTAACCTCGAGTAATGTGAGGAGAATAATTTTTTTAAGGACACACTTTGAACTAAGTGTGCTCGATTATATTCTGAAAAAATATTTTAATTATTTTTTCAAAACAGATTCTGTTTATTGTCAGTTTCGTGTACTGGTTTTAAATAGTTTATTTTATACTGTATAATTTATTTTTACTAAGTGTTTAACAGATTGTGTTAAAACATTATTTAAACGTATACAAATTATTATACGTGAGACCTTGGGTCTATCACCATGTTCTGATATCGGAAGACAAAATAGCGCATCTGAGCCTTTCTTTTACCCGCAAGGGTAGCCAAGTTGGTGTAGCAGTAGAGCGCGGGACCGCAAGGTCACGAGTTCGATCCCCTGCATAAACCTTCTTGGTTGAGCCTGTCACACATGGCTTGCCAAGTGTGGTTTACATGGGCGCGTGGTTTGCGGACTCATCGCGTCGGTCGGTTTACCCTGTGCGCACTCGAAAGAGTAGCGGCTGCGGGTTCCTTCGTCAACAAAAAAAAAAAAAAAACAATACATTGATATATCACTATATAATATTGACTTTTATGATGCAAAACTAGTGTATTATAAAAGTCTAACGCACCAAAAGGTGGTTAACAAAGAACAAAATCTTATTGTGATTTAAATATAATAAAATAGGTATTCAGCTATAGCCTATAGGGTCAAGGAAGCTACTGAGAAATCAATACTATCAGATCCAGAGGTGGCTAATGTATAGTCCACAAAACCACTTTTAGGCTTTTAGCTGTAAAGAGGTGGCTAACACGGACTACCAAAAATAATGGTGAAATGATAATTAAATATTCATTCATCATTATTTATCATTAATTAGACGTATGAGTTCAAGTCTAGAGAATAGAATCATACTTAGAAGAGAGCGCTTTACCTCATAGTAGGACTTTCTAAGGAGAAAATTCGAAATAATTAACCAAACAACTGATGAAAAATAAAAATTATATATAGTCAACACAATTCCTTTGTCCAATAAACAAAAGACCTTCTTGGTTGAGTGATTCATTGTCATAAATTACGTGCATCGAGTGTGTTAATTGGTGGCGTAGTTATTGCGTCGATCAGTTTACTGCGCACTCGAAAGAAAGAATGCCGCGATTTCTTCAGAAAAAAAGAGTCCGAAATATAAGAATTAATATATTTTCTTTATTCCAAATTAGTTGTCATGTTTTGGCTTTTTAGAGTTAATTTACTATTCTTTATAGTTAAATTGGATTAAATCATTTTAATATTTTACAATTAAATTTAAAAATAATACGTAAAGTACTACAAATTACAACATTTTTCATGTTAATTTGATAGAAAATATATATTTAAAATATTAATTGAAGTTTACATGGTTAGTTTTCGAAAAGTGAATTATGACAATTAGTTTAGGATGAAAGGAGTATTTAACTAAGAGATGTCATTTCATTTTTTCCTTTTTACAAGAAAAATTAGAACTATAATTTTTTTCTTGCATGCATGATCATTAGTTACTGAGAAATAAGAGTGCTGAAAAGGGAATGTACATGCATTTGATCTTGATTCTTGTGGATTAAAAGGTAAGATTAGACTACTAACACGTACGGCCGTCCTAATAATATTCATAAATATCTTACCTATTTTTGCAATTGATGAACAATTATAGTACGTAAATTGTTAAGAGTCTCACGTCGGATATAGAATGAAAATATAAACTATTTATATGGATTTGGATAATCTTCACCCTACAATCTAGCTTTTGGGGTTGAATTAGACCCAAGATCAATTCTAATCTTATCTTTTAATCCACAAATGGCAGCTGATATTATATTCCCTTCTATATAATTTTGCCAAACCATTTAAATAAAGTTTTAACAGTCTGACTTGATAAGGTTTATTAAAAAATAATTGTTTCAAGTGGTCAATTTGATCCAAATATATTGAAATTCGAGAATGGCATTTGTCCTCATTCTTGACCAATATCTGTTTGATTTTGACCATTAATTTTCAAAGTCTAGATTTTATGTTTGGCACCCTATCTATTTTATTTTTCGTTTATATTAATCAAAATAAAGTTAATAGCACTAAATTATGTTATTAAACAACCATTTACATAAAATATTAGAAATATAATATTAAACTTGTCTGTTAAGAGTCTCACATCAGATATTAAATGAAAATATTGACTCCTTATATGAACTTTGACAATCATCACCCTACAAACTAGCTTTTGAGTTGAGTTAGACACAAGATTCATTATGTCACGACCCGACCCCGGGCCCGCGACTGGTGCCCTACCTGGACACCCTTACAGGTATACATCAGAGAATAGTAGCGGAACATACAAACATTTCAAAAGAAATAAATAATAGGCTAGCCGATAAGGCCACCTTCCAAAAATATATATACGTAACCCAAAAGCAGTTACCTTTTTTTTTCCAACCCAATCCACAAGATATGACTACATACCTCTAAGAATTCTTGACATAATAACTGTGACGGGACAGGGCCCCGCCATACCCCTGAATGTACATAAATCTACAACCTCAGGGAATTGTACTAGCAGACAAAGCCTCCGGAGAAATGGAGCTTTCCAAGAACTGAACAGTGATCCTAAGAGTGCGGATCAGCAAGCTATGTACCTCAACCCATGCAGATGAACGCAATTTCAAAGGAGGTCGAAGACGAAATATGTACCAAGTATGCGAATCGAAAATATCAGAATGAAATCATAACGATCATATAAAGTCGAGACATGTATGATAACCAAAATAACAGTACATTGTGCCTTGCTAAAGCGAAAGTAATGAAAGTCAGTTTTACCTTTTAAAGACTATTTCAACACATGAACAATAGTCACACAGGGCTACGGACGCAAGCCCTCAAATATCATAGCGTGCCCGTGGAATCCCCCATCACTGCCGACAACCATAAGTGTAAAATATAACCATGTGACGCGCGTGGCATCCCACCTCACCGCTTCTGCATACATATACAATGCATATATATATATCTCGCGTGGAATCCTACATCACCGCGACAACCTTAAGTGTAACATATAACCACGTGACGCGCGTGGCATCCCACCTCACCGCTTGCAGACACACAATACATATATATATATATATATATATATATATCTCTATGCCCGTGGAATCCTCATCTCGGGTACATGACTTCATGGAGAGCTAATCCATGGGGTAATAATCGTATATAACATGCCCGTGGAATCCCTCATCTCGGGTACATATCTTCATGGAGAGCTAATCCATGGAGTAATAATCGTACATAACATGGTCGCATGCCCCGGAATCCCTCATCGTATAAGCATGGTCATGGGGTAATAATCATATATAACATGCCCGTGGAATCCCTCATCTTGGGTAGGGATGTCAATGGGGCGGGGCGGGGGCGGGGAAGGGTATCCCATACCCGTACCCGCCACCTAAAACTCACCCCCATCCCCGCCCCACCACCCATCACGGATAGTAATTCCTCCACCCGCCCCCGCCCCACCTATCCCGGGCGGGTACCCACTTACCCGGCGGGTACCCACCTAAATAAGTTGAATGAAACTGCATAGCATAATTATGTTTTTTTTAGTAGTGAATCTCTAACATCTATTAACCTAAGTAGCTAGTTTAAAGATACTATGTAGTATCTTGAAGATCTAGAGAGTATCTCATGATCAAAAGCTGATCCAAAAAATGTTGATTTCATTTGCATGAACTGATCATGATAACACCCTGAAAAACACTTTTAGAATTACCTGTGAAATAGTATAACTATACGGGGAAGAAGCACAAAAAAAAGGTTACGATTATTACTAAATCTTGATTGGAGGGAAGGAAAAATCGGACCATGTGGAGATTAAAGGCGATAATACAAAGGGTAAATATACAAAAGTATAAGATGGCATTATCAATTAATTAAATCACTCTTGTACATATTCCCGAACTCGCAGAATCTTGTTCTTGAAGGCAACTGGAATAGCAGCCTCGGTGACAATAATATGAATAATCCCACCGCTATTATCGATGGCGCCCAATCTGTTCCCATTTTTTATGCAACACTTCGTCTTGTTATACTTTATATCTCTACTTGTTTGGTACTTTGTAAATAAGTGGTATAGAGGAGATTT
Source organism: Przewalskia tangutica (assembly GCA_029844215.1). Taxonomy (NCBI): domain Eukaryota; kingdom Viridiplantae; phylum Streptophyta; class Magnoliopsida; order Solanales; family Solanaceae; genus Przewalskia; species Przewalskia tangutica. The sequence goes on from CM056720.1 coordinate 154,789,432, forward strand.
TTATAAGGCAAATATAGTGAGTTTTACTTACTGGAGAAGGAGAAAGGATGCTAAACTTGAGAGTGAAATGCACGTATGGTATTAAAAAGGAAGAAAGGCGGGTACGGGCGGTGCAGTGCAGTGCGGATAGCGGGCGGGCGAATGCAGTGCGGGTCTTATATGAAATCCACCTCCGCCCACTACCCATGGCGGGTAGCACTTTTGATACCCATACCCGCCCACCACCCACCAATCCTTCCCCCATACCCGACACTATTGGAGCGGGTGCGGCGATACCGCGTTTACGGCCACCGACATCCCTAATCTTGGGTACATGTCTTCACGGGGAGCTAGTCCATAGAGTAATAATCGTACATAACATGGTCGCATGCCCCGGAATCCCTCATCGTATAAGCATGGCCATGGGGTAATAAAATAAATTCGGGAATCTAACCCGCCTCCTGGTTGCATGCCCCGGAATCCCACATCGTATAAGCATGTCCAAGGAGTAATAAAAACAGTCCGGGAATCTAACCCGCATCCTGGTCGCATGCCCCGGAATCCCACATCGTATAAGCATGTCCAAGGATCAATCACAATGGAAGCATACCAGTGGAAGCCTCCGTCACTGTCGGTACGTCCAAGTAAATTTACAACAAGACAGCCGACCCTCCAACTGAGAGTCACGACAACGTAACATATAATACTTGCACTCAAGGCTATCACAACAAGCATAGGAAAGTTCATAAAATCTTTAGACTTCCATTTTTATATACTCAAGGCACTTTCTTATTACATAAAAATCCGGGAATTTAACCCAAAGTACTACGTACTTCCATTCTTTTCAAAAGACTTTTTTTTCATATAAAATCCCAAGATACTAACACCCGTAGTATCAAGGCTTGTTTACATTTAACATAAGTCACTACACTTTTAGAAATACATTTCTCGGCTTCTAAATCAAGTGACCCTTACTTTAAAACTTAAGCAAGTGATACCTTTAAATCAAATTGCCCTTCCTTATTTCAAGTCATTCTTTGTTTACATTACTAGAGAAAACCATTCTCTTAACCTTTCATAAAGTTATTATAACCAACTTCCCATAAAGTCGTTATACTAACTTTATGCCTTAGACTAATTCATTCTTTTTATAACCAAGAGACTTATACTTTCAAATCAAGTTACATAACTTTTAAAATACTTCAAGTCTCTTAACTTTAGAAATCAAGTTCCTTAACTTAGAATTTCAAGTCTCTTATCTTTAGAATATCAAGAAATTCATACTTTCCAAATCAAGTATTCTATACTTTTAAATCAAGTCATTTTTTCCTTTAAGAATCAAGTCCCATAACTTGAAAAATAAAGTTTCTTAACCTTTTAAGAATTCAAGGTTCATAGTCTTAAAACTTCGTACGTAAACTCTTTAAATTAAGTAACATATACTTTCATGCGTTGTAAATAGGTTATACTTGTTTATAACGATCTTATTAAAGCAGCCATGATCTAGAAAATGTAATACAATTTTGTCTTATCTTAGTTTCTATGCAGATGGAGGATTCTACTCATTTTAGTTTAATTGATTGTCGATACATTTTCTTTTATTAGCGCTGCAGTGGCTTGTTCGATACTTATTCTCATTCGTACAGTAACTTAACAAAGTCAACTTGACTCCAAATACCTCCTAACGCCTATTACCAACATCCCCCATAAGACTTGGTAAGAACATATGATAACTTAGACATACTTTCACATAGAGTAAATCAACATACCTACCTCTTAACTTCTAAGAGTAGAAGGAATCATGAAATAACACTACATGTATATTTCATACATAGAATCATGCCCAAAAGAAGGAAGAGGTTCACATACCTCGCGACGATTATCGACAAGTAGCAAAATGCTCCAAAGTACTATAACCTTGCTAGCTTTCCCCCCCTTCAAGTAGAATACTCTACTCGTAGTACTTCAACCACTAAGGGTCATAATATGTCTATTAACCTCTAGCTTCAAACGTAGAATATTCTAAGTGTAAAGTCACCAAATTCTACGGAAAATCGGACAGCACTTCCTTTGTTTCTACATACTTTTCCACCTTTTTCAAGGCCCGAATTCAATAACCAAACACGCCACATTTAAGGCTCAACAATGTAGTTAACAATAGGAGATTACACGCCTAACAAGACGTGTAAAATTCCGCCCCACAATTAATACCAACTAGTTCCATATTCAAAGCCATTCTCGGCTAACTTGTACAACAACAAAAGTCCTTTCCAATTCTTTTTCAATCCAAGTTCTTAGGTCTAACATGTTATATAGTCATAAACAACTTTAACAACTATAATTCCTTCTTTATATAATATGTGACGACTTAAACTAATAATCAAATTGAATTGTAATCTCAAAGGCTAAACATGCTAGTTTCGGATTAGGGTTCCAATAGCCAATACACTTATCAACCTCATACTATATACCTCATGCTTGCTAATATTCATAGCTACAACAATAAGTAATCTTAATTACTAAAACGACAAGATTGTTACCTTTATAAGCCCTTATAAATTCCAAGATTCAAAGTCGCTCCTTAGCAATTCTTAGCTCCTTTCCTTTACGCTCCAATCCGCTATTTGAAGCCTTTAGAAGTTCACAACCAACTTCTCTTCCATTTCCAATCCAAAACTATGAAAACGACTTAGGTTTTCGCCTTGCGACTAACGTGAAAACACCGTTTTCCGAGATTTTTCTATTGAGATATCCTTACAATATCCTTAGGGACCTTGGGTTAAAGTCTTGTGAAGAATGAACCACAATTGCAAAATTTTGTGTGGGAAAAGTGGACAAAGCCGAGAGCACCACTAGCTAGCACAAAGTTTCCTCAATTTTTTCTAAGTGTTGAAGACTTGGTCTTGCACTAGTGTAGTATATATAACACAATGGATGGTTTAGATTATAACATATGTGTGGCTAGGATGAGGAGTAATTAATGATCTATACAAGTGGCAAGTTGACTTGATCAATAAACTCAAGCTTTGCAAGACTTGTTCATCTACATTGGTCAATGACCATACTACCCTTGTCAATTTTCGTCCGAGATCATGTGGGGGGTGCCACGTGTCGCCCTCCCATTCGTCCATAAAATTTCGTAACCCTCGTGGGCCCCACAAAACGTAAAATTCCTCGGGTGGGCCCCACGTGACCAAATCCGTAAAAATAAATTTTCATAATGATAATACATTCCATATTCTTCAAATAATGCATTTTGAGAATCTAATTCTCACCAACGAACATTTTTCCTTTCCGACGTTCGGAAGATTTTCCGTCGGAAAAATAATTCTTTCTTTTGTGCCAATTTTCAAGTCTTGTGTTCTCACGTCTATTCTCTTATTCATGTCATGGAATTACGGGGTGTAACACATTATTTACATGGTATCAGAACTCATTCCAATTCTTTGTTCGTCGATGTTGGACCCCCAAATTATATTGTTCACGAGGTCTGGACGTGCGGGGAGTTTTAAGAATCCCACATCGGATATGGAATGAGAACATGAACTCTTATATGAACTTGGACAATCCTCACCCTACAAGATAACTTTGGGGATTGAGTTAGACCCAAAATTCATTTTTTACATTATCATCATCCTTTATGCGAAGTATCATATAGATTTAAAATATCAGTTAAACCACTGTAAACATCATTATTTCAATTTTTAAATAGACAAAATTAACGTATTTGAAGTGCAAATGTTGTTTTTACTAATCGTATATCCTTCTCAATGTCTTTTACATAATCCATTCGTAAACAATTAAAAAAAAAAACCGAAGAGAAAAAAGGTTGGATTCAAAGGAGGTACTATGGAATTATCATTACTTTCATTAATTATCATGTATGCATGTATATAAAAGTAGGAATTAATAGAGGCTAAAATTAATTTAATTATTTACTTTTAATGTTTTACTAATAGTTTTTATTAAGCAAGAAGAGATATCACTTACCAACGACTACTAAGGAGTGTAATGTGATGAATGAGATCTTTGCTTTTAATTAGAGGTATCAGATTTTCAATTTCGGAAGCGGAATACCTTTAATATGAACTGTTTTATACTACAAAAGAATTTAGTATTAGCTATAGTTTTCAACGCTAATCCGCCTCAAATCTCTCGTAGTTAATACTCCATAATTTTATGATAATTCAGCGTTAAATAAGATTAGCATTTTGCTATTTAATTATAAAATTTATCCGTCATTAATTTATGTATTTTTTCTTAAATAAATTCTATACAACAAAAATCTAAATTAATTCGCTATTGCATTTTCAGATACACTTACCAGCGTGGTTTATGGATAACAGAAATGGAATGAGAGCCCACGTGACCATACCTCAATTGATTCCAGAATGTTAGATTGTCCAACGAAATGGAATGATAAGAAATCACATCCACGTTTGCCAGTCATGAACTTGGATTTTAATTTACACCAAACCGTACTAAAAAGTACCCCCTTCTTCATTTATTTTACAACCAACCCCCTCCCCCCTCAATTGTATATTAAGGGCTCGTTTGATACGTCGTACTGAATTGTACTAATTTTATTGGACTAGAATATATTATATTAGACTGGACTGTATTAATATATAATGAACGGCATTAGAGTATTAATATATAATGGACTGTATTTTTTTATTTTTTTATTTTTAGTACAGTCCAGTGGAGACCCACCTGCTAGATGGGTCTCAAAAATGGCGATTAATTGTATTTCTAAAAATAGTACCCAGTCGGTAAAACGCGTCCACCAAATGTTGTATTATTTTTTTATCCAGTATAGTCCAGTTTAATACATCGTACCAAACGTGCTCTAAAAGAACACTAAGAGAGCGTTTGAATTGACTTTTAAAAAATAACTCGTAAGCTAAAAGCCAAAAGTCATAAATTGGCAATACTCAACTTTAAACTTTTAGCTTTTGGCTTATTTTTATACTTTTCATATATAAAAGTAAATGCTTTTAAGTATTTTTTTTCATTATCAAACACCACAAAAACTAAAAAAATACTTAAAAACTAATAAACACTTAAAATAAATCAATTCAAACACCCTCGAAAGAGAAAAATAAAACTTTAAAGATCATCAACTACTTACAGTAATATACAGCTAATAAAAATAAGTCAAACCTATGAAATTATCATCAATAAGATTAATCTGTTATGTATGTATGCATGCAACAGTAAGAATTGAGACTAAAACTTATCTAATTATTTACCTTAATTTTGAATAATATTTATTAAGCAAGACTAGATATCATATTATTTAAATCAAAAGGCAAAGTGGGATGGATAAAATTCTTCACCCTTAATTAAAAATCTCGGGTTTAAATCATGTAAATAAAAAAATCCAAATAAAGAGAGCTTCCTTTATAAATGAACTAGTTTGGCTACTAAATTTGAAATATCAAATAGTTATTAAAAAAATTACAAGTGTGGTTCATGAAAAAAGCAATTACGTGAAAATCATGTTTATATAACATATAAGTAGGTGGTCTAATGATTAATAAAGTTGGTCAAGAATCATAAGGTCTCATATTCAATTGCGGAGACAAAACCAATTGGTATTTTCTTTCCGTATGTCAAAGCCTTGAGAAAAAGTTTCCGACAAAAACCTTGTAGAATTAGTTGTGAGTAAAGGAATATGTTCCTTGATTTTATTGATGATTTACAATATATATAGTATTATAAAAGTATTTATCTTGCTATAAACTAGGTAACTAAACAACCTAATTACAAAAGGATTATAATTCTACCTAAAATATGAGATATACAATTAATACAATTAATAGAAGAATATTAAGGAAATATTCTATTACACTCCTGCGTCGAAGCGGAAGGTTTACGAACATCGAGACTGACTCGAAAATCGTCAAATAGTATGCGCGGAAGTACTTTGGTGGAAATGTCGACAATCTGATATATGGAAGGAACATGAAGGACGAACTTGACCACGAGCCACTTTTTGCCAACGAAATGAATGTCCATCTCAATGTGTTTAGTGCGTTGATGTTGGACAGAATTGCAGGAAAGATATATCGCACTGATATTATCGCAGTAGACCAGTATTGCCATTTGAATCGGGCAGTAAAACTCAAGTAGAAGGTTACAGATCCAACAAGACTCAAAGACGACGTTGGCGACAACTCTCTACTTTACTTCGGCATTGGATCGAGATAGTGTAGGATGCCTTTTGGAAGACCAAGACAATATGTTATCTTTGAGGAAAATGCAGTAACCAGACGTGGAGCATCGGGTGTCAGGAAATCCACCCCAGTCAGCATCAGAATAAGCAGTAAGACCAGTGAGCGAGGACATGTATAGATGTAATCCGAAGTGAAGTGTACCTTAGACGTATCGCAAAAATACGTTTGAGGGCATGCATGTGTGCTTCCGTCGGATTGTGCATGTACATGCATGTTTGTTGCACGACATATGATATGTCTGGTCTCGTGAATATGGGGTACTGCAGGGCCCTAGCCAGGCTACGATAGTTAGCCGGGTCTGAATATGAAAGGTTGGAATCAGCTCTGAGCTTGGTGTCTATAAGCGTGTGGGATGGTTTGCAAGATGTAATGCGTGCACGGTCAATGATCTCTTCTGCATACTTTTTTTGAAATAGAAATAGACCGCCAGAATGTCGAGTGACAGAGATGCCCAAGAAATAACTCAAGGGCCCCAAATTTTTCATAGCAAACTCAGAGGAAATGAGAGACATAATGGACTGGCGGAGAACATCAGATGATGTGGTGAGGATGATGTCATCAACATATAATAATAGACAAGCCATGTATATACCCTTGTTGTAGATGAATAGGGAATGATCAGATCTACTGTGTGAAAAAACGATAGATGAGACATAATTAGCGAACCGCTGGTACCAAGATCGAGGAGCATGTTTCAGTCCATAGAGAGATTTTCGCAACAGACACACATAATTCGGATGAATAGGATCCCTGAAACCCATAATCTGATGCATATATACCGTTTTATGAAGATCCTCATGTAAGAAGACATTCTTGATATCAAGCTGATGAATGTGCCAAGACTTGAATAGGGCAATGCTGAGGACGGACCGGATAGTTGCGGGATTTACGACCGGACTGAACGTTTCATCACATTCCACTCCCATCTATTGAGACCCGTCATCACTATAAGACGATCTTTGTACCTCACAAATGATCATCATATTTCTTTTATTGTCTAAAAATCCACATAGAACGAATAGTATTAGCATCAGGAGGATGGGGTACTAGGTCCCACGTCTTATTATCAATAAGAGAATTATAGTTGTCAATCATTGCGGCTTTCTAACTTGAGTCGGACAAGGCATCCTTCAGATTTTGAGGGACATGGGAAGGGACAATTGAAATAGATAGGTTAAATAGTCATTTAGGTTTAAGAGTTCCGTGCATGGCATGGGTTTCCATTGTTCGAGAGCGTGTCTTAGGATGCGGGATAAGAGGAGGGTGGGGTGCTGCGGGACTATCGGGAAGATGATGAGGGCACGAGGGGTGGGATCGGTGGAACCGGGCAGCATATCCCGGACTGACCGCAGTGGGTGCGGGTGTCGGGGTCTGGGACGACAGACTATGTAAATGATGAATTAGAAGGGGCTTTAGGCCATCATCTAGGAAGTCATAGGAATTCTGGGGTGGCGAGTTTAGAGAGGCAGAGAGGAATTGAGACTCATCAAATTGGACATGACGTGAAATAATAATTTTACGGCTTGACAAGTCATAGCACAAGTAACCACGATGATTGGCGGGGTAACCCAGGAACACACACGGGGAAGACCAGGTTGGAGTTTGTGAGTGGTCGGATGGAAAGGATAACAGAGACATCCAAAAATATACAAGTGTTGGTAGGAGGGGTTCCTATGAAACAAAATTTAAGTGGGCGACCGTTGAGCTAGAGACTTGTTTGGGATTATATTTAGGAGATATGTGCTCATGAGAGTGCATAATGCCATAATTGAGGGGAAATTGAGGCGTGGGCATGTAGGACATAAATTAGGTTGTTTATGCTTCAGATTTTCCATTCGACTTTACCATTTTGGGAGGAGGTATGAGGGCATGAAAAACGAAAGGTAAGACTATTTTTAGAGTAAAACTGTTTGAATTGGTTATTATCGAATTCTCTGTCATTGTTACATTGAAAATATTTAATGCTCTTTTCAAATTGTGTTTTTACGAAAACACTAAATGAAGAAAAAATGGAGTAGACCTGAGATTTATTGCCAATTGAAAAAGTCCGTAGAAAGTTAGAATAATCATAAAAAAACAACACATAATATCGATGGTCAGCCGTATTTAAAATATGAGAAGTCCACAAATCGTTATGTATGATATCGAAAGACATTAAAGTACAATTTGTGGATGCATAAAATGATAATTTAACATGTTTTCTAAAAACACAAGATTCACATATAGAAGTCTTAGAAATACGATTTCAATTGATAAAATTATTGTTCCTATGGGATCGTAAAATAGAATCCCTAGATGTCCTAATCTAGAATATTATAAGGAAACGAAAGAGTAGCAAAAGTTGATAGAACTGAGGCTGAATTCTTGACGGGATTTGAAATAGGGTAGAGCTCTCTGGTGTTGTCACATCTCATTATTCATCTCCATGTCATAAAATCCTTCACAGAAAAACCAAAAGGATCAAAGTCAAGGGAAATATTATTATCAGTTGTGAAACGTCGCACATAGATTAGATTCTTAATAAGTTTAGGAGCATGAAGGGTATTTTTAAGATTAGTGATGGATGTGGTGGGGATATGGATGAATGACCAAAACCGCGAATATGAATTCCTTGTCCATTACCAACAATAATATTCCAATTTAAATTACTCAAATTGGAATAAGACGAGAGAGTACCTTGTGATGCCATCATGTGAGATGTGGCGCATGTGTCCATATATCGATTTTCGTCTAGAGCGTTTAGTGACATTGTATTCATAGCTTCTTCAATATCAGTCGGTGCATAAGTTGAGGCGGACCGTGTGGTGCACTGTTGCGACGCGCCGAGTATGTCCGTTGGGCTGTTGGGTCGGCGTGGAGTCCACGAGGATGTCAGATATGGGAAAGGAGAAGAGGCCCATGACGGCGGGGTCCACACTACCCATGGCGGGTAGGCATCCCACGACGGAGGCTGTTGCCATTGCCGCAGTCGTTGTTGACTATTTATTGCCACGGATCGCCATTCCCGCCGTTGTTGCTGTAATTTTGTCTGCCGCGCTTTCTGGATTGCCGCCTCGCCGATTATCGCGTCGATCCAATTGCCGGGTCTCGTCGCCGCGCGGTCTTGCCGAGTTGGAGGCCGCATCGCCGGCGGAGGTCCCGACGGTGGTGGTGAGAGCGGTGTCTACAATGCTGGTCTGGGTGGTGTTGCGCTTGATTTTCTAGGTTTCCTAAAAAATTAGCTTCGAACAGGCCTTATAAAATGGTGCTAACGACGTGCATTGATGAAAGATGATGGCAACACCGTCATAGAATTCGTTCAAGCCTGCAATAAGTTGCATAACTAGTCGCTGATTAGTGACGGGTGTGCCAACTTTGGAGAGTTGGTCAACAAACATCTTGAGTTCTTGACAATATGTAGACACGTTTGGGAAATCATCCTGATGAACATCTTTGAACTGATTTTCAAGGTATAACGCTCATTGAGTTTTATTGTCATGGAAAATACTTTCCAAACGTTTCCACGTTTGGTGGGCAGTGGCATCGGTCTCAATGTTGGTGTGCAACAGATCATTAAAGATAATGTTGTATATCCACTAGAGGACGACTCATCCAAACGACACCATTGTGCATCATCAGAAGTCGAAGCCGAGGGGATATCTGTGGACTTCGGTGTAGAAGAGATAATGTGGTCGATAACTGTTGACACCCAATTTTGACCCTCTCGCCCAAACATTAACTATAAAATTACACTAATTTTTCAAAATAATTTTTACTAATAAAATGCAGCAATAAAACATTAATGCAGGCACAAATAAGTAATTTAATAATGACACCGCATCTTACGTAGAATATTAAGCATTTTGGGTCTCGCGCCCACATTTATCAATTTTAAGCCTTATTCTATTTCTATTAATTCTTAATAATTTTAATAATAAATACGTAAATAAATAAATAATTTAGCAATGACGTCGCGTCAAATAGCATAGTCGCATTCATTAATACGCAAAGCAATTCCATAATTATTGTAATAAAGCACCCAAAGTCATATTAATATAATTTAATTTTAACTTAAATAATGATAAATATGCACAATAAATGAGATTTTAAATAATAACGTTGCATTAAGTACTCTTTAAAAATCATATCCGCAGTTATTAATGCACGAAGAAATTTCATAAATATTATTTATAAGTTAACTCCTGTTAAACTAATTTGAATCTAACACATGCGTTTTAATAATAGCGTCGCATTTATAAAAAAAATTAAGCAATCCTTAAATATCATATCCGCATTTAGCATTTCAATAATGTCATAAATAATTTAAACCCCATCTTTATTCCCCACTAACTTTAATAACACACTTAAACCCTACTAATTAATAATTACACTTAAAACTCTAATAACTCACCAGCCAAACATTACCCTAAACTCGCCCAAGCCCAATAATAGCCCAACCCGCGGCCTACTACCCGCAGCCCATTCTCCTTATTTCCCTTCCCCTCGTCCAACCCATCTTCTTCCTTTAACCTAATCCCTAAACCTAAAACGCAAGAAGCCCCTAAATCACCGCACCTCGCTCCCCATCGCCCCCGCCGGGATTCTCGCTTGAGAATCCGGCGAATCACCTACCAAATCGTCCTATCTTGCCATAACAAATCCAGTACAAAATCTTACCATAATTTTACACCAAATCGTTCTAAATAAGCACTAAAAGCATTACGAAAACAGTACCAAAATCACGCCCCAAATGTTATACCATAAACCCGTCGCTGGTTTTGGCAAGAAATTAACCAAAATCGTACCACATATCGCATAAGATCTGCCCACAAATTGCCTCTAAAAAAATGTCGAAAATCATACCAAAATTAATTCAAAATTGCACAAATACCTTACCAAATTCGGAACCCAAATTAAGCTATATAAACCAATCAATATACACATGCAAAGGGAGGAGTTTTACACCGAGGAACCCCCTTAAAATCAGAAAATTAGCAGTCAATGGGCAATAGGCATCGAAGAAACAGAGGTCGAGCACCGCTTTCATCTAGAAGAAGACCTTTCTTACAATCTTAAAATTAGCAGAGAAAAGGGCAAGAACCATCATGAGAATATAGTAAAACATATAGAAGAAGCACCGGAAATTAGCAGAAAGCAGGCGAGAACTCATATCAATCTATAATTTCTAGAAGTCATTTTAGCACAAGTTCTGTTCGCAAAGCCAAAGCCTCCCCATTCTTTATCGCATAGCACAAAACCTCCGAGTGAATCGACGACTTGATACGCTGCCTCGGTTCGCTGTCCAGAGAAGGTAAACTCATCGCCCTTCGATTCTCCTATGATTGATACTTTGTGATTTATATGATGCTGTACTTATTCAATGTGTTTGGTTTTGACTTAACGTCTGTTTATACATGCTAAATTGCGTCATGTGTTAGAGCGATGTTACTTGTTGTTCAAGCAAATCGTATTAAAGTGCAGCATGCTTAGTTTAGATTCAATTAGCTCATACTCAGCAGAGTTAGATGTTAAGCATGTTTAAAAGATGGTATTTTGTTCATTGGAAGGACTGTCGAACATATTGAATCTAGAGTTGATGTTTATTTAGGATTATTGGACTAATATACAGTTTTCCTTTTTTAATCTATATGTTTGATGGTTATTGCTATGATGGCTTATTTGCACTGTGGCAATATCCAAGGTGTTTTTGGCTGGTTATATTCAGGAAGGTTATTAGCACATCGAGTTATTTGTTGCATTAAAATAAGATGGTTTAAACATAGGAAGATTCTCTAAAGTTATCTAATCCATAACCAGGTTACACATAGCCTAGTTTCGTGTGGGGTTATCCACTATTTTTGAATGACTGTTGTGTATGCTCAAGTCCATAAAACGCTTCCTATGTTGGTTTAAGAATCTGTTAACACATGTATATTGTTTAGTTGGTTTAATACGTAGCTTTTTTCTATTTTCAAAAGCTGCTGATATGTGCGAACTGCCACAAGCGTCATGTTGTTTGATTTAAGCTTCCTGCATCGTAATTTTCCGGGCGCATCTGCCATTATTGCCTTAGTCTCGATTATTTTCTATACCCTGCATGTTTTAAAGAATCTGTTGCTTGCCTGTCCCAGTATCTGTCTAAGTAGCATTGCATTGCCTTTCCTGTCCAAGTAATATAAAAGTAACTTTAAAATCGCTCCTCTGCTTTTCTTGCATCTTAATTTCTTGTCGAAGACATATATTGGTTTAGCGTTCTGTCTTTCCTCAGTAAATCATGAACCTGATGAAGTCCTAGTTGGACATTTGGGAGAGTTTTGTTTAAATAACTCTAATGTTGATCCCGGACACTTGTCGTATGCTAGCCAAGTAATTTAATTTACATACAACTTTAAGAGATGCACATGTTACCCATGCTAGGCCCAATGTGAAGTTGTTTTAAAGGATATGTTAGTTTAAATGAAATTATTGCTCCATTCGATCATTCCAGCATAAATGAAAGTGTATACATATATTCTATATACAAGCGTGCATATTTGCTTACTGGTTATATATATCCAAATGCTTTCATGAGAGTCGTGACATGAGGTATGTGGTCATAGTTTAATTCATCACATGTTTGATACCCCCACAGTGATACCTATTTCGGGTCCTTGGGAATTTAGAATGATACTTGTAACATATTTCTATGTTCTTGGTTGGCTTATGAGTAGTATGAGATATACCTTAGCCCTGGATCCCTAAGGGCATGCACGCAAGTCTGTACTAATGAATTCGGCCCAGTAAATTGCTTACTGCGTCTGTTGGGCCTGCTCGACCTTTGAACAACAAACTGCAATAGTTTCAATATGTTTAAATTTTGTTTGTTCGCTATTTGATAAGTTTTGTGGGACATTTGCTAATCCTTTTCTTTTCTTGTTTTACATGAAATGCATTAGAGCAATCTCATTGCGAGACTCTTCACGAGCCACACCGCATGAGTGCCCGCATTTGTGTCCACCGCATTCCGCCTCAGAATTTCCAAACAAAAAGGGGACGAGACGACATTGTCATCCCCCTCAAAGCATCCTTTTGGCCTCTTAATCTTATATGTCTTATATATATTTGTTTGTTTATTTGTTGAAATTTAATTAGCTAATTTTGTAATTAATAGGAAATCTAGAGCAATTAGTCTTTGAACATATAAGGTGGGAAGGTAATTTAAATTTAGAAATACACTTCTAACTTGCTTGCCTTTTAGGTTTGTCATGCATATCTGAACTTTTGCCAAACAATTTCATATCTAATCATGAAATTAACAAAAGAAATTGATTTTCTCATAACCCACTTAAGGACATTATAATTTATTTTCATAATAAAATTATCTTCTTAAAAATAGCCTCTTTCACATCATACCATACCTGTGTTAATAAAAAAAATCAATTTTTGCAAATGAAATGCATATCTTTAGTAAATACATCAATTTTGCATCATTTATTTTATAAATAATACTTTACGTATATTTTTATGGCATTAGTCTCATAAATCTTTTATTAAATGCATTCTTTTATGAAACACTTGCAATATCTTTTAAAACATGCATCTTCTCTAACATAATAATCAACCTAGGTTTGACAGGATAACCGCAAGTTAGCAGATCTTAGAGGATGCCTAACCCCTTCTCTCTAGATTAATAAAGAACTCTTGCTCAGAATCTCACACTAGTTTTGCAGACCATAAAAATGGAGTTAATGTTGACTTTAACCTAGTTAGCATATAGGTGTCCTAATTCACCCAAACTAATTAGGTGGCGACTCCGCGAATCCTTCGCAATCCTTTTAGCACTTTCAGCACCCCCTTTTAAGCACTTTTAGCAACCCTTTAGCATTACTTATATTTTATTTTTATCTATTTTCTAACATTTTGCTAAGCAGGAGTTAGTTTTATAATGTCGCGGTCGAAAAAAAAGGGCGTGACAATAACTTCATAAACACAACAATGGATCTTAAAAAACTCCGCCCACGAGGAGTATTGACCGTTTCCATCTCAAGGGTGATAGGGATGGAGTTTTTGATATTATTGACTGTAAGTACAAGATGAAATTTGGTTTTGTCAGACATGAAAGATGAAATTTAGGAGGAAGAAGGAGGGAGAATGGTTGGAAAAACTAGGTTCCATCGTGGGGAAAGGGGCGGCCGAGAGAAGAAGTTGGTGGCTAGGGTAGGAGATTTAGGGTTAGACTCTGATACAATAAAGAAATATGTTCCTTGATTATATTGATGAATGATTTACCATATATATAATATTACAAAAGTATTTATCTTGCTATAAACTAGGTAACTAATCAACCTAATTACAAAAGAATTATAATTCTATCTAAAATAAGAGATATACAATTAATGAAAGAATATTCAAAAAATATTCTATTAGTGAGCAATCTCGACCAGACACCACAATTATTAAAAATAAATACTCCACCAAACCGTACTATAAATTGCGTTTTCTCACACACCGACGCCATTGCATCATTTCACAATTACATTGCTGCTACACAACAAATACCAATATAGTTTTCCTTAAACAATCTCAAAATATACCTATTGACTATTGTTATGTAATTGTAGACAATTTTGTATATATTTCTTGACAATTTCTGAACCCCACTTACTTCCGTTTTACATTTATTTAAGCCACTTAATTTATTTGGCAACCAACTCCCCCAATTGTACATTAAATGAACATTAAAACTTCAATTAAAGTTCAACAACTACGACTACTTATTATAAATAAAATAAGTCAAATATATATAGTAAAATCAGCCTGCATCACCAGGTTGGTATTACGCGAGAGGTATCCTCATGGTGGTGTGGGAGAAGCTCAAACCCCGCGCTCTGGCGTGAGCTCACATGGCTTAACTGATCGACGCGTGGCGCTTATCATACTACGTCGCGCACTTCGAAAGAAAGAATGATCGCGTGCCTTCACAACAAAAAAATATATATAGTAAAGGTAAATCAGTCATTCTATCGTTATGGACATGGAAATTTTTAGATAGTAGAAGACAAATGAAGCTAACAAATCCCAACATCAGCATACTCGATAACGTGTTAGACCGCAGAAGTAGTTGACAATTTTTATTATTATTCAATTTAACCATTCGATATCTATTACTATTACCTACTCATACAACAAAACGGATGTACACCTTCGTATAGCATTTATCTTTTATAATAATATTTCATTATAATAGGTAAGTTTTCTTTGAAATAATATTTTATGTTCTTCATAACAGTATTTTGTGATAACAATCTAAAAAAGTTGGGAAAACGACGTCATTATAAAGAGATTTGATAATATATGAGAAAAATTCAAGAATAATCACTTTTCTGCTCATATACTTGAAAAAAAACGATCGTTATTTTGGTCATTTCTGGAATTGTAAATTTCACTAATTAAACTATAGAATAACGTACTAAAGTTTTACTTGTGAAATTAAAACTCTTAAAAAGTGAATATTTTGTAAAAGAACAAGTCTGTAAAGTGGCCAGTATATATACTTTATTTTCCGTTTTTGCAATTTACATTTTATCCCGTTAGTCCAAAGTTAAAATTCACCTTCAAAAGTAATATAATGAACTTTTGGGAGATAAATTTCCAAATTATCCATTAACTCGACTAATTTGAATTTACATTAAATAAAGGCTCCTACTAAGGGAATAAAACACTTCGTGTCGAAAGATTATTCATCCAAATAGTTCGTACCGAGTTTTCTAGCTCTAAACTTCTAATTAAAAGCGAAGGAATTCCGACCATACCCGGAGATATATTAGTTGACTTTTTGAAGTTCTAACAAGACTAGAATTCACATAGAAAGCTTACTTTCTTTGACCACCTAAAATTCCAATCTATATATTCTGATTTTCTTGTAGTACAAAGAAGGACAAAAAGCTTTCTTGTTCTTTTTTTTTTAATATCCAAAACAAAAAGTATAGTTTCAACTTTTCCAAATCTTTGAATTGATCAACTATTAGTTCAAACTTGAACCTTACGAAAAGTTATAAAAATCAACCAACAAATTCCAACTTTTTTTTTTTTCAATTTTTCCATTCACAACAACAACATATCCAATATAATTTCGTGGGATATGGAGATGGTAGAGTGTTAGCAGACCTTATTCTTATCTTGTATTTTGACAAGTAGAGATGCTGTTTTCGATAGACCAACTCGACTCAAGTAAAACAAAAATAATATCAGGATAGAAGAGATAATAAATAATAATAAAAACATGTGAATACTAAAATAAAAATATATAAAAAAAATGACGGAAATAATACTGATTGCATAAATTTTCCATTTTCCATTCACATCCAAGAAAATTCTCAGTAAACTTAGCTAGCTGTCTGGTATTCACTGTACATTTTCCATTCCACGTGCTATTGCAAAGTTGGACGAACTCTTTGACTCAAAATATTTATAAATTCTTTTTTCTACAAATCCACGCTTTAATCTTTTTACATTTTCATATATAAGTACACAAAGGGTAGTCATATTCATAGACATCTTTGTGGTTCAGTTGAAAAAGAACAGTTGAGATTTTTCTCTTTACAACTTTGAGATATTTGAGGTAATTTGCTTTTTCCAGTCTTTCTTTGTTAATATGATGTTATTTTGGGACATGAGGTTCGAGTTTAAGGACACATTGTGTTTCTTGAATCATAGGTTCAGAATTTAATATTTGTTGAAAGTTTAGTGTTTTTTCACACAAATATACCTATGTTTAGTTCAATTTTTTTGTATAGCAGGCTGAGTTTTGACCAAAAGTTTGATAATTTAGCTAAAGAAATTGAAATAGTGGAGGTTTTTGCTTCTAAGTATAGTCAGGAAGAGTTTTTTGTAATGATTTGTAATATATATTTATGTTTCGTGTCGAAAATACTTGTTTTGCATCCGCCTCTATGAGCTTCAGAGACGGTTGTAGTTGAAGCCATAATTTTTTATACGCAGTATAATATACATATATAAGTACAAATTCACTTTAGATTTGAACCCATAATTTTAATTTTAAGTTTAGTGCTAAAAATCTCAAAGGTTGAACCCGTTAAGGTTAAATCCTGAATCCGCCTTTGATGAGCTTTAGTTCAATTGTGTATAGAAGGCTACATTTTCTGAACAAAAAGTTTGATAATTTAGCTTAAGAACTTGAAGTAATGGAAGTTTTTACTTCTAAGTAGAGTTATGAAGAGAAAATATGAAGATTAGTTAATTTACTAGTAATATTTTTCTTTGTAATAACTTTGGCTTAATGGATATGTCATACAAATTTGCAGGTTAAAAGGCTTTTAAGTATCTTGCTAAAAAGCTTGGAAGATGACTGTTCGATCGAATAGTTTTAAAGGAGCACATTTGGAAACTATAATCCAATCGAATAATGGGGTCGATAAGATGACAAGGAAGAATTCGATAAATTTGAGGAACTGTGAACCAAAGAAACTGATGTTAGAGACAACTCTATCATTCAAGAATTTGGTTCAAGACTTAAATTTATCAGAATGGAATGAACCAAAGAAAAGAGAAACAGCTTCATTACCCGAGCCTTCGATTATGTTTTCTCCACGACCTGTTAGTGAGCTCGATGCTGCTGCTGTTAAGCTTCAAAAGGTGTACAAGAGTTATAGGACAAGAAGAAATCTTGCAGATTGTGCTGTTGTTGTTGAAGAACTATGGTAGGTGGTCTTAGCTTTTTGAAAGAAAAAAAATTGAATATGGAATTAGCTACGAACTTTATCGTTAATCCGTCACTAACTTGCTTGTAGCTAACAGAACTTTTTGATAATCTGTCGCTAAAAAGAATTAGCAAGGAATTTTGCTATTTAGCTACAGAATTTGTATGTAGCTGATTCCTGTTTTTTCAGTAGTGATTAATGTCTCTGTTATATTGTTCGGTTTATTGAAGGGGTTGTGTTATATTATGTGTGTAGGTGGAAGGCTTTGGATTTTGCAGCTCTCAAAAGGAGTTCTGTTTCTTTCTTCAATGTAGAGAAACCGGAAACTGCTGTATCGCGGTGGGCTAGAGCACGTACACGAGCTGCAAAAGTTGGTAAAGGATTGTCAAAAGATGAAAAGGCACAAAAACTTGCTCTGCAGCATTGGCTAGAAGCTGTAAGTTGTTGAAATTTTTTTGACATCTTGAAATTATTTCAGCAAGTCATTTTATTCTTGAAGAGTTCCAATGATTTTGAAACTGATTATTTGTTTCTTCTAATGGTGTAGATTGATCCACGACACCGGTATGGGCACAACTTACACTTCTACTATGATATATGGTTTGAAAGTGAAAGCTCTCAACCTTTCTTCTACTGGTGTGTGTTCGTTCGAAGATTTTAGAACATGTATTTTATGAATAGATACGTTTAGTAAATGTAATCGTTAAGTTGAAATATGTTAGAGCTGACATCTTGCTACATTGTTGACGTTTTCTTTGAAGGTTGGATGTTGGAGATGGGAAAGAAATAAATATTGAAAAGTGTCCAAGGACCAATCTGCAACATCAATGCATTAAATATCTTGGACCGGTAAGTCCAGATTCTGCAATTATTACCATAAAAATGATAGAAAAAACTTTACAACATGATGAATCTAATGTCTATATAGTTTCTATAAACTAAACTTTTTCTCTTTTTTACTATTTCAGAAAGAACGCGAATCGTATGAAGTAGTTATTCTGGAGGGGAAACTTGTCTATAAACAAAGTGGCGTCTTTGTGGAGACACTAGAAGGTTCAAAATGGATCTTTGTTCTTAGCACAACAAGAACATTGTATGTAGGAAAAAAGAAAAAAGGTGTGTTTCAACATTCGAGTTTTCTATCGGGTGGTGCCACTACTGCTGCTGGAAGACTCGTCGCTCACGGTGGTATTCTGAAGGTAATTATAGATTGATTTTCTATATAATTGCACATTGAATCTCTAAATATATTCGTTTACTTATCGTGTCCGTGTTATCCACAGGCTATTTGGCCATACAGTGGACACTATCACCCCACAGAAGAGAACTTCAGGGAATTCATTAGTTTCCTCGAGGAGCACAACGTAGATCTTACAAACGTAAAGGTAATTTTTCAGATTTATGTGTCCAAATACATAGACAGCCCCTCAAACTTGGCTCCAGTTTTCATTTTAGCGCCTCAGCTAGGGCCAGTACCTATTGAACCTCATAAATTCATAATGTATGTGCCTATTAAACACAAAAGCTGACATGGCGAAAAAGTACTCCTTATATTTCACCATTCTTAGACAATTTATGTCTTTTACATGCATCTTCACGGCCTAAAAAGTTATAGTGAAATATCCAAGAGAAATACATCACTAACAAATATATTTTTTCTTTTCAGAGATGTTCAGTTGACGACGATGAGCATTCGTTTAGAGTTAACAGCGAGGGCTCGAATCTTTCTGTTGCTAAAGAATCACCAAAGAGAAGCACTTCTGATGCAAACGATCAAACAGAGGAGAAAGAAGGCACAACCGATGATGATAAGAAACAAGAAGACATCGTCAATAACAAGACACAATCATCATTTAGCTTTGCTAAACGTTTATCTCAAAAATGGTCAACAGGAAACGGACCTCGCATTGGCTGCGTTAGGGACTACCCGACGGAATTACAATTCCGAGCACTAGAACAAGTTAACTTGTCACCACGGGTTGCTAACGGAGGTTTCAACATGTTTGGCCCGATTCCCTCACCAAGGCCAAGCCCGAAGATTCATCTTTCTCCTAGGATTGCATATATGGGAATACCTAGTCCAAGGACACAAATTTCAGCAGCTAAGTAAAGCAACATTTTACATTTGGACCAGCTGACTTTGGACTACAGACAGAAGTAAATCATAGATGCAACAATCTAACTAAAAATCGTTATTTATTCGTTCATTCATGTTGTTTTTATTTGTACACGATACACAGCTTCATTGAGCCTAATCATCGATCTTTTTTGAAAGTTTTGCCTCATTTGTAAATTGAAGGCTGGCTATGATTAACATAATAACATTTATCAATTTTTTCATATTTTGTTGCTCCAATGAATTGAAGTTGAGTTGATAGCTCTTTATAAGTAGCAAAGTTTGTATGTCCAGTCTTGCAATTCTCTGTCTCATCTTACAACGAAGCCCATTGAGCTTATTTTAAGAAACAAAACATATTACTCCATTTTGTTCTCAACTAAAGGATGGAATGTATCAGAACTAGGGCTGGCCAACGGGGCGGGGTCAGGGCGGGGTCTGGCGGGGCTGGGGGTAGGGCGGGGTCGGGGGCTGGCGGGGTCTGCCACCGCCCCGTCCCGATCCAGGGAGGTCGGGTGGGGTCATTTTTTTATTTGCCTTTAAATTAAATAAATAAATAAATAACACACACAACAAAATAGTTTAATAAAAACATCCCAAGTTGTTTTTGTGCCTCTTATATTATTCGACTAGATCACTAGAAGTATGATTTTTTTTGGTAATACAATTTCAAAATTGCAACTCCGTGATATTGAAAGTTGTAAATAAATAACATAGTAAAATTACAATTAAAAGAATTACATTTTAAGAAACACATTTTCTAGTTTCTTTATAATTTCTTGTGGTTCTTCGGTTGGAATTGGTATATCTTGGTTAAATTGGTCGACGTCGCTTGCACATCCGTCGGATAAGATTTCGTTGTAGTTGAAGTGTTCTTCTTCGTTGATCTCCGGTTGGCCGCACCTCCTACGCTCCGTACGAATCCAGTCTCAAAATAGAACTGCAATCTTTAATGAGTCTCCTGCCAATGAATGTCTGTGATCTCCTATTTGAAATCTTTCCGCAGAAAACGCGCTTTCAGACGCTGTTGATGACGCTTGAATGTTCAACACATATCGGGCCATCTTAGATAGTGTTGGAAAATTCTTCTCATTCTCCCTCCAGTATTTTAGCAAGTCTTCACGTCCCTCTTCATTTTCAATTGTTTCGTACGGTACAACACTGCAAAACAAAAACATCAAACTCGCTAATTTGGTTCGAAATGTTACCACTAAACATTCTTTGTCTGAGGCTTTGAACACTAGCCGCAGAAACATCATGTCGTTTTTGAGGTTGTGTTGAAGAAGAAGATGATGACATGGAAGCCGGTTGACTGCTAGCACTTTCTTGTTGGTAATGCATATATACTTTTTTACATTCATCTTGAATGCTAGACAACACTTCTTCTCTAGTTTTTTCAATAAGTGGTGGGTCATTTGGATTTTTAGGAGTTGGAGGTGGAAATGCATCTATGCAATCATAAACAGTTTCAATAAGATTTTTACAAACCGTCTATTTTAATAGACAGATTTAATACAACACTAATAAAAAATATTTGGGGAATAGGAATAAAATATTTTTTTATTTTTAGAAACATTTTTTTAATAGGTGCCTTATAAGCTGATTTTGTCATATATTCACTAAGTAATATAAATATTAAAGCTATATAAAATAACATTGATGAAATAGTAGGATAATAAATACCGAAATTTTTTTAGTAGCTAGATAAAATTTCTCTAAAAATGTATTAAGTTCTAAAATTGTATCTCAATCGGCTATAAGCATATCATTAGAATTTCGATTACGGGCGTTAAAAAATTGTGTTATATGTTGTCTATATTCATAAGCAACACGTAGTTGGTTGTATAAAGAATTTCATTTAGTGCATACTTCTTCGGGAACTTTTCTGTAAGGTAGACTACAATCGTGACAAGTTTTTTATATTCTTTTAGTCGTTGTATTCTATTATTTTTAAAAATATAGTATATAGCAAATTGAATTTTTCCAAGAATGTCTTCAAAAAGTGATATACTATCCTTTACAACTAAGTTATAAATATGACATGCACATTTTATATGAAAATAATCTGGAAAAGATGGAGTTAAGACAATTTTTAATAATCTAACAACAGAAATATTAGAAGAATCGTTATCTAATGTAATAATCATGATTTTATCAGTTATGCCATAATAATCGCAAACAGAAGAAATATTTTTTTGAATAAAAATACCAGTGTGCCTACTATCTATATATCTATATGCTAAAATACATTTTTGCATACACCATTTATAATCTACTCAATGACATGTTACCATTAAATAATCATGGCCGTTAATGTAATACCCCATTTTAATCGGAGTCGAAAATGGTGTATGACATATGGTTGATTCCTTACTTTGTATTTAAGGAGTCGTCACCTAATTATTATAGTGAACTAGGACACTTTTTAAATAGCATGAAAATGCTACAAATGATCTCCAATTAATAGTCTGCAAAATTTAATGAGATTCTAGGGTAAGAGTTCTTTATTATCCTAAAGGGAAGGGATTAGACATCCTCTAAGATCCGCTAACTTGCTATTGTCCGGTCAAACTTAGGTCAATTTGAAATTAGTTTCAAAGTATAAGTAAAACTGCTTAGATGCTTTATAATTAATTTGAAAGTAATTGGTAGCTAACCGAAAGAATTGGTACATAAATAATAATGATCAAGTTTAAAGCTTTACTGAAGATTGGAACATAAATAAAATCTTTGTAAATCCCTATGACTTTCGGTTGTTTAAACAGAGACGGAAATGACTTGAGCCCTTTTTAGACCATTCTAATGTACCAAAACCAGAAGATCCTAACACTTCAGCAAGCATACTATAAAAGATAGAACCTTAGCCTCAACATACTAATATCCAGATTAGCAAATTGAACCAGTGAAAAACAACTTGATAAATACATTTAAGGATTCGAAATAGTCATAATACAATCAACATACATAATAACCGATCTAACAAATTCCAGCGACTTAAAATTCATTTAGACACGTGAAAACAAACTAACAGTCATAAACGATGATTAAATCCAAAAATGACCAACACAATATTAAATCCCAGAGACCACATAATACATATTAAATGAGAACTTAAAAAGGGATGAGTTTACCTTCTTCGGATGCAGCGAACTAAGGCAGAGGTCCTTCAAGTTCAAATCGACTTACCGAAGGAAAAAGAACTTTGTTTTGAAACTTATGCTGAAAATTTTAGTAAATGAGAAATGCTTAGGGCTTTTCTTTTAAGAGTGCAAGGCGGCTGAAAGATTGTTTTAGGCTTGTATTTTAAGAATATTTAATGAAGAAAAATGAGAAATTTTTTGGGTTCGAAGGGTAAGAAGCGGCGGCCAGAATTGCTTCTATTTCCAAGGCTAAAAATAAGAAGTGTTAGGCTTTGAGAATGGGTGTAAGGCGCGGCTAGGATCTCCAGCCCCCCCCCCCCCCCCTTTTAAAATTATTCTTGCGGTGTTGAAAGTAGTTTAATTTTGGATGAACAATAGGAAGAGAGGGACAAAATTGGGTGTCAACAGTTAATACTACGGCCTATATCAGATGTGATAGATACTTTTCCAGGGTAATGATATAAATAATAACGTAAATATTATTGATATTCGTGTGCAAATTTAAAAACATTTCTCCTAACAGTTGATGTAGGAAAACCGTTATAAGAAGGATTGTACATTAATCTTATATAATGAATAAAATCAGGAGATTCAAGAAATGAAAAAGGCAAACCCTCCATTGCAACTAATTTTGATAATTCTTCCCTGTCTTTCATTTTATCGTATTTAGGGCCTACAACTGCCCCCGTCATAGGGTCAATTTAACCCTGTACCTGGTGCGGGACAGTATGTGAATCTTGTCCCGACTGAGAGGGCATTGACTTACCCAATATTTGAGCCTTATATTCATCCCACCAAGCTTTGTGTTTGTTATTCAAATGCGTAGTTAAACCCCCCGTCCCGCCATGACATTTTCCAATTTTAAATTTATAAATGTTTTTACAAATTGTGCATCTAGCAGCTTGCTTTTCTACGTCTCTATAAAAAAAAGCTCATAAGTATGATGTTAATTTTTGTTCTGGTGGGCCTCGTCTCATACTAGGGGGAATAGGAGGCGTTCCAGTTTGAGGTGCATTAGTGGGTGTGTCATCTAAATTATCTTCTAAATTAAAGTCTTGTTGAGTTCCAGAAAATAACTCCTCGTCTAAAATCTAATGGTACTTCAGGAAATAATTCAGTATCAACAAAATCGTCATGTCTAGGAGGAATAGGATGACTAGAAGAAGTACCCATGCCCTTATTACCCCTACTAGTAGAAACACCATTACCCTTACCCTTAAACATACCTCTTAATCCTTCCATTTTAATTATGCAAATAAATAATTAAAGATAATAAAATTAAGTGCGATAATTAAAATAAAGACACAATAATAATTTAATGAAGGAACGAATGTACCACACGCCGACGTAACGTCGACGTGTAATCGAGAGGTTGAAAATTGAAACTTTGCTCGATAGATGATCCTCAAGCTAGTTGTCAACTTCACTCCCAAATGAATAAATAAAATTGAATACTTAGTAGACAATGTAGAGAGAATGATCGATTATTAGAGAGATTAATGTAGAAAGATTTGTGAGAAAGAATGAAGAGAAAATAACGTATTTATAGTTGGAAAAATTGGATTAAAGTGTAAATATAATAAATTAATGGTTAAAAATAAATATTAGGGAGTAGGGGGTTGGGCAGGATTTGACCGTTGCACAACGGCCAAATTGGGCAAAGCCGTTGTGCAACGACTAGAAGGGGTCGGGGTGGGGTCGGGGCTGGGCGGGGTTGGGTCGATGTCGGGGTCAAAAATTTTCCTCGGCCACGTATCGGTACCGATACTATTCAGGTATATCGATATCGGTACAGAGTAGGTGGGGTCGGGGCGGGTCGGTATGGGGTCGGGATGGAGTCGGGTCGGGTCGGTATACCCCGCCCCATTGGCCAGCCTTAATCAGAACTAAAAGAACCCTTTTCTTTTTTTCTTTACACTTTCATTTTATGAGTTGCATAGTTAGTGCATCCCAATCAATCAACCTAAAATCAATGCATCAATATATGCTCAATTTCAAACTAGTTGAAGTCAGTTATATGAACTCTTGTTCTATATCCGTTATCAGCTCTATTCAGGTGCATAACATTTCAGGACTCAATTCTATTTCTTAAGTTCTTGACAAGAAATTTCACTACCTTTAAATTGTTAGAGTTATGCTACAACTTACGAGGGTTTTATTCAAAACCTGTAACAC
The DNA here is from genome assembly GCA_029844215.1 of Przewalskia tangutica. Classification (NCBI taxonomy): domain Eukaryota; kingdom Viridiplantae; phylum Streptophyta; class Magnoliopsida; order Solanales; family Solanaceae; genus Przewalskia; species Przewalskia tangutica. The sequence continues at coordinate 154,814,759 of CM056720.1, forward strand.
TTCTCCTTCCGATCATATGTGTCAAACTCTATACATCGTGTTAGCCCTTAAACACAAAATATACCGATTCGATCCGAGCTCTTGGAAACCGACTACTCCAAGAGCTCTTTCTATTTTTGCATAAAGAAAAGCAACCAACGTTTATTGAAAAAAGCAACCCCAAAGATTTGGGACCAAAAGCGGTTAGCGGTGTTCATTGAATAAGTTTCTTCGGTTTGAGTTGGGTTAAAAGCACGGATAACTCCTAACAATGATTCCTACCTACCCTGGACAACATTTTCCATTTTCTTGTCTACCTTAGGACCATTCCAGTAAAAAAGTGGACCAATCTAGTCAAGAGCTCTTTCTTTTTTTGCATGCTATTTTGACTTAATAACTTTGAATGAGATGCAAGTCAGACATCAAATTCTCCACAAACTGCTCCGCAAGACATGGAGGTATTTAATATGTACTCATATAGCAGAGTTTCCTATTCTTGGTTTAATTCTTGAACAATAACCATAAATAATGGCTCTTAATTTTCATTACCTTGTCGGATTAATTTAAGGAACTAAATCACCAAATTGTGAGCAAACATGTGAAATCTTACTCAAACCACATTCATCAAAGTAAGTCACTGATATCCAGATTCACTAGTAAATTTGTGAATAATAATTTGGCTATGCGTATTTGCAATTACTAAACTTCAATATTTGAACTTAAAATGAAATATTAAAATACTCATAATATTTGATTTTCACAAGTTCTTTTTTAGCAAATGAACTGCGCGTAAATCCAAACAAATTTTAACTTTCACAAACAGTTTATTCAACTTCTACTTTAGATATTCTATCAACTCAAATATTGCTTTGAAGCTACTCGGACTCTCAAAAAATATTCGAGACGGATCCTCCAAAACACAATGTATTTCTGAAAGATCCGACACGACTACGAAAATATTTCTTAAGAGTCTGAACAACATCAATTCTGAACATGATCACCTCCAACGAGAGATCATTTATGTGCACTTATCTTTAATCCAACGAAAGCTCTTTTTTATCTTTCCCTCAATTGTGTAAACCTTATAGCTAGCCACCCTCTTTTTCCTATGCAACTCTGGGTCAATGAAGCTCCAGTTCTTTGAAGTTGACCCATTTGTTGACTTTGCTTTCTTGAATTTTACTTCTTTGAACATATCCATCTGATTAATGTTGTTAGACACATATGAAGTAGTACTGTTGCATCTTAGGTTGTGAATTCCACTTGGGTTGACATGTCTTCCACTAGCAACATAAGTGAAATTTTCTAGTTGCGTTCTTGACTCGTTATATGAATTGAATCTCAAGTCTTCCATTGCACAAGCATAAATTTTTGAATTTCTTCGACCTATTGTTTTTTTCAATGTGGAACTAGTTTTGAGTTCTCTAGGAGTTATTATTCCTGTCGACTACCATTGGTTATATCTATTTTTTATCACGTCAATTGTAATGATGATATTTCCAAGGTGGGGTAAGAGGTTAAATCGAGAAACTTTATTTTGTGGCTCATAACTGAAGCATGTCGGGTGAGACTAGGGCCGGCAATTTTGACCCGATGGATATCCGATTCACCCGACCCGATTATATGAACGGAAATCCGACAAAACACGGATTTTAATCGGGTGACGAATCGGGTCGAATTCGGGTGGACATACATCCAACCCACCACCCGATCTATCCATCCACCCGTTTATAATTTTTGTTTTTTAATGTACAACTAATTCAGTTAAATTAGCAGGGACTTGTAGACAAACCTAGGATCTTGAAGATGTCAAATAGTTTTTTTTCTGGTAAGGAAGATGTCAAATAGTATATGGCTGAAAAAGTCGTAAGAACCAGTAAAGTATCTCATTTTGGGAAAATCAAACAGTATATGACTGGAAAATTTATAAGAACCAGCAAAGTATCGCATTTTGGGAAAATTCACAGAATATCTTATTACGCAGAACATACTTTTTGAGCACAACTGAAAGCTCATTTAGGCGACGAAAAGGCTGAAATTAGCAACAATACTGCCTATCTCAGGAAACAGCAATAGAAATATTGGTTACACTGTGTGATATGACGACGGAATACCATATGGATTTTAATGTTTTAGTCTATTAAGATTGTCGCTAATTAGAATCTCAATTATTAGTGTTATTAGAAGTGGCATGCAATTCGTCCTTTAAACGGAAGACCTGATGTACTTTTTTTTTTTCATTTTATCAAGAATTTTAGGTGATTGACTGATTGTGCTATAATTTTCATCCGTGAAGCACCCGATTCACCCGTGGATGATGGGTGGATCGGATGTGGATGAAGAACAAATAGGGTGATGGATGAGTCGGGTGGAGGATGGATGGTTGGCGGATCGAGCTCCACTCGATCCACCTCCGATTCATTGCCATATTGAGACTTTTTTTTTGTTTCATAAAAAATAACAAAACTTAGATAACATCGATAAACACAACTTAATTTGAACTTTGAGAAAATACCTCATTATTTTTCCTTATTGTTGAAACCTTGCAGAGTAATATATACTACAACAACGTATCCAGTATAATTCACAAGTGAAATTTGGGAGGATATGATGTATACAGAACTTATCCCTACCTTTGTGGGGTAGATAAACTATTTTCAATAGACCCATTTCGAAGAGTGTAATATCTAATCTCATAAAAACATTAGCTTTGTACGGCGTTCCCCGTTGTTCTTGTTAGGATTTATTATTATGGGTTGTAGATATCCCTCGTCTATAGGAGTCATGGTTAGTGTGTTTTCAGTTAGTGAGTTGTGGGAGTGTTCCACAAAATCTGCTAAGTGGAGTAGTGACTACTTGCAGATCAAGTTTGTTTTTCTATTTAAGTTGTATGCTTCGTTATGTTTTTCAATCAATTAAATCTGTTTTTCATTCTATTTGAGTGTTTTCAAGTCTATCAGTTATATAGCAAGCTAATTCAATATCGAGTTTTATCTTACATGTGATATCAAAACCAAGTTTGAGTCTGAGTCAAGTATCCCATCAGTAGCAGTAGCTTTTGTTCTTGCAGTAGCAAGCATCATGGCACCAAAAAAATCAGTTGAGAATTTTCTTCAGCCATCCATTCCTCGCTTTGATGGTCATTACGATCATTGGAGCATGTTGATGGAGAATTTCCTAAGGTCCAAGGAGTATTGGGATCTTGTGGAAACGGTATTTGATGTACCAGAATAAGGAGCAGTTGTGACAGCCTAACAACAAAAGAAACTCGATAAACAGAAGCTGAAAGATTTAGAGGTAAAGAATTACCTCTTTCAAGCAATTGATCGTGCTATTTTGGAGACCATTTTGCAGAAGGACACTTCAAAGCACATTTGGGATTCTTTGAAGAAAAAGTACCAAGGTTCAGCAAGAGTGAAGTGCGCACAACCTCAGACCCTACAGAGAGTTTGAGACTCTTCAAATGAAAAATGGAGAGTCTGTCAATGATTACTTTTCAAGAACCATGGGGATCGCTAACAAAATGTGAATTCATGGTGATAAGCTTGAAGACGGTGCCATTGTAGAGAAGATTCTGCGCTCTATGGCTCCAAAGTTCAACTATATTGTTTGTTCTATTGAAGAGTCAAACAATACTGAGGAGATGTCAATTGATGAGCTTGAAAGTTCTTTGGTGGTTCATGAACAAAAACTTAATCTTGGCACCGCTGAACGTGGAAGTATGGAAGAACAAGCTTTGCAAACTTCTATTTTTGCTGAATCCTCAAGCTCAAGAGGAAGAGGCCTAGTTAGGGGTCGATGGAGAGGAAGAGGCGGTCGTGGCAACCATGATAGAGGCAGACAACACCAAACTTCTAAGAGAGAAGATGCTTACTCTCAAAGGAGTGGAAAAGGAACGAGTGACAAGTCAGTGTTACAGATGTGGCAATTATGGGCATTATCGCAATGAATGCTACACAAAGATGCCAAAAGACAAAGAGAAAGGGAGACGTCGAATTTTGCTGAAAGCAAAGAAGAAGAGACATTGTTGATGGCGTTTCATGTCACCGAGGAGGCTGATTCTGAAGTTTGGTATGTCGACACCGGTGCTAGCAATCATATGAGCAATAGTAAGTCTTCTTTTTCATTCTTAAATGAAAATTTCCATACTACTGTTAGTTTTGGTGACAACTCTAAAGTTAATGTGATGGGAAAGGGTGATATTCAAATTAGGATTAAGAATGATTTTGTCGAAACAATTTCAAATGTATTTTATGTTCCTTCTTTGAAGACTAACTTATTGAGTGCTGGGCAATTGCAAGAAAAGAGTTATGTTATAACTCTGCAGAAAGGTATTGTGTTCCCCACATGGAGAGCTTTAGAGGAAATAGGAGTGGACATCTATATGGGCTTCATGTGACATGTGAGATTTATGATCCAGTAAGGGGTGCCATTGATGTTGTTCAAATGACACCAAACAGATTGTTTCCGCTGAATATCAAGAATGTCCACGCTTGTTTGATGGCTAAGGCAGATGATTCATGGCTGTGGCACTTTAGATATGGCCACTTGAATTTCAATGGCTTAAATACACTTTATCAAAAGCGCATGGTGTCCGGGCTGCCCATGATCACAGCTCCATCCAAAGTTTGTGAAGTGTGTATAGTTGGAAAGCAACAATGTGATCCATTTCCAAAGGGAAAGGCGTTGAGAGCTCAAAACTTGCTAGATTTGGTGCATTCAGATATATGTGGGCCAATCAATCCGATATCAAATGGTAACAAGAAGTATTTTGTTTCATTTATCGATGATTTTAGTAGAAAAGCATGGGTGCATTTCTTACAGGAAAAATCAGAAGCTTTTGGAGCATTTAAAAGCTTCAAGGCACTTGTTGAAAATGAAACAGGGAGAAAGATTAAAACTCTTCGAACAGATCGTGGTGGAGTATTGCTCAAAGGAGTTTGAAGTGTTTTGTAAAGAATAAGGTATTCGAAGACAACAACTTACAGCTTCGTATACACCGCAGCAAAATGGTGTATCTGAACGAAAGAATCGAACTATCCTCAATATGGTTAGAAGCTTGCTGGTCAAAGGAGGAGTTCCCAAACGTTTTTTGCCTGAAGCAGTTTTGTGGTCCATCCATGTTTTAAACAGATGTCTGACATTCTCTGTTAAAAACATGACACCGGAGGAAGCATGAAGTGGAAAGAGACCAGTTGTGGATCACTTTAAAGTGTTTGGGTGCATAGCATATGCACACATTCCTGAAAAGAGGAAGAGCTCGACGACAAGAGTGTGAAGTGCGTCTTTCTCAGAGTGTTGTTTAGGGGAGGAAGCTTGGAAGATTGATGCTCTTTTCTAAACTATTTTCTGCAGACATCAATTTAAAGGAGGGTGTTAGGATTTATTACTATGGGTTGTAGATAGGTCCAGTTTACTTAGTCAAGAAGAGTCCCTAGTCTATAGGAGTCATGGTTAGTGTGTTTTCAGTTAGTGAGTTGTGGGAGTGTTCCACAAAATCTGCAAAGTGGAGTAGTGGCTACTTGTAGATCAAGTCTGTTTTTTCTATTTAAGTTGTATGCTTCGTTCTATTTTTTAACCAATTAAATCAGAGTGTTTTCCATTCTATTTGAGTGTTGTCTAGTCTATCAATTATATAGCAACAAGCTAATTCAATATCGAGTTTTATCTTACAGTTCTGTCATTTTATAGGTCTTCATAAGCCGGCACGTTCATCAATTTATGACGGAAAATAGCAGCAGCAATGATGCATACACCCATATAATAAGCATGTATGACAATTTAAGTGAATTTGCATACAATATACTATGTCCATTATGCATGTGACATAAGAGCCAATAGGGAAATTTGAAGACACATCAAGATTTGCCTTTACACTTTCTAATTTGAGCTATTACATTTACCTCAACCAAGAATGATTTTCTCTAAAATTAACAGAAAGATATAATACAAAGCAAGAATTCTGTTCAATTTCCTTATGTTACATTTAAAGCAGAATCTTCTCCTTTTCAGCATGATGAGTAAAACAGCAGGAATTATGTCATAAACTTACTTGTGTCAATATTGAAGCAGCTGTTCACCTATATCCGTCTAGAGACTAGCTTAGCACTTAGACGGTTCAAATTAATGATGGAACACTCTTTCGTCCAACAAAATATTCTGTGATGAAGCTTAACTTGCACTACCATTTCTGTTCATCGCATCATGGTAATACAGAAGAACGCACATTGGTTGACCAAGAATGCAGAAAAAGAACCAGAATGTCATGTTGCCCACCTGAAACAGTTCCCATATTATACATATCATATCTTTGATCGACATTTTACATAAACAATACCAGTAAAAAGAGAATAAATTATCTTAAGCTCATGAAAACAACTGCGCGGAAAGACATACGTTTGAGTTTTTGAGCTTGTGTTGCAAGAAGTTCGTGAATATGACCAAGGGAACCTGCTCAAAGAAAAACATCACATGTCAATATTCGTACTGTCATCGTTTGTTAGTGTGTATTAGAAAAAATAATGCATGCATTAGCTTTGTGTATTAACAATACCTTGTTTGGTACACTTTTTCATCATGTGTATAACTAATGAAGCATTAGTTATACACAATATTTAGTATTATGCTATGCATAACTAATACCTAGCAAACCATGGTATAAGCAATGCAATGAGTTTTAATGCATGCATTAGCATGGTTAAAATAAAGACACAATTGACCATGAAGTCTCTCACATAATATAGTATGGAGGCTATTTTTGTAAACAACTAATTATTTTTAGAAATTATGCAATGCATGTTATTTCTAATACACCAAACCAAACGGTGCATAAAAAATAATTCATGCATAACTAATGTCAGCATTACTAATACACCATATTCGACATTATTCTTATACACTCTACCAAACGACACCTCAACGATGATACAAGCTTCGCTCAAGAGTTACTATTTTATGACTAGAGCTCCTTTCTTATCCCCAAATATATATTTATCTATGCTACACACACACACATGTTAAAACACCATTACCTGAAACATGATTCCTAGGAACGCCCAAAACTTGAATAGCCGACAAGGAACAGCAATACACAGCTGAAGATAACAACACACATGGTCATCTAAAGCCAGCCGTTTTGTTGAGGCGTAGTTGTTGTTGTTTGTTTTTATAAGCTGTATATACCCAAACCTGGTGTAAAATAGAAGATGGAAGGGAACAGAAACCACATACCTCGTGGAAAACAGCAGATATAAAGAAAGAAATTACCATTGCACCACCCTGCACCAAGAATCAAGTGGCAATTAAGCTAACACGATCATAAAATAAGGTCTAGAATACAAATTGTAAGGTCAAAACTTCTGTAAAGTATGAAGTGGAAAAACCATCCAAAGCAGCTAACTGGCGCCTAATACCAGGCATACACTTAAAATCAAACTGACAAATAAAAATAATGACATGAAAGTTAAGAAGTAAAATATCGACCCAAAAAAACACTTCATGAAGGTCTAATCACAAATTTAATCTTCCAGGTTTTTAATATTCTATAAACTAGAACTGGTAATTCAAAAATCCATCTAGGATGCGAGGTTAAAGTGCTATTAGTATTTCATTTTGTGACAATAAGATCAATCAAGTGCATCACAAAAGATTAGAAATTAAGCAGACAAAAGATAATTCAAAGACGAAGTTAGAATCTAGAACGAGAGAACTCTGAAAATACCTTAGGTATGCCATTCCTTAAGCATGGGAAATAAATGTGACGAACCATCCACTTATGTACAGGCTGCAGTTGTCACCAACACTTGGGTTACTAATGTCCAAACAAGATGTTCAACAAAGACCAAACCAAACAGAAACAAGTGCATACAAAGACAATTTATCCCTCTTTACCAGTTCACCCTGGATAAGAATTACACCTACCACAAAAGTAAAAATTGTGCAGCATCTAAACATAGTAATATTAGGTGTCCAGAATATACCAGTGTTGGATTATTCACTTATCTGGAGACTCGAACAATCCTGTCCAATTTGATCTTGTGATTTTTAAGTTTTTGGTTTACCTTTCAGTACTATGAAGTTACTGTTGAAACTGTTTTCATTTGTTTTAAAAAGTAGAGAATATCTAACACTTGAATCAGCTGTTAAATTGACAAAATCTAGACCTTTTTACTTAATACTATTTACTTTATAGTGAATGGTGATTCTATCTAAACAAATTCCACACTTATCCTTGTGACTATTATCACTCCTGTATTGTGTTTCTCATTATCCTACATTTATTTATCTATTTTTTGTTCGAACCAATTCTCATTAACTTTTTCTGGCTACATGTAGAAATTAGAAAAAAAGAACAATTTTATTGCCATCTTCATAGTTGCAGGCGCAGCTCATTCTGCTAAAGCTTATATCAGAGCAACTCACCAAGGTCGTGAAAGTAATTCTTATTTCTTAATGTTTTTTCCAATTGGACTAAAGAATAGCAAAGGGAGACCAGAATATTTTTTTGTAACTACTAAATAAGTTAACAGATGGCAATACCACTTATTTAACTTTCTCTAATGCTAAAAGATAACGGTGGTTAGTTCATAGTAACAAACGGAACAGCAGCATAGATATGAAACCCTTTTATTGGGTTCTGTTTGCCTGGGGCTTCTAAGGAATCACATTTATCAGGAAATGTAGAGGTGAGGAAAAGCATCAGACAGCTGGAAAAACAAACATTTTGCCTGCATATTCACTGGAAAAACCACTCTCAATTCTCAAGCAAGAAAGACCCCCCCCTCCCCCCATGGTACCCAGATACGGATGCTACTACATACGGGATGCAATTACTAGTCATATCTTAATGTGCTCGCTGGCCACATATGTGCATAGCCATATGTGGAACAGTCATTTTCCAAGATACTCGGTGGCCAAATGACTGCATAACCCAACACAATACCCCTTCCTCTCAGGTTCTCTTGCCTTGAGAGATTTTTCCGGACTGCCATTTTCATCCTTCCGAGACATTGAATGTTGACCATTCAAGCCTTCTCAAGGGCCAGCCAGACAACGGGAAACAGGGAAGAATTCTCTTACAATAGGTTCACATATGCCCCAAATCAAGCTAGACACTATAACATCCACTTGTCTTCTAGAAAATTTACACCAATGCCAACCTGAGCAATCCAAACATGACGAAGATAGAGCTTGAAGCGCCATTTATCACAAGACTGAAACATCAATAGTCTTCTGAAAGTTCACTTCTAGCTAACGAAGTGAACTCATATATTTTGCATGCATAAAAAATCAGGCAATGACATAAAAAGAAGGTAGAATTACATACCATATTCCAGAGTCTCCAGTACTGATAACAGAAGCCACAGTGGTGCACCACAAAAAGAAATAAATGAGAAATCCTAGCAAGCTCTGATATTGTTGGGATGCAGAAGCAAAAAGAACAAGGCATAGTTTAATCTACCTCATCAATAGTTTTTGCGTTCCACCAATCTTTGTAGAACTCACGATCTCCAAATCGCAGAAGTTCCGCAAGAATATTTAGCCTACAAAGAGATGTATAATGTAAATAGAACTCATTCGGCTGCAGTAAGTTCCGCAAGTATATTTAGCCTAGAAAGAGATGTCTTATGTAAATAGAACTCATTCTGTTGCAGTGCTAGAACACATAATCCATATATGAAAATAATAGTATTCAAATATAACAGAATAAGGTGTTTCATCTTGAAATGTGAAGTTTCTCACAATCTAACACGAGATCATTATTAGGAGTACAGAAAACAGATAAACTCTTATCCTAATGAAGTTTTTGGACTTCACAGATTCGTTCTTGGTCAAAAATGGACATCACAGATTCACCATGGTGATATCATGAACTCCTCTGGATAGACGAATTTCTTTTATTTCACTATAGACCATCAAATAATAACACTGAATCTCATAAAAGCAATTACATCATTAACAATAAAATACACAAAGTCTAATGCAAACATCATGTGCAGATTTTGTCCTTTGACAAAGAAAACATAATTCCAAAATCCAATTGAGGCATGAGTTCTAATGTGAATCATTAGTTTTAATAATTAGCATTACATTATTCAGAACTTAAAAGCACTCCTCTTTTGTAAGAAGTTTCTCTCCGTCCTTCGGTATACCCATTCGAATTTCGGCTCCGGCATTTTACACGCAGCTACTTATGTGTTGGTCTTTGAATAGATATCAAGGAGGAGTATAACCTTACTGAGTTAAACCATTCAAGCTCATTAAGCCCCTCCCATCCCATTTTGCACTTTCTGGTCCTTCATTTTTTCTCCCCCTCTACTCAATACTCATAGCAGTTAGATAATCCAGTTTATGTATAATGTAACTTGCGCTTTAAATGTTTAATAGTGATACAGAACATATTACTTAAATATATTTGAAATGAAAAACTGGAAATGCGATGACAAATACACAGCAAGAATGTTCCAATCGACCCCGCGCATAGCGGGAGCTTAGTGCACCGAGCTGCCCTTTTTACCTCACAAATAAGATTGGCACGTCAAAAATTATGGCAAGAAAGACTAATCTACAAATAAAATTCATAAGCATACTAAATCTATAAATCAAATTTAGAGGACATACCAAAGATGAAAGAGGCAGTAGAACATGCAGAGCCAGACATATAAATTTGGAAGTGAAAGCCTCAATACAGTCTCGATGGCGTATAAAAGGTCTCCTTTCAATGGATGTTGTGAGCTTTGCACAATTGGGTTAATATACTGCATTAAGATGCAAAGGTTAATATAGTTTACTTCGCCAGGAGTGAAGGCACATTGAACTGTCAAGCTAAAGAGAAGTTACCTGTTCGATCATAAATCCCATGAGTCCTGTAAAAATTACCAGCTTGATGAGTTGCCGCGCCAGCCAACCCTTCCGAATGCATGCAGAGCGAGGATAGCTAAGCTTCAGATAGAATAAACATATCCAACAACTAATGAGTTGATGAAACAAACAGTAAGAGAGAGTTGGCAAAAAAGTTCACAATTTTTAATTGTTAGATTGCTTATGATAATAGATTTCCTATTACTATGAAAGGAATGGGACTATAATCCAGGACCTCAATTGTAGTATTCACTAACTGTAGCCCCATTGCTCTGTGCAGACCACATTCAAGTATTATACAGTATGAAATACAAGTACTTGCAAACATAAGCAGATCGGTATATTTTGAAGTTTTAAACATCCAATTGCTTCACCATTTAACATGCATATGAATACTTAAGGCCAGGACATGCTTCAGAGTATAAACTTGAAGAGGAAAAAGGGTCTAAAGCATAGTCTCCCTAATTTTAGCACAGAGACAATTCTGGAAAAAGTTCTACATACTTGGCAATAAAATCACATGGAAGGAAGTAGTATTAAAATGCCTACAATCTCTTTAAATTCGTGCAGACTCGGCAGAAAACAGAACATAATGGAACTTTACAGACATCAAACTAAATTGCACAAAGATATCTATATGAAATCTTGGTGAATCTAGAGAAACACAAGATGCTGATCTGTAATGCACTTGTAGTAAGTACTCTGGGGATGAAATCACTGACAACAACTTCGGAAGGGTCAACTGATCCTACCTGATAGCATAAAGTTGGAGCAACCATGAAGTAAGCCAAACTCTTGAAACTAACATTGTAAGAGTAGTTGATTTCTGAATTTTCACCCTGAAAACATTTTAAAACTAGACTGAGATACTTCATATTTGCGACATCATCTCAGATGAGCAATATACCCGCAAAAGTACCAAATTTAAATAGAAAAGTTGGTTTGTCTAGAAAATTTTCACGAGAAGCCTTAATCAAGATCAGATTTTCTGGATCCACGACAAAGAAATAAACTAGTCATACCTTATCCACAGACTTCGCAAGCTGTCTCATATCATAACTTGTATGTGCATAAGAAACCAGTTTCATCCACACAATGCAAGCAAACAGCATCAGTGTGTTACCCGATACGAAAGCAGAATCACACCTGTGAAATTTAAATAAACTCACTAGTTTTTTAATGCATATTAGCAAGAAAATAGAGTTTGGAAACATATTTGAAGATCCTCTCCTCATAATTTAAATTTCAACAGAGTTACAAGATGCCATCAGACCCAGTGTAATCAAAGGCAAAAGGTTAGAAAAGCACCAAGCTTCTAGCTATAGTGAAGAAAAGAGCAATGAAGAAAAAATAAAAATCTGTACATGTAACACACAACTAATAATTCTACATAATCCTTATATGGACGAAAGAATTAACAAGCTGCAATTCGTCGAAATATATGAAGTAAAAACCATGTCAATTTAAATTAAAATGATTTAAATCTCTGAATTAGCAATGATTTCACTTGTCCCCTTGTCCATATGGACATCATGGCATGCAACAAATTTCTAATTCAGATAAATGATTAATTTTCTTTTACTACCTTTCTAATTTTCTAACCTAAATCATCTATTAAGTTTCCTTAACAATCCACATATGCAACAGGTTTAATGTTTAAAGATGATCTCTTACACGAAAATCCAACTTAGAAATCAGAATTAATTCATAAGCAACGACTTCTAAAACCCAGATAATAGTGCACTTTCGACATCTAGCATTCACCAGTTCTACCATAACGATGCCTCAATTTTACAACACACACACACACCCCTCGGTGAAGGCTGGCTTAGCACCTTCTTAGGAGGATGTATTTATCAAAGTTTCATGACCACAGCATCAGAACAGACCTGAGGATGACCAAAACTGGATACAAAATGGCAGCTGTTGTTATAATTATGTGAAGAGTGACAGTGACCTGCATCATCAGTTAGAAAAGTTACTCGCTAAGCTTAGTCAAACAACAATAAAAGGTAACATGAGTTCAGACAAGTCACAAGAGCCAGAATTATTCCGGTGTAAACCTTCTTGAAGACTGTCACTAGTCCATGTCTGAGCAGTCACTTTTCATTGATATGGAAGGATTAAAATAAGAGGAAGGGAAGAAAAGAAGAGGTTACTCTGACTTACACGTCCATTCATATACTTCTTCTGGGCCAGCTTCTCGACAAGAAAAGCAGCGAGAGGGAAAATTTGGAGACTAAGACTGCAAGCACGTCAAAACTTTATTATTTTATTTCGGCACAGTCAGCATAAACTCAGATTAAAAAGTCCTTGAGAACACTACCAGCACATCAGAAGTGGCCAATCTATTACTGATGTTGAACTACGCCAAAAGCCTGACCCAATTAACAAGCCATACTGCAATATAGTCAAAAGATTGTCATGTGCAATATGAATACTAAGAACCCTCTGATAAAATAGTCATATCTTATAACACTATTGCTGCTAAAACATTACAGGGATTAGAGAGAGCAACAGGGCAAGTTGGGCAGGTTCACACAGGATGAGGCCTCAACCATCACGGCCCGCTATGCCCCACTGTGCTCTTCCCAATAATAATGTGCTGTCTAAAATTGTCCCTCCCCCGTCAACTTTTCTGGCATTTGTTCAATCTTTTTAAAATCCCTATAATTCCCGATTCAAATTGCAATTGACATTGCAATTGACAAGTTCTCATTCCATCAGATTCTTCCAAAACACATTCTCCCCACTTTCCTCTCCAGATTCTTATGGTAACTATTTGGATTTTGAGACCATAATTTTGCAGCAACAACATTGCACCTTGAAAAGAAGGTGAAGCTGCAATGTTATCAAATTTCATTTCCTGGTAGATTCAAGGGTGGAAATTCTCCCAAGACTTCCATGAACATGGCATCCTGAAATCATGATATGGGTTCCTCACTAAGCGTTTAATCAAATACATATTCATCAACCTGTAATGACAACTCAACACGTAGGGCCTCAGAGAACATACCCTATGATTTTCTTCCATTGTTCTTTAATAGAACATTACAATTCTAAGCTATTCACTTTGTTCGGCCAGCCACATTGCCACCCCTAAGAGGAATTCT